>CM057450.1:1134720526-1135375526 GCA_016271365.2 Neoceratodus forsteri | reverse complement strand
TACTGTGACTTGTGGTTATACTCACTATATCATACAATAAACAGTCAGGACAAGGAATCCACAAATAGATGAGCGTTACATAGTTACACAGGATTAGAGTACTAGGAAGGTCTAGTAAAGGCAGTGTGGTACATACACATAAATATTGTCTACTGAGCATTCTATACATGTATCTAGGAGAATTAGAGAGAAAAAAAGTCATACGTGAGAAGCTGAAATTGCTGTGCTCAGTATGACATATTGTATGGGGTAGAGGAAGGGGGAGGGTGGCTGGGAGAGAGGGCAGGCGCAGAAAGGGAGGGAAGACCTGTGGGTGGGAGGGCATGTAGAACAAAGTAGGGATTATTTACAGTCACAGAATGGAGGCTGAAGAATATTGCTTTGTATGATCTTTTAAACTGGGTATGAGACGTACATGTGAGTTGGTCCGGTGGGAGACTGTTCAATTTTTGAGGCGCAGCAACAGAGAAGGATCTTTCGTAAATAGCTAGTCAAGTCTTGGGTAGTTTTAGGATTGGCTATTGAGAGGATCGTAGGGATCTGGTAAA
Organism: Neoceratodus forsteri; assembly: GCA_016271365.2. NCBI lineage: Eukaryota > Metazoa > Chordata > Ceratodontiformes > Ceratodontidae > Neoceratodus > Neoceratodus forsteri. The sequence goes on along the minus strand of CM057450.1, from coordinate 1,135,374,978 downwards.
TTGTTTCAGTGTGAGTAGGTTGGAGAGACTGGGTAGGTAAGGCAGGTGGATAAGTTTAAAAGTGGTGCAGAGCAAAGGGAATTCAACACTGGCTTCAAATGATGGCCGGCTGCAGTATGAAGCACATCACAGTGATAGGCGTGCACAGGGACTGATGCAGCAAAATGAGCTATTCTATGATAAGCTTGTTTTAGTCTGTTTAAGTTAGCAGTCTTAGCTGAGTGCAATAGTGAAGCGCCATACAGAAGGCCCAGAAACAGGGTAGCAGAGGCTATGGTTCTCCTGGTCTGAGGTCGAAGGTAAAGAGCAGTCCAGTATAGGAGACCTAGCTTCTGCTGTGTGGATTTTCTGACCTTGTCAATGTGTATCTCTAACAATAAGTGTTCGTTGAGTGTTAAACCAAGGTATTTGAATGAGTTTACCCCTTCTACAGTCTCGCCGGAAGAGGTCTTGATTACCAAAGTAGGATGGGTGGACCTATCAAAAGCGGTGTGGTGAAATAACATAGACTTGTTCTTTTTTTCATGTTGAGCACCAATAGGTTGATCTTAAACCATGCCTCCAACTGCTGGAAGTCACTCTCTAGATTAATACAGAGGGAAGAGACATCATCAGAGGATCTGTAAAGTACTGCACTGTCAGCGTAGAGCTGTATTGATGCCTCTCCACAGTTTGATGGTAGCTCATTGATAAAGATGGAGAAGAGTAGTGGGCCCAGTATAGAACCCTGAGGAACCCCATCCATGATGGGTGAATGGAGACATAGAGCCGGACCATTTGACACACTGTAACCTGTTGGTTAGATAGTTGGTGAGCCAAGAGATAGTGAGGGTATAGAGACCAATATTGCCAAGCTTAGTTAGCAGAAGTTGGTGACTGACAAGATCAAATGCTTTCAATAAGTCCATGAAAGTGTCCCCTGTCACAAGCCCTTGAGTCATAGCCTGAAGAATATCCACTGTGACACGCAGAAGGGCAGATTCAGTGCCATGCAGCCTCCAGAAACCATGCTGGTATATGGTTAAGGAATTAGTCTGCCCAAGGTAGAAATAAATTTGTTTGTAGAGTATCTTTTTTTGTATCTTAGCTAGGGGGCATAAGATAGAGTTTGGATGGTAATTTTCTACTAGGTCAGTGGGCATGCTTCTGTGTATGGGGACAACTGCTGCAGTCTTCCATTTGTCTGGTATGGTTTGTGTGAAGAAGGATCTATTGAATAATAGTGATACTGAGTAAGCTGTTGCAGGAGCTGCTAGTTTGAGGAATTTAGGTTGGAGTGAATCAAATCCTGGACAGCTGTCCGAATTGAGGCCATTTAATAACTTAAGAACCTCACAACGTGTTGTGAGTTTTAGATGGAAAGGGGGATCATGGACCATAGGGTTTGGGGACTGTGGATGATGTGGTGTAGAAGGCAAGTCAGATTTGTATTTGTCCAGGTCGGTGAAGAAGTTGTTTATACCTGTAGCTATATCGGAAGGGCTGGACAGTGTTTCACCCTTAAAGATCGTAGTTTGGGTGATAGTCCGTTCTTTGCCCTCGAGTAAGGAGTATATGAGACCAGAAGCTTCTTGGGTTAGCAAGATGTGTTGTCTGCAGGGAATGAAAGTAGTCCCGCTTGGCTTTGTTAGTTTTAGTTTTACAGGGTATACCGTAATTGCCTGTAGGAGTGCCACTCAGCTTGTAGTCCAGATTCTTTAAAGGTTTTCCATGCTTTATCACAAGACTGCATTAATTGCCTATGGTCCCGGGATAGCTAGGGGGAGTGCTTGCCTTTGGTGTGCCTTAATTTGAAAGGGGCATGCATGCCCAAGATGGAAGTGAAGATGTGGTCAAAGTATTCTAATGCCTTATTAATGTCAGGGAGGGATGTAATGGGTGACCAATCGACAGGTTTTAGACTAAGTATGAAAGCAGCAGGATTGAAGTTTGTCAGGTCCCGAGCTTTAATGGTTTTAGCTGGAGAAGGCTGGAAATTGTTCTTCCAAACACAATAGGTGGGGAGGTGGCCACTAAGTGCATCAGGAAAAACTCCAGCGACCTTGATGTTGTGTTTCTTGTGGGTCAGCATCCAGTCCAAAAGGCTGTGGTTGCTTGTTTTCATGTTAAGTCTGGTGGGTTGATCAATAAATTGTTCCAGGTTAACATCTGATAAGATGGTCTTATAGATCCTGCTGTTAGGACCTAAGAAGTCAAGGTTGAAATCAGCACAAAGTATTAGATCAGTTTGGGGGATAGAGTCAATATTATTGAAGAGTTCAGGGTAGGAAGAGGAGGCAAGGTTGGGAGAAAGATAGATGCATCCCACAGTAACTTGTTTGAATTGACTGAGGGCAATGGAGATAAATAGATGTTCAAAGGATGATTTTGTGTTGAGACCAGGTAGTGTGGAGGTTGCTAGCTCATTTCTTGTGTAGAGCAGCATGCCTCCACCTCTCAAATCAATCAATCAAAGTCTTTATTTAACCAGGCAATCGCCATTGAGCAAGCTCATTTTCGAGGTGGACCTGGGTTTGGCAACAAGGGACAATATACATGGGATGCAACACACAAGAAAATAATAAAAATAAAGTGAGATACAATAATACAGTATATACAAAGTATTAGCAGGTAGCATTGACAGTAGTATATGTTTGGAACAGAAGATACAGCTAGCTTTGGGTAGGACACAATGTTTCATATGAGTAAAGAAATATACATATCAGGTGCACCGAACATAAATAAAACCTAATATAAAAAGATATATAGTGATACGGTATGGAGAATTTAGAGCTGGAACCAGGGTCAAAGGAATGTGGAAGGGACAGATATGGGGGGGCAGAAAAAGGGGAGAGGGAAGAGTCAATTACAGATGTGATAGATTGTGATAGATAGTCTCTTAGAGGTACAGTTGCGTCTGTGGGAGGTGAAACCAGGTTGGGCAATTTCATGTGAGAGTATGGAGGGCTTTAGCCAGGTCTCAGTTATACATAGGACGTCAGGTTTATAGTGCCTAATCCAGGCTTCAAGTTCCACCATTTTCTGCCTGAGACTTTGGATATTCATATGTGCTATTGTAAGCCCCTTTAAGTTGGACCAGTGTGGGACAGAGGAGAGGGTGGTTGGTGTAGCCCTCCTTTCATGGCCCGGGTTCAGTTAAATGTCTCCCGACAGTAGTATAATGCAGGTCAGACAATGGAAAGAGGGAGGAGGGAGAAAAGGAGATTTGCATATGGACCTAGTCTGCGGTACTTGAAGTAGTGTTTTGTAACGCTGGGCCCTGGTCAAGTGGCTGACAGGTGAGGCTAGCATAGGTGGTTTAACATGTTTGAGGGAATAGATATTTGAATGTGAATGGGAGAGAGACGGGTTTAAGGTCCCCCCAATGTTTGTTATGATAGACTGGAGACCAGCCAGGAAGGCACAAAGTAAGAGTAGTCGTTTAGCAAAAAACAGATTCATGTTTCCTGGATTGATAAGAGGGGACTTGCATATTTAAAACTACTCTATGGGAAAGCCTATTTAAAAGAGTGTCAGGGCAGGGGTGGAAGGGTGGGCCAAAAAACTGCTCTGAGAAGCAGCTCTGGAGAGACTGGAGAGATTAATTTAAGCTCCAGATCTCCCATTTCTGCACAGCTTAAAACTTAATTTTATATAAGCTCCAGATCTCCAGTTTCAGCAAAGCTTAAGGCTTAACTTTATTCAAGCTCCAGATCTCCGGCTAATAATGGTTCATTCCAAGACCACAGTGCATACAATTTCAGTCACACAACAGTGACTAGTGCCCTTTATAGCAGCCGTGTTGGCTCTGACCAGAATTTGTTTTAATAAGAATATTGTAATGACAGAATCTGTCGATCAATAAAATTTGAACTTGAACTACAAGTCCCAACATAGTTAAACAATTTTTGTCTATCTGCCTTAACATATACAAGCAGTGGTATTTGATTAAACTGCTATGTTCTAATTGGCCCCTCTTCCAGATTTTACTACTGTCCCTGTCTATTGTACTTGTTGTTAACCAATTATTTTGTTTCATTCTTTTATTAGAAATTTACTAATTATTTTGTTATAGTATGTAAACTTGTTTTCCTATTAAAATGTCTGTTAAATTGGGAATACTGTTCCTGGATGTTTTTATCTTGTGAATGGAGAAAACTGATTCTGATAGTTCAGATAAGCATGGAGCACTCACTGGCAAGTGTGCATGAATTTCAGGTTGTAATAAACCCTTACACTTGGTAGGATGCATCCTCAATTTGGTCCAGAGAAATTCCAGGTTATAAGTTATATCATAAAAACAGATTAGATAAGTAAGGCGGTGGAGTTTGTATGTACATATGAAATTATATTCCTTCTTTTGAAGTGTGTTCTCCCTTTCCTTTGGAAAGTATATGGGTTAAAATCTCATTGAAGGAGCAGTCCTATATAACCATTGGTAACATCTATCGACCTCCATATGCAAATTCAGATTACACAACTGATATGTTTAAAGAAATTACACATTTTTCAGAATCTCAAGATACTGTAATATTTGGTGACTTTAACCTCCCTCATATTAACTGGGACTCATTCTCAGGACAGTCCTTTGCTGAGAAAGGACTAATAGATGTGGTAGTTAGTACTGGATTACAACAACTTGTTACTGAACCCACTCGAGGTCCTAATATTTTGTATCTATTTACTAACATAGAGCAACAAATTAGCAATTTACTAATTTGGGATCCACTTGGGACCAGTGATCATTCATCTATTCTTTCTGAAATTCAACAGTTTAAAACTACACAAAGGAAGTTATACTGTACAAAAAATTATAATAGAGCAAATTTTTCTAAAATCAATGAATACTTACAAAACATAAACTGGGAATCTAATCTTTTTAACTGTATAACACAACAAGCTTGGGACTTTCTTAAAAACATTGTACATTATTTGGAAAATACCTTTATTCCATCTAAGAGGAAATTTAATAATAAATGAAAAATTCCCCCTTGGTTCAACAAGACAATTAAAAATCAGATTAAAATAAAAATTAAACTTTTTAGGAAACTTAAGAATAGTTCTGTTCCATTTAAAAACTACTCTATTACATAAATACAGACTATCTGTGAAAAACTTAAAAAATTCTATTAAATTAACAAAAAATTAGCTAGAATTTAAACTAGCTCACACAAAAGACTGTCACAAATCTCTTTTCTCCTATATAAATAGTAAAAAAGGTGTATCAAGGACCATTGGTCCCATTATAACCAATGGCTCTTCTCTAACTGATATAGAAACCTCAAATCTCTTTAATAAGTACTTTTGTTCTGTCTTCTCTCAAAAATCACCTATTAGTACATTTAAAGTTCACCACGTAGATTATCATAGGTTCTATCCAACTGACATTATACAGGCTATCAAAACACTAAAAAAAAAACAAAAAAAAACACTAGTCTGGGCCCAGACGATATTTATCCATGGTTTCTGATTAAAACCTCTATAAATATTTCTATACCTTTGTCAATTATCTTCAACAAATCCTTACAAGAAAGCATTGTACCAAATGATTGGCGTTCAGCAATAGTTACTCCCATATTTAAAAAAGGCAATAGAGGTTTGTGCAAAATTATCATCCAATTAGCCTGACCTCAGTGGCAGGTAAATTAATGGAACGAGTAATGAAGTCTCTAATAGATCAAGATTGTAAAAAATTTGGAATTTATGATTCAATTCAGCATTGGTTTACTCCCAAGTATTCCTGCACCACCAATCTGATATCTTTTTATAATAATATAAGTACTCTACTAGACGTGGGTATCCCTACTGATGTAATTCTTTTGGACTTTAGTACAGCTTTCGATAAAGTCTCACATGAAAAACTCATTACTAAAATGCACAATCTAGGTTTGTCACCTGATATTGTCAACTAGACTTTAAACTGGTTGACAAATTGTTCTCAGAGAGTCAGAATTAATGATATCTTGTCTGATTCGGGTAGTGTGACAAGTGGTGTAGCACAGGAGTCGGTCTTGGGACCAACATTGTTTAATCTCTTTATCAGTGATTTACAAACAGGGCCAAATAACTTCATGGTTAAATTTGCAGATGATACTTAATTGGGGGGCAAGGTTAATAATCAAGAAAATATTTCTGCATTAAAGAAGGATTTGGAAAAATTAACACTTTGGGCAAAAGAAAATCATATGCAGTTTAATCAAGACAAATGTTTAGTAGTGCATTTCGGTGTAAATAATCAAAAAAATGATATATAAACGGACTACGACTTCACTCATCAAATGGTGAAAAAGATTTAGGGATATATGTTAATAACAAACTTACATCAAATGATCACTGTGTTAGAACTGCTTGCATGACCAACAGACTTTTGAGGCAAATAAAACACACTTTTGTTATCGCACTGAGCAATGCCCTATTCCATTGTATAGGGCATACATTAGTCCGTATCTAGACTATGGCTCCCCTTTCTGGAATCCAAACCAAAAAAACAGACATAGCAATTCTTGAACAGGTTCAAAGGAGAGTAACTAGAATGATTCCAAGATTAACAAACTTGGATTATCAGAACAGATTAAAAGCTACTGGTCTCTTCTCTCTTCAAACTATAAGATTAAGAGATGATATGCTTATGGTTTTTAATTTAATAAATTCACCAGATCTAATGGAAAAATGTGGTCTAACACTCTTTAAAAGGAGACATGTTCCGAGACTGCATAATAAACAGCTTGTAGTAAAAACTTATAAAACCAGCAAAAGGGGAAACTTTTTTCCAATAAGAGCATCCATTGCATGGAACACCTTGCCACAAGAATTGGTAGAGACCACTAGTGCCACTTTTAAAAACAAATTAGATGTTTGGTTGAGGATAATAGATAAATAATGTCCCACACAGTGTGGGGAACAGTCTCGATGGGCTCTGGCCTTCTTCTGTTCTTTCATACCAAGTCATACCAAGTAAGTAAGTAATACAGTAAAATGGACAGGAAAATCATGAAATCTGATTTTTTTGAATAATAGTTGGATACGTTTGAAATACAAAGGTGGCCATTAATGTAATTTTTATCTAAACTGTGTTTTCATTTTCGGGGGTTTCGCTTAGACAGCATGGCATCTCTATTTGCAATATATTGTTAATTTGTTTGGAAAATATTAAAATTAATAAGGACATCACATGAAGCGGGAGTCCCTTTGGCAGATGGGTATCCAGGTAGACAGAACTTTACTAAATTATGGAGGCCTTCCAAAGAAGCATAGAATTTGATGGCAGACAAGGACTGCTTGGCCCACCTAGTCTGCCCATTTTTCCTCTGCCAATACTATAACCACAGACACTACATGGTCACCAGCTCTCCCCCCCTTTTACTTCCAACCAAGAATCCCTTGTGTATTCTATACATGCTTGAAGCCCAGCATTGGTTTTGCCCACCACCACCTCCTCTGGAAGACTGTTCCAGGCATCCACCACTCCTTCAGTGAAGAAGTACTTCCTCACATCCCTTCTAAATTTTCCTCCTTCCAATTTCATTACATGTCTCGTTGTTCTCATGCATCTTTTCCTCTGAAAAATACTCCCCTCCTGTACCTTTTTTTACCTTCATGAGATGTTTCTATACAGTGAAGCCCACCAGGATGAAGTGCAGCACTGCAGAAATCTGCAGTATTGTTACTGCACTAAACAATACAATGTCAATGGGAGTTAATCCCTTTTGTCATGCAGTAAACCTGTAACATTGTGCTTCATCCTGGCTGGCTTCACTGTACCTCTGTCATATCCCACCTCTACCATCTCTCTTCCAGGATGTACATATTGAGGTCCTTCAGTCTCTCCTTGCTTCTCATGCAGACTCTGTACTATTTTTAGTCACTCTGCTCTGGACTTCCTCCACTCTGTCCATGTCCTTCCTGAGATGTAGTCAACAGAACTGGACACAGTACTCCAGGTGGGGTCTCATCAGCAATCTATACAGTGGCAGCACCACCTCCCTCCTTCTGCTGGTGATTCCCTTCCCTATGCACCCCACCATACCACTGACCCTACTCACTGCCTTGTTGCATTACCTCACCACCTTGGGATCACCTAATGTGATTATTCCCTGGACCCTTTCCTGTCTGGTGACTGTCAATACCTCTTCTCCCATTTCGTATCCACCTCTGGGTCTCTGTGCCCAAAGTGCACGCTTTTTCTATTTTTTACATTGAAACCCAGCTGTCATGTCCTTGGCCACTGCTCCAGTTTTCTCTGGTCTCTGCACATTCTTTTCACCCTCTTTGGAGTGTCCGCCCCATTGCAAATTTTGGTGTCATCTGCAAAGAGGCAGACCTTCCCATCCAGCTCATCTGAAATGTCACTTATAAACACATTAAAGAGGACTGATCCCAGTACTGAGCCTTGTGGCATGCTGATGGTCACCCTTCTTCTCTGGAGTGAACTCCATTTACCACCACCCTCTGTTGTCTATCCCTTAACCAATTTGTTACCCAGTTTACCACCTTTTCACCCACACCTACTCTGCCCAGTTTCCTTATGAGCCTACAATGTGGAACGGTGTTGAAAGCCTTATTAACATCTAAGTAGCTCACATCTACCACTCCACCCTGATCTATCTTCCTGGTCACCTAGTCAAAGAGATCTATCAGATGTGTCTGATGTGACCTCCTCCCCATGAATCTGTGTTAACTCGGGTCTTGTAACCCATTGGCTTCAAGATATTCCAAGATCCTTTCTTATAGCAGTGACTTCATTAGATTCCCCACCACTGATGTCAGACTGACCAGTCTTTAGCTGCCAGTCTCTTGCTTTCTATCACTTTTGTGAAGCAGGACAACATCTGCCCTCCTCCATTCCTCTGCAACCACCTGTTTACAGTGAGTTGCTGAAAAGGACTATCAGAGGTGCAGCCAGTACCTCCCTGAGCTCCTCAGTATCCTTAACTGTAACCCATCCAGCACCATAGCTTTGTCCATGTTCCAATCTGTAAGTCCCTTCAGGATTCTCTGCTCTGTAAAGGAACTTGCATCTACCCCCCCCCCCCCCCACACACACACAATATCCCAATTGTTTTATTGCTTTTATGTGAACCATCCCAATCCCCCTTCCCCTGTGAAGAGTAAACAAAAGTATCTGTTCAGGATATCAAGTTTTTCCTGATCCTCCTCTGCATAGTCCCCACCTGCCCTTCTTGACCTTACAATTCCTCCCCAGTCTTCCTCTTTTCACTTATGTACCTAAAACATGTCTTGTCCATTAGGTTACTCTTTCCTCAGTTTGTGCCACTGCACTTCTGTTTTCCCTGCAAACCCTCTGTTTCTCTTGATACAGTACATCTCCGTCTTCTTCCCTCTGAGCCTCTTTATACCTCCTAAAGCTACACTTTTAGCCTTAACATTTTCAGACACTTCCTTTGAGAACCATAGTGGTCTCTTTTCCTCTTGTTTTTACTGAATTGCTTTGTGCAAAGGTATGTTGCCTTCACTATTCCTCCCTCAGCTTAGCCAACTGTTCCTCCACTCCATCCAGGTCATCACCTGTTAAGTCACCACTGAGTCATTCACCCATTTTTATTAATCTGCCCTCTTGGAGTCCAGGACCCACATCCTTGTGTGGTTTGCTTCCACCATCATCCTTATGTTGAGCCACACTGTACAGTGGTAACTGGTCCAAGGTGGCCTCCTACCTGGATGTCTGTGTGACAGTTTTTGTGGACCCCCCCATCACCACTAGACACTCCTCTCTACCCTGGACCCTAATTCTAAAAAAAATCTACTGCAGTAGTACTTGTCTTCTCTATAGGTCTCCCTTTACTTTTTTTTTTTCACCTTTCTACCACAATGGGGCGGCCTCCTATTGTGGTATTCTTCTCTTTTCTAACCCGCTAATTTTCTACTTTTTGTCTAGGTGATGATACTGTAGAGGCTGACCTAGCTGCTTGTTTTGGCTAAATGAATACTGGAAAGTAATCAAATTAAGCCACATTTCTTTCAGTTTTTAAAAGGGAAGCTTGGAAAAGAATTCATACTGTTTAAGTAAAATGCAGTAAAGCAAAGCCTGGTTGGAAAATAGAAAAGGGGTGGTTGCTTTGCACCACTTGATAAATGCATTCAAATTCCCAGACAGACCCTGTTAATTATGTGCACACTTCTCATCAGTACTTTTCCCTTGCCTTATACCTCCCATATCTGTACCGCTAATGTGGTGCTGTTCACTTGTTGACATGCCCCCAGCATGTCAAGGTCACCCAGCACCACCGTTCTACCCTCCCCTGACCACAGTGGTCCTTATGATTTGCCACCAGGCCTTCCTCCCAATCTTCTGCCTGCATGGGTGGCTCATAAACCACCCTTAGATTTACACTCTTGCCCCCCAGGCACCTGCAGGGTGACCCATAATGCCTCTACATTATCCTCTGCCCCTCCACCCTGCATAACTCTATGCTATTTCTAATGATGAGTACTACCCCCCTCTCCTGCCCACCGCCCTGTCCTTTCTAAACACAGTGAAGCCCATCAAGTTTAGGTCCCAGTCATGCCTAGGAGTGGCCCAAGTTTCAGTGACAGCTGCCACATCCACTTCCCCATCTACCAGCATCGCCTGAAGCTCAGTCATCTTGTTCCCCATGCTTCTGATGTTAATCAGGACCACACTCAATCCCTTCCCCTCAACCTGTGAACTCCCAGGTAGCTGCCTGCTCGTGCTCCCTCATATACAGTCCGGTGCTCACATTTTGCAAACCCCATTTCACCACTGGGGGAAGAAAGCCAAGTCCTGCCTTGATGTGCATGCTAGCATCAGCCTCAAGCCCCAGCCCTCCCCCCTCAAAAGTTTAAACTCCACTAGCCTGGATGAAGTTGGTCAGTTTTTGTTTCAAAACCTCCTTCCTCCCAAACTGAGTTGGAAATTGCACTCCAGTCACTCAGCAATAACCCATACTCCCTAGCCTCACACCACTCCCCAAGCCATTCATTTACCTCTCTAATTTTCTGTTTGCTTCCAACGTTGTCTCGAGGCACTGGTAGGATCTCAAAGAAGAAGAACACGCATCCCACAGCATGGCACACCCAAGCTAGCTCCCAGAACCTTGCCTGTATCTCCAGCACATTGTTTCCCTCAATGTCATTTGTGTCCAAGTGCACTAATATGTCTGGGGATCTGTCACATTCCTTCACCAGAGCATAGACTAAGTGCTTGGCCTCATGCACAGTCAAGCCAGATATACTCTTAACCCTGACGGCACTGGGTTTCCCCTCACCCCCCTTCCCACTTAAAACCCCTACTCATGGAATCCCCCAGCAGGAGCACTCTAACCTTCTCCCTTCCTCTGAACCTACCCCCTCCCTGCCCCCTCTGCTAGCTACCTCATCGTTTTACCCTGGCCACCCCACCATGCGAGTGGCAATGGCTGCCCTAACCCCCCTGTTCCAGCTCTTTCTCCTGACTAACCTATCGACTCCTAGCAACCCCCCCCCACGCCACGCCACTTCGAACTGGCCCCACAGTGCTCCTGGGTACTAGTGGTTCCTCCTGACCCTCAGTGGAACTCATTTCTACTCTCTCATCATCTTTTTCTCTGCTCTTCCCTTCACTGGATCCCTGCTGGTCCCTTTTCTCCTGGATTCCATGCTCCCTCCTACCTGAGCCCTCATCCTCCCTTCTCAGGCACTCCCTACTCTTAGCTCCCAGTCCTATACTAACTGCAGCTCCTCTATTGGCCCCGGTGCCCAGGATGCACAATGGCCTAAGACAGAATATGCCATTTACCTTCACTAGTTAGGGGGCAGAACCATAACCCAGGAATGTCAGAGCCACAGATGAGTTATGAAAATTCTGCCCTTTCACAAGTAATGATAAAAAATCAATCAATAAGCGATTCTAACCCTAGGAAACACTCACTTAATGTTTACACTTTGGGCAGTCATCTCGGCTGAGGGTGATGCATCAGAGATAGAACCTATGCAAATTCTAGAATTTGGAATGTAGATTCAAATTCTGCATCTGCACTACATTGCTCAGATCTGCTTCTCTGTCTCAAGACAGCAGTCAACACGTAGTGAACTCCAGTAACAGCTGGTTCTCAAGAAGGTTTATTTATTTTGCAATATTAAAGAAGTGTAATCTAAGTTAGTCTTTGATTACTCCGCATTAACTAGTCTCCCCCCCCCCAGTAATTTAGGATTTTTCCTGTTCCCTATTGATTCCCATGAACCGGAGAATATTTGAGCTAGCTACTGTTTTACTTTCTGCCTATTTTTCGGCTACTAAACCACTTTTTATTTTAATCAGCAGTGGTTTAGAATTTGCAGCTATACAACTTACAGAGAACAGAGTGCTTCACTTTCCATTCCTGTCTGTGCTCTTTCACCCTAATTAATTGGGGGGGGGCAGATGCAGTATGTGGACAGCACGTGTCCTGCGCGTGACATCCCTTTTGAACCCTGAGGCTGGAGTGCAGAGAGGCTCACAAAAGACCACAAGAAGGCTGAGGAGGAATATAAAGGATGTTAACATTTAAACGAGCTGCAAGCTGAGACCAGTCTGTGCCCTCAACCAATCATTAACTATCCCCATTGTGCAGCAGCAGACCAATCATGCAGGCTAGAAATGCTTTCGCTACAACAAAACCAGAGCAGGAAAAAAAGATAAAAATATGTCTGTACGTGTCTAAGAAATCAGTCAAAGTTTGATTAATGTTGGGAACAGAAAGAAATAATACCTGAAATGCTACATTAAGAGAACTGATACTATGAGACTACGCTTGGCAGAAAAAGCAAATACATTCATATTCTGATCAGGGCTAATTAATACTGTAGTAAAACAGCAGCAAAATAGAAAAAGTAGAGCTGCTACAACAGAAGAAATAATGCTGCTACTGTATGAAGGTCTGCAAGAGTGTAATTTGCTGGATGCTGAGTCAATTTTGGTGCCAAATAGCAGTACCTAAGTGTCAGGTCCTTTGTTGCTGGGCATCTGAGATTGCGCTGGGGTGGGGGGAGCTGCAGTACAGGGAGGGCAAGTGTCCTGGGCAACAGCTCTCTCGACCCTGAGGCTGAAGTGCAGAGTGGCTCAAAAAAGACCACAGGAAGGCTATGGGTCATGTCCTTCATTGCTGGTCATCTGAGATTGCAGGGGGGGGCTGGCTGCAATATGGGGACAATAAATGTCCTGGGTGGCAGCCCTCTTTGCCCTGAGGCTGCAGTGCAGAGTGGCTCGCCAAAAAAATCACAGAAAGCCTAAGGTTCAGAACTTTTGTTGCTAGGTGTCCAAGACTGTGGGGAAGGGGGTCCGGCCACAGACTGCGGTGGTCAAGTGTCCCAGGCGACAGCCCTTTCGAACCTGAAGCTGGAGTGCAGAGCAGTTCACAAAAAAACACAGGAAGGATAAGGACCAGGTCCTTTGTTACTGGGCATCTGTGATTGTGGGGGGTGACCGACTGCAGTGTGGGGAGGGCAAGTGTCCTGGGCGGCAGCCTTCTCGACCCTGAGGCTGGAGTGCGGAGCGGCTCACAGAAGACCACAGGAAGGCTAAGGGTCAGGTCCTTTTTTGTTGGACATCTAAGATTGCGGCGGGGGGAGGGGGGTTTGGCTACACAGCAGGGAGGGCAAGTGTTCCTGGCAGTAGCCCTCTCAACCCTGAGGCTAGAGTGCAGAGTGCCTCACAAAAGACCACAGGATGGCTAAGGGTCAGGTCCTTTGTTACTGGGCATCTGAGATTGCGTGGTGGGGGGTCCAACTGCAGTGTGGGGAGGGCATGCGTCCTGGGTGGCAGCCCTCTCTACCCTGAGGCTGGAGTGTGGAGCGGCTCACAGAAGACCACAGGCATACAACTCAGTGCTGCTTTAGTTTCCTCACATGCTTGACAAAGCATTAGGGTATACATTTATCTATCTTTTTATTTTAGTGTAACCCCCCTACAAATGGGGGTTCCCAAAATGCCTTCCTTGAGCTTGCCTAAATGCTCACTGCCAGGCTGGTGTCCTGCGTTTCAGCAGTTTAAATGTGATTACCAGAGCTTGTATAGCCTCTGTGCACTGTCTCTCTAAGAGCTACCTAATTGCAGCTTAAGTAATCTGAGAGGGAGCTCTGTTGAAAGATGTAACTATTTGCTGAAAACCATTTAGAATGATAATGATAATGTAGTTTGTCTAACCTGCTTTCTTTGTAGCAAGGACTGTTTTATTTGTCACTACTATCTTGGTCCTGGACTGCAAATTGAACCAATCAGTTCTGGAGGGACCTAAAATGTAGCCGGACTACAGGAGCTGTCTGAATTCAAAATCTATAGGAACTGTGGTTTGAGTTTTTGCACCTTTTTTGCAACTGAAGGGGGAACTCTTGCTTTGACTGACAGCCAAATCAGCCAACCAAATCTTTTGGATTTTGGGGAAGTCCCGGGCTGCTTGCAGTTTTCAGTTAGTTTCTGAGTTGGGAAGTAAAAGGAGAGGAGTTGAAGTGATTCTGAAGTGATTCTGAGAGGAATCCTGAGTGGATTCGCATGGGAGAACTATGAAAAGGCTGAGAGTTTGGCCTCCATGTCTGCCTGCTGCTCCTGAGAGGGAGAGAAGAGAATTATTTTGGACTAAATTCAAGTTTATGTGACTAAAGTAAGCTACTGAAGTGGGTCAGGCTCAACCTGAAGAAGACTGAATATTTTTGCTGAATGCGATCGACCTGTCAGGAGTTCCAGCTACCCCAAGCTCCCGGTGTGTGCAGAGACTTTGCGATTGTGCCCGGGGAGTGCTTTGCCTGGTACGGTAGAATTCCTGTACATGTAAATGTGCTATGAGCTGCTAGTGGGTTGTGAGTTAGTTCCCCACTGTGTGAACTGTGTTCTGCTTGCTGGAAGCTGTGTCCAGCCCAAAACAGACTGATTCTGAACTTGTCTCCATGCAGTCTGGGCTTTGCAAGACTGGCCCAGACAGACTACCCACTGCACAGAGAAGCCATCGACAAGAGACCTGCCTGGGGATCAGTCCCCTGCTCCATGCTTGAACAGGAACGATGCCTCTGCGACTTGTGTGGGCCCTGCTTCTCCTGACATTCCAGATAAACCACTTGCAGTCTCGATTTTCATCCAGCCTGTGACCAGTCTTGGGTATCGTGAGTAAATACCAGGGTAGGTCCCTACAACAACAGCTTAATCTGAGTGTGTCATCTGATTGTCTTGTTGTTTCGTTTCCTTTATGAACTGAGCCCTCTGGCTCCGGATTACAAATACTGTGTACTGTGCATGTTGTGTTTTCCATCACAGGGCCCCAACCAGCTGCAACCCCAGGCAACTGTCCTGGCTAGCCCATCTCTTCTCTACCTGGGTACCCAGAGGTGGACTGTGTGGGGTGGGGGGGACTCAAAGTGCATGCATAACTGCTTAATAGATATAACCTTTAATTAATTAACCTGATTTTGCCCCTTCCTTGTTCAAGTCCCCTGAATAAATCAGATCTAACTTTTTCTGCATGTAATTTGACTGTGGTTCCAGTTTGTGGTCAAAGTACTGTACTGTTGTTATTTGCTGTGCTTAACCTTGTTTTACAGTGGGTCCCCAGGGTCGAGCCAGAGGAACCAGCCCTGGTGATAATTGCAAACAGTGTGGGTACTTGTGTGGTGTACCAGGGGTATTGTGTGGTGTACCAGGGGTATTGTGAAAGTGATTATTGTACAGTGTTCAGGCAACTAGAGAGGAAAGAGGGGGTCCCAGAAGGCTGTGCCCAGGTTAACTTGACCACTACCAACCCTGATCTCCGGGTGTAGGCACCCGTTTCAGAACTCAGAACTCAGGCCCCTTAACCTGCTACTAGCCAAGCAGGCAGGGATAGTAGCCCTTGGGATAGCGCCACCTAGGGGTTACATTAGTTTTTGTTGAGTGGGAAAAGAGAACTAGGCAGTTCTGCCTATTTTATGTTTCCACACTCTTTTTTTTTTTTTTTACACCATAACCTTTATCTAGGGAAATAAAGTTTGAACAACACTTTTTTAACACCATAACCTTATTTGCAGCCACTACCCTGTTTACTGGCTTCTACTGTACCTGTTTGTAGCTCTACAACATGTCTGTCTTCAGCACTGGATGAACTAAAGCAGCAGTCGACTGTATGTATTTGTTTAGTGGCTAGCCTACATGCTGCACAGCAATCAACAGAAGTGAGGCAAATGATGCCCTTGTGGAAATGTAAAATACCGTCACAGAAAAATAAATGGATATACCATGGCTCACACAGTGTATGCATCCCCACACCTGAGAGGTATGTTTGTTCCTCACCCCCCAACACACACACCCTGATACCATTCATTGTCCCACTTTAAAAGGGACGGTCCCTCATGTTACCTTTCAAAAGCCCTCTGCATCACATGAATAAGGTGATACACCACACTGAACACTACGTTTTTAGAAAAAACTTTATTGGTTGGTATACATGAACAGTATGCTTTGCAAACACCAAAGCACAAATCCCCAGTGTCCCAAACTAAGATTTCAGTGCCCCCTGTATAGCATCTTCCCATCCACATTTTGATGATCAATGTCCCACATTTGGGTGACAGGAGGTCGGGAGGTAAGCTCCCACATGTATGGACACCACACTGAGGTGGGGATCATATAGCTAGTGACAGGGGTGTAAGGAAATGCATGAACTACAGGCTGAGGAGATGGCACTGTTACTGGGGCAATTGAGCTTGTAGTGTTTGTTACACATTATAAAATGGGTAAAAGAAATCCTTCAGCATGATTGGTCAAAAGGAGTGTCCTTACCTGTCAACAAACTGAAAAGTGGCACTACTTCCCTAATACCTAGTAGCGGCTCTAGCCACAAATGGTTACCAGGGCACAGCTGGGGCACAGCAAATTGCAGCCAGGGCACTGATATATTGTTACAATGGGGGAAGCTCTGCAGCATATGGGGCACCAACTGGGGCACAGCATTTTTTTACCGGGGCACGTGCCCTGGCGGGCCCTGGTGTAGAGCCACCACTGCTAATACCTTAACCTCCATAGGTAAAAGGGCAGCAATATCATTGAGCAACTGATATCTTCCAGCAGTCCCTCTACAACCGGAACTGATTTTCCATCACAAACATGGCTGCTACCTTTACACTGTAAAAACCTTCAACTGGGCCCAAAAATAAAACTACCTTAAATAAAAATTAAAACAAATTAAGTAAATGTTGTTTCCCTGATCATCACACTCTCCTTATACACATAAACACATTAGAAACATTAAGTATTGTTTATGGTTTTCATTACAACAATTTCTTTACTAACAGTGAAAAATCCCCCTTTTCTCTTTACCTGCTCATCAGGGAAATCTCTTCTGCTTGCCTTGACAGTGAGATAATTGAGTCACTTGCTCTAAAACAGGCCTTTGTTGTCTTTGTGTACAGTATGTTGAGAGAGTAACATTCTACCAGTGGAATTGAGCAGAATTTTAAATCCCTGTATTCCATGGTAAACATTCCATGATAAACATTCTGTATCTTGAATTAGGGAAAAAACAGAAAAAAAAACAGGATGAAGAAAGTAGGCAATATATAGGATAGTGCATGGGGAACAGTTGACAACAGGGCTATTCTTTCACCGAGTTGGGACTATGACGACGGATTACCTCGAGAGAGCAGCTCGAGAGGTAATCCGTCGTCATAGTGCCAATGAGGTGAAAGATGCCCTGTTGTCAACTGTTCCCCATGCACTTTTCTTTATAGTGTATGGTGGAACGTCGTCTTTTTTTGGGAAAAAAATCAGTTACTACAAGGAAAAAATAACTTTACATTTTGAATGTTTTCACGCTTGATATTTTAACTGCTTAAGAACTTTACATTGTGAACGTTTTAATGCTAAACATTAGTACTGCCGCTGACATTGCTGCTTTTGGTATGTGTCCTGTCTATGGAGTGAGCCCTAACTGTCAAATGCTGCTCGAGGACACAGTGTGACGTTTGCAGTGCAGTAGAAAACATCATTCTGTTGCACTGCGAATGTCACTAATGTGTGACTACAAGGTTTCGAAAACGATGGATTTCGGTGGAGAACGACATTCCACCATACACTATACAGTAACACTTTATAAGCAAAAAGAAAAGGTGGGAAAACACAGTTACACAGGCAGACCCAAACTGCTCAAATAATACATTGCTGTCTCTCCAACTCACTGGTTTAGCATTTTTCAGTGAGTTGCTGTTCAGTCAATTTTACCACTCCTCTACCTAAGTCTGGGGACTATTTTTCACCATATTTAAATAAAATAACATACTATTATTAAATCTTTAATAATGCGTCCAGAGTTTTGTTTGATTGTTATAGAAATAGTTGTTACCCATTTTATAAGAGCGATAAGACACTTCAGGGTGTGGATTGTTGATTGATAAGAGCACTACCCAGCTGCTGCAGTCACTCAGCGCAAGCGCCTCGTGCCTAACACTGCACCTGGGGACGTACTCTTATCAATCAACAAGCCATACCCTGTCGTGTCTTATTGCTTTTGTAGCAAGCGTGCTCTTCCTTGAACTTTTCCTGAGGATCACAATGTAAACATTATAGACTTTTTAAAATCTTCTTAATGACACAGCAGATTGTACTAATATGTCAACCCTCAGTCTAAGTTTATTTGTGCTGGCTGTTAAAACTTCTGACTGCTCTTCCAACCACAACATTTGGAAGAAAAAAGTTTTAAATAAACACAATTGAAAGACAAATAAATGTTTGTGTACGTGCCTGGCTTGGCGCGATCCAAGCTCAGTTCTCCCTCCAGAGGAATGAGCTCTATTTTTTGTGTTAATGTATATAAGATTTTCAAACGCCGGAGTTTTATTTCAACAGCAAACACTTCCGTTTACAAGGTTAAATGATTTGCACTTGGTCACCATCACCAGCAGGTATTTCTGTTTCTGTAACTCTTTCTCGGGCCCATAGCTCTCTTTCAGAAAATGTGTACACTTTTACATGTCCGTTACGCTATTATTTAGTTTTATACTGGTGGAGTGTTCTCACAGCACCTGGGGTGTTGATTAATCCCCATTACGAACCGAGGATCGTAAATAGAGGAATCTGATTGGCCGAGAGCTCTTTGAAGCCATGATAATATCGTGCTACATCATCACGGCTTCAAAAAAGTTCCGGCACCACCAACCTCCTTGCTCTCTGCTGTCTGACAGCTATTTTTTCAAAATGTACTCCTACATCACCCAAAAATGAATTCATAAAATGTTTTAAAACCTGTTTTTTTATTTTTTTATTCATAAAACTTCAAATTCGGTTCATAACAGCAATAAGTCATTCCAGGGTGTGGTATATCATGGGATATCGTCACTTCTCGGGCCGTTGGATGCACATGGCCTGCGGCCTCATGCCCAACCACCCGAGGCGTGACGATATCCCATGATATACCACACCCTGTCATGCCTTATTGCTTAATTATACAATGGCTCAAAAAACACACTTTCCTGATTGGCTGGTTGGCACAATTTATGACGTGTAAATTGTTCCATCACCCAACAGGAAAAAGTGCCAGGCAACCGTATCACCCCTTCCCGACCAAGATCACATCGACACAAACACTTCAAAATTAACAGCTGCTGTAGTGTTTTCAGCTGGTAATGGCAAACAGATTAACCCCACCTTCCTGAATCATGCTCCGGCCAGACTTATTTATGCCCTACAGGGACCTTTTTAAAACACACATCCAGGGGAAACAAATGCAGCAAGGAGCTGCCGTATAGTAAACCCACTCCTGTGGCACGGCTCAGAACGAGGGGAGAGTGTACTGTAAGTGAAGCTGGGGGGGGGGCTGGAGTGAACGAGAGTGTGGCAGCAGCAAATCTGAGGAGTGGCGCACATCGGAAGCGCCCCACGGTTTAATGGAATGCTTGTGACAGACAACCTTCTGGTCTCTCACAGTGCCCCCTTCAGAACTTGCTGTCATGGGAAGTATTTTTTCTGGCGGAGCAAAAAAAATAATGTAAAATTAAAAAAAAACTTTTAATTTTTTCACCAAAAAGGGACACTGTATAAGTGCAATACCCCATGAGAGAGTGTGGGTGATGGCAGGATTGACCCACGCTTGGTGTGGTTTCCTCACTCGGCCTGCAGACTCGTGAGCAAACCACACCAGGCATGGGTAAATCTTGCCATCGCCCATACCTTCTCGTGTGGTACATTGCTTAAATAACCGCATACTCTGTCACCAGTTATTGCTTACTCACACTCGCACAATGAAAGGATGTGAGTGCAGAAACCCTACAAAATCAACATTTGTCAATGCCGAATGTTGCTTGCTTGTATGTGCTGTTTAGGTATTTTGAAGTCATTGGAGTGCAAATATTGAAAATTTGCGAACTTACGAACGTGCATAGGAAGTGCGCAACATATGCTCGTAAAACAGTCATTTTTAGGAACTTTTTCACCAAATTTTCAACACAGCCATTTTAAGACCTCTGCTCATGAACAGTGTCACTGTGATTTTCTTAATGTGTGTCCCATACATAGATTTCGCACACCGACTGCGCCATTGTGTGCTACATAGGGCAGAAACACGCTTTGGGCAAGATGTGAAAAATGACAGCTGTACTGCTCATAAGGAGGTGTGGTAAAATGGCAATGTTGAAAATCTGGAGTGAAAATATTGAAAATTCGCGAATTTACAAGCGTACGTAGGAACTGCGCAACACACGCTCTTAAAACAGTCATTTTTAGGAATTTTTTCACCAAATTTTCAACATAGGCTTTTTGAGAGCCCACCATATGAAAACTGGCAGTGTCGTTTCGTTAATCGGCCCCAAAAGGTGATTTCGCTTAGTGACAGCGAAATCACCCTTCGGGCTTGAGTAACACCATGACAGTGCAATAATTCATGAAGAGGGGTCCCAAAAACCCCATGTAGAAAATATGGGCCCCAAATTCCAAAAAATGTCTGAGATATGCAACAAAGTTGAAAAACCCTATTTATTCCATTATACAGCTTACCGGCATTTCCTCAGTCAGCGATGCGTCTTTGAAAGTGCAGCCATTTCTCAGTCCACGAATCGTCATACTGAGCTCAGTAAGTATGGGGTGTGGGGAGGCAGGGTGCATGGTGGGGGCAGTGAGACTGGAGGGTCCTTTTTAGTTACAGGTTTTTTTTTAATTAAGATGACGCGGGACGTATGCCACGTTGGTGGGCTCCCAGCATGGCAGCTGGAAAGGCTGTTTGGGGGCTGGAGCTGACGGGGATTGGGCACTCCGGCGGCTATAACAAGATTTACCACACTGGGGTAGGCTCTAGCGTGGCACCTGGAAAGGTTTTGGGGGGGGTGTACGTAGCGAGTTGGGCACCCTACGCTGGCTATAACATTTTGCCATGCTGGGATGGGCTCCAGCATGGCACCTGGACAGCTTTTGTTGTTGGGTGGGCCTGGAGCCGACGTGGGGATTGGGCACCTCTGGCCGGCCATACAGTGTGTGCGGATGGAGCGTATCAGCACACAATATGCGGTTTATGCGTGCGTGTGCGTGGGGGGGTAGAGCTGTGTTCACTGAAGCGGAGCTCTCACTTTCAGCTGTATGCCACTGCATTCTAACTGCTGTCATAGACAACTGCAGCAGTCATTGGAGAACTGCGGCCGTGCCTGCAAACTCATTGACTGAATTGGAAGAGGGGGTGCCACACCTCTGAAAACTCGGATGATGGCACTATGTTTCTTGCACATGCGTGCAAGCAACATAATAATTGCGCTGTCAGTAGTGGAAATAGACTGTCACGGAGGGAAAGATGGGGACTGTGACACCCTACTGGGACAAATGCGCAGAGACACTGCTAAAGGCATAGATTTAAATTCACAAAAATGTTCTACATACTATTTGGTACACAAAGTTTGGCGGTGGGGGAGGAGGAGGGCAAGGTTTACTGCATGTGATGTTTATCTGTATGCTGCATTTTATTGTAGCCAGAGCTAATGCCTTTTATGACTTTGTAATGTTGTTTCTGCTGGTTCAGCTCAAAACAATAAACATAAAATTACAAAAAATAAATTCACAAAAAAAATACATGAAATTAATATATTTCTGTAATAACAATAGCCATTGTCATTCTAGCGTGTTGCAGTCTAACTGTAAATGCACCGCCGACTGACTGCTGATGCTATCATACTCATACCAGTACAGCGCTAGGCACAGCAGACACATTGCAGTCTTTTAAAAAAACAAAAAACATACAAGCTGTTTCGGTTTCCTTTTCCCAGCTCCCCGAAGAAATTCTCAACTGCCGTCACTTTCTAGGCAGGCTCTGCCATGTGCCTACGATGACGTCAGTGTCGGGCAGGCTGATTGGCTTGGACTGTCACTGGAGGAGCGACGAACCGGAAACAGAAAGTTCGCCGTTAAAGTGTGACAGTGGGGTAAAGGTGAGAATCACGCGAAATTGTGGCAACCGGGAGTCGCGTTCTGGAATTATAGGGGAGAGACGTCACTGGACGGGACACGAGCTTGGCATTATACTTTATTGCGGACTATTGACAAAACGTAAGTTGGTGTTTCGCTGTTAGCGTGCAACAACAGTTCTATGGATTCTGATTTGATCATCTCTTGTTTAGCATGACGCTTGATATTCAGCTCTGGGAGAAGCTGTTCAAACCTGAAAACAAAATTGTCATAGTCTTGAATGGGCTTTGCTGCTCAGCAACGTAACCTGTCTGCGGTGTCGTTTCCTTATTTTTAAAGAAAACTGAATGCAAAGTAAAAGCGATTCTGTCTAAAGGATGAATAACTGCCCGCCCTCCCTCTCCCCACCGCACTTGTCAAACCATGACACATGCATTCAGCGTGTCGTTTTCTTGGGCAAGCGACAAATATCTGGGCGTTATGTCTTTATAGTTTGTTTTTTTTTAATTTTGGGCCTGTATTATTTAAGAGAGCTTTCGTAAATAACCTTTTGCCACTGACCTGAAAATGTGGGACACTCCATCAAACATGAAGATACAAGCTCAACACAGTATGGGAACTGTTAAGTGCAAAGTTAAATTGAGTTAGTAGCACAGATAATTATGAATTTTCTGCTTTGAAGTCTGCATTTACAATTCATTGTTGCAGGGGGCAGATGTCCCCCGCGGCGATTAAGTCACAATAATACAGAGGTGTCCTGGTGTTAGTGGGTGCCTTTTTTTTTTTTTTTTTTTTTTTGGGTTCACATAGGTACACAATATTATAGCACTGTTATCCCATGCTTAGTCTGTGTCTGGAGCAGTGCCACCTGGAAGTCAACCCCCACCAAGAAATCTGGAGACAGAAACTAGATCTGAGGTCTTTCATAGATGTAAAATAGAGAATAAAATAAAGTATGGGTCTCGATGTGTAACAAGAATTTACACACACCCGAGGGGTTTATGCATAGCATCAAACCCCAAGGGTGTGTGTAAATTCGAGTTTACACACCAAGACCCATATTTTATTTTATGTAATTGTTGGGTTTCTCTCTTTCGCCTCAGCAATTATATAAAATAAAAAAAAGACTGCTGTGCTGGCGCAGTCAGATTACCTCAGCTCCCGAGGTCCGCTTTCGCTTTATTTAAATTATTGCCAGGGTGGTCCATCCTGTAGCCGTGTGGAACATTACAAGTAAGTTTAAAAATTACTTACTGCCGAGTGTCCGTGGCAGTTTCCATGGTGGGTTTGCGGTAGGGGAAGGGTTTCCTGTTCAGGAAGGACTCCGCGAGCGAGGAGTTTGAGCATGCACCGTGTGGGGAAAAACGTTCGCGTATTTGCCATTATAAACGCTCCTTCATAATGGCAAATTACGCCACGGTTTCCCAATTGGAAAAAGGGAAGCCCATTAATTATATACCAGTTATGAACTGAGGATCGTAAATAGAGGAATCTGAAAGTTCCGGTGCCACCAGCCTCCTTGCTCTCTACTGTCTGAGAACTATTTTTTTCAAAATGTACTCCTTCACCACCCAAAAACTCATTCATAAAACGTTTTAAAACCTGTTTCTTTCTTTTATTTATTTTTTTTTAAACTTGAAACTCAGTTCATAATAGCAATAAGTCACTCCAGGGTGTGGTATATCATGGGTAGGGATGTAAGTTTGTTATGGATGAGGTTTTAATGACTCATTGTTTGTTCATGAAATCATTTAGTAAACAGTAGTAAATATTATGGCACTGTCATCATTGCTACATTCTGATGACACTAGTGAAAGTCATGGAAGACCTGAATAAAGATCAGACTTTATGGAATCAATGATGTGTATGATTGCCATGACTAACTTACATCCCTAATCATGGGATATCGTCACTTCTTGGGTGGTTGGATGCGCTCGGCCTGCAGCCTCTTGCCCAACCACCCACGGCATTTATTTTTATTTATTTATTTAGTTTTTGTTGACTGGGTAAGTGCACTAGACAAATCCTGCCTATTTTCAGGCACGACCCAGGGGAGGGGGATACAGATGAATGCCAACTGACCTTGAACCAGATTAAGCTGTTTGTGGTATTTTTAATGAATGAGGGAAATTTGGCCAGGACAGCAGGGAAATTCCCCTACTCTTTTTGATAAGTGCCATGGGATCTTTAACATCAACCTGAACTACTACCAATCCAGGCAGATGATACCTCAGTTTAACGTCTCATCTGAAAGACGGCACCTCAGAAGTGTAGCACCCCTCTCATGCTGCACTACAGTGTCAGTACTGGGATATTAACCCAAGTGCCAGATGTGGGAACTGAACCCACAGCCCTCTGATCTCCCGGCCTCCGAGGCGAGTGTGCTACCTACTGAGTCACTGACACTGAAAAGGCATGATGATATCTCATGATATACCACACCCTGTCGTGCCTTATTGCTTAATTATACAATGGGTTCCGAAAATGCAGCTCCCTGTTGGGTATGGTTCGAAGTGCAACCAACCAATCAGCATTAAAAATCTTAGCACTGGCCTTCAAAAATCATAGCAAATGACCAGAATGTGGAGCACTTTCTTATTTTAAATAACAATATGTCTACAAATATTGGGCCCCATATAGTTGGTGATAAGGAATGTTTATGTCAACTTAATGCTATGATTTAATACTTTGTGTGTCCAGGAATTGCTCTGACATCATTAAGAAAATCAGTAAACCTATGCAGAGCAAGGGTAAATTTGAGGGTGCAAATCGTAGCACTATGCGAAATTTATAGTAGGGAGGTATGCTTCGAACCCATTGTAAATCCTCACCAGTGCCAACGGGAAGAGGTGTCAACCAGCCATACCACCTGCCAAGTTGGCACGTATCTATACAACCCACTGCCGTCTCGCTTCACTTTTAAGCGCTGTGCGCAACATCGTCCATTTGAACTTGCCGACAAACGCTATACATAAACCATGGGTAAATCAAAAGAATGCAACAGTTGTTCATTCTAATTGATTTAGAAGAGCTAGAAACAGTATCCGTCCAACAACTCCCACACCGAAACTGCCGAAATTTACCAAATTCCTTGTACAGTAAACGTACCTAGCATTGCAGAAAATGAAAGTGCCGTAGGCCACACGCACATCACGCACCATCGCGTTGCAAGTGACCAGCAAACTCCATAGCCATCTCAGCCATCAACCCAGGAACCAGTCACATCTACATTACCTCCCACTACAATAAAAAACATTGAGGGACTACTTTTCCTCACGCAGCAACACTACCACAAAAAAATCGTATTCTCCTACATAAATACAAATAAAATCCCCCAAAAAAAAAAACTACAAATGACAAAATTGTTAGTATAATAGCAATCTACTATGACAGAGTGTGGTTACACTAGATTTACAACATCGATGTTTTTGGTCACTCGCCTATTGGCCTGTGACCAAACACACCAGGCGTTGAAAATACTAATGTAACCCACAGCCTTGTCGTGGTAGATTTCTTAAACATTCCAGAATTGTTTCTTTCTGGTCTGTCATCCCCATGTTAAACAAAGGGGATTGATTATGTTTTCTGGTCCTAAAAGACACTTTGATATTCCCATCTACTCCAAAAATATCTACACTTCCACTTTAGAAACACAGGTTGATTAGTACAAAGTCATCACCTTTGTGCTTTCTTCAGCTAAGAGTGTTTTCAGAGTGCCATGTGGTAGTGGCTGAACACCTGTAAAGATGGCGTGTCAGTGTACACCTACTTGAACGACTGATAAGGTCCATGTTTTCAGAGGTCCACAACTGTTTGGGTATTGCAGTTCACACCCATAGAAGGCTGGGACTCTTCCTTAATTAGAGAAGTCCTAGCATCCCAGGCCAAGAACATCCAGTGCAAGCCAGGGCCTCTTGCCTCTACAAAGAGCCCTGGGCATTTTTTTTTTTTTTTTGTTATGCAAAATATTTTTAAGTAGGGCAAGACCATCCAGCCTTAGTTTTTCCTAGCTGCTGGGCCTTATGCCATTGACCATGGCTGTGGTCTCCTGGTTCCTGTTGCACTTGTTACCAGTTCAATGATGGTAACTCAAAGAAAGTGGTTCCAGAAGAGGTCTTCCAAGTTCTTGTGTCACATGCTGTGATACTAGCCGTCCTGTGCAAGCCAGACTTGCAGAGACTATCTCCTTTGTAACCCTTCAGCCATCCCTGTACCTGACAACAGATGACTTTCTGTCAGGCTGAGGAGTCCTGCTAAGGCCGGAGAGGCTTGAGGGAATGCTTGGCGTTTGGTCTCTATGGGAGACTCAAATGCACATTAGCATACTCTCGCAGTGTCAGCAGCTCAGTAGGCAGTACACTTGCCTCGGGGGCTGTACGATTAGATGGTTGTGGGTTCTAGTCCAACACCAGGCCCTTGGGTAATTCCAGAAACTGATACTGTAGTGCAGCACGAGGGGGATGCTGCACTCATGAAGTGCTGCTTGTAGGATGAGATGTTAAACCGAAGTCCCTTCTGCCTATCTCTGGTCACTGTCCAGGTGGATGTAAAAGATCCCAACAGCACTTACCAAAGAAGAGTAGGGGAATTTTTTTTATCAAAACAAAATCAAAATCAGCAAAACTATTTACAAAAACCAAAACGGAGAATTATCAAGCTACTGAAGTAAACAAACTGAGCACTCATCTCTTAACAAAACCATGCATCACGATCAGCAAAGAAAATGATAAAAAACATAATTTACATCAAAATACAGCTTTTATCTGATTATCCTGCTCAGTTTCAAGGGGGAATGCAATGGCCATGGTTCCATAATTCCTGTTAAGTAGTGCCATATTAGAGAAAGATTTGCTGTCCTTCTCGTGTGCCCCATTGATTTCCTTCATAATTTTCTTAGTTAAACCTGGTATATGAACTACTTGTTGCATGACAGATTGGCATCTTACTGGCCACACATCTCTCTTAATGGTCTTGGATGAAGTTTCCCGCTCTCCCCTGGTATTAAACCATAAATCAGTTCATTGTAGTTTATCCCAGAAAATAAAGGTTCTTTCAGGGTTTTTTTGCCAGTGCTATCCAAAATTGTTATATACTGAAAAATACAAATGTTCCATTGTTTTGTAACTGTAATTTGCAAACCTGACACAGTACCTTTTTTCAAAACTCTTATGCTTATGGTTGCTCAGTACGTTTAGCTGGTTGTGGCAACATATGACAACAGAACCACACCATATCTCAAATTTTAGCTGGTAAGCTAGGTTCTGATAGTTGTGTTGTCAGACATTTCACTGACATCCTTGGGAGACAGTCAAAAAGGGGCTTGGCTGAGAAAGACTTCAAGATGTTGTCATGCCTGGTATTTTTTGTTGTAGTTTGTATCATTACTCTAGTTGTACACCATTGTTTGATCTTTTTGAAATCATGTAAAAGGGTAACCTGAGGTATTTTCTGGGATGCTTCTAAAGGGTGGGAGCTTCTGCCCAGTTACCTAAAAAATATTGACATTTTGCTAAAAAAAGGAAACCCATGGTCCGGGTACCTGATTTTAAAAGAGGTTGTATATTCTGAAAAAAAAAAAATACAGAAGGGAAAAAAAAAATGGGGTTGATCATTGATGATCCACCCTTTGTTTCCAAACAGTACGTCTTGTTACCTTTACCAGGGCTCAGTTAGCTCCCCAAAGTTATCTGAAGAATGCACTGTAAGTTTTAGCTTTCAGACGGTGGGGGGGGTAGAGCACGCTGAGATATTTAAAAAAAAAAAAAAAAAAAATTGGGATTATAAATGTTTTCATAATAACAGTCTCTTATTGTTAGGCATCGGCCAGAACTTCCATTTTTACATTTGATGCGTGTCTGTGCACCAAATGTTTGCTGCAGTGCAAGGGGGTTAGGTGAGTGTCTCACTGCTGAGCCCACTGCAGTTCAAAACAGGAGGGGCTCAACAGTGTAGGCCAATGACCATGCACAGTGGTCTTGACATCACTCGCTGCTTGCTGGGCAGAAACTTTGTGTATTTCAAAGGACCCGAAGCCACTATAGTCAGAGGGTTTTGGTCCTTTGATTTGCGTAAAGCCAGCTGGTCAGTAAGCAACTGATCTGCTGCTAACACCAGCAGCCTGTCTTTGTTACTGTGGAGGTGGACCGCAGTACCCGAGTTCAGCTAAATACCAGTACTAGAAAGAAAGCTGAACTCGGGAACCTACTTAATTTTTTAAAAATGAGGGCTAAAATGTACTTTAATCATGCTCCAAAAGTGGAGCCATAATACTGGGTCGTCTTCGCCTATGCACATGTAAATGAATATGCACACGCACACGCACATGCCCAGTGTCATGGCTCCACTTTTTGAATGTGATTACATTACATTACTTTTTAACCCTTGTTTTACAACAGTAACTAGTTTTGTGAGTTCAACTTTCTTTCTTGTACCGAAAAACATATTTAGCTGAACTCTGGTGTATATATATTAATATAAGCGGAGTGGAGTGCCCACCCGCGCTACTGCATCTTTATCCCCAGCCCCACCAAGTGGCTCTTCAACCCACCTGCCATTCCCATACATATACATACGTATATATTTTAATTGAAGCAGAGCAGGGTGCCCCCCCCTCTCCAGGTTGTCCACCCTTGTTCTCTAACATGCCTGACACTGGGGTGCCCAATCCCAGTGTCTGAATGCAGTCTGCCCTTCAATTATGTTTTTTTTTTTGTGTTGAACACTGTAAAAGAAAACTGTCCATCTGTGTCTTGCATTGTTAGTCCCCCAATCCTCCCACTCAGCACCCCCCAAGCCCTTACTTACCTACTGGGTCCAATGCTGAAATCCTCTCTGATCGCAGATATGTCTTCACTCTCTCTGAACTGGGGAAATCAGGTATGCAGTTCAAAGTACTGTATTTCAATGGGGTTTTGAACTTAGTGGCATAACTTGGCCAGCTTTGGATATTTGTGCCCCAAATTTTCAAGTGTGCCTTTTTTGGAACCCCACCTAATGAGCAGTGATAGCCAAGTTAGGCAGATCTGTCCCAAAAAGGTGCTTTTGCAGTCATTCTGCAAAATCCGCTTTCGGGCAGTAGACGAACATTTTCTCCACCCTTGTCCATGAAGTGGGGTCATAAGAAGGCTATGTTGAAAATCTTGCATAAAAATATTAAAGAACAATAAAGTTATATTTGAAATTTGTGAATGCAAGCTTGTAACTTTGGTAATTTTCAATATTTTGACCCCAACTTTCCAACATAGCCATTTCTTCACAGCACCTCATTAGTGTGACAGCTGTAATTTTTCAAATCCCAGCCAAAATGTGTTTTCGTGCCTGTGGTGCAGAATGATGTTTTGGTGGTGCGAAATCATGTTTTGGCAGGTTCTGGAAAATTGTCACCTAGCGGCGACTTGCCGATTTGGAGACCGGCAATGGCACCACAATCCGCACAGGGGTTGTATACAGACCCCCTTCTCAGGGGAAGGAAATGGACAAGGAAATGATAGAAAGTATACTTAGTATGGCAAAAAAAGGGGAGATATTGCTGATGGGTGATCTGAATATGCCAGATGTTAACTGGAGTGCGGTTGCCGCAGCCACTTCGAAGAGTGGGGTTATTATAGATGCCCTACAGGGGCGTGCCTTAGACAACTAGTATTGAGCCCACTCGAGAGGGAGCAATGTTAGACCTGGTTCTCTCAAATGGAGATGAAGAGAGGATCACAGATGTAGAAATGGGTAGCCATCTGAGGAACTAGCGACCATCGAAC
Source organism: Neoceratodus forsteri (assembly GCA_016271365.2). Lineage (NCBI taxonomy): Eukaryota > Metazoa > Chordata > Ceratodontiformes > Ceratodontidae > Neoceratodus > Neoceratodus forsteri. The sequence goes on along the minus strand of CM057450.1, from coordinate 1,135,344,912 downwards.
AATGGTTCACAATAAACACAGCAATAGAGAGTCAAGCCATACAAGCATAAAGGTACTGGATTTTAGGAGGGCTGACTTTGCCAAAATGGTGAAGTGCCTAAGGAATGCACTAGCAAATGGGCAGGAAGGAGGGGTGGAAGAACAATGGGGAATGATAAAAACTGCCATCACAGAGGCAACAAGCCTTTGTGTGAAGCAAATAAACAAAACTAAACGATGTAAGAAATCACTATGGTTCTCAAAGGAAGTGGCAGTGAAGGTTCAAGAGAAAAAGAAAGCTTTCAGGAAGTACAAGGAATCACAGAAGGAGCAGGGTAGAGAACTGTATCAGTTAAAGCAAAAGGAAGCTGGGAAGGCAGTCAGAACAGCAAAGGTCCAAACTGAGGAAAAGATAGCCAACTCAGTTAAGAAGGGGGATAAAACCTTTTATAGGTACATCAGGGAGCAAAGGAAGACCAAGGGAGGGATAGTGAGGCAATAAAGGGGAGGGTGGGTGGGCAGAGGAGACTGTGAAAAGGCAGAGATACTAAACAAACATTTTGCTCACTATTTACAAAGGAAGGGGGGGGGGTACCTAGAACAAACAGTAGAAACACACTGGATACAGAAGTTGATACCAGCCCATTTACAGAAGAACGGGTTCTGAAAGAACTCTTAAAACTGAAGGTGGACAAAGCAATGGGGCCTGATGGGATTCATCCCAGAATTCTAAAAGAACTAAGGGTAGAATTAATGACACCACTGACTACCCTGTTTAACAAATCATGGGAGGATGGGGTGGTACCCGAGGACTGGAGGAGGGCAGATGTGATTCCACTTCACAAAAGTGGGAGCAAGGCAGAAGCAGGAAACTACAGACCTGTTAGTTTAACCTCAGTGGTAGAGAAGATGATGGAATCACTTCTGAAGGAAAGAATTGTCGAGTATCTAGAGGCCAGAGGGGCACAGGACCCAAGGCAGCATGGATTCACAGCAGGAAGGTCATGCCAGACAAATCTAATAGATTTCTTTGACTGGGTGACCAAAGTAGTAGATCAGGGAGGGGCTGTGGACATGGCCTACCTAGACTTTAGCAAGGCATTTGACACAGTCCCACACAAAGATTAATATACAAGTTAGCTAGCCTGGGAGTGGGTCCCAAGATGACAGCCTGGGTAAAAAATTGGCTGGAAAATAGGACACAGAGAGTAATAGTAAATGGAGTCCACTCTGATGAAAGGGGGGTTACTAGTGGGGTACCGCAGGGTTCAGTATTAGGACCAGTCCTCTTCAATGTCTTTATAGCGACATTGCAGAGGACTGGAAGGAAAATATGTCTCTTTGCAGATGACACAAAGATCTGCAACAGAGTTGATGCACAAGGTGGGGTGGAAAGGATGAAAAGGACTTGGCAAGATTAGAGGAATGGTCAAATGTCACGGCAGCTTAGATTCAATGCTAAGAAGTGCAAGGTAATGCACCGGAAACAAAACCCAGGAAGAGTACACAATGGGGGTGAGATACTAACAACAACAAAAATGGAAAGGGACCTGGAGGTAGTCATATCAGATGACCTAAAGGTGGGCAAGCAATGTGAGAGGGGCAGCAATGAGGGCTGGGGATATTGGGATGCATAGGGAGAGGCATCACCAGTAGAAAACAGAAAGTTGTTATTCCTCTGTACAGACAGTTGGTCAGACCCCATCTGGAGTACTGTGTGCAGTTCTGGAGACCCAGTCTTCGCAAAGACATAGACAGGATGGAAGCTGTCCAGAGGAGGGCAACTAAAATGGTGCAGGGTCTGCACCGGAAGACATATGAAGAGAGGCTAAAGGAGCTTAATATGTATAGCCTCGAGGAAAAGGAGGAGGGGACATGATAGAAACTTTCAAGTACCTCAAGGGAATCAACAAAGTCCAAGAGGTAGCATCTTTCAAAGAAAGAGTGTGCAAGAACAAGGGGCACAATTTGAAGATAGAGGGTGACTCAGAGGTAATTTAAGAAGTATTTTTTCACAGAGAGAGTTGTAGATGCATGGAGCGGCCTTCCGGAGGAAGGGTCGTGAGTCAAAAACAGTGGTGGAATTCAGGCATGCATGGGACAGTCATAAGGCAATTCTAGGGGATGGGGGTAGGAAGAAGTAGGCTGCTGGTTAACTAGGATCTGCAGCTTATCCAGTAGGCAGGGAAATGGGCAGACTGGGTGGGCCAAGCGGTCCTTATCTGCCGTCAAATTCTATGTTTCTGTTTCTATGTAGCGGGTTCATTACATGGGGTAATAAGAAGGCTGTGCTGAAAATCTGTTGTGCAGATATGGTATAATACCCAGGTTATGACAGAACATTACACCATTTCAGTGTTCACTCATAACGTCACTAATTTTCAATATTTTGACTCCAGACTTTCAACATAGCCATTTTTCCATACCACCTCATAAACATAACGTGTCAGTTCCAAAATCCTGCATGAGATGTGTTTTTTTTACCTCTGGTGCGTGATGACACAGAAACATAGACTTTGACAGCAGCTAAGGACTGCTTGGGCCACCCTGTCTGCCCATTTCTCTACCTGTTTGATAAACTGCAGATTGTAGGTAACCAATAGCCTACTTCTTCCTGCCCCCCCCCAAAAAAAATTGCCTTATGTTTGTCTCGTGCATTGTTGAAGTCCCCCACTATTTTTTGGACCCCACAACCTCAGGAAGGCCGTTTCATGCATCCACCACCCTCTCCATGAACAAAATTCTTCCTCACGTTGCCTCTGAGCTGTCCCCCCTCTGTCTTCAAATTGTACCCCTTGTTCTTGCACATCTCTTTTTCTGAAAGGTGCTACCCTCCTAGACTTTAATTCTCTTGAGGTACGTGAAAGATTCTGTCATGTCCTTCCTCCCCCCTTTCCTCAAGGGTATACATATTAAGCTCATTTAGTCTTTCTTAATATTGCTTGTGGTGTAAACCCTGCACCATTTTAGTTGCCCTCCACTGGACTGCCTCTATCCTATGTCCTTGCGGAGATGGGGGTCTCCAGGACTTCACGCAGTACTCCAGATGGGGTCTCGCCAACGTTCTGTATAGCGAGATAACAACTTCTTGTTTTCTACTGGTGATGCCTCTCCCTATGCATCCCAGCATCCCCCAGCATCCCTCCTTACTGCCTTCTCACATTGCTTGCCTACTTTTAGGTCATCTGATATGACTATTCCAGGTCCTTTTCCATGTTTATTGTTGTTAGTACCTCCCCCATTGTGTACTTTTCCCCTGGGGTTTTGTTTCCCAGGCACATTACTTTGCATTGAATCTAAGGTGCTATTCTTCTGACCATTCCTCCAGCCTTGCCAAGTCCATTCTCATCCTTTCCACCCCCCCGTGTATCAACTTTGTTGCAGATCTTTGTGTCATCTGCAAAGAGGCATACTTTTCCTTCCAGTCCCTCCACAATGTCACTTATAAAGACATTAAAAAGGACCAGTCCCAGTACTGAACCCTGCAGTACCTCGCTATTAACCTCCCCCCACCTTCTGTGGAGTGGACTCCGTTTACTATTACCCTCTGTTTTCCTGTTGTCCAGCCAATTTTTTACCTAGGCTCCCACCCTGGGACTCACTCTCAGGCTGGCTAACTTGTTTATTAATCTTTTGTGTGGGGTTGTGTCAAATGCCTTGCTAAAGTCTAGGTAGGCCATGCCCACAGCCCCTCCCTGGTCTACTACTTTGGTCACCCAGTCAAAGAAATCTATTAGATTCATCTGACATGACCTTCCCACTGTGAACCCATGCTGCCTTGGGTCCTGTGCCTGCTGGCCTCTAAGTACTCAACAATTCTTTCTTTCAGAAGTGATTCCATCCTTTCCCCTACCACTGAGGTCAAACTAACAGGTCTGTAGTTTCCTGCTTCTGCTCCCACTTTTGTGGAGTGGAATCACATCTACCCTCCACCAGTCCTCAGACACCACACTGTCCTCCCATGATTTGTTAAAAAGGGTGGTCAATTGTGTCGCTAGTTCTCCCCTTTAGTTCTTTTAGAATCTGTGATGAATCCTGTCAGGCCATTGCGTAGTCCACCTTCAGTTTTAAGAGTTCTTTCAGGACCCTTTCTTCTGTGAATGGACTGGTATTGACCACCCGATCCAGAATGCTTTTGTTGATTGGTTTAGGTACCTCCCGCTACTCTTCTTTTGTGAATACTGAGCAGAAGTATGGTGCAGTGGTTTAAGGCTCTGAGCTGCAAATCTGGAGACCTGGGTTTGAATCCCACAGCACCCACTTGCATACTCTGTGGCCATGAGCAAGTCACTTAACTTCCCTGTGCTCCCAGGTCACACCTGTAAACAAGCTTTCAACTTAGTGTGCCACTTCTGGTTAAACAATTGGAAATTGGAAGTGTTTGTTCAGTATCCCTGCTTTTTCACTGTCATCCTCTGCCGCCCACCCACCCTCCACTTTATTTAGCCTCACTATCCCTCCGTTGGTCTTTCTCTGCTCCCTAATGTACCTATAAAAGTTTTATCCTCCTTCTTAACTGAGTTGGCTGTCTTTTCCTCGGTTTGGGCCTTTGCTATTCTGATTGCCTTCCCCTCTTCCTTCTGCTTTGACTGGTACAGTTCTCTGTCCTGCTCCTTTTGTGCTTCCTTATACTTTCTGAATGGTATCTTTTTCTCCCTTACCTTCCCCTCCCACCTCTTTTGAGAATCCTAGTGTTTTTTTTTTCTTTCGTTTTGATTTATTTGTGTCACACAAAGGCTTGTTGCCTCTGTGATGGCAGTTTTCATTTTTCCCCATTGTTCTTTCTCTCCTCCTTCTTGCCCATTTGCTAATGCTTTTCTGAGGCACTCTCTCATTTTGCCAATGTCAGCTCTCCTAAAGTATAGCACCCTTGCTTTTGTATGGCTTGACTCTATGGCTGTGTTTATCGTGAACCACACTGTTTGGTGGTCACTTGTTCCCAGATGGCTACCCACTTCTAAATCTGAGAACCTCTCTCTTTCCCCATTTGAGAGTACCAAGTCTAAGATTACTTCCTCCCAAGTGGATTTGTAACACTAGCTTTCTGAGGCATGTCTCCTGTAGGGCATTGAGAATGACCCTGCTCTTGGATGTGGCTGCAGCAGTGGTGTTCCAGTTAGATCTAACATATTCGGGTCCCCTATCAGCAATATCTCCCCCTTTTCTGCCATCCTAAGGATGCTTTCTATCATTTCCTTGTCCATTTCCTCCCCCAGTGATGGGGGTCTGTATACAACCCCCGTGCGGATTGTGGTGCCATTTCCTGTCTCCAAGGTGACCCACAGTATTTCCTCTCCTCCCTGTTTACCCTTTAATTCCTTTGCTTTGATCCCTTCCCTTACATAGAGAACTGCTCTTCCTCCTCTTTTACCCTCCCTGTCCCTCCTGTAGATTGTGTACCCTGGTCTGTTGACATCCTAGTTATGGTTCTCTGTGTACCATGTTTCTGTGACTGACACAATATCTAGACGTCCCTTTTCCATCAAGGCCACTAGTTCAGGGAGCTTGTTACCCAGACTACAGGCATTGGTACTCATCACCCTCCATTCTTTGATGGCCTTACTCCTTTTAACCCCATCCCCATCCTTACTGTCTCTGCCTTTTTCTCCATTTGCCCCTGTCCTTCTCCCTATGGACTTTTCTACCTTGGTGTTTGCCTTGCTAACTACACTGTTTTGTGCGGGGGGCTGGGATTTCCCTGCTCATTTTCCATGCCTTCCCCTTTGGCTAGTTTAAATGCTTATCAATGAAACATTTAAACTTATCACCTAGGATTCTGGTTCCCCTCCCGGACAGATGCAAACCGTCGCACCAGGGTAGGCCTGTATTCTTCAAGGTGGACCCCTAGTCCCCAATGGAGCCAAAACCCTGAGTTCTGCACCAGTTTTTCTACCATTCATTGAATCTCATGGTGCAGAGCACCCTAGCCTCACCCATGCCATAGAAAAGGCAGCACCTTCGAGAAGGTTACCGTGCTTGCTACTTGTCTAAGGCCCGTCCCCAACTCCACAAACTCCTCCTGCACTACTCTGATTCCATTCCCTGCCAGGTCATTTGTCCCTAGGTGGACAATTGATGTCTAGCTCCCTCTCCTGTGCTGCTGCTTTAGCGATCCTGAGGATTCACTCCCTGTCCCTCCAAGCCATGGCATGGGGAAGGCACCATACCTTCCTCTCCCTTCCCTCCCTTCCCCAGTTCTATCTTCTTTACAGTTGAGTTCCCCACTAGAAGTTGTTTCCTTCCCCTATGGGGTCCCGTCCCACTTTCCTGTGGGTCTCCTTTGTGGAGGTTCCCAGCATTCTCCTTGGTCTCCACTGCGGGTGCCTCCATAGAGGAATCGTGCTCCTCCAGAACAGCATATGAATTGTGGCGAGGTACAGCTGGAGGGATGCACCTCTGTTCCACCACCCTCACCCTCCCTGAGCCCACCATGGTCCAACCGCTCCTCCTCTTTCTTGGCAATCTCTGAGGCAGGGGTATTGACCCTGGAGGTTCCTGGGTGGGAGAGGAGGTCCCCAAATCCTGGCCAACTCAGCCTGGAGACTAGCAGCCTCTTCCCTCAGCCCAAAGTGATGCCTGCCGATGGGACAACACTGCATCCTCAAGAATGTCTCCTGGAAGACTGCCACTCCATAGCCACTGCACTGCACCACTCCCATCATGTCTTATTTGTGGCCCCTTAGCTGTTGCTTTGTATGCTTACCCTTTCCTCTTTCTGTTTCTTTTTTTTTTTCTCTCAATACTTTCATACTGCCTTCGTGCCCTTACAGCACCTGCCCTTCCTGTTCTGGGACAGGAAGTTCCTGTATTCCTCAGTAGTCTCCTTCTTACTTGCTTAGAGTTAGACCTCTAGGAACTGGGGGGAGGGAGGGAGAGCTACTCTTTTCCTTTTAGGATGGTGAGTCTTTTGTTCCTCGTTTTGTTTTTTTTTTTTTGTTTTTTTTTGGTGACATTTCGGCCAATATACTGCAAATGGTACATGCCATGTTTATAAAGTGAATCCTAAAACATGTATCCTCAACATTTGTCATCACAATAAATAAAAAAAAAAAATGTTTAACCCACATCAAACATCCAGAATTGACAAATGCTTGTTCAACTTTGGTTTCTGCTATTTTAATTGTTTCTGTCATGTTCAAAGTAGCTAAATCACCTTTGCCAAATTGAATGCCTAACATTTTTAGGGGTCCCTCTTCCAATCTTATTCTTCCTATGTCAGCCAGCCAGGGTTTTGGTGGTCCTGTTGGCACACCTTTGCTTTTCTGGAAGTTTATTCTAGAGCCAGAGATTTTACCAAATTGTTTCAGGCATTTCAAGGACTGTATCTCAAATTCCTATGTGGACATCAAAAGACACACATCGTCTGCGTAAGCCACTAATTTATGTTTAAAAGGGCCTAAGGAAAAGGAAATTGACTGTATCTCACTATGCTGTTTTGCCTTTTGTATTACAGGGTCTAAACCAAAAATATATAAAATGGGGCTTAGTGAACACTCTTTTTTTTTTTTTTTTGTACTTATTTGTCCCTTCTTCTGCCCCCTTCAAGCAGCCGCCCCGCCGACATCCTGGAATTACCGGGGCTTATCTTAAGCCCAGCCAGGGAGCGGAGCCTGTGGAGAATCGGGTGTCATTCTGCGGCCAGATCCGTTTTTCCGGGGTCCTCTCATTTTACCCTGGGCCCCCCGGAGTAGAGACGCATGTGCATGGAAGCATGCATGCGTACTGTAGCACTGGTGATAGCCCCATCCACCTGCCCATTGGCGTAGCGCCTGGTGGTCCCTCTGGCCTGCGCTGCCCTTTAGCCTCGATCCTTGGAGGCAGTGAGCCGAATACCACCTTCCCTCCCCAGAGGAGAGCTGCCTCTCTGCAGCTCCATCCAGCTCCCTCACCCCCCGCCAACCTCCAGTCCGTGCTTCTGTTACCAATCATGGGCCGCTATGCGCATGTGTTGCATACAACCCCTTTAGTCTCAGTGCCACCGCGTCGGTGTAAGTAGACACCTCCCTTTAATACATTGCACATAGAGCACAGGTACCATTTGTTGGGGGGTCCAATTATAATGGCTTTAGATAATTGTTCAGCTTATAGTACAGAAGTGTGGGGAAAGCCTTATTTCCTTGGAAATGTGAAGAGATATGAAGTGCTAGTGGCTCAGCAGGTAGCACACTTACTTCTGAGGCTGGAAGATTAGAAGTTGGTGGGTTCTAGCTTCACACCAGGAACATGGGCTCAATCCCAGTACTGACACTGTAGTGCATCGGGGCCGGGGGTGCTGCAGTCCTGAGGGACCGTCTTTCAGATGAGCCGTTAAACCGAGGTCCTGTCTGCCTGTTCTGGTCATTGTTCAGGTGGATGTTAAAGATCCCATGGCATTTCTTGATAAGAGTAGGGGAATTTTATGTCAATCAAAAAAACATTACAATATCCAGAAGAATTATTCAAACATTGTTTTCCATAATGCATAAAAAAAATATATAATGGAGCATCGTCAGATACATCAGGATTAAATGAAAGTAGAAAAAAAGAAAAAGTAAAATCTAAAATTGATTGTACACATAACTTTTCCGAACATTACCTGAGATTAAAAAAAATGCAATATGATAAATGAAATGGGACACACTCTGTTTTTTAAGCAAGATCTAAACTTAAAGAAGGAAAAACAAAACCAAAATACAAATGTAGATAGGAGTCTACAACATATTATATTTTCTAATTATATTTTTCTGTTTACATCTTGTTTTCAATCTACCTTTGATCATATGTTCTCTGATATGTTGCCTTATTCTACCCAGGCCATTCTACGCCATAAAACATCTGCTCTTCCTTGTGGTAATCTTTTATAATCTTGTGCTTTAACCTGTTTTCGGTTATTCTCTATCATTACTGCAAAGGTTATAGGTGCTGTATTCAGTTGCTGTGTTAAGAATTGGCATCTGGCTTGCCATAAGTAAAACTTAATGCAAGCAAAAATCACGTTAAGTGTGCTGGGGTGAAATTGTTTTCAAGTATCCTGTATCATCCCCCAAGATTAAAGTTTTGTACGTTAGATTTCTCAAATGGGGGCACTGCCATCTTATGGGCAAACAGGAAAGTAACAGGGCATTCTTCTATTTGATGACATTCCTTTCTTGAGCATAGTCTTTTTTCTAATGATTTGTATTTTAAATTGCCTTTTACCCCTAACCTGCCATGGCAACTTAGCCATATTATATCTCACATTTTAACTGGAATTCTCTTGTCATTTAGCATAGTCAAAGTTAGAGTTTGTTTGGATGGAAAATCGTTTGGAAATGTTACTACTGCTGTATACTGTGAGGCCATTATTTGTGTATAGATTTGTTTTCTTGTTAATGCGATTATTGCTGTTTTGCATAATTTCCACTGCCTTATTTTCTTGAGAGCTGATTCAGCATATTATGGTATATTATACAGTATGTGTGAACTAGCTTTGGGAAGTAAATATCCCATTTGGAATAAAAAGTCTTCAGCAACAATATGGTCCATTCTTGCCATGGTGTAGGATTCTCTTTCCAATACATTTTCAAAGTGGAGGTACAGAAAAAGGAATTAAATCCCTTTTTTTTTTATTATTATTATTATTATTATCATACCCAAACCTCCCAGCTTTATTGGTAAATAAGTATATTCTCTTTTTACTTGATTTAGTGTGCTCCCCCATAACATCTGAAAGAAGCAGCTTATTAGTCTAGTCTGTAAACAAATCGGTGGGGGTGTAAATAAAACTTAAATAAGTAAGCATTTTTTTTATAGTCAAGATCCTTTTCTTTTTTGAAAATTTCCAGTGTTTCCATATTTGCAGTTTGGATTCACATATTTAAATTTTATTTTCCAGTTAACTAACTGTAAATTACCTTGTCCAAAATGGATTCCTAAAATATGAATAGAAGTGTTAAATGTAGGAATACCTACACAATCTGGAAGACTTTCTTGTTTACCTATTTATAGTACTGTGCTTTTCTCCTGGTTAATTTGAGCTCCTGATATCTGGGAATAATATGTAAGCATCGGTTTTATTTCATGGCCTGATTCTTGATTTTTTTTTTTGATTTTACAAAACTGCATAGATCATCTGCATACGCAGTCACTATTTATTCCCCTATTCCATTTCCTGGTGTTAATCCCACTATTCTCTGGTTTACAATATTTGTTCTTAATGGATCTAACTCGTATGTGTATAGAAGTGGGCTAATCAGGCACCCTTATCTAACTCCAATTCTCATTTGACTTGACTCTCCCAATATTCCATTTACTGATGGTATTATACTTGCCCCTTTTATACAAATTTTTAATCCACTTCAACGTTTCCATTTATCCCATATTGTTATAATACCTGAAATAGATAATTCTGAGATTTTTTTATTAAAGGTCTTTGGTTGGTCAATTGCTAATAAATAACCTTGTATCTAAATTTGTCTGCCATAATCAAATATGTCTCTCAACAATGTAAGATTAGATGTAATATTGCTACCATTTATGGAATACATCTGTGCAGTGTGTTTTGGGTGTACTAATATTTTGCATTCTTGAACACAATTTTAGATAATGTCTTGTAGTTCGAGTTGCGTAAACTAATAGGTCTACAATTAAGTAAAGATTTCTTATTCCCCTTTTTATATAACAAAATAATCATAATATCGTCTCCAAAATCACTTTTCCCCTGTAATTCTTGCATCATAAAATAAATAAAAATAAAACTGATTTGATCATGTCGTTTAAAAATTATCCTTAAGGGGTCAACTAACTCTTGTGCAAACTTTTTATAAAAAGCACTAGGTAATCCATCTGGACAGGGGGGAGAACCTTCATTCAAGTTTTTGTTTACATACTCTATTTCAGTATTAGTTATAGGTGCATTTAGTTCCATTTGTTGTATTTCAGTCAACTGTGGCACAGAATTTTTAATGAAATCCTTAATTATCATTTTTGTGTTGTACTCTGCTTCAAAAGTATGTTTTAGATGATTTTGCATGATGTTAAACATATCGATGTCCTTTGTTTTAATTGTCCCATCTGTGTCCTATAATTCAGTCATAATTGTTACATCAAGTCTTTGTCTGCAGGCTAAAAATGTATGTGGCTGATTTTCTGTCCCATATCTTATTTCTGCTTCCAATGAAGCTGCTTTTATTATACTGAAATTGAAACATTTTATTTTCTAAATCTGCGTGTTAAGAATTGTTGCCTGTTGTCATGTGAAAATGACATATTTTTATATAGTATGTTCCTGTGGCCTTGATACTTTAAGTATTCATCATGGCTTTTAGTCTGCCTAAGTGAATGGTTACATTTTTAACATCAGTTTTTGTATGTTTCCACCATTGCCAATAATTGTCGTACATGCAAAATACTGATTTTCTTGCCTGAATTAAATATGCTAACTCCAAATATGTTTGCTCTTGATCTAAGAGAGAGAGATTCCTCTTCCATCTCTTAGGTGCTGAAAAAAATCTTGGTGGAATATTAGCCAGATTTATAAAACAATCTGACATTGCATGATCTGGGAAAATTCACATGGGGGCAATAAAAATTTCTGAGGAATTAATAATAATCTTGAACAAAAATAAAATCAATCTGTGTGGCAAACCTGTTCCTGTAATAAGTAAACCCACATTTTTCATGTAATTTTCGGTATGTGTCTAAGATTTGCTGTATTTATTATATTTTGGAGAGCGTGACAATCGCAATACAATTTTTTTGTACATTCTTTTGTTTTGACATCTAACCTGCAATTCATATCCTCTCCAAATGATATGCCTGGCTGTGTGTAAATACAGTCTTATGCTTTCAAACAGTTCTAGTCTGGCTATTTTTGTCTGCGGTGCATGTGTGTTAAATGTAATGAGACGTTTTTGTACATATAGTACAGTCTAAGACTAATTCCCTTCCTGGGAGAATGTCAATTAGTCTCTGTAATGTAAAGCTTAATCCTTTAAATAGAATCCCTAAACCGTCCACTGTGCCTATACCAATAGTCCAAAATGACGGGTCCTGCATCTAGCTTTTTCTAGCCTGTTCTGTGTGGAAAAGTGAATTTAATCTTGTTTCCTGTAAATAAAACTGTATGTGCAGTATGATGAACATATGACAATATTGTTAACCTTGTCTTATAATTCTTCATACTACACACATTCAAAGATGCCAAATGCGGGGCTGCCATCTAACCTGTTGATGGTAAATGTTTAAGGCTACCTCCCTTGTCCAATGCAGTCCTTTTTTTGTCTCTAAGACTACACTGTGGTGCTCTTCTTCCATATCTGAAATAATTTCTGACCTAGATGACACATCAAACTCTAAGTTACTTCCCTGTGGAATTTGAAAGGAATTTTGTAGTAGAATGGGGGAGGCCTGAGGGTTGTTTAGCTGAAGCTCTGGTTGCTCTTGTTTTGTGAAGTTGAAATTCAGGTGGGGGAGGCATATCTGCAGACTTCAACACTTCTATTTCTTGACTGATGACTTCCTGCAGTAAAATTTCTTTCCATAAGTCTTGATGGTAAGGTTCCTTTGCAGGGGTTACCACGTCCTTAAACTGATTCCTCATGAACCAAGTTAAAGGAGTCGTCCACCCAGAATTTGCAAAAAAAACATATGTTATGCAGGGTGTTTTTTGATATGTATGTTAAGTCCTAGTGTGTTCTTACCTATGTCTTCTATTAGGAGTTTTTCCTAAATTAGCCTGCTAGGTGTAGGGTAGTTTTACGACCCCTGGGGATCTCCATCACAAATAGGTTTATTGGCTTTCTGTCTCCTGCGTTGCACCCTGTCTCATGTGACCGTGATGTAGCCAGGCCCTTAGATTTAGCATGTGCAGTGCATTAAAATTAGTTCACAACAGCAGAGCTGTGTAACTGTTCTCATCCAGTGAGCACAAATGGAAAAAGTTACAGTTTAGCAGATACCCAAGAGCTAGCTAACTGGGGGTTCTGTAAGAAAACAGCTGCTAAATAGCTCTAATTCATTATTTGTGTTTTCGGTGTGTCAAGACTAGCTAGCAGTACTAAGTGTTTTCGTTTTTAAAATGTTATTTCATCAAACTACACACAACAAAAAGCACAGAAATTGCCCCAGATCATCAATGCTATAATTAGTAAAGACTGTAGCTGTTTTCTTACAGAACACCTACTCGGCTCTCAAGAATTTGCTAAACTGTAAATGTAGGTACCATCATTCTACTAGAAGGAACTGGGAGTTAGGGCTGATTTTGCTCAGTGATATGACTTTCATTTATTTTTTGTTACAAATGTGAAGTATCTTTTTAATAACTCATACATACATATTGTTATATTTTATTTCGTTTGGAGAATATTTGTTTTATTATTTGAAAAACTTTGATACACTAAATGTGTAGTGCAGTGAACCATTGTAAAATGGAATCAAATGTGTAGCTGGAATAGTCACTGGCATCCTGTTATTTTCGTGCCATACCACAGGCAGGGGAAAAGCTGGCTTCAAAGTATTTTGCAGTTTCTAGGCTGCAGCTTCATATATATACTTTACTGGGGAAAAAAATATGAAAATCTTGTCACAGAGCAAAATCAGCACTAACTGCTAATAGAATGCTGATACCTACATTTACAGTTTAGCAAATACTTGACCTCTAACTGAGTGGGGTTTCTGTAAGAAAACAGCTAGGAGTCTTTATTAATTATAGCATTGGTGATCTGGGCAGTTTCTGTGATTTTTATGGTTGTGTATAGTTTGATAAAATTGAAGTTATTTTTTTTAAATTAAAACACTCTTGCTAGCTAGACCTGATGCACATGCACATAAAAAACAAAAATAGTGAATTAGAGCTACTTAGTAGCTGTTGTCTTACAGAAACCCCACTAGCTTGCTCTCAGGTATCTGCTAAACTGTAACTTTTGCCATTTGTGCTTCCTGGATAAGAACAGTTACAAAGCTCTGCTGTTGTGCACCGATTTTAAACTGATTTCAAAACAGCTAAATCTAAGGGCTTGGCTACATCACTGTCACGTGAGACAGGGTGCATCATAGGAGAAAGAAAGCCAATAAGCCTATTTGTGATGGAGATCCCCAGAGGTCGTAAAACTACTATACAGCTGGCAGGCTAATTTAGGAAAAACTCCTAATAGTAGACAGAGGGAAGGACACACTAGGACTTAACATACATATCAAAACACTCTGCATAACATATTTTTTTTGCAAATTCTGGGTGGACTACTCCTTTAATAATGTCTTCTCTTGTATCTTCCCTCTGTTGCCCTTGAGCCCTAGCTGTTGTGTCTCCAGAAGTGGAAGGCTGGGGATCCCTGTTCCGCCCCTGTGCCGAGTCTGGGGGGGTCAGGTGGTCTTGTACTACCTTGTGTTTTCTTCACCAGGTTTTCCTAATTAAGACTATTAGCTCTATTCTGCCCTGCCCATGGGCAGTGATAGTACGCATGACCTATTTCTTCTCATGGGTTACGTTTGTACAAGCCATGCTGACATGCCCCAAATCTCCACATAATTCACATCTCATTCTATCGCATGTACTACTGAGATGAGTTCTTGCACCACATTTGTAGTAGGCCTTGGGATGGCTTGCATAAAAACAACCCCCCCCCCGTATCTCTGTCCAAAAAAATAACCTATTTGGGATATAATGTATTTCTTTTTTTTTTCTCAAGTTTAGTATGCTTTATTAAGATTAATACAGTTTTACAACCATACAGATACAACTAGGAGCATAACAGAATGGTGGTGTCAGTTAAAATATGGTGGATTATAGCTCTAGTAGATACATATTCTAAAGCTTGATACTGGTTAGAAAAAATGTATATATAGATATATATGTATATGTGTGTGTGTGTGTGTGTGTATGTAATATATAGTAATAACCGTATAACAATAAACAATTAACCCTCCCAATCCTCCCATTTAAATATCCCCCCATTCTACACCACTAGAAGTAATAAGTGTAACAAATAATAGAAAGACATGGATGGTATTATCAGTGAACAGTTAGCAATGGTGGGCCTCGGTATAGTCTGAAAGAGAAGTAATTATCTGTATTAATGCAAGCAAATTTAAAGTACCAACAAGGTGTATAAGGGAGCCCAGATTGTTTGATAGGAGCAGTCTCGCTGAGAAATGCTAGCCAGATTTTTTTCAGCTTGTAAAGTGAGAATTTCACGAAGCCATTCGGTAAGTAAGGGAGTGTGTTGGTCCAGCCAGTGGTGCAATATCACCTTCTTGGCACAGAGTGATATACAGTAAGAGCCATATGTCTGCGCTGATTGCTAATCGGACTTTCCCCATAGTCCACCAATAAGCATATCTCCGGCCGGAAAGCATCGGTTAAGCCAAGTAAAGGGTCTAATCTAGATTGGATAGCTCTCCAAAACGGAGAGGCTTTCTCACATTCCCATAAAATGTGGCACAGTGTGCCTGGCTGCTTCCACATGTGGAACAGTGATTAGATGGAAGTTTCCCAATTTTTATGAAGCTTGTCAGGGGTATAAGAGCATGTATCACTTGAAATTGGAGTAAACGATAATGGTCCCATTTAATATCCCTGTATAGATGGTCCCAAATCTGTGGCCATTGATGAGTATAAAGGGGGGTGGGGTATAATGTATTTCTGAACTTTACTCTGCATCACCACCTCCTGTTCAGATTCCCTCGGAGTCTATTATGGATTCGGGTTGACCCATCACAGTACATCTTTTCTGAAGCCAGAAAAGAATGTCATTCACGTTCACTCCCTTGTTTCGAAACATTACTGTTACAGTTTTGAGCAGTGGTTTCGTGAGAGGGATTGCCATAAAGTTAATCCATAGAGGAGCTGATCTTAGCATGTTGTATTTAGTCCAGAACCTGTCCAGACCATCATGCTGCTGGAAACTGATATTACCTGATTTACATTTTCACACACATTCATTGGAATACAACTATATACAATTAATTCTTTCTTTGGGTTACATCAAAAAAGTCACTTTTTCTAATGCAACCAATGATTAAGGCTGACCCATAACATTGTTTGCTTTTATCATTATATAATTCTTGACATCCTTGTGCATGACTCCCTTTAATGTAATTTTAACATTATGTATTGTAACCCCCCTGCAAATGGGGGTTCCCAAAAGACTTCCAGGAGCTTGCTTGAATGCTCCAAGCCTGAATGGTGTTTGGCGTTTAAGCCATTTATCGGTGAGTGTTTTTAGAGCCTCTGGTACTGTCTCTTTAAGAGCTGTCTGCTTGCAGACATAATTAGTTTGTATGGGGGGACTGTGTGCTTTCTGCTTGAGTACCACTGAAAGCTGCTGCCAATTCACTCCATTTTTGCAGTCACTAGAGTGCAAAGGAACCTATCTGAAAGATGTAACTGTTTGCCAGAAATCATTTAGAGTAATAATGAAAATACAGTTTGCTAACCTGCTTTCTTTGCAGTCAGAACTGTGTTTGCCTAGTTCCCCATTCTAGTTTTGAACTGCTGAACAGGACCAATCGTGTGGGTTAAGGTAGCTCTAAAATGGTGCCTTGGACGAATCAGAACTTGGACTCGTAATCTGAGCCAGCCACAAGAGGATTGTATGGGCAGTGACTCTGGGAGATGTAGTTTGGACTTGGTGCCTTTTGGACCAACAGGGGCAGTCTATTGTGAGTGACAGCCAATCCAGCCAAGAACTGGGAGGAACTCAAAGGAAGTGCCCGGTTTTGTCTGCTGGAGTTTCAGTTGAGCTCTGGCAGTGAAGAGAAGGAGCCCTGTGCTTTTTATTGTGCAGTTTTAGTCGGAACGTGTGTAAGGCCCAAGTTCGGTCTGTAGCTTGTGTAACTGCTTGTTAGGACTGAATCTGTCCTGTGAAGAGAATCAAAGGATATCTGAAGAGTGGAAATCAGGCTCACCCTGTAGAAGACTGGAGAAATTGTTGAATTAAAATTCTTAGTCTGTCAGAACTGAATCTGCTGTGTGTTCTCCTCGGTATTGTGCAGTAATTACGATCAGGATAGAGAAGCAGCCTGCCTGGTATAGTACTTTCTTTTTACCATATAAATGTGTGAGGCGGCTTGTGTAGCTCAAGTGAATCCTGCTGCCATTAAAGGACTTTTGCCTGTTACTGTTTACCATATAAATGTGTGAGGAGTCTCGTGGAGCTCAAGAGTAGCCCTGCTGACATTGAAGGACCCTATCTTGTTTGGAGGTCGTGAGTACTAATTCAGGGTCGCTCCCTGTTCAGGGTTTTAAATAATTGCTTAGCAGTTTTTTTCTTGGGACTATACTAACTGTACAGAAAGTATTTATATGGATTTTCTAGAAGTGCTGTGTTTGTTAAACATAGTGAGGCAAGAGCTGTGCATTTTCACAAAGATTTAGCACTTTTATGAGCAAAACGCTAATCAATTTTTAGAGTTAAATAAATCCCTGCTGTTGAATTGCCACATTGAATCCAAATGGAATTACTGTACTGCTGACTGTTTAACTAATTTTTCTTTTCTCTGTGTGAAAGGACCCCTACCAGCTGCCACGGTTTGGACTAGCCACTAGGGCTTGGGTACCCAGGGACAGTAACTGGTAGGGATAGGCCTGTGCACAGAGCCATAGGTAGATGAGTAAA
The DNA here is from genome assembly GCA_016271365.2 of Neoceratodus forsteri. Classification (NCBI taxonomy): domain Eukaryota; kingdom Metazoa; phylum Chordata; order Ceratodontiformes; family Ceratodontidae; genus Neoceratodus; species Neoceratodus forsteri. Next base: position 1,135,327,360 of record CM057450.1, on the reverse strand, counting down.
GTGATAAACTAATTAACCTGATTCCCCCCCGTCCTCGTTATATCCCCCTAAATAAATCAGAGCTGCTTGTTTCAGCAAAGTTATACTGCCTGAGGTATTTGTCAATGTTAAAGTATTGTACTGTGATTGTTGCACTGTATCTTATTTTACAGGAGGTCCCAGTGCCTGAACCGGTCCTGGGGGTAAGTGTATACTGTGAAGGTAATTCTGATATATTGTGTGGGCCACTAGTGGGAAGAAAGGGGGTTGCAGTGTCCCAGAGGGCTGTGACCAAGTTAGTTTAACTATTGCAAACCCTGACCTCTGGGTGGAGGCACCCGCCATCGAATCCAGGCCCCTCAACCTGTTAGTGGCAAATCAAGCAGGGGTAGTAGCCCCTGGGATAGCGCCATCTAGGGGTTACAGTATTATCTCTGTATTTGTAATAAATTTCTGCTGCGTTACCTTGTGACACCTGCTGTGCCATATATAATACTTAAGTACAGCGAATATTATATATAATGCATCTTTATTGTATTTACCCCATCCTCCCATATGTGGACCATACATTAAATCCGCATAAGAGATCTGTTGCAATGTCCTTTTCTCCCACTCCAGTGCTATAAATTCCCATACAATTTTTGCATAATTACATTTCAGAAACAAATGTTCTTGTGTGTCTAGCTGCTGTATACATGTTGTTCTAAGACATTATTTTTTATTTAGTAGCTTATGTTTGTTGTTATTTCGGATGCTTACAGGGGTCACACTTAACTTTTTCTTGCACTGCTCCACCCGGGAAAGTGATGACCCAGCTGCACTGGCCTCCCAGAGATTGCACTAGCCCCAAGATTAACATTAACATTTTATGAAAAGAATCATACAGTGACAAAGACAGATGTCTGAAACAGTAGTATTTTTTTTTTTACTGTTTTGTTACTTATTTTTCTGTTTCCATTTTTTTTTTTTATTACCACAATGCTTATTACTGGTTATTTGACTTGGGCATAAATACATCCCTCTGTCCCTGTGTGTTTCATCACTGAGGTGCTGTGGTGTACAGAAATAGAATTGAAAACAATCACAATCAGCAGAGTATGGATGAGAAAAGCCACTTTGCACATTGAAGAGGACAGGAATTGATTACTTATATGCAGCTGTTTGAAATGTCTTATTTTCATAAATTATATTAACATCTCTAAAGGATTCCTATTTAACAATGTCTGAATAAAGGCTGAAGCTGTCAGTTGCGTTTTGTATTGTTTTCTGTGTATGGACAACTTTCTGTGCAGTTCCTTTCATGGAACCAATAATTTGGAGTTTTGACTTCATCATGGTTCAGAAATGTGAGCAAGAACTTATCAGTACAGTACTCAAGGTTCTGAAACCCTGAAGTGACATAAGTCAAAACTCCAAAATTCTTGGTTCCATGAAAGGGGAACTGCACAGAAGGTTGTCCATACAAAGAAAACAATACAAAACACAACTGACGGCTTCAGCTTTTCTTCAGGCATAGTTAATTAGGAATACTTTAGAGGTATGAATATTATTTATGAAAATAGAGACATTTCAAACTGCTGCACATAAGTAATCAATACATGTCCTCTTTAAGCCTGTTTCAGGAATTTGTTAGAAAGAGGCACAGTTCTACTTTGCTTCACATCTATACTGAGTTGGCCACTCGCTGAACTCTGACCACTGCACACTCCTAGTCCAGCTGCTGCTTCCAGTGGTGACTCATTACCTGTTAATCGAACAGTATAAAGACTGTGTGCCTATATACACAGTCCACAGCCTGGGGATACATGGAAGGCTTAAGTTTTCAGTGTCCTATTAATCCCTTACCTGTCTCAAACACAAAACCAGTGACACAAATCACAAAGCAAAAACAGAAAGACCCTCTAAAGATATTGGACTGCTTCTGGAGCTCATTGGCTAGCCCTCATTTAAATAATGACACACTCTGCTATACCACTTACTTAAAAAGTTTATAACACTAGCAGTGACACAGGAAGAAAGGACAGAACCATATGCAGACAAGCCAACCCATAAACAAGGCAGTCCATTTTTTTCTTTTTCAAAATAAATTAAACTCTCACCATAACGTGCTTGTAGATAAATAAAACATTCACTGTGTTCTTTACATACAACTTGTCATTCTGAATCCCTTCAAGAGTCAAACGTCTGAAATTTTCCTAACATTGCAAGTAAATGTTGCCACATTTAAAGCACTTCTAACCTCTTTGCTAATCTCCATGGTATGTCTGGCAAGATGTGCATGGTTTTGTTTATTCAATCAGTTCTCTCTCACTTCAGGGCATGATGTCCCTCCCCCACCTTGCTTCAGCACTGTGAGCTGCCCTCTCCTTTCATCAGCAGTGAAGGTGATTTGATATTTCTCTTGCTGCTACTCAACCATGTGCAGATGCAACAAGCCCATAAATAAGTCAGTCCATTTTTTCTTTTTCAAAATAAAGTCTCTCACTAACATGCTTGTAGATTAAACATTTACTGTATTTTTACGACTATGGGCGGAGCCAACAAGAGTATTGCATGTACAAAAGGAGTGATGTCATGTTTTCTGTCCGTGGAACTGACTGAAGGTGTAAATAGTCTCATAGATACATAGATACATAGACAGTGTCGGCAGATAAGGGCCTATGGCCCACCCAGTCTGCCCATTTGAGCTTGTAAGTTCAGTTTGTTTTCCTAGAAGTCTGTTGTCCCTTATCCCTGACCTCCAGAATTCCTTTATGTCTATCCCTTGCATTCTTAAATCCCGTGATTGTTTTAGCCCTCACCACTTCCTCTGGCAGGGTGTTCCACTTGTCCACCACCCATTCTGTGAAGAAATTCTTTCTCATGTTTCCTCTGAATCGTCTTCCCTCCAACTTTATCCCATGCCCTCTAGTCCTGGAACATCTTTTTCACTAGAAAATAGTGTTTTCCTGCACCCTGTTCCTCCCTGTGAGATACTTGTATGTCTCTATCATATCCCCTCTCTCCCTCCTCTGCCTTACCCTCCTCCAAGAAATGTTTTCTGCCCTCAAATAAATACGCTTTCATGTTAGTCAGTGGTTGCAGGGTACTATTTTCTTTCTTAAATGGGTGGTACGAGAACTGGAACCTGAGTAATGGGAGGCAGCATTTTTTTTTTGGGGGGGGGGGAGTCGGAGCCAACCCACCTCCACCCAAGAAGTTCCTAAAGATCCACCCCATTTTTTTTTTTTTATTTATATATTCATGTGGGAGGGGCATGATGTGGATCTATCATGTTGAAAGAAGACTAGCTAGTTTGGGATCTGGACCAAGGAACAGAAAAAGTCTATGGAGTCCCTGCATTTTGTTAAGGACTAGGAGAACAGATAATACTTAATGCCTTCAAACTGACTCAAAAACCCTTGGAACAAATGATTCAGAGTCACCTGGTGTCTCAAAAGGAAAGACTAAAGAAGTGTCTGAAACTACAGCTTCCTTCCAAGGAAAATAGATGGCTTTCAGGTATTTCTTAAACATTTAAATACTAAAACAAAGTTCAGCTTTTGGGATTAACAATATTTTGTTTACCATAATTTTTTTATATATAGTTTGTCTTTTTAGTAGTTTCAAAACCTTGAAAGCATTGGTGTTAGTAATGCTTTTATAAATACATTTTTAAATTGTCTTTGCAGATAAATCATGCAGGTTCATGTGAGGGCACATTTTTTTGGGGGGGGTTCAAATTATTTGAATCATGGGCACAGTACTTGGTAAACAGTCTGTGATGAAGTGTATTTTCCTTTTTAACTTTGAGAAGTGGAGTTGACTTGCACATGTTAAAAATACCAGCTGCAATTAACAACTACTTGTAGAAACAAAATGCTGTTTTTTTTTTTTTTCTCCTACTTACTTTTTTCCTTGCTCATTTTATATCAATGAAATAAAGACTGGAACAACTATCCCCATGGCACCTCACAGCACCTCATTAAGCCAATTGACAACACCATCCTAAGAGCAGTCAGTGTGCTACTTTGCAGGACATATGATGGAGATGCATGCTGTGCAGCAGCCTAGGATGGCTCCTCCAGGCTCCGTCTGGACTCTCACCAAGCAAGGGCAAGGCAGGTCGCACAGATACGGCCACCTGTCAGTGGCACAGACCCAGGCTGCGCCCAGCACCACAACATGATAGCCAGCTACAGAGGACACCCAACCCGGTCCTGCTGCAGTAGCTGCTACTAGGCCTTAGGCTGTACTCACACCAGCTACCGCGTGTGTTCTCTCTCTTTCTCTCTCTCTCAGGTCTCTGTGGCTGCTAATCCTTCGAGTCCTCCTGGATCCCTGGCCATCTGCTCTGCTGTCTGCTCCTCCTCCTCTCAATCAGTGCCTGCCACCCAATTTGCTGCCAGCCACTCTAGTGGTATGATTAAAGAGCTGCTGCCCACCCTGCTGCTGGACTACTACTGTACCGAGGCGAGCGAGGCTCCTTCGACCCGATGACCACACCTCTGCTCAGCCCTCCTGCGAGTCCCACTCCCAGGGTCACAGGAGAATGCATGTTTTTCACAGGAAGGGCTGAATTTTCTCCCATTTAGAAAATATTGACATGCAACTTAACCATTGCTAGCAACATGATTCTTATGATTCTGTAATTTAACAAATACATGTTTCTACTTTTTGTTACCAGTTTACAGGTATCTGCAGTACAGCTCTTAAGTGTAATTAAAATCTATTGGAACCATATCACTGCCTTTCACATACCAGCACATTTATCTTCAGGCACCCCTCCCACCAGCAGCCCTAACAGACTCTAAGAAACTCGAATTGCTGGCACATATTTTTTTATGGGAGTGCTAAAGGCAGTTCAGTTCTGACATTTATTTCTAATTCCTCAGCTCAGTTGTGTGCATTCGCCCCAGTTTGGGAAGGGGGGTTTAGCGGTGGTTGTTGTTTTCTCCATCTCCTCCCACCACACCACTCCCTTTCCTAATTTTGCTGATCACGACCTCACACACCTGCAAGGGCAGTACCACTGACCTGTCAGAGCTCCCAAAACTGTGAAATCACCTCATCTCAGTGGACTAGTGCAACAGTTCATGCCGTGTCCTGCTGCAGGCACTCCCTCACTAGACTCCTCAGGCCTCGCATTGCAGTCCCCCTGAACCCGAGTGTTCTTTAGTCTTTTCTCCCCCTTCTTCTCTCTTGGTCTGTCCTCTTGCTGCCTCCGGTGGGTCAGGACATGTTGGATTAAGGAAGTCCCGACCCCACACATTGAGCAAAACAACTGCCGTCTCGCTCAGATTCATGTTCTGCTCTGTCTGCTTCGTTCTTCTCTGCTGCCCATCACAGCCTCATGTGCAGCACGCACAACTCCCTAGCTCCTCCCCCTCATGTACTCTGTTGGGTCCGCAGAGCCAGGGCCACAATTTGGTTGGCAGATCAGGATGTAGATGCTTGCTGAGCCTCTGCATTCAAATTTGAGAAAACAAAATGCCTACCTGAGCAGTTGGCAGTGGGCACTGGTGTTGAAGGGGGCAGGATGGAGGGGAGACTGTCAGGGCGAGCAGAGCTGGGAGGGAGGAGTGGTGTGTGTGAGGAGTTATAGCACTGCCGTTGATAGAAATATGACTGCACTCCATTCTGGCTGCAACTCAGGGCAGTTCCAGCTAATTGCAACTGCCCTAAATTGCGGCTCATGGTTCCAACGGCGGCTCCAGGGTCTAGCGAACACAATACCGAACAAAATACAATCCCTAACAAAATGTTTCACAACTCTCAATAGGGGATTTAAAAAACCCTTAAAAATCTCTTGATTAATGTGGCACTACTACAAAATGAGATGTATTTTAAAGAAAAACGACGCCCTCATATCATTTAAAATTTATTTGCTTCCATGTCAACAGACAAGTCTCTTCCTGTAGCTGTTAGGGCTATATGTGTTAGGTTTAGTTTGTTTTCACTGCTCATGGTAGCCCCCTGTGACTGCCCTGGGAGTCTCCATTTCATGGTTGTAGAAATCTTATTGTCCATGAGAAATGCATTAGCATATGAGAACATGATGTCACATCAACCGTTCATATCATTTATCTCTATGCTGAAAGAACAAATATCCTGCAAACTTATAAACTGAATGGAGTTTAAAGGGGAAAAAACTGCATTATAACTCAGATGTTTTGCAAAGCTCACTGAAGGTAAATATGGTATTTCACACCTTCTTACAGTTTGTTTAATTTAAGACTAATTAAGCAAACGGGCATACTGGGCAGTTTAAAGGTTGATTATGCATCATGTTCTCATGTGCTAATGCTGCTCTCAGGGACAATGAGGTTTCAGCAATCACAAAATGGAGCCTCCCAGGATAGTAACAGGGCCTAGTATGAACTGTGAAAACAAACTATAGCAGTTGTAAACTCTTTTCGTGTAGCTGTTAAAGATGTAATCTGTTGATATTGAAACAAATAACATTTAGAAGATATGAAGTTGTGGTTTTCCTTTAATGTAAGCATACCACTGTATGAATAAAATAGTGCTTAGTTGTGTTGAAGGTTTCTTTGCCAGTTAATCTATGTTAACAGAAATAAGTAGCACTGTGGGGTGTTGGACATTTTATTTCATAACATTTTGTAATGCCAGTTTGATTTTTATTGTATTTCTAGGCTGCGGGGGAAATGGCTTCCCTTCCTAATGGACAGCGGAACTTTTATGTGGAGCTTCGTGATCATTGCGAAAGGAATAAATTAAATTTAGAATTTATACATGTTTCTTCAAGTGGACCATCGCATGACCTCACGTAAGTTTAAAGGTTTTAGGTGTGTGTGTGTGTGTGTGTGTGTGTGTGTGTGCGCCAATGTAGCATTTAAGTGTTCCAATTAAAACTGTCTTAAGAGAGTTTAGTTGACATAGAATTTGTTGGCATAAAACAGTCCCCTTGGCCCACCCAGTCTTCCGATATGTTCCTTGTTTAATATATCTCTGCAGTCTGTACCTGGTCTCAGGTAACCCTCCATGTTGGTCTGTTTTTCTAGCATATCTTATGTCTATCCCATGCATGCTTGAAGCCCCCCTCTGTTTTCATCTCCACCACTTCTACCGGCAGTTTGTTCCAAGTGTCTGCCACCCCTTTCAGTGAAGAAATATTTCCTCACATCTGTCTTAAACCCTCCCCCCCAAGCTTCATCACGTACCCTTTGATCCTGGTGCTCCTTCTCTTTTGAAAGAGTCTTCTCTCCTGCACCCTGTTCACCCCTGTGAGGTACAGTACTTGTAGATCCCTCTCTCATCTCTTCCAGGGTGTGCATGTTGAGATCCCTTAGTTTTTCCTCATAGGGCTTCTCATGCAACCCCAGCAGCATCATTTTAGTTGCTGTCCTCTGGACTGCTTCTACTGTGTTCATGTCCTTTTAGAGATGTGGTCTCCGAAACTGGATTCTTGCCGGTAACAGTACAGTATCAATACCACCTCCCTCCTCTTCCTAGATAAAATGCTTCCTTGGCAAACCAGCATCCCAGTATCCCTATCCACAGTTCACAGGTATAGACAACATCACTAGGCACCAAAACAACTCTTTGTGGGAATATTAATTTTGAGGATATGGAACAACCTGTGAAAAAATAAGGTTCTCAGTGAAACCAAAAAATGCTTTGTGTTGCAGTCCCTGTAACGCACTTCTGATTTGCAGACACTTCCAGTGGTCTGACCTTGCAGTGCTGTAATGCGTACAGAGCTGTTAGAAGGATCTCAGTGTGCGAGAACGGGGGAGTAGGAGGTCTCGGACAAGCTGGATCCCTTTTACTTTCCAAGACTCTCATAAGAAGAGTTTCTTGTGCATCAAGATATTGCTACTGCCGCCGCAAAAAAAGCATACGATTATTTTTGAGACTCTTACCCAGTGTTCTCCTTCCTTGTCTGAATGCTGTAATGGTGGAGTAAGGATTAGCCCTTTGGTGGCGGGCATAAAATGAACGGTTTTGCACACAGCTTAAGACTCGAGAAACATAAATTGTAAATCAACTGTAGGATTAAATTAGTAGCAGTTGCTAATCAATATTCTAGGCTGGTGCTATGTTTTCAAAAAACAGAGACACTCTTTTCCCCCCTGTTGATTTGGTTCCCCTTTCCCCTCCACTCTAAAGAAGCTAATATTCATTTAGAGCATTGAGAATCACAAATCACATGAGGCGTACCTCTGCCCAACAAGGCAATAGGGAGGGCTATTGGGATACGGAGGTGCAGGAGGAGGGGTGTCACAAGTAGAAGGTGGGAAATGGTGCTGCCACTGTGTAGGTTTAACCCCTAGGTGGCGCTGTCCCAAGGGCTACTACCCCTGTCTGCTTGTCTAGTTGCAGATTAAGGGGCCTGGGTACTGAAATGGGTGTCTCCACCTGGAGGACAGGGTTGTTAGTAACAAGGCTAACCTGGGAAGAGCCCTCGGGGACACTGTAACCCCCTTTTCCCCCCTCTAGTGGCCTAGACAATATACAACAAACACTTTCATAGTAGACTCTATTCAGCATATAATTCCCTACACTGTTTGCACTTACCACCAGGGCTGGTTCCACCAGTTCGACCCTGGAGACCCCCTGTAAAACAAGGTTAGGCACAGCAAATAACAGTACAGTGCTTTTGGTACAAACTGGAACTACAGTCAGATTAAATGCAAAAAGAGTTGGATCTGATTTATTCAGTGGATTGAACAAGGGAGGCCTGCCTCATAAATAAGGGACAAGGCTTAAAAAAATCAGGGAAAAAGGACCAAAATCGGGGACACATCTTTAAAATTAGTGATAGACACCCAGAAAGCTGGTAGAATAATGGGACTTAGAGTAAAATGCCTTTTCTAAGGAAGAACAAGTCTGTAACTTTAATGCTTGACATTATTTTGTGCTTACCACCCCCACAGTTTTGTCATGGAAACACAAATTTTAGGAGTGACAGAGTAAAATTTGGAGGCAAAATCAGGGACAGTTGAGAGGTATGAAGGGAGGGATGTAATCAGGTTGATTGATTCTAAAACTGATCTTGTTAGGCAATTATGCATGCAGTTTTAGTCCTGCACAGTCACATGCTCTGGGTACTCAGTTGGAAGTAAGGTGGGCTAGCCTGGAACGTTGCCCAGGGTAGGCCAGTGTCACAGCTGGTTGGAGCCCTGTGATGAAAAGAAAAGGCATGCACAATTACACAAAATTTGTATTTCAGAGCCTGAAGGCTTAGTTCGTGAAAGGAAAAACAACAATGCAATCAGATGACAACACTTGAGATTTAGCTGCTGTTGCAGGGAGCTACCCTGATTGTTACTCACGCTACCCAATGCAAGACACAGGTGGGACAAAATGGAGACTGCAGGTTGACAACTGGTATGCCAGGAGAAGCAGGGCCCACACAAATCACTGAGGTGTCGTTCCTGTTCGAGATGTTGAGCAGGGGGCTGATCCCCGGGCGAGTCTCTCGTCTATGGTGTCCTGTGCCCCTAAGGTAGCTGGCTGGGACAGTGTGGCAGGGCCCAGGCTGGTAAAACAGTTCGGAAATCAGTCCGGGAAGGCTGGATGCAGCTTCCAGCAAGCATGGCGCAATAAAACAGTGAGGAACCAAATCGCAACCAACTAACAGCATACAACATATTTTATAGTAAAGCAATCAGCATACCACAAAGCGGATAGCAGTCCGGCAGCAGTATCAGTGTCTCTGAGCAAACTCGGGAGTTCTTTGGTGAATGGATGTCCTGACAGGCCGATCGCATACAGCAAATCTTCGGTCTTCTTCAGGTTTAAGCCTGGTCACACTTCAGTGGCTTTTCTCTCACTCCAGTTTGGATACAGTCCGATTTCTAAGCCTTTCAAAGGATTCCCTCTTGAGGGACTGCAGGCAGACAGGCCAAACTCAGCCTTTCCAGCAATCTCCTGTGCAAATTATGCAGGAGCTGCTGCTTGAATCACTCAAGCTGTTTACTCTTCAAACTCTAATTCCAGACTGACTGACTGCAGCAGGCAGCTTGGGAATTTCTCTTCGGTCCAAAAGGTTCTGGTTGGTTGACCCATCTGTCTGTCAAAGCAAGGACTCCCCCTCCAGGTCTGTTTTGGTGCCAAAATGTAAAAACTACAATTCCCACAGAAATTTGCTCATAAGACCCATGGGGACAGGCTCCATTTTAGAGTCACCAAAGGTATAGATTGGCCCATTCTGGCAGTCCAGGACCAAGATGTTTTTTTCATTGATTTCATTGACAATACAGAGCAATTGCAGACCGAAGTCCATAAGCTCGCCACTAAAGCCTGTAAGTAGCCCTTAATTCCTTTATTAATGCAATACTGATCAAATTTGGCTTTAAATTCAGATATTGTTTTACTACCAACGACATCTCTGGGCAATGCATTCCATATTTGTGCTACTCTATTATTTATCCAAAATCGTCTTTTATTTGTATTTTTCTCTGTAACTAATTGCTGGCTATGTGCTCTTGTATTATGTCCATGGTCGCTATGCTTCAACCCTATACAGTCCCAAAGAAAACAATCTTTATGAGCCTTAAAAATCAGGCACATGTCCCCTCTCATTCTTCTATATTCAAGTGTATACAATCCCAATGCACTTAACTTCTGCTCGTAACTCTGTCCTTTAAATCCTTTAATAGTTTTTGTAACTCTTCTCTGGACCCTCACAAGTGATCCCATATCCTGTCTCTTATAAGGTGCCAAAAACTGCACGCAATACTCCATATGGGGCCTCACAAGTGCAGTATACAAGGTGACTATAATTTAACTTTCCTTGCATCCTGTATGTCTATTTATACAGTGTGCAATAACACTAGATTTTTTCATAATCTTGCTGCATGTGTACTAAATTCCAGGTTACTGCCAATATTAATCACAAGATCTGACTCTTCTACTGAGACCCTTAATACTTTACCTCCTAGATTATATTTAGAGAAATTGTTATTATTTCCAAAATGAGTAACGGAACATTTATCTACATTAAATACAGATTGATTTTGGGAAGCCCAAGTTTCCAGTTCATTTAGAGCTGATTGAAGAATATTATATTCAGCTATATTATTTACTGTTCCCCCAATCTTGTGTCATCCGCAAATTTTGACAACCATACATTCTGATTTACCTGCATTGTTGATGTGTAAAGATTGAAAAGGCAGGGCCCCAGCACAGATCCCTGCGGGACACTACTAGTCACACGGGATCGACTAGAGAATTGACCCCTAACACATACTTTCTGTTTCTGGTCTGCCAGCCATGCCCTAATCCATAGAACTGTCCAATTTGGCAGATCGAGTTGTTGAATAACCTTAACTACTTCCTCATGAGGGACCTTATCAAAGGCCTTAGCAAAGTCCAGGTAGATGACATCGACTGGAGTACCTTTATCAATTGACTTGCTAACCTTATTATAAAATTTCAATAGATTAGTCTGGCATGATCTCCCTTTTCTAAAACCATGTTAAGATTTATCATCCTTATCAGATTTTTCAATGAAGTCTACAATAAAATCCTTTATTATAGCTTCCAATATTTTACCCAGCACTGAGGTCAAACTTATGGGCCTATAACCAGACACCAATTACCGTGATCCTTTCTTATGTATAGGGATCACAGTTCCCTGTCACCAGGCTTCTGGGACCTCTCCTGTTTCAACAGATGACTGGAACAGGTGCGTTACGGGATCAACCAAGACCTCCGCTAGTTCCTTTAACATCCTAGGATGAATACCATCTGGTCCATGTGCCTTGTTTCACTTGACTTGCTTGAGTCTCATAAGTACATTGGCTGTATCAATTAAATAACTAGAGTTTGGCTGCAATAAAGCAATCCCATGTTTGGCAGAATGTTGACTTACATTAAAAACTGTAGAGAAGTAATTATTAAATTCCTCAGCTAGTGACCCAGTATTGGTTATACTTTCCCCGTTGTTGGTTTTAAGGGGTCCAACAGATGAATTTTTACCTTTTTTACCATTTACCTAAGTATAGAAAGATTTATAATTATTATGTACTTTGGTAGCTAAGGTATACTCAAAATTTCTTTTTGCTATAAAAATGCCTTTTTTAGCTGCCCTTTGGCTTATTTTATATTTTTCCCAGCTTTCCTCCATATTAGCTTTTTTAGCATAATGTAACATCTATGTTTTTCTTTAATTAATCATTTAACTTGAGGGGTCCACCAAGGTGGAGGAACATTTTTTTGTCTCATTATATTTGTTAGTAATGGGCACATACCTTTGGACCAATACATTTAGTTTATTAATTAATTTGCCCCAAGTTACATCAACTGGTTGTGCACCAAAATCTGATTTCCAATCCCAGGCTTCAAGTATGTGTTGCATAGACTCGAAATCAGCTCTATTGTACCTTTGGAGTACTGTTGTACCTGTACATTTACCTAATACCTCCTTGTACTGGAAAGTAACAATAGAGTGGTCACTGGACCCAAATGGGGGATTTACATTACAGTCAATTATGTTTTCACCCATATCACTTAACACTATATCCAAAATATGATGACCCCTAGTGCTAGTAGCAACAAATTGGTCCATATCAGCAAGGTTAAAGGTAACCAGGTATCTTGATTCTATACTTGAAAATGCTTTTTGAAGTTCCCAATTAATAACTGGAAGGTTAAAATTCCCTACCAAAATAACCTTGCCCAATAGGCATAGCTGTGTAATAAAAGCTAGGATTTCCTCATTTTCTTGCAGTTTTATGGATGGTAGCCTATATAATACTCCTAAATTTATTTTAGCTGAGTGGGAAGGGCTAACCTTTACCCAGAGAGCTTCCATATCTGGCCAACTAGTTGTTTCAACTTGCTCTGAAATGATCATATCACTGATATACACTGCCACCCCCCCACCCTTAGGGATCAATCATTATTAAAGGGTGTATACCCTTTAATTTGTTTATCTCATGTATCATCAGGCTGCCACCAAGTCTCAACTATGGCACAAATGTGAATATCCTGACTAATTAACAATAACTGCAGCTCATCTAGCTTATTATTTAAGCTGCGAGCATTAATAGACCTAAAGTTCCACCCTGTGTCTACTTGGCCTGAGTTTCGTGCCCCCACATTCCCCCCTCTTCTTAAGTTTAAATGTTGATGTACGGTGTCTTTTAAATGTTGAGTCAGTACCCGTTTTCCCATTCTATTGAGATGCAAACCATCCCTAGCAAAAAAGATGTTCTCTTTGGAATTTCTGCCAATGATCAATGTAAAAACAACCTTCCCTTGCAGTCCATCTTTTAAACCAGCCATTTAGTCTATAAATTTATTGGTTCAATTTATTGCTTGCTCTGGGAACTGGTAAAACCCCGGAAATCCAAATTTCGCAACCCCTGTTTTTTAAAGCCATACCCACGTTCTCAAATTCCCTCTGTATATCCATTAACTTTCTTTTACCTACATTATTTACCCCAACATGAAGGATAGTAGATGGTGTATTAGTGTTTTCAAGTAGGCCAGGGAGGAGCTCTAATATATCACCAATACCTGCACCAGGAAGTACCCTAACAGTTGTTGATTCATTATACTGTTTATACAAAAAAACATCAGTATTCTTTAACATGGAATCCCCAATGAACAGCAAGTCCTTGCTTTGACTAGGGGCACTAAATACATTAAACTGTGATTGGTTAATATTTTGTGCAAAGATTACTTGCTGGGTTAAAATCAGATACCAGGTCAGTTGTGGGAGTTCCAATAGCATCCTCCTCTAAAATTAAGGCCTGAAATCTGTTTGGAGTTGAAACATTAGATACTCCACCTATGTTCCTCCTATGTTCCTCCTACCCCTTTTGAATGATTGTTTGCCAGAAACTATTGTCCAGTCACCCTCATTTACCTCCTCCCTAACTAAAATTGCATCATCAGTCTGATTCTCCATTTCGTTTTTGGTCCCATCTCTAATATCCTCTGCCATACAATCAATGTATTGCTCGAGGTGAGGAAATATCGAGCTGTACCTGTAATCTTTTCTTTAGAGATACAATCTGTTTAAGTTGGTAAATTTCAATGCAGTGCCTGCACACATAGTTGTCAACTGCTTCCCCCAAACTAAACATCCCACATTGATCACAACCTAACATGTTAAGGCTATACTTACGCTAATACGGCCAGTGTTCTTGATTTACAGCTGTCTATAGCTGATACAGCCGACACGCACGAAAAGCGTGTCTCTGCACGACGAACGCGCGCCCCGCTCACAGAGTGGTTGAGCTAAGTAATGAAATGTGACCCGGAAGGTCTAGTCAGGAGTCAGAGTCCCTTGTACACTTGGAGTGCTTTAAAATTATTAAAACGCTCGTTTTTTTATTTTCCCCTCGCTATGCGTTTGTCACTTATGTGTGACGAAGGCATAGGATGTGGGAGCTAGAATCCAAATCAGTTTTAAAATATGTCTTGTAGTCCTTAGTCACTCCAACGGGCTACAGAACCCTCTTCCTGCTTCCTGTTACTATGTTAGCAGGGCTCCAGTTTCAGTGCTAGTGTTTAAAAAGATTAGAACATACAGTTCCACATTAAAGACATGTGTTTCATCCTACCAGGACTCATCAGTATGCCTCGCCTGTTTGGTGGTGATAAACAGAACTGTCCATGCTGCAAAGAAGGCAGGTTAAACAAACTACAATATCATTACTATTCTAATAGATAATCAGCAAATAAACATAGAAACATAGAGGCTGACGGCAGATAAGGACCTCAAGACCCATCCAGTCTGCCCATTTCTTTTTCTACCTTATGAATGTGCCATTGGCCTTTGCTCTGTCCATGGCCTATCTATTCATACTCATCTGTAATGCTCCCTTATGCCTATCCCATGTCTGTTTGAAGCCCTGCACTGTATTCATATCCACTACTTCCTGAGGTAGGCCGTTATGTACATCCACCACCCTTTCTGTGAAAAATAACTTCCTCACAGTACCCCTTAATCGGCCTCTCTCTAATATCATGCTGTGTCCTCTTGTCCTGCTATTTTTCTTATATTGAAACATGTTAGACTCTTTCACCTTGTTAATGCCCTTAAGGTGTTTGAATGTTTCAGTCATATTACCTATCTCCCTCCTTTGCTCTAGGGTATACATATTGAGTTCAGTTAATCTGTCCTCATATGTTTTCTGATGCAGTCCCTGCACCATTTTGGTTTCCCTTCCCTTCTCTAGACTGCCTCAATTTGGTTAATGTCCTTGTGAAGGTGTGACCTCCAGTACTCCAGATGGGGCCTAACCAGTGTCTTGTAAAGAGGGATTATTACCTTCTCTTCCGACTTGTGATACCCTTACTAATACACTCCAACATCCCTCTAGCCTTACCTACTACTTTAGAGGTCTGCTTGGATGATTTCAGGTCATCAGTGATGATGACGCTCAAGTCTCTTTCTATGGGGAATAATAGAAACTGCCATCACAGAGGTAACGAGCCTTTGTGTGAAGCAAATAAACAAAACAAAACAATGTAAGAAACCACTATGGTTCTCGAAGTGGCAGTGAAGGTTCAAGAGAAAAAGAAAGCATTCAGGAAGTACAAGGAATTGCAGAAGGAGCAGGACAGAGAACTGTATCAGTTAAAGCAAAAGGAGGCTGGGAAGACAGTCAGAACAGCAAAGGCCCAAACCGAGGAAAAGATAGCCAACTCAGTTAAGAAGGGGGATAAAACCTTTTATAGGTACATCAGGGAGCGAAGGAAGACTTAGGGAGGGATAGTGAGGCTTAATAAAGGGGAGGGAAGGTGGGCAGAGGGAGACTGTGAAAAGGCAGAGATACTAAACAAATATCTTTGCTCAGTATTTACAAATGAAGAGGGGGAGGTACATAAAACAAACAGTAGAAACACTCTGGATACAGAAGTTGATAACAGCCTATTTACAGAAGAAAGGGTTCTGAAAGAACTCTTAAAACTGAAGGTGGACAAAGCAGTGGGGCCTGATGGGATTCATCCCAGAATTCTAAAAGAACTAAGGGTAGAACTAGTGACACCACTGACTACCCTTTTTAACAAATCATGGGAGGATGGGGTGGTACCTGAGGACTGGAGGAGGGCAGATGTGATTCCTCTTCACAAAAGTGGGAGCAAGGCAGAAGCAGGAATCTACAGACCTGTTAGTTTAACCTCAGTGATAAGGAAAATGATGGAATCACTTCTGAAGAAAAGAATTGTCGAGTGTCTAGAGGCCAGAGGGGCACAGGACCCTAGGCAGCATGGATTCACAGTGGGCAGGTCATGCCAGACGAATCTGATAGATTTCTTTGACTGGGTGACCAAAGTAGTAGATCAGGGAGGGGCTGTGGACATGGTCTGCCTAGACTTTAGCAAGGCATTTGACACAGTCCCACACAAAGATTAATATACAAGTTAGCCAGCCTGGGAGTGGGTCCCAAGATGACAGCCTGGGTAAGGAGATTGGCTGGAGGATAGGACACAGAGTAATAGTAAATGGAGTCCACTCTGAAAAGAGGAGGGTTACTAGTGGGGTACTGCAGGGTTCAGTATTAGGACGGTCCTCTTCAATGTCTTTATAGCGACATTGCAGAAGGACTGGAAGGAAAGTATGTCTCTTTGCAGATGACACAAAGATCTGCAACAGAGTTGATGCACAGGGTGGGGTGGAAAGGATGAGAAGGACTTGGCAAGGTTAGAGGAATGGTCAAATGTATGGCAGCTTAGATTCAGTGCTAAGAAGTGCAAAGTAATGCACCTGGGAAACAAAAACCCAGGGAAGAGTACACAATGGGGTGAGATACTAACAACAACAAAATGGAAAGGGACCTGGGGTAGTCATATCAGATGACCTAAAGGTGGGCAAGCAATGTGAGAGGGCAGCAAGAGGGCTGGGGGATACTGGGATGCATAGGGAGAGGCATCACCAGTAGAAAACAGGAAGTTATTATCCCTCTGTACAGACAGCTGGTGAGACCCCATCTGGAGTACTGTATGCAGTTCTGGAGACCCAATCTCTGCAAAGACATAGACAGGATGGAAGCTGTCCAGAGGGAGCAACTAAAATGGTGCAGGGTCTGCACCAGAAGACAATGAAGAGAGGCGAAAAGAGCTTAATATGTATAGCCTCGAGGAAAGGAGGGAGAGGGGGACATGATAGAAATGTTCAAGTACCTCAAGGGAATCAACAAAGTCCAAGAGGGTAGCATCTTTCAAAAAAAGAGGTGTGCAAGAACAAGAGGGCACAATTTGAAGCTAGAGGGGGGGCGGCTCAGAGGTAATTTTAAGGAAGTATTTTTTCACAGAGAGGGTTGTGGATGCATGGAACAGCCTTCCGGAGGAGGTTGCGGAGTCACAATCTGGTGGAATTCAAGCATGCATGTGACAGTCATAAGGCAATTCTAGGGGGTGGGGGTAGGATGAAGTAGGCTGCTGGTTAACTAGGATCTGCAGCTTATCCAGTAGGTAGGGAAATGGGCAGACTGGGTGGGCCAAGTGGTCCTTATCTGCCATCAAATTCTATGTTTCTATGTTTCCCTTGTGACTGCCAGCCTGTAGGTGGCTTCAGGGTTTCCCTTCCCTATGTGCATGATCTTGTACTTCTTTACGTTAAACCCCAGTCGCCACTCTTCCGACCATTTTGCTAGTTTATCCAGATCTCTTCTCATTCTGCCCACCCCATCTGGATCATCTGCTCTGTTGCAGATCTTGGTGTCATCTGCAAATGGACAAACCTTACCCTCTAGTCCATCTGCAATGTCACTGATGAAGGATATTGAAGAGGACTGGCCCCAGGACTGATCCCTGAGGTACCCCACTTGTGACTTGCATCTCTTCTGACTGTATACCATTTACCACCACTCTGTTTTCTGCCCGTCAACCAGTTTGCCACCCAGTTGACCAACATCTAACCCACCCTGAGCCTACCCAGCTTATTAGTCAATCTTCAGTGTGGAACAGTATTGAAAGCTTTGCTGAAGCCAAGGTAGGCAACATCAACTGCTCCCCCTTTGTCCACCACTCTGGTTACCCAGTCAAAGAAATCTATGAGATTAGTTTGACAGGACCTTCCTTTTGTAAACCCATGCTGTCTTGGATCCTGTGCTCCTATGGATTCCAGGTGTTGCACTATTCTTTCCTTAAGGAGTGTCTCCATAATCATGCCCACTACTGAGGTAAGACTGACACTGGTCTGTAGTTCCCTACCTCCTCCCTGCTACCACTCTTGGGGAGCAGGATCACATGAGCCCTTCTCCAGTCTTCTGGGACCTCTCCTGTGCTCAGAGACTCACTAAACAGTTCTGATAATGGCTCTGCTAGTTCCACCCTTAGCTCCTTTAGTAACCTGGGATGTATGCCATCAGGTCCCATTACCTTGTCCACCCTTAGCTTATCAAGCTCTTGTAGGACCCTTTCTTTTGTGAAGGGACTAGTGCACACTTTTGTGAAGGGACTATAAGGGAAATAAGTACAGCTTCTAACAGAGCTCCCTCTGCACAACTAGCGATGGCAGAACGGAGCAATTTATCTGGCAGCCCAGGTGGAACTTGAGCATAGAAACACTCAGCTCCCTCCCAGATTAAATAAGCACCATGTTATTGGCAGGTCTTAAAGTGACAGAGCATAGAGGCATTAAGGCAGTTTTTACACAAACACTTTTAAAGCGCTAAGACACAGGATACCAGCCTGGCAATGGGCATTTAGGTACACCCAAGGAAGACTTTCGGGAACCCCCATTTGTAGGTGGGGTTACTTAGGTCATTGGTGAGAACCCACCTGGCATACTGTGCCTAGTTCTAGAGACCACATCTCCGGAAGGACATAGATTGGAGGCAGTGCAGACGGGGGTAACTAAAATGGTGCAGGGTCTGAATCAAAAGCCCTACAAGGAGAGACTAAAGGACATAAATATATACACCCTGGAAGAAAGAAGGGGGGATATGATAGAGATTTTACAATTCCTCATGGGGGGCTAAATAAGATAAGGAGGAAAGCGTTTTTCAGAAACAATATGCTCAGGAACAAGGGGACATGTTTTAAAGCTGGGGGGGTAGATTGAGGAGAGATGTGAGGAAGTATTTAGTCACAGAAAGAGTGGTGGATGCTGGCACAGTGGCTCAGAGGGTTGAGGAATCCATGCCTCACCTGCCGTCATGCTGATGGCTGGGGTTTGGGAACAATCCTGGGCCACTCAGGGGTCTGTCGGGGAGGGGGGCATCAGGGAGGAGGAGCAGTCTGTTCGCCGCAACACTGCCACCTAGGTGACTATGGATGGCAGTGCGATTAGGAGTAGCAGTTCTGGATGAGGGACACTCTTGTCAGAGTGGGGAAGGAAGAGTGGTGGATTCCTGAAACAGCCTTTCAGTGAGTTCAGGAATGCATGGGATAGGCTTAAGGGAATCCCATGGGAAAGGAAGGGGGAGAGAAGGGGAAAGAGCCAAAGATTAAGCAGGGTCTGCAGTAATACTGTTGGTAGGGAAAAATTAGCAGACTAGATGTGCCAAATGGTCCTTATCTGCAAATTCTACATTTCATGTTTCTTTCAGACCCCAATCACTCAGCCAGCAAGACACTATTGCAGCCTAAAAACAAAACTAAGCACAATTGCAACTTTTAAAGGTCAGGAAATATCTGCACGATCTGCTGTTGTGCCGACTTCTGGCACTGCTTGTCAGGGAGAGCATTACAGCAGTTTGAAATGGAGACCCTGAAGCTTTAACATGGAAACTATGGAACTTTAAAAGGGACTAAAACAAAGACGTGTGTGTGTGTGTGTGTGTGTGGGGTAGGTAGGTAGGTAGATAGATAGTGTGTGTGTTTGGCATGAAAAAAACACCAGAGAGAAAAACTGCAGAGCTTTAAAGGGAAGTCCCCTCAGCCTTTTTATTCTGTTTGCCTTGTAGTGTGTATGCATGAACAATGATTGCCTCTATTCCACCCTCATAATTGCATAAGGATTTAAATGTAAATGAAGGTATTAAGTCTGATGTGAAAACCTACTTGACTTCATTGTCTTGACCCAACTCTTGTAAGGCATCCTGGAATTGTGTGATGTTTTGATGCTAAAGCCTGTAGTAGTTATACTGTATTTGTCAATGCTGTTGCTGTCCTCTGCAGCCCTATGTTCTGTCTTAGTTATGCTGGCAATGAAACTTCTCAAGGCATAGTAAGTGCCCTGCTTTTTTTTGTAGTTTGAAGTGTATGAGTTAGAAAAAAATGTTTTTAGAGCATACAGGGACTTCACAAGACAAGTTACAGAACTGAGAGTGTAACTTCTGCTGGCTTGTGCATGTATGCATCATCGGCTTCCATGATGCCTTGCATGAGTGAAGTCTTGACCTTTGCAATGTGGAAAAGCAGGTTTTCACACCCGAGAAAAACAGAGTAAAGCAACCTCATGTATATTTAAATTAAGATGAAATTAGGAGGGTGAAGTAGAAGCAATCATTGTTCATGCTTACAAACTACACTGGTATACAGAACATAGGTTGAGGGGACCTTCGCTTTAAAATTAAGATCTCAGAGATGCACATGTGAAAAGTTAAGGGAAAGGTAAGCAACAAGAGAGAAAAAAATACAAAGTTTCAAAATTGCTGCTCAAAATTGGCAGATTGCTACTCAAAAATATTTTGACTAGCAGTCACTGCTAATCACTTCTCAAAAATGTATTTATGCCTTGTTCCATATAAGGAAGTACTCGATAAGCAGTTGTCCCTAAGTTGCTGTTCCGTATGGCGCCATAGGGGAGAGCACTTTGAGTTGTACCATTAGATGGTTTGTGTACCTAAAAAGCCACATGGTACCCTAACTCTGTTATTCATTGAAGGCCCCAGCTCCCTTGCTTCATTGTGCCTGAAGTTTCTCTCTGCTATACATACATGTGCCACATAGAAGACTATTACACAAACTGGGGAATATGGGTATGGGCAGGACAGTAGTGTGGTGGGTAGGTAACTGGCTGGGTGGCAGGACACAGAGGGTGGTGGTAAATGGCTGTCACTCCACAGAGGGAAGCGTGACCAGTGGGGTACCACAGGGATCAGTGCTGGGACCGGTCCTATTCAACATCTTCATCAGTGACATGGCGCAGGACCTAGAAGGCAGAATTTCACTGTTCGCCCATGACACAAAGCTCTGTAACAGAGTAGACACACCAGTGGGTGTAGTCAGAATGAGAAGCACCTGCAGAAACTTGAAGAATGGTCAGGGTTTGGCAGTTGAAATTCAATGCAAAGAAGTGCAAGATAATGCATATGGGGGCACGAAACCCTGGGTACAATATATCAGTTGGGGGTGAGGATATAGCATGCACCAAGCAGGAAAGGGATCTTGGGGTTATCATCTCTGATGACCTCAAAGTAGGGAAACAGTGTGACAAGGCAGCAGGTAAAGCAAATAGGATGCTGGGATGTATAGGCAGGGCATTACCAGCAGGAAAGGGAGGTCATAATTCCGCTATACAAGACACTAGTGAGGCCCACCTGGAGTACAGTGTACAGTTCTGGAGACCATACCTACGTAAGGACATAGACAGGGTAGAGAAGGTTCAGAGGAGGGCAACAAAGATGGTGCATGGATTGCATCACAAGTCCTATGAAGACAGGTTGAAGGAACTGAACATGTACTCCCTGGAGGAGAGGAGGGAGAGAGGGGATATGATAGAGACATACAAGTATCTTACAGGGAGGAACAGGGTGCAGGAAAACACTATTTTTAAGCGAAAAAGATGTTCCAGAACTAGAGGGCATGGGATGAAGTTGAGGGAGGACGATTCAGAGGAAACATGAGAGAGAATTCTTCACAGAACGGGTGGTGGACAAGTGGAACACCTTGCCAGAGGAAGTGGTGGGGCTGAAACAATCACGGATTTAAGAATGCATGGGATAGACATAAAGGAATTCTGGAGGTCAGGGGTAAGGTGCAACAGACTTCTAGGAAAACAAACTGAACTTACAAGCTCAAATGGGCAGACTGGGTGGGCCATAGGCCCTTATCTGCCGACACTGTCGATGTATCTATGTATACCTCAATGGTTCACCCACCCACCCATAGAAAGGCTCTGAATAATTTATCAGTTTTAGCAAACCAAGAATCACTAACTGTGATGAGAAGATAGCTAATCAAATAGAGCTACTTTGATGAAATGACCATTTTAAGTGCTTCAGTTTTGGTTATGAGGGACAAGTGCAGCGGCATCCAGTGGTCACATTTGGTGTAAAGTGTGGGGGCAAAATTAATTTTGGGGGTGATGGGGATGTGCGCACTGATTTTAATTCCTAGATAGATGCTGCCCTCTTGTGATCACTTTAGCCCTTGCTGAGTGAAAAGGAGAGGATTACAGTTTTAGTAATGAGAAGTCCCTGTTTTTTTTTTTTGTTTGTTTTGTTCAGTAATGGGAAGTACTGGGGTTTTGTTTTTGTTTGTTTGAGGCCTGTCACATCTGCAGACTGCTGAAGCATTTGAAGGAGGGCCAGTAGGCGGTAATTTGGGGATGTAAGCAGCACAAGGAGATTGTCTGCATACAGTACAACAATGTGTAGTACAAGTCTTCTCCCACCCTGGCACCAGCTGCATCGGTGTCTGATGTAATAGCAATGGCTAATGGCATTATAGCCATTAGAAAATAACAGCAGTGAAAGGGAGCCACCTTGCCTGATGCCTTTTTGTAGTGGGAACTGGGGGGCACGAGATCATTTGTGGTTACCCTAGCTATAAGGTAGGGTTGCTATACAGAACTTGGACTAATTTCAGGAACTCAGGGCTGCAGCCAGATGTTGTAGTGCAGTGTTAAGATAGGGACATTTGACAGAATCAAAGGCCTTTTCGAAATCTATAGAGCACTGCCGCTTCTGTTTTTGATTCTTGTGCGGCCCTCATTATTATAAGCAGGGATGTCATATGGTCTGACCTTAATCGCCAGCTTTTGCCGGATGTAGCAGGTGGGGGAAGAGACCCTCTAATCTGATGACTGGTACCTTGGCCAGGACCTTGAAGTCCACATTAATGAGAGGCATGGGAATGGTAACTGGAGCAAAGTGTGCTGTACTTGTCTTTTTTTTGGCAACACTATAATGATTGCCCCTCTTAGGGTGGGTCGTAGGGACGTGCAAGCAAAAGCCCACTCATACATTTACCTGAGGCAAGGAGCAGCTAGCTAGGGTTTGATTTGATATACATCTATTGGTATGGCATCATCCCCTGGTATTTTTGGCTGAAGAGAGGGCTCTAACAACAGCTACTATTTTTAGGTCATTAAGAGGTTTCCCAGATCCTGTGTGGTGTTTGTAGCTATGAGAGAAAACTCTGTATGGCAGCATCAGTTGGAGGGAGTAGAGCCGAATAAAGGTCAGCATAGAATATCCCTCATTCTGGAGTTAACATCTTTGAGGTATTAAATGAAGTAGTCTGAGGCACTTCTGAGTGCTGTTATGTGCCGCTCAGCTTTGGAGACTTTGTGTCTATGGGCCAGTAGTTTCTCAGCATGCTTGCCACCTTCCCAGTATCTGTGTTTTAAATTAACTAAAGCTAGTTCAACTTTTCTGGATAAGAGGGTGTTGAGTTTGTATTTCAGATCAACAAGACAACAAGATCGCCCTCAGAGGTGTCTGTGTCATTTTTAATTAAAGTCTCTTTAGCTGACAGCTCCTTCGCCAGTTCATTTTCCTCTTTCTCTCCCTACTTTTCTTCTGTTGGCAGCAAGACCAATAATCTCTGAACTCAACCTGCCTCAACCCTTACTCCACTAACCACACTCTTTTGGACTTGGTGCTTTCCTCCCATCCTCACCGTATCGTTGAGGCTGGTACTCTGCTGGATGCCTTCATTGCACCATTGCATGACTTATTGAATTAGGAAGGTTAGGCCCACCCCATCTGCCCTGAAATATATTTGGACCAGGTCCTGTCAGTCATTTGACTACAGTACCCTCTTAAATGACCTTGCAGTTGCAACTTGGTCCCCCATCTGTTTTGCTGTGGACATTGACTTGGTTATCTCCCTCTTTCTTGTCAAATTTAATTACACCTGGGACAAGCATGCCTCCTTAAGGAAGTCCAAGGTCAGAAGCTCCCACCACCTGTAGATTACTCACAACATTATTGACTTCTGCAGGTCCCATGACAACGCTTGGGCAAGCTGCAAATTCTCACATTCCCTGCCTGACCTTCTAACTTATAGGCCAGTCAGGAACTTCTGTACAAAGGCAATCCATGCTGGAGAGTTATCCACTCCCTCTTTGACCTGCCCTCACAGTTCACTCCCCCAGTCCTCAATGTGGATGGCTCACCCGTCTCTGACTCTCATTCTGTTGCTGCCCTTTTTACTTAATTCTTTACCACTTATGTATTTCCGTCTGCCCCATCCCCCTGGTCCTTCTCCCACTCTACCCTCTGCTGCCTCTCCCCAGACTCACCCAGCTTAGCGTTTCCACATTGCTCCCATCTCCCTTTATGAAATCCTCCTAATCCCCCACATCACATAACACAGCCAAGCCCAGCCCTGATGGATTGGACCCTAAAGTTCTCAGCATCTTGGCACATGCTGTCGCCTTTATTCTCTCTGATTTTCGGAACCTCTTCTTTTCCTTCAGTGCTGTACCTCAGGCCTGGAGGATTGCTAATGTTCTGCCTTGGCACAAAGGGGGTGACCCTTCTTCCACTGGCAACTTCTGGCCTATCTCACTTCTCCCCTCCCTTGCAAAACTGCAAGAAGGTACTGTCTGTTGCAGGCTTACTGTCTTCATTTCCTCCTCCAATCTCATCTTTCCCTTCCAGCCTGGATTTAGGAAGCACCACTCACGGTCTCTTCCCTGCTGTAACTAACTAATACCATTCTCACTGGGATGGATCAGGGACATAATCACTACAGCCAAATTTATAGATCTCGCCAAGACTTCTGACCTCACACTCTTACTGAATAAACTGAGTGCTTTTGGCCTGTCATCTCCCGCGGTGGACTGGTTCCTCTTTTACCTCATGGACCATCAACAGTTGGTAAAGATGACAGGTGTCCTGTCACTGTCCTTCCCTGTCCAAGCTGAGGTCCTACAGGGATCCATAATGGGACCTATCCTCTTCTCTGTCTTTATTATTGACATGCCTTCTGTTTGTGTTTATGTGCCCATCCATGTGCACACCGATGACATGATACTTTAAACTTCTCCAGTTCCCCTCCACAGCAGTTGAAGATACACTCCAGCAGGACTTCCATAACATTCTACACTGGTTTCATGCCAACCAGCTCTGGGTCAACACCAAAGAAATGGTGTCCATAACCTTTGACATCAGCCAGAAATTGGCCAGGCTGTCACATTCCTCTGTCTGCTGGATGGCATCCCACCTGGCACAGTCCCTGCTTTAAAATACCTGGGTGTGTGGCTAGATAGTAAGCTTGACTTCTCTGCCCACATTGATGCTATCAACACTGAACTCCACTCTAAACTATGCGCCCTGTACCGCAACAGGAACTGCCTGTCCCTCCAGGTCCACTGGGAGCTAGTCACGAAAATGGTTCTCCTGGTCTTTGACTATGCAGATGTGGTCTGTGGCACCTCTCTTCCTCCTCCCTTGCCAGACTGGACATCCTTTGCAATGCTTTCTGCCTTTTCACTATAAATTTATCCCCTCATACACATCACTACTATCTCTACTCTTACCTTTTCATCCTCCCTCCTCTCTCCTCACATTGCCAATTCCACTGCACCTCATTCATATCTAAATTCTGTTTTGGGTCCCTCCCCTCCTGTCTTTCCTCACTCTTCACTCCCATCCTTTCTTCATCCCAGTCTCTCTGCTCTAGGGATCCACATACCTTCTGCATTCCTGTCCCTCACACCTATGCTCGGAAAGCTGCCTTTTCTTACTGCCTCCTCTCCCTCTGGAACCTGCTCTCCTCTTCCATCCGCTATTCCTCTTCTGTCTCAGCCCTTCGATATTAGCTAAAGTACCTTCCCTGTCAACCCGCCTCTTGACTCTTCCTGTCCACCCCCAGCAATCTCCTCCCTATACTTGGTTGTGACCGAGGCAGTCTTCTGTCAGGCTACTACGCTACAACTGCCTTCTCGGACATTAAGCACTTTATTCCATAACAGTGCAATTACAGTCCATTCCACTTAATTAGGATGCAGTTAAAAGGGACAGCTGCTTTATTGGGACAATTGCCAGGTCACTGATTTTTCCCAATGTTAACATATGTCTAATTTACTCTTAATTGGGATGCCCTTCCATTTAATCGGGACAACTGAGAGCCGGTTTCATCCATTAGCACCCTATCATTCCATTGTGTAATTGCTGCCCTGTTTAATAGTGGTCATTAGCAGGTGATCATCACTTTGGTTTTGTTTGACTGCATGATGGCTGCAAAGTGTACAGACGTTCCCCTCTCCCAGAAGCTGACAGTTATAGAGGCTGTACAGGAGCCTAATGTTTCCATGTCCTCGATAGCTAAAAATTTTGGAATCTCTAAAAACCAAGTAGGCCGAATAAGCCTTAACAGAGAAAAGATCTTGGTAGAGTTTCAGGTGAACGCCAACCCCAACTGAAAATGGAAACGGGAGGGAAAGGACACTAAGATAGAGGATGCCTTGCATTTGTGGTTTACTCATGCGGTTACCAAAGGTGCTCATTTATCAGGTCTCATTCTAAAGAACAAAGCCAATGAACTTGTTGCCCACTTACAGCACAAAGCTTTCGAAGCTACGGACTGGAGGCTCTCCCAGTGGAAATGCCGGCACAACATTGTGAGTAAAAAAGAGCTCATGGAGAGAGTTCTGATGCCGATTCTCAGACTGAATCAGAATGGCTCTGAACAGTTCTTCCACCTCTCATGTGTGAGTACTGCCGGTGAACATATTCAGTGCCAATGAAACAGGCTTGTTCTACCGGGAGTACCCATACAGAGGGTTAATTCAGAAGGACATTGATTTAGTTGGTGGTAAGAAGTCGAAAGACAGTGTGTCTCTTTTGTGCTGCACTAACCTTACCGGGACAGAGAAGCTGCCACTTCTCATCATCGGTAAAAGTAAGAGACCAAGATGCCTACTTAAAGATTTAACACAGCTGCCAGTGACATATGTCAGCTCATGTAATGCCTGGATGTCTGGGGCCCTGCTTCATGAGTGGTTGTCAAACTGGCATGTAAAACTCTGGAGAAGAAGTTGCAAAGTGTTGCTCTTTATTGACAACTGCAGTGCTTACCCTCCTGAGTTGGTCGGCAAATTTGAAAACATTAAAATGGTGTTTCTCCCTCCAAACACCACTAGTCTTATTCAGCCTCTTGATATGGGAGTTATCAAGTACTTCAAGGGACATTACAGAGCACTACTTTCATTACGCATTGTGGGCATAATTGACCGTGGGCCCGATGCTTTAGCATCTGAAATTGCAAGAACTGTAAATCTATTGGATGCAATTTTCATGATGCATAAAGCATGGACTGCAGTCAAGGAGGTCATGATTGCGAACCACTTTAAAAAGGCTGGATTTGTGCTTGACCCACCTGCAACTGTGACCAGTCAGTCGAAATAGAGTGAGTACGGTCTGTGGGGGATATCTGTGCCTCTGTTACAAGAACAGTGTGTGACACTGAACTGGACGCCGAGTCTGATGAAGATGAAAAAATCTGACCCCCTTAACTCGCGCAGAGGCACGCTTGCACATCACAGCTCTGTGCAACTGGTGCCTGCAACGGATCGTCAAGTGGGAGCAGTTGTTCAATTTGCAGGATCTTATTTTTAAAACTATGGCAGTGGACGCAAAACAGAAACACATTAGACTTCTTCCAGCCGCTGTGAGAAGAAAACGATGGAGGAGCTATGTTTTAATACACTAAATGTTTACAATAAAGTTTTGAATGATTTATGCAGCCACAGCAAACAAAACCAACTAAACTCTAAAAAGAGCTGTAATCACAATCACTACTGTACAATCCAGTGCTGTACTGTCCTTCTTTTAATTCTTTTTTCCTTTTCAGCATCCTGTTACTGGCAAATGAGTATACGGTAAGGCTGTTCAATTGGAAAATTAGCATATTTTCTTTATTTGGATGGCTGCTTATACGGGATGAATGGCTTGCCACAAGGGCGTCCCGTTTAAGCGGAATTGACTGTATATGGCACTTACCATGCCCTTGTCATTACCAATTGATAATGGTTGCCTGTTGTACTTCCTTCAGTTCATGTTACCTGTTAGTGTGTCCTGCAACCTTAGCTGTCATGGTATTGCTTACTGATGTGGACTGATGTATTTTTTGCTTGTACTCCCCACTGCCCTTCCCCTAGGTCACACCTGGAAAAGAACTTTGGCTCAGTTTGCCTTTGCCAGTTACCAATTTTCAACCAATCAATCAATAATTCCCCTGATGTATGCTTAATATGCCTCCCAAATGTAGGCTGGGGAACCATCTGGGGTGATATTAGTCTTGAAAGACTTTGTCTCCTGCCTCATCTGGGAGCAAAGGCCTCGTCCTTAAGCAACAGTGGGTCTAGTCTCCATATTGAAGTTTTGGGTGGTGTGGGGGAGAGACCAGCATAATGGGCAAATTGTCTGTGTTGAATTCACTTAGTGTTTGCACAAGGGAGGTGTAAAAGTGTGAATCAGTATCATTAGAACCATAAACACCCAAAATGATCAACTCTAGCTCAGGAGATTTGACTGCTACTAGCACCCAACGTTCTTCTGGATCTGTCTTATGTCTGGTGATCTGCCACAGCAGTCGTTTATGGAACAGAATGGGGCTACCCCGCTTTCTACAAGAGAAGGTGCCATGTACCTCCTTAGCCACCCTCCCACCCAATTCCTTTTCAGCTTCAAAGCATTTGCTGTGATAAGGTGGGGCTCTTGGGAGTATAGCTATCATGGCCCCTTGTTTGCAAAGGTGAGTTATGGTAGACTCAAACCCATAATGTTACTAGTTTGTTCCCATAGACGCCATATTGCGTCAGAACCATCCATTACTAGACCCGACCCAAAATGGCCACCAGGAGCAAATGAGTTAAAATCCTACACATAACTGAATTCTCATTGCAAACATACAACAGAAATGCCTTCGGCTAGCTGGCCCACTATCCCTGCTATCAGTGGACAGACCTCTTTGATCTCACACCCTTTCCCTGCTTTTGATCCTTTTTTTCCCCCAGACTGGTCCAAACTGGATTTGTGTATTCGGCTTGGCGTGCATTGTTATCCTGACCATCGAGCACAACTGGAAACATCTTACTCTGTCTTTTCCTTATTTTCTTTCAAAACATTTCTTTTTTTTCTTAAAGTTACTTAGCCCTTTGAAGTTTACACAAAACAAAGGACCTTTACAGGACAGAAAGAGGATTGCTTAAATAAAGGCCACTCCTGGTTAAGTGCCCCAAGGCTTGGGCTACAGAGGAATGATGTACTTTACACTTATAACGCTTTTTTAAATGAATAGTACATAGGTCTGACTCCAGCCTACGTGTAAGACCCACAAAGGCACGCAAAGACATATTTTCTGGGACAGTCCAACAGTACAGCCGCTTTGAGAAGAGAAAAAAAAAATAGACTTGACCCACTATTAGGGCTTCCAGAAGCCTTCATGCCTATAGCCTAACAGGCTTATGCTTAGTAAAGCTTGTAGGGCAACATCGTCACCAGACCGCTTCAAACATACAATCACATGTACGGTTGCCAGGTACTGGCTAGATGATTTGGTTCCCAGCTACAGGAATGGCATGCCTTCACTCTAGAAGCCCTAAGAATGGAAAATATGCTAGCAAGCATGAGACACAGGTTGAAGACCTTGGCTACTTGCTGGGAAAGATTACAGGTTCTCCTACAACTCCCAGATTGAATGTATAAAAAGCATGTTGCCTTATTCCTGTGGGTAACATGGAAAGTAATGTTCTAGGGATGTGGATATGATGTTCTAGCTACACTTTCTGAAAGTGTCCTTTCCCCTTTAAGATGTGCTGGAATGTTTTCAAGCTGGCTTCTCCCACCCACCTGGGTGGTAACTCCCCTAGCTCCGCCCCATGACACCAGATCTTCCTTTCCACTGGAAGAAGGTTCCCTCCTAATCACTCGTGCACTGAAGAGGCCCTTTGCTTTATTTCTTCACTACAATTAATAAAAACAACTTTTGTCTTCACGTCTTACTTCTGGCCACCATTATGGATGCAGCAAAGTCTGCTCCGAGGTTCTGGAAATACGGTTGCGGGCAACTTATGTATCGATCGGATCCGCACCCCTCATGTGTATACTGCCTTGGCCACAAGCACCATATCCAAGCTTGCGACCGTTGCCGCTCATTTCTTCTCTCCATCTTGGAGGATTGCCTTGCCCACCTGCTCCTTGGCTGTCCAGACAATCAGGATCTGTCTGTTCATTCCAAAGATGCTCATCGGGTGGTCTCTGCAGCTGCAGGGTCCACTGAGCAACTTGCAGCATTTGAGGAGGCCGTGACTCTGGCTGCAACACAGTCCTCCTTGGCTTTGTCCTTTTTGCTGCTCCCTTTGGGTGCTTCATTTACCAGAGCGTTTAAAGAACCATGCCAATCCCTTTTTACCCAGGGGCAGGGAACCTGTGGCATGAGACCCAAGAAATCGAAGGAGGACAAGGAGAAAGAGACCAAGAAGTGGTCTTGTCATGAGTCGCGGGATTGGGAGCACTCCCAGGCCTCTGATTCCTGTGCTTCACTGGCGTTGCCAACTATGGTCAGTGCTTTGGTCCTGGCCTCTGGCTCTATGGTTTCCCTGTTGGGCCAGTTGAATGAGACTCAGGTCGATGCCCCCAAGATCTTTCTCGAACCAGTCGACCCTTTGTCTGCTGAGGAGATCGATGTCTCCCTCTCCAGGATTCTGGTCCTGCCACTCTCCTGGGGGAAGACAGGGGGACGGACCAGTCTGCTGTTCCACCACTGCCTGACCAGTAGCTTCCAGACCAGGAGAGGTGTTGTCTTTCACCAGCCCCCTCTGAGACCCACCACCAGTCACCTGGTGGCTGAGGTCGCGCTCCAGAAGCCCTCACTTGAGCAGCCCTTGTCATTCTTCATGCTCGCGCTCCAGGCACTTGGGCAAACGGTGCCACCACTATTCCTTATCCTGCTCGTCTTCTTCCGGCGAGGAGAGGCACCGGTGCAAGTTGCGTCAGCGCTACGAGGAACTCATATGGCAACGGCTTTGGTTCGCCCAGGTCAAGCTGGTTCTGATTACCCTAGCTGTACCCTGGCTACAGCCACAAAAGCTGCAGCCAACCATGCCTCGACAAGAGTCAGTCCAGGTGGTCCCGGTGCAGCCCCCTCTGGCCTCGCTGTCAATCTTGGTGGAGCCACCACCCAAACAGCCACCGACTGGTACTCCGACTAAGGATGCTCGGCTGGGCAAGGGTTTACCCCATCGGCTATTAGTCACCTTCACCCCAGACCACCCTCGCTGTGTGTGTGAGTGGGGACTTGGGTGGTCGACCACTTTTTCACGATTCCTTGGAATAGGAAGGGTCCTCCTTTCACTTCCTACTGTTGGACATTGAGTCGGTAGGGGACCTGTCAATGGATTGGGGCCCATGTCTTTTATGGGCATGCTCTGCCTGATTTCTGAATCTATGGGTCTTCAGCTGGAGCCCATGCAGAAACGAGAATGGTACCCATCGACCGAGATCCTTGACCCAGGGTGACTCTCTGATGGAAGCCTTCCCCGTTTAGGATGCCATCCTAGGTTCTGCCCAGAAACTGTGGCAGCACCTGGTCTTTGGCTCAGATGGCCCGCAAGTATGCAGTCCCTACCGGCTTCCTGTCGGGATTTATGCAGCATCCCTCAGCTGAGAGACTTGTGGTTGACTCTGACTCTGTCTTCAGGCGCACAGGCAATATTGGGGATGTTAATAAACCCACCCAATATGGAATCCCAATTAATTGGACCATATGGCCAAAAAGGTGTATGCCGCCTCTTCTCTCGGCCTTTGGCAAACAAGCTCAGCCCTTCTCAAGGCTAATTTCTAGCATGCCCTCCTGGACTGCCTGAATGAGGTGCTTCCTCCCTACCCACAGACCTGCAGACTACGATCAAGTAGGTCAGGGACCAAGGCCGAGCTGTTGCGAAGCAGCAGTTCCAAATGGCCGTGGACCTTGGTGATTTGTGCGCCCGGTCCATAGCAGTTGCCATGCACTGCAGAGCTTGGCTGCGCATTTCCACCTTCAACACTGACATGCAGCATAAATTTGAAGACATTTCCTTCCTGGGGACTGACTTGTTCAGGCCCAGAGTGGAGGGGCACCTCACCAGAATTGAGAAGTTCAACGCCACCTTGAACTCAGAGACATTTGCCCAGAAGAACCCCATGGGTTCTAAGCCTTCCAAGAAGAAGCCCTTTCAGCCTGCCTCTTCCCCTGTGGCAAAACCTGCCCAGCCCCAGGCTGGACAGCAGCAGGCTTGTGGCCCTAGCCTAAATCAGTGGCCACTGTCATCAGGAGGCCCGCAGGTTGAGGCCCCTTCACTGGATCCTCATCTGCTTCCAAGCCTGCCCAGTGATGGGATGGGGGTTGCCTCCCCCATGCTCATCCTGACTCCCCTGGGTCCTCCCATGGGGGTCCGGCTCCACCACTTCCTGTTCACCTGGTCCGCTGTTACCACAGACAGGTGGGTTCTCAAGGTGGTTGGCCGGGGTCTGTCTTTGGAGGTTAAGGCCTACCCGCCCAGCTGAGTCCGCACCCCATGGGAAGACATGGTGCTGATGTTCGGTTAGCCCTTTGGCACTACATCACCCAGCTCCTCAGCAAGGAGGTAGTGGCTCCTTTCTTGGACACGCCACCTCCCCCAGGGTTTGTCTCCAGATACTTCCTGGTGCCAAAATGGATTGGGGGGGGCTGGTGCTTCGTCTTAGATCTGCATGATCTGAACAAATTCCTTTGGTCGCTTATGTTCAGGATGGTCACTCTGACTCGGATCATATTATCACTCAAGCAAAACATGTGATTTTGCTCTCTGGATCTCCAGGATGAGTTCTTTTACATCCCAGTCCATCCATTACACCAGTGCTTCCTCCGCTTTTGAGCAGAAGGGATCCTCTGTGAGTTCAAGGCCATGCCATTTGGCCTGTCTTTGGCCCCCATGGTCTTCACGAGATGTGTAGCAGTGGTGGCAGCCCACTTGAGGTGCCAAGGAGTTGGGTTATACCCATACCTGGATGACTGTCTCATTGCGGGCCCCTCCAGGCAGGAGGTGGAGTGGTCCAGGGACCTGGCACTTCAAACCTGCATATTTCTTGGCCTCTGGGTCAACCAGACCAAATCAGAACTTGTGCCCTTGCAGGTGATCAATTTCATTGGGGCAGAGCTTGACTCTTGCAGAGCCAGGGCTCGGCTCCCGGCGGACAGGGCAAAGGCTCTCTTCTCTTTTGCCCAGTCATTTTGGGTTGGGCAGTTACGCCCTGCTCGGGACTTTCTGTGCCTATTAAGATACATGGCGGCCTGCACCAACGTCAGGGTTTTAAATAACTCTAAAAATTGATTAGCGTTTTGCTTATAAAAGTTCTAAAACATTGTGAAAATGAATATCACTTGCCTCACTGTGTTTAACAAACATGACACTTCTAGAAAACCTATATAAATGCTTTCTGTATAGTTAGTATTGTCCCAAGAAAAAAAACTGCTAATCAATTATTTAAAACCCTGAACGTGGTTCATTGGGCCCGCTGGAGGATACGCTGCCTGCAGTGGGAGCTGGCTAGCCAGTGGTCTCAATGCAGGGGTCACTTCAACCAGCTGGTCACTCTGACCCAGGGGATGTGGGAAGCACTCCAGTGGTGGTTAGTCTTGGAACATCTGCAGGAAGGTATCCCATTTGTCCGTCCAGAGCCGGCGGTACTCCTGATGACTGATACCTCCCTCATGGGCTGAGAGCCCACCTAGGGGACCACAGAGTCCATAGGCTCTGGTCCCCGGAGGAGTGCTGATACCACATCAACCTGCTGGAGCTCAAGGCAGTTCAGCTGGTGCTGACAGTCTTTGCCCCTCATCTCAGGGGTCAGGTCGTTCAGGTCCAGATGGACAACACCATGACCATGTACTACCTCAACAAGCAGGACAGTACATGCTCCCTTCCACTGTGCAGGGAAGCTCTCTGCATTCGGACCCTCATGTGCAGCCTGGGGGCTTATCTCCTGGCCATCCACATGGCCGGTGTCTCCAACCAGCTGGTGGATGCTCTCAGCCTGGAGGGTGAGACATCTCACTAGTGGTCCCTCCATTCAGAGGTTGTGTAACCCCTGTTCTCCTAGTGGGGTACCCCTCTGGTAGACCTGTTTGCCTCCAGGGAGAATGCAAAACTGAGGTTGTATTGTGCCCACCCCCCTCAGCAGGGTTTGCTGCAGGGGGATGCCTTCTCGAGGTCCTGGGCCTTCTTTATGCCTTTCCTCCATTTGCCTTGATACACAAAGTGTTGCTCATGGCAAGGAGGAACAGGGCATGAATGATCCTGGTGGCTCTGGACTGGCTGTACCAGTTCTGGTACCCATGACCTCCGCAGCCTCAGCAGCAGGCTCCTGAGGTGTCTTCCCCTATGCCTGGACCTGCTCTCCATAAATCAGGGGAAGGTACTCCACCTGGACCTTCAGTCCTTGCACTTGACAGCCTGGTTCCTGAGTGGCTAGAGTTCCAGGCTTTGGGTCTCTCCAGTGATGTCCTTGCCGTAGTTGAGGCACCTTGGAAGGAGTCAACCTGAAATTGTTATGCCTTCAAATGGAAGAGGTTCTCCATTTGGTGCCAGAGCAAGGGGCTGGACCCATTATTTTGCTCCGTGGTTAACCTTCTCGAGTACCTTTGGTCCCTCTGTTGGGCCTTTGGTCGACGACCCTCAAGGTGCACCCATAAGCCATCTCTGCATAATGGGCATGGGCTGGTGTGCAGTTGGTGGCACAGGAGAAGATCTGGTACTTTTTCAGAGGCCTTGACCACATTTCCCTTCCAGTGCGTGAACCAGCACCACCTTGGGACTTGTTGCTGGTGCTGGCAAAGCTTATGGACAAGCCACTCAAACCAATGCACATGTGTGAGATGTCTCATCTGTCGTGGAGGACCACCTTCTTAGTGGCTATCATGTCAGCCAGAAGGATCAGTGAGCTCTAGGCATTTCAGGTGATGTCTCCTTGCCTTGTCTTCCACAGGGACAAAGTTTTCTTTCACGCCAACTTGAAGTTCCTCCCGAAGGTTGTGTTGGGTTTCCACCTTAACCAGTTGATTAATCTCCTGGTGTACATTACCATCCAAACCTCGGAGGCCGAGCACAGGCTCCCTGCTCTGGACCTGAAGTGAGTGCTTGCCTATTACAAACAGCACACAGCTGCAGTTCAGGGATATGTTCACCAGCTGTTTATCATCTGTGCTGAAGTTGCACCTAGCAGGCCAGCAGCTAAGCAGACAGTTGGCAGGTGGATAGCCTCCTGAATCGACCTCTGCTGTAGGTTGGTGGGTAGGGAGCCTCCCGTAGGGCTAAAGGCTCACTCCACCCATCATACCGCTGCCTTGGTGGTTGCTTCCAGGGACGTCCCCATGTAGAAAATCTGTCAGGCTGCCACCTGGAAGTGAGCACACCTTCATTACCCATTACCACATCGTCCTTGAGTCATGCCAGGATGCTGGTTTTGGGGCCTCAGTTCTCCAGTCTTTGTTTCCCAAGTAGGGTGTGTGCATCTTGCACCCTCCTTCCAGGAGAACTGCTAGGAGTCTGCCAGAATGTGTGGATAGAACATCATATCCACGTCCCTAGGGAAAAAAGGTCACTCACCTGTAACTGTAGATCTTCCACGGAATGGTCTCTTGCAGTAGTAGACATGTGTACCGGCCTGATCTTTTGATTCACGATACAGAGGTTGGTATTTCTGCAGATTCTTGTGTAGATAGACCTCATCTTTCAGAATTTGCTTGTTACCCCTGAGAAAATTGGTGGATGGCCCCTTGGGGGGCCTGTTTCTGATTTTGGATGTTGTGGGCCCTCTGGGCCCCATAGCTCGGCCTAGGAATGCCCGTTTTACAATTCCAAGGTGACATTTTCTACATTTATTGCCATGCCAAGTTGGATGGAATAACTTAGAAAATCCAAAATGGCCACCAAAATCTAATATGGTCACCATATCACTAGTAAATACTTAATTCGCTAATAATTTCCAAATCTCTGGTTTCCAAAATACCGATTTATCAATGATTCATGAACATCTATATACTGAACATTTATTAACAAACATTTATGACATCTATATATTGCATTGAGGCTCCCTGTTAGACACAGGACCAAATGCACACATTAATACTACATAAAACAATTAAATTCATGAGGCAATTTACTGATAAAATAGTTTGAAGTACGTACAGTAATGCTTAAAATCTACATGTTGTATGTGCTGATTTGTTGTTTAGAATTAAGTCTTTTTATCAATGATTTGACCCAACATTATGAATATTTTTGGTCAACAGTACACCTTGTTTGTAATGTCCAGTTTTTAAGCCATTATATTGGAGTCCACTCTGGATTTGAACTGTCACATTCACTCCTGAAGCTTGAAGATTCATCCTCAGAAGTTTGTTCACTGGCTGCTGATGTGTCATTTTCAGTGCCATCATCTTCTGTACAATCAGTCATTCGCGCTGTGGTCGAAGGTTTTTGTTTGGTCTTCTGTGTGTGTCTTTGAGGTATTGACTCACCTTCATCATCTGCCCTATCTCCGTCAGCTGCACATCGTTGGCCGGCTAACCTTCCGCCCTTTCTTCTATGATGTAGGATGTCAGGTAATTGAAACCCAGTGAACCACACAGGTTTCAGTGTTTCATCCTCTCGTTTCCATCCTAACAAACAAGGGTCAACTTTTGGGGTTTCTGGCTCTGTGCAGCAGTGCCAACAGTAGGCTACTAGATTTGCTCTCTTTATGTGCTGACATAGGCTCGCTGGGTCTGGTAAAATCGTTTGTGTAGTCTTCTTTTTCAGGTTATTGTATTGCCTTACTCCTGTGTCTGCCAGATCCTCTTCTCCTGTACCATTTTACACGCAGTGTTGAATGAAAGTCTTGATGTTTTGTTCAGTGTCTTGTGAAGCATATGTGCTTTCCCCAAGCCCTAAAAGGAGATTTATTGTTTCTTCGACCATGTGCGAACAATGAAAGACTAACTTCTTTGATACCTTGTAGAAGTAACTTGCTGCATCGCATCCATAGACAGCGTGGTATGCTGGCAAATTGAGACTTGCAGCATGTCCAATGTGATCATATATAGATCCTATGTTTACAAATACGTCAGGGTCGATTTGGAGCATCCATGGTGGAATCTGGAAGGGTCTTTGCGAAAGCGTAAACCATCAGGACGAGGATGTCTATATCTTTGGCTCGGATGACAACTGGGCCTTTCGCAAGAGCACAGTGCAGCACTATCCTTGTATCTACCTCCTCATGGTTGCAGGAAAACAGGAATTCTTCTGAATCTGGGTATATAGTATACATGCGTCTGCCATTTCTGATAGTAAGCGGGTATTGTAAGTTTCTTCTGACATCTTCTTGTCTAACATACTCATTGAAGTGCTGTGTGAGATCTGTTTTGCTGTCATTGTTGTGAAGGTACTGCTGATAAACCTTTCCTTGCGACATCTCTTGCGAATCTGATCCATGTGAAGTCTCATTCCTCCTGTTCCTACCTCTTGCTCAGCTCGTTCTTACTGTTTCACTGAGAACTCCTGATCATCTTTATAATTATCAAAAAGGACGATGACTTCCACTGGGTTTGCTGTTGATGGAGGTGTGAATGTGACAAGAAGTGCTTTCCAAAGGCTGTCCCATGTACGCTGTGCAGGAACTACTCTGACCATCGCCATGACGTTGTATATGTACACTGAGCATAACGGAGGAGGGGAAGAACTTCGAGCTTCTGCTTCATTGATGAGATAATTTCTTAAGACATGTTTGGTATTAGGTTTGTAGAAGTTTCTAGCCGGAGTTGCTATTTCAAGAGAATATGTTGTGAGCAGATGGGAAAATGCATCTTTCTTGTTAGGGCACTTTGCAACAATGATACCAAGAGCCTGACGGTCTTCTTTCAAGACTGATTCTGCTTTGGGTTTCTTTTTCTTCTTGTCCATTCCTGTGGAAATTCTGCTTCGTTTAATGGGCTCGAAGAAACCAACCTTCCTTGATGGGAGGCGGTAGTTTATAAATGCACTAAACATAACTTCCCCTATAGCCTTTGCTTTCAAAAGGCCCTTTACTATTGCCGGCAGTATTTCAATGCCTGTTGTGATGTGTTGTGTTACACCCTGACGTGAATCTGAATATGCGTGAAGTTTCTTCACTAGCTCTTTCACTTGACCATCATGTTTCTTCATGGCACCATGTGTCAACTCATTGTGTGTGGCCGATGTTTTCAGAAGCATCTTCTCCTGCAGTGACAAACAAATTTTAGCGAGCTTGTGGGGATTCAAAACAGTCATCAGCAGCTTCCTCAGATGTACTGTAACCGCCTCTCATGGGTCCACCCCTCACCTTGACCTGTCTGTTGATTGAGACCTTAGTAACTTGGTCACCAGGTATCATGGAGAACACCTCACTGGACAGACTAGCCCCAATGCCATATTCCTGCAGTTCATTGTATGCATTCTCATTGATGATTTTCAGTTTGATGAGGTCTACATGATGCCACGTCAAATACTGAGAGTAGTTTTGATGGTTGAGTGCAATAAAGGTAGAATATCTCATTGAGCTTGCAGATGCAAGTTCAGATTCTTGTCTCTGTTCGCAGCGACCTGGGCGGAGAAGAGAGCTGGTGTCACCAATGTAGCCTGTCACCCACTGTCCCACGTATGCCAGAGGTTTCCAGCATTCATAACTGCACTTCAGGGAAAGAATCATCCAAGAGGACAAGATTCAGATATTCTGCC
Source organism: Neoceratodus forsteri (assembly GCA_016271365.2). Taxonomy (NCBI): domain Eukaryota; kingdom Metazoa; phylum Chordata; order Ceratodontiformes; family Ceratodontidae; genus Neoceratodus; species Neoceratodus forsteri. The sequence continues at coordinate 1,135,288,596 of CM057450.1, read as the reverse complement.
AATACAGATCTCCTCATGTTGATGAGTTTTACTTGTAGTCCGTCGGTTAGTGAGCCATGAATCTTAGATCCCATGAATCGTAGGAGAGCCTCGGGGGACTGTTTATGTAACCTCATCGATCTAGAATAGTGACGTCCTTCCAAGGCCTGGTCAACAGATCCATCCACTGTTATCCCCGCGTGAACTCACCGGTCACAAAGTCCCATACCACCATATCACTTGTAGAGGATCTTCTGCCTCACCATCAGTTCATGAAATCCTACCATCAAATTAACCACTTTTGTATATTTTTCTTCCTCCCACATTATTTGTGCAATCTTGTAGAAAGCCACATGATTGCTATAGCTGAAGATGTGGTCAATTTGTAGGTCATCCTTTAGATCCATGAGAAAGTCACAGTAATATTTCCAAACTGCATCATCTGGTTCACATGGTACTGTAAAATGGGCAGGAAATCAGTTTCAGATTTGAAGGTAGTTGTCGATGTTGCTTTTTTTATTGAAAGCTGTCCGTGATCATAGGACAGGAAGAAATCCATCTTCTCTGGAAGATTCTGTGCATGCTGCCAAAGCCCAAATACAGTTTTTGCTCAAACGAAGATCAAGCTCGGTCCTTCTTTCATCCTCATTGTAGGATGGGATGATCGGTGGGGGGGGGGGGTCTCTTTCCTATTTTATAATCCCCATAGCCAATAGGTTCTGAGCTCTCAAAGGTTTCCTGGACTTCTCTTGTTGAGCTGCTTGGAATATTCTGTTCTTGTACTGGCAAATCGCAGATGACAACAGGACGCGAAATTCGGAGTATGTAAATTATTAAGTTAGTGTCATGTGTTTTTGAAACTCCTGTTAATGTCTGTTGCTTACCATCTGAGTTATCAACTGTGACGTGAGTTGGCTGTCCTGACAGAATCGTGTGTGGTGCTTTTTTCCCTCAGATTTATTATCATCGGCCAGTTTCTTGTTTTGTTTTTTGACATCTGTGTAAGAAATACCAGCCCCCGAATGATGTACAAGATTGACTTCTTCTTTACTTACAGTGAAACGATGAATGACCATAGATAGAACCATCGACTTTGGAGAGTGTTCTCCAGTAATGAGGCGTTGCCAGTCTCAACAATGGACCATATCTTGGTAGCTTGAATTTCGTTTGGGATGGTCACATAACCTACAGCATTAATCTTCTTAGAAGGTCTTATATAGAGAGAGCTGTCGCATTGAAGATTTCTGGAATGGGTTCATAATTATCAAGCTCAGAAAGCAAGTCTTTGTATGCCATAGGAAACTGCAGTGACTCAATTTGTCTGGCTTTTAATTTCCAATTGATTATCTCTGCAAATGCCTTGGTGATGTCACTGTCTCTGAGCCCAGCAACTCTCAAGGTTGCCAAAGAATAATCAAGTGGGTTTACTTTTGTCGAGTGAAGAATGGGATGATTCCTGTGTATCCCCTTCCCCGCAGTAAAACCTGTCTTATCTCTGAATTCATTGCTGATAAGATTTGGCAGCTGAAATGTGTGATTTATTTTAGCATCTTGTTCACATCCGTGGAACTCGTAGAGGTTATGAAGATCCTGCAGTAATTCTGGGAGTAAATAGCAACATTTCTGCTCAACAACCTTTCTTCTCACGATTTGAAAAAACTCTGTTTCAGCACTCTTTGTGTGAATGCTTTCCAGTCTGCCTGGTGTTTGTCTCTCTCGTTTGCAGATGTAGACAAAACTGTTGTAACAACTCTGGTATTTGACATCCGCAGCAAAGACATCAACATAGGTGGTGGCGACCTTCAAACGTTTGGCTGCACCAGACAGAAGAGCATCATTGGAAATTTCATTGCGTAACATGATTTCTTGCAATGTAATCTTTCCATCTTCAGGTTCAACTCTTTGGAGTTTTTCTTCTGTATTTCCGTTCTTTTTCCTTTTTTTAATCACAGATGAAGCAGGTCTCATCCTTCTTAAATTCCACTGATTTCCTTTTACATTGAGTTACATGTACCGTTTCACTGTTACTGGACGTCTGTGAGTCAGGTATGCCGAAGAATTCAGCTTCAGAAGATTGATCCAAAGAAAGTTGTTTCATTGAGCTGGTGTTTAATTTCCTTTCACTGGTGAAATTTTGGCTACACCTTGTATGAACAGGTAGGCTTGTTTCTCCATGACCGGGGGAAGTTGGTCACAGATTTTATTCTATACGAGGTTGAAGTTTCTGGCATACTCGGAAGTTGATTTTGTGACTGACCATTTCTCTGCAAAAGCCTTGTTGGTATTCAGCCCATCCTCTCCTAATATTTGTTGCAATTCTGTATCTCTAATTTGGTTCTCACAAAGAACACAGGTAGGCAAATCGGATGGATTGACCAATCTAACAGGTACCGCTAGAGGGCTATCCATGTTTCTGAAACAGAAACTAAAATTAAAAACTATAAACTAGAAATACAAACTAAACAGGCATACAACGTACATGAATACGCCACGCAATCCTGTGAACAAGGTGGCAAATTCTGACAGAGTGGATGCAATTTTGGGACAACGGCACAAACAAGCAGATTGATGCGTTATGCATAGTTTATATTTATGTTTTGTTATATTAACTTAATATGTGTATATATTAAATGTAATAATAATAAACTCCCCATTCATGAATCATCGATAATCGGTATCTTGGAAGTTAGGGATTTGGAAATTATTACCGAATCAAGTATTTACTAGCGATATGGCAGCCATATTGCATTTTTGTGGCCATGTTGGATTTTCTAAGTTGTTCCATCCAACTTGGCATGGCAATAAATGCAGAAAATGACACCTTGGAATTGTAAATCAGGCATTCTTAGGCCAAGCAATGGGGCCCAGAGGGCCCACAATGTCCAAAATCAGAAATAGGCCCCCCCATGAGGCCATCCGACAATTTTCTCAGGGGTAACAAGCAAATTCTGAAAGGTGAGGTCTATCTACATAGGAATCTGGTGAGATACCAACCTCTACATCGTAAATCGAAAGATTAGGCCGGTACACCTGTCTATAGGTCATTACTTTTGGGAGTTTCCAGCAGAGGGCGCTGTGACACGGAAGCTCTTCTAGCTGTTTTTTACCAAGAACCGCCCACACATGATGTCCTCTTCCTGCTTCCTATATAATTGTGGGTGGTCTCTGTTATCCTCAGTTCATTTTCCCGCCGTCTTCAGCTTGCACAGCAGCTAGAACAACTTCTAAAAACAGCAGTCATGAACGAGAAACAACATTGAAAATTCTATACAGCTGGGGGCTCATGTAACAAGAACTCCCCCATCTACGGATCTACATTTCTGGAGACACATAGAGCAAGAGTACCCCTCATCACCCTCTGTCTTTCTTACTCATGGATGGCCAGCATACTGTCGCGAGTGCATCCATATATTGACGGGTTATAACCGTCACCTTCCTCTTCAACGGCTACCACCATCGACGATGCATCTATATTCTCATTGTCGGCTACCACCATCGATGATGCATCTGTGCTCTCACCGATGGCTACCACCGTCGACAATGCTTCTATTTTCTCATCTATGGCGTCCACCGTCGACGATACATCTATGCGTTCATTTTCACGTCCTCATCGATGGCTACCACCGTCGATGAGGCATCTACTATTTCATTGACTGCCTATACCCATCAACTTCTTCATCAACAGCTACCACCGTCGACGGTGCATCTATCTATTCTCATTGACGACCATACCATCAATGTTCATATCGATGGCTACCTCCGTCGATGATGCTTCTCTGTTATCATTGACTACCACCACCATCAAACGATGCCTCTATATTCTCGACAGTCATACCTGTTGACAATGCATCCATATTCTCATAAATCAACGATGCATCCCTCTTGCTCGTCGACGGCTGTCCCCAGTCAACGGTGCCTCATTATTCTGCCTACTCATTAATGGGACGTTTGCACTCCCTCAACAATTATGCTGCCAGCACTATAAGAAGGAAATACATAAATAACTTTTTCTGGGTTCCACTAAAGTCACAGAGCGAGATCCTCCTCAACCTCTGTACTTTAGGCCTTGTTGATGGCCACCACTCCAGGTGTCCCGCCGTTCGACAGCGCACCCTCATATTCATTCTTAATAAATGGGGCTTCATTAAAAAACAGTGGCTTATGCAATGTTTCTCCCCTCCATCCTCTTAGGTGGACAATCACAAGGGTCAGGCAGACAGAGATTGGGACCCTGGTTTTCAACACCCAGCGGCAAGATCTGCTCAAGCTAAACATTCACCCCCCCTTCTCAGAAGAAACTGGACGTCTCCACTGTAGTACAGCATGTCTTACATGCCATAAAGCACTCCCTGCCCTCCGATTCAAAGAGGCAGGCCTGCCCTCTGTGATCTCCTCCTCTTCCACCTAAGACTCTACATGATGACCAGGTTCCATTCCCACCCTGGTCACTTCCTCCTTATGTGGAAAACTATTTTCAGATAAACAGGACCTCCCAGTTAAATTTCACCGATGACCTTAAGACCTTAAACACGATTTCCAGGAGCTGGAATTTCTTCCTCAGTCTCCCTTTTTTGGAAATCTCTTCTTTGGATGTGGGCCTGCCTAGACTTCGCAGCACCTCCCCCCGACCCTTCATTCTATGAAATGATGATACAAAGATAGAAAGTCATGGGATTCTCCATCACAAAAACATGGCAAAGTAAGGATATGGCAGAATACCTTGCGCTACCAGAGGAGCCTATTTGGGTGGTTTCCCCACTAGTTGCAAATTTACCAGAATGCCATGCTGACTGCCTCGCATCACCTTGAGCTATCTCAGCTGTTCCACATAAGGTGGATTATATTTATCCAGCTCCTCTGGTTCCTCCCTTCCTTTTAAGCTTTCCCGGAAGTAGACTCTGTTCTGCCACTCATGATCACATGAGCTCCTTACCACCTCATAAAGAATCCCGAAGACTTGACTTTATGGAGAAACTGGCTTTCTCTTTGTCTTCTCCAGTTCCATGAATATCAGAATTCCAAATTATATGGGTCATATGATTAAATAAAACCATACCCTTGGGTCATCTGTCATTGAGCTTATCACTCCCCTCCCTCCTTCACCTGAAATGGGGAGTGATTATTGGCTACTATATCAACTAGCAATGCTAAGTCCCCTCCATACCCAGGTCAGAATATGATGCCGTTTGTACCTCAGCCCGACTGTCAGCTATTGGCATTTCTTTGTGACGCCACACTTGGCTCTGCTTTTCAGGACATACGCCTGATGTGCAACATAAAATAGCTAAGGCCCCCTTTTCACGGGTCCAATTTTTTCGGGCCAGGTACTCAAACTTTATTGGATGATTTACAGGCATCAGGCAGAACTCTCCTTATGGTTCATGGCATGTACCATACTCCACATACAACCTACTGTTCTTGATCCCCTTCCTATTTTAAAGAGGTGGAAAATATAGAGATACTAATGCAGTCATCTATGGAGATCATACTCAACAGGTGACGCCTCCACTGCCTATGGATCCCACCCCACCCCACCCTCCCGGGGGGGGGCTGAGCAGCCTGACACCTAGTGACCCACTAGGGTTTTTTGTCTTCCCAACCCCTCCTTGACACAGCCTCGGGGCAGTGGCCAGTCATTTTTGCTCTTCATTTATAGGCCGGGCACACGATCACTTCAGACAAACGGGTACTCCAGATTATACAGAGGAGCCATACTCTGGATTTTATCTCTAGGCTCCTTTTGTCCTCCCCGTCATATTCATTATAACCATCAGAGCATATATCTGTCCTTTCAGAGGATTTGTGGACCCTACTGGTGACGCAGCTTCAGTACCCCCCTTCACATGCGATTCTACTCCCACTTCTTTCGAGTACCCAAATGAATTGGAGACCTCGGTCTGAAACAGGACCTCAGAAAACTAAACCTTTCTATCCAATACAAACCTTTTCACATGATAACCTTGAATTCCATCATGCCAATACTGAAACAGGAAGATTACCTTCGTACCTTAGATATGAAGGGTGTCTACTTGCCTCCACCCTGTTCATCGCAGTTTTCTTCATTTCTGTCTGCTACATTAACACTATCAGTTTCAAGCACTCTGGTTTGACCTCTCCTTAGCCCTGACTGTGTTCACCAAATACCTAAAGGTAGTTGTAACAGCTTTAAGAAGGAAAAGGCACTTTATTTATTTAGTTGGTGATTCGGAAAAGGCCTTTGAGCGCAAGCTGTTTTACAAAGGTTCCACATCATAGATTGCAAAACAAAGAACAATAGGAGAAAGCTAAGGTACATTACAATGAACAATACAGTTTGGATTCAAAACTTACAGAATAACTTAAAACATAGGGACAAGTTAAAATAACAAGAAAAACACTTTATGATGGTGTCTGTGTGTGTGTGTGTGTGTGTGTGTGTGTGTGTGTGTGTGTGGAATAAGCAGCCACAGAGTGCCCTGTCAGTAGTTAAGAGGGACGGGGATAGCTGGCAGTGGGGTGAAGAAAGGAGGTACGAGAGAGAGGTATTTAATGCGGTGGAGGTGAAGGGTGGGGAAGAAGGGCGATACAGTATGGGGATAAATGGTGGGGTGAGGGGAGGCTGAGTGGAGAAAACATGCTAAAGCAAATGGTAGGGTGTGAGGGGGCATGGTCAGGCAGGCTGCATTAGTAGTGACTGTTGGGGAAACTCACAGGACTGTGAGTTGGGGGAGGGTGGGGTGGCAGGTGCCAAAGGAGCATGACGCAGACTGCTTGCTGAGGCAAGTCATGAGAAGGGACAGAGGGAGGGAGTACCTGAGGCCTGCCTCGTGCTTGCTTTCCATATCTAGATAGCTGACCAATCAAAGTGGAACAGCTTTGCTTTCTCGCCCAGAGGCTATCCTGCAAATAATTGCACACTCTAGGGATCACAGTCAATTGGCTAACGTCCAACACAGTCTCCAATACCGTCCTAGATACGATCTCAGCCAGCACTTACCGTCCAGCCATCCGGCAGGACACACCTTTGTCTCTGGCATCACACATACAGACATAGAAAGTAGTCCCAGCTAGACAAATGCTGTGCCGTCTGTGTCACATGGTCACTGCTATCCCTACGGTAGCCCTCGCCTGTCTTCCTATGAGACCTCTTCAGTGAATCCTCCAGAATCAGTGGTCTCAAAGACCAAGAAAAATGTGAAGGCAAGTTCAGTGTCACTCCCTCTCTGACGTCATTTCTGACATGAGGGTCAGTCAAAAGCAATTTATGACAAGGAATGCCTTTTTAGTCCCTCCCTCCCATGAAGACATTCACCACGGATGCTTCCCTGGCAGGATGCAGTGCATGCCTGGGTCCTTATCGGATGCAGGGCGTGTGGACCACTTCGGTCCCTCGGCCTCACATCAGTTTCCTAGAGCTGAGCCCATTCCGCTTAGCCCTTCCGGCATTTCAACCTCTCTTGACTCTGGACTGTTGCTGATCCAGTCAGACAACACTGTAGTAATGTTCTACCTCAGTAATCAAGGAGGTGTGCCAATCTTCAACCTCTTGACTAAAAAATTAAAGAACCCTGTTACATCCCTACCTGAAGGCTCTACACCTTCATGCTGGGCTCCTGGGAACACACTCACAACTAGTCTACAGACGCCTTCTCCTGTTACCAAATTTCTCTTGGCCTCCCGTAAGCCAGCAACAACAGCAATATACCATTCCAAATGGAAATGCTTTTCCATATGGTCTGCCTCTTGATCTTTGGACCCTTAGTTTTGTCCACTGATGAAGGTACTGGACTTACTAGCCTCACTGTCTGAGTCCGGTTTAAGTTATTCTTCATCAAAGTCCACTCGATCGTCATCTCGGGCTTCCATGAATCTCTGGATGGCACGTTACTGTAAGAACATCATCTAGCTAAGATGTTTTTGAAAGGAATGTTACCTATTAAACCTTTTGTGAGAAGACCTACTCCTCTGTGGGCTCTCAATTTTATGATAGAAAAATTGACCCTTGAGCCTTTTGAGCCAGCTGCCACTTGTGACCTCCGTTTTCTTTCATGAAAAACCCTATTGCTAGTGATGATCCCTTCCACTTGACGTATTTCCGAGCTCCATGCCCTCATGTGTAGAGAACCTTACTTGATTTTCCACAAGGGCCAGGTGGTCCTTCGCACCCCCCCTTCCTTCCTTCCTAAAGCAGTCTCCGAACATACTTTAAATCAGTCCTTGGAGTTTCTGGTCTACTATCCAGACTACTACAATCAGGGTGTACATCTTCTGTATACTTTAGTTTAGATGTCCACCGTATACTACGCTACTATACTAATCGGACACAATCGATTAGAAAGACATCTCGACAGTTTGTCTCTTTTGCCCCAGGTCGTGTTGGCCTCCCAGTTGCTAAACGTACTCTTTCATCCTGGTTGGCAAATTGTATTACATTTTGTTACAACAAGCTTTTACCTGGACCTGTCCAAGTCCTTTCCACTAGAGCTATGGCCACTACTGCAGCTTGCTTTAAAGGAGTCTCCATTTCAGAGATTGGCAGTGCAGCTACCTGATCCACAATCCATACTTTCACAAGGCATTCCAATCTGGATATTGCCTCATGATGTGGGGCAGCCTTCGGCCATGCCATCCTACAAGGTCTCCTATCCTAATAGTCCTCCCACATGGACATAACTGCTTGGGATTCTCCCAAAACTAATGACCTACTGCAAGAGACTATTCCTTGGAAGATAGTACAGTTATGTGGGATTCTCCCAAAAGTAATGACCTACTGCAAGAGACCATTCATTGGAAGATAGTACAGTTACGTAAAATCTTCTGTAACAATAGATCTTTGAGGAATGTCTCTTGCAGTAGGTATGATCCCACCCTCTGTCCCCCTCCTTCTCTAGGAGAGCAAATTCTGGTCCAGTGACTTTGGGTTGGGACTTCTTGGTACCTCGGCTTCACCTCGGTCCTCACTTTTGCGAGCTGAATCCGGCAGGGGAACTGAGAATACCAGGGACCGCCCACACTTATATAGGAAGCAGGAAGATGATGTCATGTGTGGGCGGTCCCTGAAGAGCTGCCGTGTCACACCGCCCACTGCTGGAAACTCCCAAAAGTAATGACCTACTGCAAGAGACGTTCCTCGAAGATCTACTGTTATGGTAAGATTTTACATATCTATACTTTCTAGGAGTGGTATATGATGTTCACCCACACTAACTCACCTGACCTTCCCTGGCAAGTGACACACTGTTTTTGCTTCCAGCAGGCAAGATCTGGCATGTCTTATAACCAAATTAGTCATAAGTTGCAAGTCACTAAATAAGAAAAATGTGTTTCTGGACACTCAGAATTCTGTGAGAGGACAGGTCCTGATTGCACTGTATGGTTATTTCATGTTATTTTTATCTGTTATTTTTAGTATTTTTTTTTTTGAATGCCTCGTGTTCTGTGAAACATTCGGTAAAGTATAGTGAGTATTAAAACAGAAACATTAACTGATAACATACATTTTACTGTAAACTAGGACTGTCTCGGGAACTAGGCAGTTGAGAGTCTGCTCACTTAAAATGGATCAATCAGCACAAGGGCCCCCACACTTAAGTGTGGGGTTGGTCCCAGTATGCACTTTGGGTTCAAAAAACATTTTGGTTTACTTACTGTTTACTATAGTATAGTAAATTGTATCAGACTATTTTTTCTTTGTTCTAGACTGTCATTCTCTGTTACTACAAATCACAGAATCCCCTGTGGCTGACATCAGATCAGTAGTCAGCAATGGGAGATTTTATAACCTGCAGTGTGTGTTTGAGCTTTTATAACCTCTGATAAGATGTTTTCCCTGTCTGCTTTACTCCAAGGGGTAAGTACAGACTTCTGTGACTGTACATAGCCCAGGGTGAACAGTGGGACCAGCAAATGAAAGATTAGAGCTTATGTATTGTAAACTCCAAAATTCACTGCAGGTTATTAAACCTGTCACTACTGCTTACTGCTCGGATGTCAGCTGCAGGAGATTCTGGGATTTACTGTATTAAAAGATGATGTCAGCCTAGAACTAGGCAAAATTAGTCTGATACAGTCCACTGTACTACAGTAAACAGTAAGTAAACTAAAACATTTCTGCACACAGTGTGCACATTGGGACCAGCCCACTCTGCAGAGTGTGGTGCCCTTGGTGCTGACTGTTCCCCTTTTAAGATGCTAAGCTATGCCCGTTCTTTATTTTTCATATTTTCCAAGGTCCTCTCTCTCTACTCTTACATTACTCTCTTCCTTCAACCTTTATCCCCCATTGCTGGTACACAGCTCACTATCAAGATCACTCTGCAGCAGGTGATTGCCCTCCCTTGGTCTGGTTGCGTTCGATCCAGTAGATATACATAAATACATAGATACATAGACAGTGTCGGCAGATAAGGGTCTATGGCCCACCCAGTCTGCCCATTTGAGCTTGTAAGTTCAGTTTATGTTTTCCTAGAAGTCTGTTACCCCTTACCCCGACCTCCAGAATTCCTTTATGTATATCCCATACATTCTTAAATCCCGTGATTGTTTCAGCCCCCACCACTTCCTCTGGCAGGGTGTTCCACTTGTCCACCACCCGTTCTGTGAAGAAATTCTTCCTCATGTTTCCTCTGAATTGTCCTCCTCCAACTTCATCCCATGCCCTCTAGTTCTGGAACATCTTTTTCGCTTAAAATAGTGTATTCCTGCACCCTGTTCCTCCCTGTAAGATACTTGTATGTCTCTCTCATATCCCCTCTCTCCCTCCTCTCCTCCAGGGAGTACATGTTCAGTTCCTTCAACCTGTACTCATAGGACTTGTGATGCAATCCGTGCACCATCTTTGTTGCCCTCCTCTGAACCTTCTCTACCCTGTCTTATGTTCTTACGTAGGTAAGATCTCTAGAACTGTACACTGTACTCCAGGTGAGGCCTCACTAGTGTCTTGTACAGTGGAATTATGACCTCCCTTTTCCTGCTGGTGATGCCCCTGCCTATGCATCCCAGCATCCTATCTGCTTTACCTGCTGCCTTGTCACACTGTTTCCCTACCTGAGGTCATCAGAGATGATAACAGCAAGATCCCTTTCCTGCTTGGTGCATGCTATATCCTCATCCCCCAACTGATATATTGTGCCAGGGTTTTTGTGCCCCATATATATTATCTTGCACTTCTTTGCATTGAATTTCAACTGCCAAACCCCTGACCATTCTTCAGGTTTCTGCAGGTTCCTTCTCATTCTGTCTACATCCTCTGGTGTGCCTACTCTGTTATAGAGCTTTGTGTCATCCGCGAACAGTGAAATTCTGCCTTCTAGGTCCTGCGCAATATCGCTGATGAAGATGTTGAATAGGACCGGTCCCAGCACTGATCCCTGTGGTACCCCACTGGTCACTCTTCCCTCTGTGGAGTGACAGCCATTTACCACCACCCTCTGTGTCCTGCCGCCCAGCCAGTTACCTACCCACCACACTACTGTCCTGCCCACACCCATATTCCCCAGTTTGTGTAATAGTCTTCTATGTGACACAGTGTCAAAGGCCTTGCTGAAGTCCAGATAGGCCTTGTCCACTGCCCTCCCCTGATACACCTCCCTAGTCAGCCAGTCAAAAACTTCAATGAGGTTGGTCTGACATGACCTCCCCCTGGTGAAACCATGCTGCCTTGGGTCTTGTAGTCCATTGACAACCAGAGGTTCCACCAATCTCTCCTTCAGTAGTGCTTCCATGATCTTCCACACTACTGAGGTGAGGCTGACTGGTCTGTAGTTCCCTGCTTCCTCTTTGTTCCCGCTTTTGTATAAGGGGACTATGTCTGCTGTCCTCCAGTCTTTGGGTACCTCCCCTGTTTCCAGTGATCGGCTAAACAGGATAGCCAGAGGTTCAGCCACAACCTCTCTTAGTTCTTTAAGGACCTGGAGTGCACCCATCTGGCCCCGTTGCTTTATCAACTCTTATTACTTCCAGTTCCTTCAGGACCCTTTCTCGTGTAAAGGGACTTGTGTCCATTTCTGCACCATTCTCACATTGTACTCCCTTCAGATCCATTACCCTCCTCTTCCTCAGTAAAGACTGAGCAGAAATACCTGTTCAATATGTCAGCTTTACTGTTGTCAGCCTCCTGACCCCCATCCTCCCCTTCAGTCTCACTATCCCTCCTTTGCCTTTCTTTTTTACTTATGTACCTGTAAAGGTTTTGTCCCCTCTACCCACTGATTTTGCAATGTGTTCTTCTGTCTGAGCTTTGGCTTCCTTACTGACCTCCCTGCCTCCCTTTGCTTCTCCTGGTACTTCTCCCTATCCCCTTCTGCCTGTGTCTTTTTGTATTGCCTGAATGCAATCTTTTTGGCTTTCACTTTCTTTGCTACCTCTTTGGAAAACCATAATGGTCTCCTCTTCCTTTTCCTCTTGCTAACCTGCTTAATGCATAATTATGTTGCTCTTGTAATCCCCATTTTAAATACTGCCCACTGTTCCTCAACCCCTGATTCCTGCCCCATTCCCCTTAATGCCTCTTTCAAGTATCTCCTCCTTTTCCCAAAGTCTGCCCCCCTAAAATCCAGGATACGTGTTTTTGTGTGGTTTGGTTCTGCTCTTTCTGTGATTTCAAACCACAGTGACTGGTGATCACTGTTCCCCAGGTGCTCCCCCACTGTTACCCTCATCACACTGTCCCTGTTTGTGAGCACAGGGTCCAGTATTGCCGTCTGCCGAGTTGGTTCCATGACCAGTTGCTTGAGGAAGGCACCCTGAAGGGAGTCCAGGATAAATCTGCTCCTAGTTGATGCTGCTGCTGGGATGCTCCAGTCCACATCTGGAATATTGAAGTCTCCAACCAGTACTACCTAACCCTTGTCTGCCATCTTTTGGATGGCTAGCATCAGCTCACTATCTGTTTCTTCCTCCTGGGCTGGTGGTCTATAGACCACACCTGTGCGGATGTCTGGCCCCATTTTCCTTTCCAGCTTAACCCACAGTATCTCTCCCCCATTTTGTTCCTCCTGGATCTCTGTGGCCCTTATGTCATTTTTCACATACAATGCCACTCCTCCTCCCTTCCTTCCTGCCCTGTCTCTTCCGAATATGTTGTAGCCAGGTATGGCCATCTCCCAGTCGTGGTTATCATTACACCAGATTTCAGTGATGGCCACAATGTCCAGGTCTGACTGCACCATGACAGCCTCCAGATCCTCCATCTTGTTGCTAAGGCTCCTGGCATTAGCACACATGGCTTTCCATGATTTGACCTCCCTAGACTGTTTTGCTGTTCTATTCCAGCCCCTTCCTTGGTTGTCCTTTATCCCTGGTTCTCCTTGCTGTCTGCCCTTCTGCTGAATTTTGCCCCTTTTCTGCCTATCCACCCCTTGGGTGCTAATCTCCATCTTTTGCACACTGCTTTGTAGTGATAGCCACTCCTCTGGTTCACTGGTTCCACTGCTAGCTGTGGGGGTGAGCAAGTAGGTACCCTCCTTGCTGGCCTGCCACCCCCTTTGCTAGTTTAAGCAGCTTGTCAATGTAGCATTTAAACTTATCATTGGTGCTTGGATCCCCTCCAGGATGGATGCAGGCCGTCAGGCTTGAACAAACCTCCATCCCTCAGGTGGGTCCCTAGTCACCAATGAATCCAAACCCTTCCTCACAGCACCAGTTCTTCAACCATGAGTTAAAGTTCCTGGTGCATACCCATGCTCTCCCTTGCCTCTCGTAGGTAGTACTTCTGAGAAAGTAACAGAAGTAGCTACTTGCTTGAGACCCTTCCCCAATTTCCTAAACTCTTCCTGAACTTCCTTTGGCTCCCTATTTGCCAGGTCATTAGTACCTAGGTGGAAAATGACATCCAGCTCACTCTCCTGTCTTGCCTTCCCTGTGATCCCCAGGATCTTCCTTCCATCCCTCCATGCCGTGGCACCTGGTAGGCACCTCACCTCCCTGACCTCCCCCTCGTGTGTTCCTAGCTGGATCCCTCTTATGATGGAGTCCCCCCACCAGGATTCGCTTCCTCCTCCTCTGGGATCCACTGCTTTCCCCGCTGAGGTCACCTCCTTGGCTGACCTCCACATCCTTTCCTTCCATTTCTCTGGGTACCTCTATTTGGTTGTCCCCGATTGCCAGTGTGGCATATGAATTCTTGAGTGGAATAGGATCTGGGATGTGCCTCTGCCTGACCGCTCTAACCCTCTCTGAGCCCACTGTCATCCAAGTGCTCCTCGTTCTCGGCATCCTTTGAGGCAGTTGCATTGGACTGGGTGGTCTCTGGATAGGGGTGATGGTACTCCTGACCCAGTTTACTTCTGCTCTGAGTCTGGTGACCTCATCCCGCAGTCCAGAGAGATGCATGCAGATAGGGCAGCACCTCAGTGTCCAGAAGGTCTGCTTGAATTTGGCTGCCCCACAGCCACTGCATTGCACCACTCCCCACATTATACTGCAGTTATACTGCTATTCCACTACTTGTCTGCTACTGAAGCTCTCCTAGTTCTATATAGTCCTATATAGCTTAGCAGTCTAGAGAGGTGAGCACAGTAGTGGATCTCTCATGTGATGCGAGACCATTAAGGGCAGGGAATGGGCTACTTATGTGACACCACTGCAAGTCTTCCTGAATGTCTAGATGGAGCTAAGGAAAGAGATTTAGTGTGTCTGACTTATGACACCTTGAGCTGCCATGGCAGTGCTAAGCAACGAAAGATGTAACTCACCATGTCTTGAGACAGACCTTATCTCCTTGGGCACTGAGCTGTGTACGTGAATACCGGTCCCCTGCATGGCTGAGCTGCATTTAAAAAGATTCAAAAATCCTGTAAACAAGAGATACTAAAGCCAAAATGGTCACAGAGCATGCCCTAGCGGACCTTGCTTCAAACAGTAATGACAAATTGTTCTACAGCTTCATCAACTCATCAAAGTTGGACCACTTACAACACAAATACAATAAATATTCCAAAAGATTTGGCCAACCTATTAAATGACTATTTTTGTAAGTCTTTTGATATAAATAACTCCGTGACTGTTCCGACTAATGCATAAGTCACATCAGAAATCACTTTTATCCTTGTAGATGTTAATGGGA
Source organism: Neoceratodus forsteri (assembly GCA_016271365.2). Taxonomy (NCBI): domain Eukaryota; kingdom Metazoa; phylum Chordata; order Ceratodontiformes; family Ceratodontidae; genus Neoceratodus; species Neoceratodus forsteri. The sequence goes on along the minus strand of CM057450.1, from coordinate 1,135,273,574 downwards.
AATTACAAAAACTAAAATCAGGATTCTTACCTGGACCAGACGGGATAGTTACAGATATGTTAAAAATTATGCATAAATATCTCATGCATCCATTATAACTAATTTTAATCACAGGCCCAGATATTCAAAGGGGTTGTGCATGGCACAGCAGAGTTGTGCCGACGCAACCCTGCATTGTGCCCCAGTGGGATATTGAAAAGGCTGCTTGGCTCAGCGCAAATCCCAATGTGCCAGGGCGCAATGTAAGTGTATGCGGCGCAGATGCAGGGGGCATGCCCATGCGTATGCGACACATCCCGAAATTCAGCCCAGGATGTGCGGCACATATACTAGCACAACCCTACATTATGCCACATATGGGGGCTCAAAGTTGAGCCCGTGAATCAGTGGAACAACTCCCAGCCACCCACAGGTGGGCTGCTGTATTGGAGGGTGCTGCATGGCAGCCGCCAGCTGTGGGTGGCCACCCACCATACCAGAACACCATCCACAAGCACCCATAACCCCCTGGTAGTCTAGTGGTACCTCCTTCCCTCCCATTGCCGTGATTGCCGGTCATTCCCGTGAATAACTTCCCTGGTGATCCTGCCACCCCTACTCACCCACACAGGACCCCTTGCCCACCCACTTCCCCGCGCCTTCATAGTGGTTCTCACCACCATGTACTGCCCGGCCATACGAATGACAGGTACAGTATGGGCTTGCAGGGCATACTGTACTAGACAATCCCAAATATGTGAATGGAGTCGTTCACATATTTGGGACTATCTAATACAGTATAAACTGATAACCGATACTGTAACCTGTCATTCATCAAACAACCGGTGGTATCTGGAAGGAGTAGCTTTTCCGCCGATGACGGGGAGAAGGTGGGCGAAACAGGAGGAGAGAGGTACCACTAGACTACCAGGAATTACTTTGACAGAGATTCACCATGATCGCGTAACGGTGGGGAGTACCACTAAACCACCAGGGATGTTACGTGACAGCAATTCACCACAATCTGGGGTAGGGGTGGCGGGTACCACTAGACTACCAGGAACTTTCTTAGGGCAATTACTAGCGATCACTGCTACTAGGCGGGGGATGCCCCAGGACCTCCTCTGCACACGTTATTCTGTGCAGGGTGCCAGGTGGAATTCGCCGGGCTGCCCTGCGCGAGGCATGCAAATGGGGCCATAATGACATGCAAATGGCTCAATTTGCGCCTTGCATATATTATGGCTTCATTTGCATGCCCTCTGCTGAATATCGTGGGTGATGCGCCCAGCACAACTGTGTTTGCGGTGGCGCATCCCCGTGCTCCCTATCTGTGGCTTGCTGGCGCAGTGCCACTGTGCCGTGCACTGTCCGTGCCATATTCAATGGTGCTGCGCCATGGCTCATTACCATTGAATATCACCTGGTTCTGGCCCCGTTGTATCCCAGTTGTGCTGTGCCCAAGCTTGCGCCACTGCCAGGCGCAGTCTGACTATCCAGCCCACAGTATCCATCTGACTGGAGAAGAGCAAATGTGATGCCTCTGCATAAAAAAGGTGATGAGGGTAAAATGAATAATTATAGGCACATCAATCTATGCAAAATAATGGAAGGAGTAATTAGACAGGCTGATAACCACACTCAGAAACTTTGATGAAAACCAACGTAGATTTTCAAAGGGCTGCTCATGTGTAACTAATCTGCTGTGTTTCTACGAACATGTCAGTCAAAGCCTAGATAATAGAACATCTTGTGACATAATATTTTTAGATTTCAAGAAGGCATTTGACTCAGTTCCACATTGGTTCCTAATCAAAAAATTAAAAACCTTAGAAATTCATCCTGGATACATTAACTGGATCAATAGCTGGTTGACAAGTTGTACACATAGAAACATAGAATTTGATGTTAGATAAGGACCGCTTGGCCCACCCACTCTGCCCATTTCCCTACCTAATGGATAAGCTGCAGATCATAGTTAACCAGCAGCCTACTTCTTTCAAACAGCATGAAGTCTTGCTATATTCTGACATATGCAGTGAGTCCCAACCTTCGAACTGCCCCGGAGATGAAAGTTAACTTTCCATGCCAGGCATGGAATGCTGAGCTCGAGCTCGGTTGAGACTCTGTCTATTGTTCTTCAAACTCAAACCGTCAGATTCTTTACTCCGCCTCACTGAAACAGTCGCTCCGGAGATTTCTCCTTCTGCTCGGTTCAATTTGTCGGTTAAAGTACCGCTTTTCTCGGTCTTTGACCGAATTTAAACCGTAACCTGTCGGTTCAGTCTCTGTCTGTGGTATTTGTGAGTACTAGATAGGTTTTATTTTATTCTATTCTGTGTGGAACTTGTAAACGGTTTATCGGTTCGGTTTGAACTGATCAAGTTGTTTAAAAATCTTAAATTGTGCTTTTAGAGTGTGGTTACCGGTTCTTATCGGTTCTAAAAAACCGGATTTTATTACGTTTTTTTCCACGACCCGTGACACGGTTGGGAACCGATAAGAGGGTCTTGCCTGGCAGATTGCCATAAAGGGTAAGTTTGGTTAGGACTGGCACTATGTCTGAAACCCAAAAAAAACTGGACCCACTGGGTTTCAACACTGTAGTGTGTGTGTGGGAAGCCTTTGCCAAGGCTGCCCCACCCCACCTGTGTTGTGTCTGGGGTTTGACCACCTCAATGCAGACTGCCAGATTTGCAAAATTTCCCTGCAGCTACCCTAGAAAAGAGAGCTGGTAGGCTCAGGGAAAGGGAGGCCAAAAAGTCAGCTGAACCGGATGGCCAGCCCGGTTCGGTTCAAATCGAACCAGGAGGAGTGCCCTCTGACCAGGGTGAGACTTCTTCGGGCAAAAGGAGAGCCGATTCTGAGGAATCGGTTCCGTCTAAAAGAACTAGAAAAGAAAAATCAGCTGGTGTGGGGCCAAAACTTTCCTCTCCAACCGCTGAAGAGATAGCCAAAGCGATCAAGATTGTCCAGTCGCTTTCCACGGTTCCGACTGAACTGGCACCATCAGGCAGGCGCTCGGTTCGGCCGGTTCCACCGGTTCAAGAGTATGAGAGGAATTTTATGAACCGGAGGAGGAGGAAGAGGAGTATGAGGAAAGTGAATGTGGATTTGGAAGTCTGGATGTGCCCATTGACCTGGACATCTCCCCAGACAGACCTTCAGGGATCTTCCTGGACTAAGTCTCCATCACTCATTCACACTAATGGGATAGCGGCGGGCGCTAGGATAGCGAAACCAAGAATTTTCTGAAGGGGCCGCCGCCGGTGGGACCATCTTGTGGCGGGCACCAGCGAGACCGACTCGCACCTGTGTAGGCTATCTCGGTGTCGACCTTCCAACCGCCTCAGTTCCTTTTCTCCTGCCGTCGAGTGCGCTTGGATGTCGACGTCGCTCGTCTGCCAGAGTCATAGTTTTCGTCTATACGACAGCAGCTTTTAGTGTTTAATGTAAACGTTTTAATTTAACTATTTAGTGGTAATTTTTTTATTCTACGGACAAGAAGATTATGAAGAAATTCTTTCCTGCCATCCACGGAGTCGTCCTTAGACGGTAGCGGTGACGGTAGGAAGACTTCGTTTGAAAGTTGTTATGACAGAGGGGCTGTGCCCGGTCCGCCACCCTTAAGTAACGGGGGTTTGACTATGGACAGTCCTGTGCTCGTGGGGAGGACAGTCCGCGCGCGAATCTGGTGGCGCCGGGGATCACGGCTCCGCTTAGCCTCGAGCTCTTCTTCGTTTGGGAAGAAGAATTGGTGCCGCTTCGAGGTTGCCCGTTGGTATGTCTGCACGAGGATTGTTCGTTGGTAGGGGCGATAGACCTGAACCGACTTCGTGGGTTCCCCCTTGGCCCCGCTCCTAACGGCTGCATACTTGACTCCGGACTCCATCTCTGTCCTCGTTGGAGTTCCGGTGAGCAGTTTCACCTCTGGGCCGCTCCTGTGGAGCAGGGGTTTGACTCCTTTTTCCTGGTTGTGTTCCTGGTTTCGGGGCCTCCGGGCCTCGGAGCCATTGGACTGGGGCCGGGTCAATTGGATCAGAATGAGCGCGGTGCCCTCTTGGTGCCTTCGCCATCGTGTCAGCCCCTCGTGCCTACCCCCCTCTTCCTTTTCCATGCTGGGGCCGGCACGGGCACCACCTTTCTCCATCTTTTCCATTGGCTTTCCACGGTGTTTTTCCTGACGCTGTGCCCAACACCTTGGTGGCACCGCAGGTCCGGTGCCGTGCTACTGGTTTGGCATTGGTGCCATAGGCGGCGCTGCTGGTGTTTGGGTTGGCGCCGGGACTCGGCGCCCGTGGTTGATCCATGGTCGGCACCGTACTCGGTGCGCGGTCGGTCACCGTGTGGCTCGATGCGTGCTTTCGGCACCGTACTCAGTGCTGCGAGTCGGCACCGTGGCTCGGTGCGTGCTCGGCGCGCCATGGATTGGTGCCATGGTGGCACCGTGCTCGGCACCGTGCTCGGCTCCGTGGGTGCTTCATTGCTGGCGCCTAGCGGTGCTGTAGGTGTCTCACGGTGCCACTGATGCCCGCAGGTGCCCGCGGGCACCGACGGGTGCTGTGGGCGGCACTGGGCACCCGCGGGTGGCATGGCCGGATTAAGCGCGGGCACCCGCGGGTGGTGTCTGGCACCCATGGGTGGCAGTGCCCATGGGTGCCATGGGTTTATTGGGTGCAAGGGTGCCATGGTACCATGGGTGCCATGGGCATCGGGGGTGCCCTTGCGTGCCATTGCTGCCATTGGTACTGAGGATACCTGCGGGTTCTGCCGTGGGTGCCCTCTGGTGTCTCTCAGGTTGGCATGGATACTGCTTGGTGCCCTCCTGTGCCACGAGTGATGCTGGTGCCACGGGGTGCCAGTTGGTGCTGTCTGACAGAACTAGGGAAAGATCTCTTTTTGCAGACCTCTCTTCCGCAGGACTTGTGTTGGGATGTTTCCATGGAACGAAGTCCTAGTCTGCAGATTATTTTCCACACATTTTAGTGGGTGGCGGTCTGCATCAGATCTCCTCATCCAGCGGTTTTCCGCTGATGGGACTCTTCTGTTCTGTTCTGTCAGCGGAATCTCTCATTCCGCTCAGGACTTTCTCAGCCCCCTACGTGGTGCCAAGCTCCTCGACACCCTTCCTGGTGGCGGAGTCTCTAGTGGCTCTAACCTAGACCTCTTTTTGGGGTCCTTCTGTGGTAGAAAGGCATCTAGATGAGTCTCTCCCTGTCCTTCTGGTCAGTAATACAGCGGATGACTCATTTTATGTACTGAAAGACACGCCCTCTATCATCAGAGTCTGTGATGCAAGCTCTTTTAGTAGTTCCTCATTTATGGGGTCCCCCATAGTGTTTATAATATACCTCTGCGTCTAGACTTTTTCAGTGATCAAGACAATTACACTCTTCGGAACATTTTAATTCAATGGTTGGGAGCCGCACAGACTGTTCCGCTCCTTTGATAGGGGTATACAGCCCTCTTTTGATGCTGCCCCTCTGGTGGCTGCTTCGCCACAGGTAGTTAACATCTATCCAGCTATTATTAGTCCAGTCAGGGGTTCAGTTATGGATCCTCAGGCTCCTCCTGTTCCTCAGAGGAATGACATCCTTGTCATTTCTGTATCAGGCAATCCTTGCCAAATAGCAGCCAGCAACCTTGTCTGGCTCGGACTAATGATAAAAAAAAAAAAAAAAAAAAAAGGGGGGGGGGTCAGAATTATCACAGCACAGGGCCTAGTTGGAATTTCCCGATACCACACTTGGATCTGATCAGGTTCCGCCTCAGCCCTGAGGCGGTTGTCTCTAAACCTTAGTAAAGAGTACCTGTTTTCTTCTACCCCTAGGGGGCAGTCCGATCCAGCGGTGGTATAGCTCACCTCTTTTCTCTAGAGAATGTCTCTTATTCCGAGATATTTCCAAAACCTAGGCGTCTAACCAGTCTGTTAGTCCCTTTTGGTTTTTTAATCAGGTTTTCTTCTCTTGATCAGAGCCTTGCAGCAACAGAAATGAGACTTCAGCAAGTTGGAACTTAGATTCCTACTTCCATGTTTGCTTCAATTTAACAGATGACATGCTCCTTTCTTGACCATTGGTCAAGTAGGTCTTTTTTGAGGTAGCTTCGCAAATATTCACATACAGTCATACACATAGGGGCAGGATGATCCCCTTTTGGATTATGCAGCGACTAGGATTTGATTCTACTAGGCCACTGCAAGAGGCTTCTAAGTTGTGCTTTGCCTTCCATCAGGAAGTTTTCAGTGACTTAGTACAAACCTTTTTCCTTGATGAGCTAACCCCACCTGGGCCTTCTTTTGCTCACCAAGTAAGGGGTTCAAGTGCTATTGGACCTGTTGTTTGCAGGTCAGCCATACTTGGTAGTGGGGGTTCCGTCTCTGCTTTTGGTCTACCCTGAACCTGTACACTTTACCTCCGGCTCTTGCAGTTCCTGAGGTCCTTTACATTAAATTAGTGCATGCCTTTGACACTATTAATTTTGGTCCTAGATCAAATCGTGAGGCCAGGTTCTTGCTGATCTCCTAGAGTAGTTGTGGCTGCCTGGCGGACTTTCATTTTTTGCCCATTGTCGTCAGCAAGGTGACGAGTTACAACTCGAGCATTTATCTTGTAGGCACTATGTTATAGATGCTTCTACAAGACAGCTCTTTTTATTAACAGGACAGTCCTTGGCTGTCCTTTCTGAGTGAACCCTATCTCCTACCACCCTACTCAGGGTTGTTGATTTTAGCTTGATACTCTCCCACTAGTGTGTATGAGTGATGGAGACTTAGTCCAGGAAGATATGGAAATTATGTACTTACTGTAATTGTTGATCTTCTTGGACAGTCTTCATCACTCATTCACACGCCCACCCACCATCCCCTGGGTTCACTCGTTTTTCTTTCCTGGTTTTCATGGCCTATGGTTCAGACTGTGAAGACATTGTTCTTTGACCTTTCTTACAAGGGCCATCTGGGCCCTCTCAGGCTCAGAAACTCAGAATGAGTTATTCTCATTAGTTACGCTGCACCTCATTGGTCGAAAAGGTACTGAGGCGGTTGGAGGGTCGACACCGAGATAGCCTACACAGGCGCGAGTCAGTCTCACGGTGCCGCGCGTGCGTGGTCCTACCTCGGCACCGGCCCTTCAGAATATTTGTGGCTCCCGCTTGGTCCTAGCGCCTCCGGCGCTATCCCACTAGTGTGAACGAGTGATGGAGACTGTCCAAGAAGATCAACAATTACGGTAAATACGTAATTTCCATGTTTCTCCTCCTAGGCTTTTTGAGTCCCCCTCCCATTTCATGTTTTATAAAAAAGTGGCTGAAACCCTCCAGCTTCCTATGGAGGAAGCTGTGGATGACCAGGAGGAGCCTGACTATGTGGAAATGATGGATATCCCAGAGTCTAGGAGGCTGTCTATTCCCTTGCACAAATCTTTTGGGAAACAGACATTTAAGATTTTAAAGACTCCTAACACTATACCTCCTGTGGATAAGAGAATGGATAAGAGGTATACATTGTCAGGCTCTGACACGGAGTTCCTTACACAACAATGCAGCCGTGTTGGGGTAGTGCAGGCTGCAGCCTGTGATAAGGCAAACATTCCCTTGGCTTCACACCCCCCGAACAAGGACTCCAGGAGGATTGATGCCATGGCAAACAAACAGTACATGGCAGCATCCTTGGGACTCAGACAGGCCAATTATATGGCCTATACTGCTAGGTATCAAAAATCCAGATGGGACAGTGTTATGGCCCTAGCAAAACAGGTCCCTGGCCAGCTTGCCAAGGAGCCGGAGCAGGTGGCTGCTGATGGTATTGAGGCATCCAAGGTGCAATTCCATGCTGCAGTGGACTCTAATGATGTGTCATCTTGAGTCATGGCTACATCTGTGGCACTTCGAAGAATGGCTTGACTCAGATGTACTAGCCTGTCACAGGATACCCAGACTAAGGCCATGGATTTTCCTGTTGTGGGTAATTCTCTGTTCGGGGAGCAAACAGAGAATTACATGAAGGAAATGGATGAGTATAGGACCACCTATAGGAGTGCACAGGCCAAGGAAAGGCAGGCCACTCCTAAAAGGCAGCTTCCCAGGGGCAGGCCTTTTCATAGGCCTTTTTACCAAGCCCAGGCCTCCTCTTCTGCTTATGCCCAGAGGGGGTTCTTTAGAGGGAGAGGCAGACGGGGTACAAGCAGACCTGCTTCCACCCCTCAGCCCAAAGCTCCTGCCAAGCAGGCACCCTGATGGGGTTGCCAGGGCCGATTCTCAGCTACCTGTAGGGGGCAGGCTGGCTTACTTTGTCCAGGACTGGGAGTCTCTGACATCAGACAAATTGGTCGTGGAAGTAGTATGCCAGGGACTGGTTCTCAGCTTCAAAAAGTTTCCAAAGATGAGAACCAGATCCTTTCCACCTGCAAATCCATCAGAGGCACTTGCCTTAGAGGCAGAGGTCTCCTCCCTCCTAGCTCTCAGAGCTGTGGAAAGGGTTCCACCCCTACACCATGGCAAAGGGTTGTACTCTAGGTACTTCCTTACCCCAAAAAAGACAGGAGAATGGCGGCCCATCCTGGATCTCAGATACTTAAACAAGCACCTTTTAAAACCAAAATTCAAAATGGTGACTCTAGGAATTATTCTACCCTCTCTAAGGCCAGGGGACTGGCTAGTGTCCCTGGACCTCAAGGATGCCTACTTCCATATTCTCGTCAGAAGCTCCCATCGAAAGTACCTCAGGTTCGAGCTGCCCTCAGGCCATTATCATTTCAGAGCAATGCCCTTTGGCCTCACTTCTGCTCCAAGGGTATTCACAAAATGCCTGGCAGTAGTAGTTGCTTTTCTAAGAAGGCAGAAGATTGCCATCTTCCCTTACCTGGATGACTAGCTCATAGTAGGCCAGTCCCCAGGCCAAGTCAAGTTACACTTACAGATAACTCAGCAACTGCTCACTTCTTTGGGTTTCCTTCTAAATCTTCCAAAGTCAGTTCTAGAGCCTGTCCAGCTCCTCACCTTCATAGGTGCAGAGCTAGACACAGTAAAGGCCAGAGCCTTCCTTCCCCTGGACAGGGCAAGGACCCTGGTCTCTCTGGCTTGCTCATTCACCCTGCAGGTGTCTCGACTAGCAAGGCATTTTCTACAGCTCCTGGGGCACATGGCTGCTTCTACAGCAGTAGTGCAGGGAGCAAGATTTCAGATGAGTGACATTCAGTTCCATTTGAGAGCCTTTTGGTCTCAAAGGTAGGACCAGCTGACCAAACTGATCCCAGTAACTCGAACCCTGATCCAGGCCCTACAGTGGTGGCAGGATCAGAACAATCTGAGACAAGGGATTCCCTTTGTCACTCAGTCTCACTCTTTAATCCTTACTACAGATGCCTCCCTCTTGGGGTGGGGGGCTCACATGGGCGACCTCACCACCCAGGGGTTGTGGTCCCCTCAGGAATCTGTGCTCCATATCAATCTGTTGGAACTCAGAGCAGTATTTCTAGCACTTCAAACTTTTTCCAAATCTGTTCAGAACAAAGTTGTACAGGTCAGGACAGACAACACCACCACAATGTGGTACATCAACAAGCAAGGAGGCACTCAGTCTACAGCCTTGTGCACCGAAGCAATGAAGTTGTGGTCTCTGGCTTACTCCCTGAACACCTCCCTCACGGAACTTCACCTCCCAGGCAAGGACAATGTCCTGGCAGATGCTCTCAGCAGGATTTCCCAGGGCCATCACGAATGGTCACTGGACCCCCTGGTCTTGGAGGTGATATTTTCCAGATGGGGCACCCCTCGGATAGATCTTTTTGCAGCCCCAATCACCAACTTCCCCTTTTTTGCTGCAGACCCCCAGTGTTGGGCTCAGTCCCCCTGGATTTCTTAGTTCTCAATTGGGAAGGGAAGTTTCTCTCTGCTTTTCCCACCTTCCCTCTCCTGTTCAAAGTGCTGGTCAAAATCAGATCTCAACCCTGCAAGATGATCCTGATTGCTCCAGACTGGGCCAGACAGCCCTGGTATCCACTCCTACTGTCCTTAGCAGTCCATCTTCCCCTGTGTCTTCCCAGGAATTACAACCTGTTAACCTGTGTTCAGGGGAGGGTTTGGTACCCGAACCTCAAACCTCTCAATCTCAAGGCCTGGCTCTTGAAGAGTTAGAGTTTGCTAATTTACACCTCTCCCAAGGTGTAATGGATATCCTGAAGGCTTCTAGAAAACCTTCCACCAGGGCTCCTTATAATTCAAAATGGAAAAGATTTTCCATATGGTGCTCTGGGAAGCATATTTCCCCAGAATCTGCTGATCTGCCCACAGTCCTTGATTATATGGTCCACTTAAATAGCTTGGGGCTGAGACCAGCTACACTGAAAGTGCATCTGGCAGCTGTGTCTGCTTTTATCTCAGCAGGTAAGCCCTTTTCTCTTTCAGCCTACCCTGTATTCTCCAAGTTTTTCAAGGGATTGCTTCACACCAACCCTCCATTCAGGGACCCTGCCCCTGCCTGGGACCTCAATGTTTGCATTGCTCAGCTTATGCAACCCCCTTTTGAGCCTTTATCTTCAGCAGAGCTTAAGTACTTGACTTGGAAGACTGTGTTTCTGGTAGCCATCACTTCTGCCAGACGCATAAGTGAATTACAAGCTTTGTCAGTTGAGCCTGATTTTATCTCCTTTCATAGAGATAAGGTGGTCCTCAGGACTAACAGGAAGTTCTTGCCTAAGGTGGTTTCAGATTTCCACCTTAATCGATCTATGTCTCTTCCAGTGTACTTCACTGACCATTCCTCCTCTGGCGAGAAGGCTGCACAATTAGATGTGAAAAGAGCCCTTAGTTACTACATAGAGCGTACCAAGGGTCACAGATTTGACTCCCTCCAACTGTTCCTCACTTATGGTGAGGTTGGTAAAGGGAAACCTGCCACTAAAAGATCAATTGCCAGGTGGATTGTCTCTTGTATCCAATTTTGCTATGAAAAACTGGGTAAGGTTCCTCCCTCAGGCCTGAGGGCTCACTCTACCAGAGGCACAGCTGCTTCCTGGCTGCTGCCAGGGACATCCCTATTCAGAGATATGTCAAGCAGCTACCTGGAAAACAGTTCACACATTACCAAGCATTACTCCCTGGACATCCAGGCTAGGAGTGATGCTTGGTTTGGTACAGCTGTGCTTCAGAGCCTATTTCCTACATAGGTTCTGTCCCTCCTCCATAGAGGTACTGCTTTGTAGTCTGCATATGTCAGAATATAGCAAGACTTCATGTTGTTTGAAGAAAAAATTACTCGCCTTAGTAATGTTGTTTCTTCTAATGGAGTCTTGCTGTATTCTGACCTCCTCCCCCCCCACCTGCCCCTCTCAGAACCTCTGTTTTTTGGGATGTGGGTGGGCAGTGCAGTGTTGGCACTAGTAGGTGCCCACCTTTTGTTTTCACCCTTCTTTTCTTGGGGTGAGTTGGTGGTGTGTTTTGATTTTTGGGTCTCTGACTTGAGTCTTTGTTTTGGGACCAAAAAATGTGTTTTATGTTTAGTAGCCAGTTGGCTAGTGTAGGTTTACAACTTCCACACAGGACCTTAGTGAGTTTAGCTCGTAAAGATCTGACGGTTTGAGTTTGAAGGACAACAGACAGAGTCTCAACCGAGCTCGAGCTCAGCATTCCATGCCTGGCATGGAAAGTTAACTCTTTCATCTCTGGGGCAGTTCGAAGGCTGGGACTCACTGCATATGCCAGAATATAGCAAGACTCCATTAGAAGAAACAACATTACTAAGGTGAGTAATTTTTCCTTCTACCCCCACCCCCTAGAATTACCTTATGGCTGTCCCATGCATGCTTGAATTCAACCACTGTTTTTGACTCCACAACCTCCTCCGGAAGGCCGTTCCATGCATCCACAACCCTATCTGTGAAAAAAATACTTCCTTACATTACCTCTGAGCCGCCTCCTCTATCTTCAAATTGTGCCTCTTGTTCTTGCACACCTCTTTTTTGAAAGATGCTACCCTCTTGGACTTTGTTGATTCCGTGTGAGGTACTTGAAAGTTTCTGTCATGCCCCCCTTTCCTCAGAGGCTATACATATTAAGCTCCTTTAATCTCTCTTCATATGTCTTCCGGTGCAGGCCCTGCACCATTTTAGTTGTCTCCTCTGGACAGCTTCCATCTTGTCTATGTCCTTGCGGAGACTGGGTCTCCAGAACTGCACACAGTACTCCAGATGGGGTCTCACCAGCTGTCTGTACAGAGGGATAACAACTTTCTGTTTTCTCATGGTGATGCCTCTCCCTATGCATCCCAGTATCCCCCCAGCCCTCCTTACTGCCCCCTCACATTGCTTGCCCACCTTTAAGTCATCTGGTATGACTACCCCCAGGTCCCGTTCCATTTTTGTTGTTGTTAGTATCTCACCCCCCATTGTGAACTCTTCCCTTGGGTTTTTGTTTCCCAGGTGCATTACCTTGCACTTCTTAGCATTGAATCTAAGCTGCCATACATTTGACCATTCCTCTAACCTTGCCAAGTCCTTCTCATCCTTTCCACCCCACCTTGTGCATCAACTCTGTTGCAGATCTTTGTGTTATCTGCAAAGAGACATACTTTTCTTCAGTCCCTCTGCAATGTAAACACAAAGACATTGAAGAGACAGTCTCTACTGAACCTCGGCACCCCACTATTAACCCCCTTTCTTCAGAGTGGACTCCATTTACTATTACTCTCTGTGTCCTATTCTCCAGCCAATTCTTTACCCAGGCTATCATCTTGGGACCCACTCCCAGGCTGGCTAACTTGTATATTAATCTTTTGTGTGGGACTGAGTCAAATGCCTTGCTAAAGTCTAGGTAGGCCATGCCTACAGCCCCTTCCTGATCTACTACTTTGGTCATTGAGACACATTGCTCATACACAATGAGTCATACTCGATGGATATACTTCAGATTGGAAACCAGTGTCAGGTGGTGTTCGTACCACAACGGTCAGTCTTGGTCTCCCTAATTTTTCAGATATTCATAGTTGATGTGTCATCAATTCTAGACAGCTGGATCAGCAAGTATGCAAATGATTGTAAAACTGGAGGGCCCTGCAAAAATCCTGATGAAATCGATAAACTCCAAGAAGATCGAGATAAATTATCATCATGGTCCAAATAGTGGGGCTTATTTTTTAGCAACAGTAAATGCAGTGTTCTGCATTTGGCCCCCCCCCGAAACCCAGAATATAATTACTTCCTAAATGGCCAGCAATTAAAAAAAATCTTAATCTGATAAGGGTTTTGGGTTTATTATACAAAAACATTTTTACTTCGATAACCAAATAACTGAAAATATTAACAAAGCTAACAGAGTCTGGGGGCCCATTAGGCATAATATAAAATCAAGAGACGAATCAATTCTCCTTCCTTTATGCAGGGCTTATATATGCCCCCTTCTAGACTACTCCTCCCAACTATGGTGTCACAAAAAAGACATAGCATGTGTAGAAAAAATACAAAGAAAGGTAACAAAATATGCGCAAGGAGCTGGAGATGTAAATTATGAACAAAGGCTAATCAAATTTGGCCTTATGTCTTTAGAGAGTAGAAGGTTGAGATGGGATCATATATTAGCAGGGAAAGTAATTAATGATAATTACCTGATGAATGAACAGGGGCTAGAATTTAAACATATCAATGTCAACACGAGGGGACACCCCCAGCAGTTACGGCGAAATAATTTCTTATCAGATAAATGAGCATACTTTTTTCTCAAAGAATAATCAAACCTTGGAATTCAGTGCCCATAGATGTGGTCAGAAGTGATTCAAATGATGCATTTAAAAACAGACTAGCTAGGTTTTTGCTCTCAGATCACTCCCTGTGTTATTACAGGTGAAAGATGGGAGCTCTATATGAGCTTTCAGCCCTCTGCTCCTTACTCTTTTCTTAGTGAACCTATTGGATCTGCTCCTTGAGCGCCTGATGGGCTTTCCTAGAACCTTGTATTGTGCAGTTTACCATTTTCGTTCTTCTTTCTAAAAACGGAACACTATTGCAGCTTGTCCTGTGAAGAAATAAAGCACTGCAAGGACTTCAGTTCATGAGCTTATAGTATGAACTACAAAATTAATTTTGCTTCTCCCGTGTTGGGCTGCTAATATTGCTACTTATGCTGTTTGCACAGTGGTTTGTCATGATTGCATTATTAAGCACATTTATAGCATTATTTATGTGTTCCCTTGTACACCCCCAGGACTATCAGTTCAGTAGGCCTTTCATGTTAACATGGTTAAAGAAATAGACAGAACAAACAAACAAACATACTTGACATTATGCCACTGGGCGAATCCACAGGTGAGCTTCTTTTGTGGTCTCTGTCCTTGAGCCCTTCTCCTTAGGCAATTTAATAATCTAAATGGGTTATTTTTATTATTTGGTTTTGCCCAATTTTTTCTCACATCTACTGTCTTGACAGGTAAGACTGCTGTGCTTGTCTTCTTCCTCCTGTTGGCAGGTGGATAAGTGGCAAGGTAGATAAGTTGAGACTTTCCTAATCAAAACCATTGCTGCTTCGTGGTGGGCTGACAGAGGGTACATGAATCCCAGATGGCCTATACTACTGTTTCACACTTAGAGCTGAGCTCCTTGCCACCACAATTTGGTCAACCCCAGCTGGTCCCAGGGTGTAATTCTAATCTGTCACGTAAACCCCATTCTCCCATAGTTAGCACAGTGTCCTACAGCTGCATCCCATAGGCCAACCTCTGCATGTGCCCCTAATGCACTGTATGCTGCTAAACAGCAGTGCCCTGGGTGTTGCACATGCTGTAGTCAATAAATGCCCGTTTTTTATGACATTCGTGAGAAATCTATGCTAAACTGTTCCAATATACTATGTGTAGCGGAATGCCTTGCAGAACTTAGCTTATTGATCTTCATTCTCTGCCAAATTAGATTTGTCTACAGAGCACAGATTGATGGTAAGGAATATCCTGAGGTTAGTGGCAAAAGTAAAAAAGAAGCAAGAAACAGTGCAGCGAGAAAAGCACTTGAAGATCTAAAGCTGTTGGAACTGCAACCCTTAGATCAGAAGAACACATCTGATAGCATGGTAAGTAACTTCATTATGACAAGTAATATTTTCTGTATAAGTACAAATTCAGCAAATACTTTAAAAGTAAATTCTTTCTGTAGATGCCTAGAACGTAGCACATTGCACCACCAAGTTGGTATCCTGATCTCAGGAGCGGATTCTATTGTCTGCTCCAGGTGAGAAGGGATGGCATTAAAGCCTACTGCTGCAGACCCTCTTGTGGTTGGCCCCGGTCTCAGGTCACTCAAGAAGGGGATGCTTACTTCACTTCTGAGTCCCTTATAGTAGAATTCTCTAATTTGGATAACTTTAAAATTAATCTAGCTGTGTTCATGGATAACTAATGATTCTTTAGCTGTAACTACTGGGAAGATGGGGAACATAGATGGGCAGCTTGTGCCTGCTTACAGTATGTTGCTGACACCACAGTATGAGCTGTAGTATATATGGGCTGTATGCGTGCCGGGGATAGCATGATAGGAGCCTGTAGATGACGACGATACTGCTCCTTCACTTAACAGGATGACCACTCAAAACTCTTAATTGTATTATGGCCATATGTGTACCACATTTCTGTAATGCTTCATATTGTCAGTGGGAAATACCAAGGAGTAATTTGGTATACAGTATAACCTTAATTATCCGAATGCTCTGTGAGACGTCAGATTTGTTACGATAATTGAGAGTTTGGAAAATCGGGGGTGGTAACATTATGCAAACCAGACTCAATGGACAGTGTTAGAGTTCAGATAATCGGAAGATTAGGATAATTGGGGCTCGGATAATTGAGATTGAACTGTTCTTGGTGGGGAAACAACCATCAGAGGAGTTTTAGTCATTATCCACCAGCATCTCATGGGTGCTTTGTTATGTTACAAAAATAAATTTGCGATGATTCCGAGTGAACTTTAGAGACCATATTTAAAAATTATATTCAATTTCATTTTGCAGTTTAATAGCATACAATTTGATACATCCAAAGAACATCCTAAAATACATGGTAATCCAGAAAATACACATGGATTGGAATTAGTATGTGTTCCTTGGTACTTATGAACACTGGAGGGAAGAAAATTACTACAGTATTAAGTTTCATGGTCTAAATAGTTTAAGCCATGAAACTGTAGCCCAAAAGCACATGGTTATAAGTTTAGGTTATTATAAGTTTTACTTTGTCAGCTACCAAGTCCCTACTTGATATGGTATTAACCTTAAGTGTAAAACATTACAACTTGCTCAGGAAAAGTGGGGTTGTTGCATACTAGTAAAATGGGCAAGAAAGGGATGTGATTGGAGTGAAAAGACAAAGCAAGTTAGAAAACTGCAAAGAAAATAATTGAAATGGGGGGTTTGTATGTATAAAGAAAAGCTGGATAAAGTGTTGTGAATGTACAATAGATGTCCAAGGAAAACATTTTGGATTATGCGAGAAGCCTATGCTATGTATATTTTTCAAGTATAATTTTAATTGACGGTAATTTATGTTTTGATGTCACAAACATAGAATCATAAAATTTGTCAGCAGAAAAGGACCGGTAGTCCCATCTAGTGTGCTGTTTGTTTCCCTGAATATTACTGCACCCTGGACCCTATTTGGTTGCTGGTGTCCCTTTCTCCGCAACTACATTTAACCTTATTCGTATTGCATGGGATCTCATTAAATATTCTGCATACGAGATCACCTGAAATTCATCTAAATAACATTAATCTGGTCATCAAATATAAAAGGTATATTTTCACTTTTTCCAATTTACAAGATAATATAGACAACAAAAAACTGAAATTAAGGGATGTTAAGGCAAAACTATGTTTTAGTTCCAGCAGGCTGACTTGGGAGTTTCACTGTTGTGTGCTGGAACATCAAATTGAAATGAGCCATTTTAAGTGAGGTTGGCACTATTTAATAACAAAATCTAGTCAGAGCCAATATAGCTGCAGAGTGATCTTCTTGATGATGAAAATTACTATTGTACAGTATTACTGCGGTCTCTGTATGGCAACAACTGAATAAAGGCGTTGTTTTTATAGAAACCATACACCTCAAACTAAAGAAGTCTTGTATGTGGGCTTCCAAGATCCCACAGAGTGGCAGGCTGATAGTGCTACCCCCGTCTCCTTTCTGCAGTGCCTATCGAAGCAACATCTCACAGAATGCCAAATTGATAAGCACTGGAGAAATAGATTTCCAGGAAATAGATTTTCCTTTGCAATACATCGATCTCTACAGATATACCTGACAGCGAAAAATGCCATTTCTCTGATGCTTATTAGTTTGACATTCTGTGAGATGTTGCTCGATTGTGCCCCCTTTCTGTAGTGCCCATCAGCTTGGTAATCTGTGGAGTCTTGAAATCTCGGATACAAGACTTCTTTAGTTTGAGTGTATATCATCTATAAAAGCAATGCCCTTATTCAGTTATCACTCTCTGAAGACCACAATGATACTGTAAAAGTCAATGGCTGGATTTTATTTTCTTTTATATTTATTTATACGTGTGTGTGTGTGTGTGTGTGTGTGTGTGTGTGTGTGTGTATGTATGTATGTGTATATATATATATATATATATATGTGTGTGTGTGTATGTATGTATGTATATATATATATATATATGTGTGTGTGTATATATGTATATATATGTATATGTGTATATATATGTGTGTGTGTATATGTATATGTATATGTATATATGTATATATATATATGTATAGCTATTTTGTCCCCTTCGCCTCCTTCCGACAACTGGCAACAGGGGCACGTGCATTTTTAAATTTTTTTTTTAAAGATTTTCTCCCCTTATCACCCTGATGCCCCGGCACACATGTGGAGAGGCACGCTTCACACCCTGTGGTGCCAGCTCAGCCCCTTCCACCTCCTGTTGCTTTGCTGCCCCCTTTCCACCTATGCTACACACCAGACCTCCACCCAGTGGTAGCAGAAGTACAGGGGGGCACCAGCTCACCCTCAGGAGAGGAGAGCTGTCCGTTGGCATGCTCAATCCTGCCCCCCCCCATGCCGGCAACCCCGACAACCTGAGGTCGTTCCTGAACCCGGATTACTGGTGTAGTGCGATGTAAGGCGCCAAGCTCCTCAACCCTCTGTACCACCAGGTCGGCTATGGGCTGGATTTTCTAATGCTTGCAAATGCCATAAGCCCTGGGTGTGCTTTATATACAGCGCATGGAGCTTACGGCATTCACCCAGCCTTCAAAGAGGATTTTCTATTCTGTGAGCAGATTGCCACAAGTTAGACCAGCTTTATGCTGGTCTAACTCGTGTCAATCCCAGGTACCCTTTTCACAGGGTTTGTGCCAGATATTTGGCACGAGCTGCTGTAAAGTGGGAAAAGTGTTGTAACCGTGCCTGATGTACTGAAATTGGGTCCAGTTGCAGCAACGGGGTTTGATGCGTCGCCACATTCAAAGTGTTGTGGTGCAGGGCTCGACAAAAGCCCCGCACCACTATTTGAAAATCTGGCTTCATGTTTATGTAATAATAATTTCCATCATCAATAATGTCACTGTGCAGCTGTATTTGCCCTGACCACGATTTGTTACTATAGAAATCACTGTGCCCCATAGAATCTTACAAGTAGCCATTTTAAACTCAATTAATGCAACATTTAGGGTTTATTGCTAAAGTGAGAAAAGTAGGGAAATGTAACTATAGGGTTTCCAACCCAAAACTCCACCTCTACTCCTACAACGAATCGGGGGTGGATTCTTCCTTGGGGTTGTCATAACCCTAAATGTTGCATTTGCAGAGTTTTTTGCAAAGAAGAATTTCCTTACTTTTTGAGATAGTATTATCCTGTCTTTGTCTGTAGGAATACAGGGCTCACTAGGAAGACTCCACTCTTTTTTTTTATTTTCTCTTTTATGCCCCCCTTTCTCCACGGTGCTTCCTCACCTTCAGGAGTCTCCTATGGCCTTTATACGTCCCTGCTCGTCTGCCAGTTTCAGATGCAGTCATTCCCCCACACTGCCTTGGTTTGACCCCCCCCCCCAGGCGGGTACGGGACGGGGCTTCCCTTCCTCTGCCCAGAGCGACTATGTTTCGTCGGGAATCCATCTCCTGCACTGACAGAAGCCCTGGGATCGGGGCCTGAAGCTCCATCTACAGGGAGCACCGTGGGGTCTTTTTCCTTGTTTCGCCCAGCCCGCAGGATGTCCACTCGCAGGGAGAGCCTAGGAGCTACGCACGTCACAATGTGCCAATGCTCCGGCTCCTGGCAGACGTCCTCCCTCTCTGCTACATGCTGTCCTCGCTGCATCTCCACCCATGGTCACCCATGTGGCGGTATCGTAGCGGGACCTGCACATCCCACCCCACCCGGAGGAGGAGGCAGCCTCTGGGTGCTCAATTCTCCTCCCCTCCCGCCCTCCAGCCGCCCTGGGTCGTTCAGACCTGGGTCACTAAGGCGCCACGAGCAGTAGCCCTACGCTGCACGGTGGGCGGCTTGAAGACTCCACTCTTGATTTGTTGTAGAGGTGTGTGGGGGTGGGGAGGGTTAGGGTTAAGGTTGAAAACCTTAAATTCACATTTGCCTAAGTTTGCCGCTTTAGTCATAACTCTAAATGTTGCATTAACAGAGTTTTTTTTTTCAAAGAAAAATGTCCTTACATTTTGAGATAGTATAATCGTATCTTTGACTGTGGGGCCCTGCACTTCCATACATCCATACATAGTTTTTCCAATAGTGTAATCATATCCTTATTTGCCTGTGGGAGCGCAGGTACCTCTGGCTCTGGGTTCCCATCCCTTCATAAATGTGTATATGTATGTTGCTGTGGCCCTGCACTTCCATTTGTAGCACAGCAGCAACCAAATTATGAGTATAGCCTTGCTATCACCCAGCCTTATAAACCTAGTATGGAAACTGTTCAAATCCCTGCCCCAAAAGTGATTTCGCAAAGCAACCAAGAAATCTTCTTTCAGGCCAGATTTGCAGAATTCTACTGACGTTGTTCATGAAGTGGGTTCCCCCAAAGGCCATGTTGAAAACTTGGTGTTAAAATATGCAAAAACAGGCAAGTTATGCATCAGAGTTGAAAACCCCATTGAAATACATTGAAGCTGTAAACAAAAAAGGATTTTCTCCTCACGAAAAAGGATGACATCATACCAAAAAAGATTCTTTTTATCGTATCACGAGTCATGAAAAAAGAATTCTAATGTTAACAAACACATTTTTTTTGTGGGAATTTCTCCAATAATTAAGTGCAGAATCCAGCCTAGGGTGTCCCAATAAGCAAGTTACTTGTGTTGGTTGCTCACCAGAATGTCATTTTTGTGGCTTTTAAAATTTGAGTTGTTAGGGAAAAACTGAAAACAAGATGGCGGCAAACATAAAAGGAATTTTCCCCTCACAAAAAAGGATTGGCCCCAAACAAAAAAAGGATCCTTTTTCGTTTGGACGCAGTTCTTTTTTCGTTCCAGGTTGCTATCCAAAAGGCTGTACTGAGCATGCTCAGAACCCAAACTTTTAATACTGAATAATTTTGGAACAGATTAAAATTTTTTCATCAAACCAGCCAAAGGCACCATTCTAGGGCAAGCCCTTTTTGCCCAGAAAATTGCAGACCAAAATTCCAATCCATCTGGGTACAAGGTGAGATTAAAAAAAATCCAGTAAAACAGCAGTTCTTTTTTTTTTACATTTCTTCACTATTCAGATCTCGGAATATGCATATCCGACCTGAGCACAACTTGCCAGGTCAAAAGATCTACCCCATGAGACTGCACATGTAAAATTTGGTGCAAGCTGGTTGAATGTTTGCGAAGATATTGAAGTGAAAAATGTTGAGGTTTGACATGGAACCCCCTGCTCAACCCTACATACAGGGCTGTCACGTCACCCCTATAAAATATAAAGATTTAATTCGGTCCCTCATGGGTAGCTGGGGTCAGAAGTGAAACAGGTAGGGGTGGGGGCCAAGAAGATGAACTGGATCCGAAACTGGCTAGTAGATAGACTGCAGCAGGTGGTTGGGGTGGGACTGTCATCTTCAAAACTAGTGGCCACTGTGACTGGCCCGCTGGCGTAGCGGTGGGATTTCCACTTGTGATGCCGGCGACCCGGATGGAGTGGAGGCGGCGAGGGGAGAAGGATAGAACGTCCCACGGACTGCACTCCTTCTGGGGAGGGTGGGGCAGCGACATGATTGAGGACTTTCCTGGCGGAGGCCGTGGGAGCTCAAGCGTCCGATTTACAGTTCTGGGAGGCGGGCGACGCTGGCATCATTGCACGCCCCTCACCTCCGTAACAGAAAAATGGTGGAAAAAGTGAGGCGGGCAAGGACTACCATGCATATGAAGCCCTCCCCGGAGGACCTCGCCACACCACCGTCGCTGCGGGTCCCTGACCAGATACTAGTCCCGTGGCTACCAAGAAGGTGGCCATGGTCCCGCCCTCCGGGGGGGTAAGCCGGGGGTGACTGAGGGACCTCGGCAGCCATAGACGGTGGTGGAGGTCTCCGGGGGCCATGACCAGGGCTGAAGAGGAAGATGGGGTCCTGCCAGAAGGGGAAAAAAAAAAACCAGTGGCCAGTGATGTGTGCCGTAGGGCTCTGTGCTGGGACCAGTGTTGTTTGGGTGATTCATATCGGATATAACAAAGGAGGTGGGGGCAGGATCATCTTGTTTGCGGACAGCAGTAAAATAGAAGCTGCAGTGGAAGTCATGGAGAGATGGCTGAAGCTGCAGGGGGATCTAATCAGACTAGAGGAGTAGTCAGCAAGATGGCAATTGGGATTTACTGTGACGAAGTGCAAGGTTTTGCACTTCAGGACAAGGAACTAGAGGAGGGAATACTGGTTGAGTGGAGTGCAGTTAGGGGTCACTGAAGAGGAGAAAGATTTGGGGGACATAGTAACAGGGAGCATGAGCAACTTTGTTCAATTTAGGAGGGCTGCAGCTTGGGCCAATAAAATGCTGGGGTGCATTGCACGGGGATTCTCATCCAGGAACAAGGATGTGATCATGCCCCTGTACAGGTCCTTGGTCAGGCCACAGTTGGAGTAATATTGGCCTCTATATCTGAGGAAAGATATCAAGCTGCTTGAGGGGGTGCAGCAGGGGGTGACAGAAATATTACAGGGGATGGAGGGTGGAGGGTGGAACCTATGAGGAAAGGCTAAGTCAGTTTGAGTCTTTTCACCCTGGAGGGAAGAAGGGGTCAGGGGGACATGATTAAAACTTTCAGATACTTGCAGGGGATCAACAGATCAGATACAGAGGGGTTACTTAAGCTGAGAAGGGGAAGGAACACGAGAGGGCACGTTCTAAGACTGGAGGGAGGCAGGTTCAGGAGGGAGATGAGGGGGCATTATTTCTCTGAGAGAGTGCTGTCAAAATGGAACACTCTACTGGAGGAGGTGGCATGTAGGACAGTGGGGAGTTTCAAAAGGGCATGGGATAGGGCAAGGAGGGGGACTGTGTAAAGGACTCTGAACAGTTTGGAGGAAGAATTGGGGGGGTTGGGGGATGGGCAGCTGCAATATAAGGGTACTAGCTGTGCACGTGAGCAGACTTGATAGACCGTAAGGCCTATTTCTGCTGGCAAGTTTCGTAAGTTCATAAATATGGGATATGACATGGGTGAGAGTGAGATGGCAGATATATTTCCATGAGCTGTCAATGAGCTCTTGATATCCCACGAGTGCCTTTGCCACTTGTGGGATATCTAGAGCTCAGTGACAGTGAGTGGAGCTATTTCTACTATCTCAGTGCTACTACCCATGTCATATTCAATTTAATACAATAATTGTGGGTCTCCCTTTTTTCAGTTTTAAAGTTATTTGCATTTGTTTGTTGCAAAAAGTGAAAAAAATTTGATTTTGTGCTGTTTGCTAATTATAAAAAAGCTAAAAGGTATCTATAAATGAAACGCCACTCATTTTGTGCTGAACAAATTTCATGCTCGCAGTACCATGCTATCATGTTTCATTTTAAAGTTATTTGCATTTGAATATGGTTAACACTGCTGCTGAGGCCGAACATTCTAAATGAGTTCCGAACCTTTTGTGACATACCCAACTGGCCAAGACAATCATTGTGACATAGCCAGATGTGAAGATGTAAATGATATCTCACATGTGGTCAGTGAGATATTTCTTTTATCTTCCTGAAAAGAGACCCACACATGTTGTATAAATCTAAATATCTATATATATCCGTATTTTAAAAGCTATGTCACTGTTGTTTTCATCTTTGTACCTGACAACACATTCTCATTGGCATTCGATAGTGCTCCCAACATTTGTCTGCCTTGCCAGTCCCACAGGTGACCAACACTCGTGTAACTGCAGTGGCAACACTCCAGCTCACGACTGCACTCACTTCCACCCAGATATGTTGTTAAAGTTGGAGCACTGCTGCCATTCTCTGTTTCCGGTTTTTACATAGCAGGGTTGCGCTCATGAGATACCGGCTGCATTTTCTGACTGCAGAGGACTCAAGAGTGATGGGGCTGTTGGGGCAGCAGCGGCCTCTTAGCAGGAGCTCACCACCTTTGTAGTCAGTGGGGTGGGTGGACTGTGTCTGTTGTAAGTGATACTCCCTGTATATAAATTTGTATTTATAGTTATTTTAATCCTGGCAATTGTGCATGTTGACACCCCCCCCCCGCATTGTCTTGGGAATCCATCAGTAGTAGTCACAAAGTGCAGTTAGTCCACAGGATTGATCTGCTCCGGGGCTGGAACTTTATGCTTACTTTGAAACTTCGAATTATAAATACTGTACTGGTCATATTGCCCCCTGCCTCCTAACGTAAGATCTATTTCTCCGCTGAAGAGAGCAGTCACCCTGAAGTACTTCTCCACGCTTCTGTCCATCAAAGGTTATTTAATTAAATTTGTTTTATTTTTTTAGTTATTTCTCAGTACTCTGCATTTGTTAGCGTGAATATTTGTATTTTGTTGTAAAATTTAGTAGTTTCTCCGGTTCCCAAGAACTGGAGAAAGTTGCTAGTCAGCATGGTTCCAGCTTTTAGGGAACTGCCATTACTGTACTTGTTTTTAAAATATATAATTCTGTTTTTATAACTGCTTCTTCTAACCTCAGGAATCCCTTACTTATGCTTAACAACTGCAGTCATTCCCCAGGAATGAGCAGCCTCAGAGATTTAGAATTGTATGCTAATGATGGAACTTTAAAATGAAGTTTAAACTCTGCTGTGTACAATTTATTTTTTTTGCTGTTTAAAGTAGGTAGTCTAATTTCTCTAACTGCATCAAGTTTTATTATTTTGTTGTTTAAAGTATGTAGTCTAATTTCTCGATAACCCTGCATTAGTTAGGGTGTTATTTGTCTAATTTTGATTGTTTCTCCAGTTCCTAATCAATTCTCAGGAACTAGAGAAGGCAGATTCTTGGAGTGGTTCACGTCTTTCATGAACTGCAATATTCTGCTTTTAGTTTAAAACAGTTTTTGTGTAACTGCTTTTGTGGTTTTAGTTTTTATTAAGCTTGGTTATGATTTTTGGGAACCATGATGTTGTTTACTTACATAAAAATTTGTATCTTACTTTTCAGTGATGATATTTTCTTGTGGTTGGGAACCGAACCACATTTTTTACAACAAAGTTCTTTTTAACATACTGTGGTGTTATTGTCAACCTGAATTTTAAATTTGGGAACATGAACATTTTTCCCTTGAGGGCTAAAGTGTTAGGCAGACCTAAAAAAAAAATAAAAATAAAAAAAAAAAAAAACAGGACCTACAGGCTTTAAAAATTGTACTATTTGTTTTTAGCTCCCGGCAAAGGCAGACTGCCACTAGCTCTGTTTAAGGTGCCTGGGTCCAGACCACATTTTTTTTAATTATGATGTTTGTAAAAGTTTTGACCTACTGTAAGACACAAAATAAAAGGGCTAAAAAATTAAAAGACTTTATGGCTTCTCAGTCTGCCTCTGCATCACCAGAAGGCTCAGATGAGGGTCTAGCACCTCAGACAAAGCAGCAGTCTGTGCCAAAGGGGACAGAAAAGAAAGAAAAAGCTGCTAGAGATGGTACAGAAATCATGGTGGCGAAAGGGGAACCCTCAATCCAGCAGAAATAAAAGAGCCTCTGAGCAGACACTGGAAATGATGCCTGCTTATTTATTTATTGATATGTTTCCACAGGAGGGCACACTGAGCAGCAAGTTGCTAGTCTCATGGTACGCCCTGGGGGAAAGGGGTTACATAGGGTTGTGAAGGATGGTGAGTTATACAATAGTATGTTGGTAGTACAAACAGTACAACAATATAAGATTATGCAACAGTTGGAACATAAGGTAAAGTACAATAAACATTGGTGGAACTTGGGTAAATTACAATACATATCCAAAAATGTACAAAAGAACCTATAAACATACAAAACAGTAATAAAGTGACAGAACCATTTATAGTGCATGAGTGTATCAGGAGCAGGCTCGAGGTAGTACACAAGTGCTGTTGGAATAGAAAGGATGGGATAGGGTGTGCTCATAATGACCGAGAAGGGCAGGTGGAGAAGAGAGGAGAGGCAAGAAGTGAATATGAGGAGAGGGGTAGCCATTTCCTGATTACACCTACCAGATGTTGAGAACCCTGCCGGGGAGATTAGGGTAGGAAGGTAGAAACTGGGGGTAGGTATTAAGGAGAGCTGACGAAGGAACAGCTGAGGGAGAGGTAATTGTGTAGGGTGGAGGTAAAGGAATAGCTGGAGGAAGACAGTCTAATAAAAACCAAAAAAATAAGAGCTTGTCTCTGTCCCTCCTCCTGAAAAGGAAAGGAGTAGGAAGCTGATTCAAATGAAATTCCCTCTGCAGGAATTATGTCTGGTGTAGGCAGACAGGTAGAACTAAAAAGGCAGAGATTCTTTATTCATGCAAATACCCTTAATAATAAGGAAAT
Source organism: Neoceratodus forsteri (assembly GCA_016271365.2). NCBI lineage: Eukaryota > Metazoa > Chordata > Ceratodontiformes > Ceratodontidae > Neoceratodus > Neoceratodus forsteri. The sequence goes on along the minus strand of CM057450.1, from coordinate 1,135,247,684 downwards.
AGGGTCAGAATTCCAGAATAAATTAAGAAATATAAGCTGTATTTATTCCTGAATGTTGCATTTTCAGTGTCTCAGCTATGTCAGGAGCTCTTTATATGCCCACCCCCTTTCCCAGGCTTTAGTTTCTTTCCCAGTGCCTGTGGAGGAGGAGGAGGTTGAAATGCCATATGAAAATGAGGAAGGAGAACCCCTGGAACCATGTGGTTCTCCTGAACAAGAATTTGACTCTCCTTATAGGCCTTCAGAGGACTATGCATCCATCTCATTGCCTGTTTGTAAGGCAGGTGGCAAAGACCTTCAGCATGACCGCCAGTGAAACTGAGAAACATGAAGAGTAATTGGAATTCATGGATATGATGGGACTAGCCCCCAGAAGGAACTTGCTTCTTCCCATTCACAAATCCCTCAAAAAAGCCCCTAGCAAGGTCATATCAGCACCTACCTCCACTGCTGGAATTGATGAAAAAGTTGAGAAGAAATATCAGGTGGACAGGCATGGAGTTGAGTACCAATACACCCATCTTGATCATGAGGGAGTGGGCAAGGCTGCAGCCTGTGACGGGCCAAAGTGGCCCCATCTTCCCAGCCTCCTAAAAAAGATTCTGTGAAGCTGGATAGTATGGCCAAAAAAGTGTATACATCAGCTTCCTTGCTCCTCCGGCAGGCAGCTTATTTGGCATACACAGCTCAGTACGAGACAGCACTCTGGAACTCTTTCTGGCACTGAGTGAAAAAGCACCTGGTGATCTAGCACAAGGTATGGCTGATACAGCCAGAGTCAGCAGTGGATGCTACTAAGTACCAGTTCTGTATGGCAGTGGGTACTAATGACACTGCTTCTAGGGTCTTGGCACATACAGTGTCCTTGAGGAGGTGTGCATGACTTAGAACCACAAACCCCCTTGCAGGACTCACAGATGAAAGCTATGGGTTTCTCGTTTGTGGGAAACTCCCTGTTTGGTGACAAAACAGAGGCTTACGTGACAAAGGTGGGTAAGTAGAAAACCAACTATGAGAGCACTGCTGAAAAAGATAAGGCCCCTACTTCCCATAGGATTTATGGAAGGGGTGCCTCCTTCAGTTTGGTAAAGGCTTCCTCTCAGGCTGGACCCCAGGTGATTTTCCTTGGCATTTTTTTCTTTGTCAGGTCAGATAGGGGAGCAGCCAGGGCACTGTAATTGGGTACAAATTTTCTATAGTACCCTGCTGTCCCAAGAAAACTCCTGACCTGCTTCTGAGTTTCTGGTCTGGGCCATGCCTGTATTACCTCTATTTTTATCTGGTTAGGATGGAGCTGTCCCCGGCCTACCACATGCCCGAGGTATGCCACTTCTCCCATGGCCACCTGGCACTTCTTGGCTTTGACAGTGAGCCCGGCCCTCTGTATTGTGCCCAGCACTTCCCTAAGGCGTGACAGGTGTTCCTCCCAGCTGGTACTGAAGATGGCAGTGTCATCCAGGTACGCCACGGCGTACTCCTCAGCACCATTTAACACCTGGTTCACCAACCTTTGGAAAGTGGCCGGGGCGTTCTTCATTCGGAAAGGCATTACTTTGAACTCAAATAAGCCTATCGGAGTGATGAAAGCTGACCTCTTTCTAGTTCTGTCCATCAACTCTACCTGCCAGTACCCCTTTGTCAGATCAGTGGTCGTAAGGTAGGTCCCCCCCCCCCCCAGCTTGCCCAGGAGTTTGTCTGTCTGGGGCATCGGGTGGGCGTCTGACTTCGTGACTGCATTCAGTCCACGATAGTCTACACAGAAATGAGTCGAGCCATCTGGCTTGGGTACAAGGACTACGGGTGAGGCCCAGGGGCTGTGGGATCTCTGGATTACCCCTAAATCCAGAATCTGCTCCACTTCCCTCCTAATGTCATTTTGGACAGCCTCCGACATCCGATATGCGGTCCGCCGTATGGGCGTCTGTGTCCCTGTCTCCACATTGTGTGTTGCACAAGGGGTTATTCTAGGCTTGGCACTAAACAAGGGGGCAAAGTCTGCTAAAACCTCCCTCACTTTCTGGATCTGGCCCGGGGTCAGCTGGGGAGACAATTTTACTGCCTCTACAGAGGACTCACACTAACTCTCTTCCAGCAAGTCCAGAAGGGGATCTCCTTCATTCGTCCCCTCCCCGTGACTACATACTGCGAACACCATGTCAGCCCTGTTTGCATATGGCTTCATCATGTTGACATGGTACATCCTTTCTGTCTGTCTGTGGTCAGGTAACTCCACAATGTAGTTTACATCATTTACCTTCCTAACCACTGTGTACAGTCCTGCCCACTCAGCTTGCAGTTTGTCTTTCCGGACCGGAATAAGGACCATGACTTCCTGACCCACCATGTATGAGCAAGCTCTGGCTCTGTGGTCGTACCATACTTTTTGTTTCTGTTGGGCAGCTGCCAGGTTGCTCTGGGCTGTCCCCATAAGCTCCTTCAGCCTTTCCCTAAACCTTAGGATGTAATCCACAGTGGGAGTTCCCTGGGTGGCGTGCTTGCCTTCTCAGTCCTCCCAGATCAAGTCTAGGGGCCCACGTACCCGACGTCCTTACAAGAGTTCGAAGGGGGAAAATCCTGTTGACTCTTGGGACACCTCCCTGTATGCGAACAACAGGTGGGCAAGGTATTTCTCCCAGTCCCTCCCATGCTGTTCAGCAAACACCCGGAGCATTGATTTTAGGGTACCATTGAAGCGTTCCACAAGCCCATTGACTTGTGGGCGATACGGTGTTGTGCATCTCTGCACTACCCCACACTTCTTCCATAGACATTTCATTAGGTCTGACATGAAGGAACCCCCTCAATCGGTGATTACCTCCTGTGGAAACTCAACACATGAGAAAATCCCAAGCAAGGCATATGCCACTTTGTCTGTCCTCCGAGAGGAAAGGGCGACTGCCTGTGGGTACCGGGTGGCATAATCCACCACAGTCAGGATGAACCTTTTCCCTGAAGAGCTGGGGGTATTTAAAGGCCCCACAATTTCCATTCCCACCCTCTGGAATGGCTTCTCCACTATGGGCAACTAAATTAGGGCAGCTTGGGTTTTCTGGCCTGCCTCCCCTATTTCTTGACACCGGTGACAAGACCTGCAGTACTCCTTCACCTGCTGGATAAAGTTAGGCCAGTAGAAATTCTGGGCCAACCGCTGCATAGTTCGTGCAATTCCCAGATGGCCAGATAAGGGAATATCATGGGCAATCTTGAGCAACTGCTCACGATATCCCTGGGGAACGACAAGTTGCCTGCCTAGCATCCCTCCCTCTGTCTGTACTGCCTGTGTATACATAAGTCCATTTTCCCAATAAACCCTATGGCTTCTGTCACCTCCCTGTGCACTGTCCGGTCTGCCCAAGCCCTCAGCTTCTCTAAACTAGGGTCACTACTCTGAGCAGCTACGAACACCTTACACCTTCCCAAGGCATGGGACAGGTCCCCTTCAGTTGCTAAACTACGGTCCCTAGCACTAGCGTCAGGGCCCTCAGGATCACTGTCAATCACAACCCTCTGACAAGGAGTCACCCCTCCCTCTTTGGAGTAACCCTCTGTAGCTGGGTAGTTACTTGCTCCTGGGGAAATTTCTACCCCCTTTTTATCAGTCTCCCCCTCTGGAGACACAGGCTGGGGAACCAGCATCTCAGTATCTTCCCCAATGGCTTCTGGGGGGCTCAGGGAACTATAATTTTCCCTGGCTGCTTGGCTATGGGTAATAGCACATACCACCCCCTGCTGGAGATTGTTACCCAGGATCCACTGCTAATGTGTTAGCTACAGCCACCTGTTGCACAGTTCCCCCTATTTCACCAAGTCCAGGAGAACACTAGCCAGTGGCAATGTTTTCTCTACACCTGCAAAGTCCTGTACAGTCACATATTTATTGGGTATAAGCTGACCAGGCTGTACCATATCCACTTTTACCAATGTCAGGGATGCCCCTATGTCCCTTAACTCGTGTGTCTGTACACCATTTGCCATGACTGGGTGCATGTGTTCCGTCATGTTCTCTGGCATGCTTCCAGGGACACACAAACAACCCACTTCCTTTCTGGTACTACTTTGCGTATGATTGCTTGTCCTTCTTGGACACTGTCTGGCAATGTGACCAGTTTCTTTACATAACCAACAAGCATTTCTTACTTCAGAGAAATCTTTTCTTTGAAACCTGGGGCTAACTGATTTCAGTGGAGGCAGTGAGGGTTTTAGCTGCCCTGAAGGTGCGCTTTTCCCTTTCTGCACTGCCACACTTGCCCTATTCGCTATCAGAGCAGGTTTGCTCTCGGCATAGCAGTCCGAGAGTTCAGCAGCCTCTTGCACTGTTTTTGGATCTCGGTCCTCTAGCCAGGTTTTTAACTCTGTTGGGCATGCCCAATAAAACTATTCTAATTAAATCACAGTTTCAGTTGTATCCCCAGTGTTTGCCTCAATTCCTTCCCACCAATGTTTAAAAAACTGACGTCGTTTCGTGGCTAGCTCCTCATAGCTCATATCAGGGCTTCTCCTGAGCTTACGGAATTTAGCTCTGTATGATTCAGCAGTTAATTCAAACTTTTTTAGTAGCGCTGCTTTTAACTTGCTGTAATCATCATTGTCTTTATTGTCCATGTGACCCAATGCATCCTGAGCTTTTCCGGTAAGTAGTGGGGATAGCTGGAAGCTCCAGGACTCTCTAGGAATTTTAGCCTGAATACAAACTTTTTCAAAAGAATTTAAAAAGGCATCTATAACCTCCCCGTCCCTAAACTCAGCTATTAATTTAGAGTTTAGTTTGTAACCCAGTCCTGCAGTCCCAGTTAAACCCAAGCCACTTACCTGCCCTGGTGTCACTGGTTGGAGTCGTAGCTTCTCCAGTTTGTGTTGCCACTGGCACTCCTCTCTCCTCTCCTCTGCAGCTCTGCGTTCTTGCTCTCTTCTCTCCTCTGCCTCTCACTGGCGCTCACATTCTTCACGGTCCGCCTCCCTCTGTTGTCGCTCTGCCTCACGGTCTGCCTCCCTCTGTTGTCGCTCTGCCTCACGGTCCACCTCCCTCTGCCTCCAGTTCTATCCTCTGCAACTCAATTTGCAACTTAAGAACCTCTGGATTCTGGAAACTGGTGACCTTCGCCTGCTGCTGTGGGCCTTCACTGACCGTGGCCCTGTTGTCCGCCTCATCGGCTCGGGACCCTCACTGGCCACTAGTTCTGCCACACTCGAGGTCTGGACCCTTTCAGTCATGGTTGATGACCCGCTGCTCTGGGGATCTGCTACCATCAGGGCCTCTATGAGGTTCTGCTTACTGGCTTTCACCCCAAACGGGACTCCCCTGTCCCCACACAGCTGCTTTAAGAAATCTACAGTGTGCTTGCTATAGTCGGAAGACATTTTCTTCTCTTACTACTAATACTATACTGACTGGCACTTCAGAAAAAAAATAAAATGGGTGGGAACTTAACTGTAAGTCAAGGGATATAGTTCTGTTTCCTTTTTGAAATAAAACACTGCCTTTTTTTTTTTTCCAAGTGAGCTAAACGGTTTCAAGCTAACACACTGAACAATGAAGCTTATACCACCAAACTTTTTATGCCACTGCTGCCAACCAAATCTGTCACAAATTTGCTTAGCTGGTCAACCCTCTACTCCCAAAGTGCCAACCACTGAGTGTATGATTTGTGTACAGTGAACACACAAGGTAACCCTCTTGTCTGTTTTGTGGGTTCAAGTCACCTTAGTCTCAAGCTCTGGAAGGATTCAAATAGATAAGCGTACCCAATTATCAGGCTCAGATAATTCTGTCTTCGGGGGCACCCAACCAGGCCTTTCAAATGAACCCTTAGAACTCTATGCAAGACTTTTAGAGAACTCTATCCATTTCCTAGTTTGGTACACAATAAGCCCATACACAGTGTACTTATAACCTTTAAAAGCTCCACTTAAAATAATAAGAATTGTCAAGGCACTCCAGCAGTTTCGTTTGTAAAAAAAAAAAAAAAAATCTTTACTTTAAAAATATCAAAACAGAACAATAATTACAGAACAAAATATATATCCCAACACATACAGCCTTAAAACAAACAGGAAAAATTACAGTTCCTACAATACATACATTTAGACTGGTCTAATCTTACTATTTTTCAGCACGGTTATGATTCTCCCTCAGTCAGATAATATTCTCTTGTATCAGTCAGAAATATTTTCTTGTGCATCTCTGTCAGGTTCTTTCAGCACTTAAACACACTTCTGCGCTGGCCTTCTCATGAGGTCACTAACTCCGCCTTGGTGTATCAAACTGTATTCTACAATTCAGGGTCTCCAAATAAAATATTTAAAAAACATATGAGATGACCTCACTCACTTTCCTCTCCACAGGTTAAATGGTCAGAACTGGTTTTTGCTCTGCTACACATACATCTCAAAAGTTGTCTTTGATCTAAGTCACAGTATTCAAAACAAAAGTGCATTGGCCTCTTTAATCCCATCTGGACCTTGGAATCTACACCTCAGGTCTTTCTGATGTAATTCAAGGGTTCCCCGAGAATGTATTTTGGACCTTCCAAATCCATCTGGGTCCTCCCTGGCTCAGACATCAAACCTCTTCAATGTCCATTCTGGCCTCTCTCTGCCCCTTCCCAGAAGTCCTTCCTGGTAACCATGCAAGTCAAAGGATCTCCCTGAGGGCATTATGAATGGCTGTTATTATTTCCTGGGATGAAAGCAAGTTGACAAGGTAATTGCACCCCCAGATCTCTGTAGTTTAAAATACCTCCTGTCCTTTGAACTTATCCTTGGGGGGTCTTGATGTGTCAGTTCCAGTAAGACAGTAGTTTCCTCAAACTGAGTTTCCCATCACATATTTTTTAAGTAATAAAAAAAAAATTAATACAGCACTCGAGCACTCAGAGCTGGCTGTCTGTGTCACACTGGCATCAGTGTTCAGATGGTGGGGTACTCAAGAAATTGATCTGTTTGCTTCCTGGGAGAACAACCAGCTTCCTGTCTTTTGTTATAGACTCCCAGCTGTGGGTTCAGTTCCAGAGGACGAACTAATTCTGGACTAGTCAGGGAAGATTCTGCCACGGAGATATAGCCTGCTGACACTGTCTCGGCAAAAAACCTTTCCCAGCCTTGAAAACTTGATGCCTCAGAGCATGCAGGGTTTTAAATAACTCTAAAAATTGATTAGCGTTTTGCTCATAAAAGTTCTAAAACATTGTGAAAATGCATATCACTTGCCTCACTGTGTTTAACAAACATGACACTTATAGAAAATTTATATAAACGCTTTCTGTACAGTTAGTATTGTCCCAAGAAAAAAACTGCTAATAAATTATTTAAAACCCTGGCATGGTTCTTGAAGACTTAGAGTTCTCTGGGCTAATGCTTTCAGATGAGGTAATGGAGTGTTGAAGGTTTCCAGGAACCAGCAACAAGAAGAACATACTTTATGCTTCAAACTGGAAGAGGTTTTCCTTCTGGGGTGCTCCTAGACATGTTAACCCTGTCTGGGCAGGTCTGTCTATAGTCTTGAAGTACCTAGTCTACCTCCACTCACTGGACCTGAGGACTTCAACCCTGAAGGTGCATTTGACAGTAGTGTTGGCTTACATGTCAGCTGGCAAAGACAGATCATTGGCCTTACAACCCATTTTCAGAACACTTTTCAATGGCCTTAATCACATATTCCCTCCAGTGGGGGACCCTGTCCCATTCTGGGACTTAAATGTGTGCATTGATCAGTTTATGGAGGCTCCTTTCGAACCTGTGGCCACTGCTGCTTTTAAGTATATCACCTGGAGAACAATATTTCTAGCAATAGTGACATTTGCTAGAAGGATGAGTGAGCTGCAAGCCCTCTGCATGGATCCAAATTGTATAATTTTCATAGGGACAAGGTAGTCCAGAGAACATACAGAAAATTCCTCCCCAAAGTGGCATCTGAAGTGTACCTTGAATTGGTCAATTGCCTTTCCTGTTTTCTTTACAGAAAAATTCAGCTCAGGGAAGCAGAAGCTCATTTGCCTGGATGTCAAGATGGTACCAAGTTACTCTCCGGACCACACAAAGGATATCAGGTCCCTTAGCACTCAGCTGTTTGTCACTTATGGAGCGGTGGGAAAAGGCAAGCCAGCATCCAGGAGAACTATTTTTCATTGGATAGTCACCTGCATACAGTTCTGAAACTGGCAAATTGCCACCCAGAGGCCGTAGAGCACACTCTGCAAGACGCATCTCTGCCTTTGTGGCAGCATCAAGGGGTATCCCCCCTACGAGAAGTTTGCAAGGCAGATACCTGGAAAAGAATACACAACTTCATATAACATTACTGTTTGGACATATAGATCAGAAGAAATGCCAGCTTTGGCGCTGCTGTCTTGCAGAGCCTTTTCCCTAAATAGTTTCTGTACCCAGCATCCCAAGGTACTGCTACGGAGTCTTCAGTTGTTGAACATAAGTGAGGAATTCTAGGGGCTAGAAGAAATAAATTACTCCCCTTTTTTTTTTTTTTTTTTTTTTTTGGCAGTTGTTTAACCAGGAGGGGCACACTAAGCTGATTGCTTATACGGGTGCGACCTGGGAGCGCAGGACAGTTAAGTGGCTTGCTCAGGGTCACACAGTATGCATGTGGGGGCTGTGGGATTCAAACCCAGGTCTCCAGATTTGCAGCTCAGAGCCTTAGATCACTGTGCTACACTGCCGCCCACCATAGTAATATTGTTTCTTCCATGGTGTCCCTCACTATGTATAGCAATCCCTAATCCTTGCCTCCCCTTCCAGAACCTGGTAAAAGATTCAGACAAGAATCCGTTATTTTCTACTTGCTTGAGCATTACTTGTTACAGTGCCTTTACAGTTGTTGTTCAGGGGTCTGAGTTAGTTCTGCCTTGTTTAAAAACATTTTCAAAACGTTAAATGTCAGAAATGTAAAAAAAAATATTTTGGTAGCCATTTAGCTACCTTTAGTGGTCACAGCTCACCCTAGCCCTAGAAATAAATCTGACATTAGAAAGCATGGTGAGCATGACCACACCTCAGATTCTGAACTTCATTCTAAAGTTCCATCATTATCAAGGCTGCTCATTCCTGGGGAATGAATGTAGTTGTTAAACATTGTGAGGGGTCCCTTGGAAGAAACAAAATTACTGAGGCGGTGGAGTAGCTAGTTATATATTGGAATCACTATCTGCCACCATCTCCCTTAGGTCTGATCCAGCCTTCCCGAGTGAGTGGCTTATTGCAGAGTTAGTACTGGGCTGCTCAAAGAAGCTCTTCCTGGGGTGTTGCTACAACCCTCCAGCAGGGGGCACTCCTGGCCTCCTAAACGTTCTTTCTGGTCTTGGCTCTCTCTCCCCCCTCTGTAACACCATCATACTTGGTGATTTTAATCTAAACTGGCTAGGGACCCAGGAACCTGACTATGCCAGCGTACTGAAGCAGCACAACTTAGTTCAGACCATCTCACTTCCCACCAGGCTGAACCTGCACACCTCTTCGCATACCTTGCTGGACTGGATAGTCGCCAATCGAGAAGAATGCATCATTCAGGTGGGGACACTCGCCGACTCCGTAAGTGACCACTCTCCCACCTACATAATCTGGTCCCCAAGGACAAAAATGTCCACCTCCCAAGTACCTCTCTTTCTGCAATTTCCGAGCCCTGTTGACCCTGCCATCTTGGAGGAAGTTAGAGTCATTAACTGGTCAAGCCTTAACTCACAACTTAATGTGACCTCGGCAGTGGCTTATTTCACAAATGCCATCCTGGGGATTCAGGACCGCCGCTTCCCCCTTAAGACGAGGAGGGTGTGAGGAGGATGTACACTGTGGATCACCAAGGAACTTCTAAAACTCATGAAAGAATGTGATCTTAAGTGGGTTGATCATAAATTGTCCTCCTCCCCTTCCCTCTGGAATGAATACAGGTATCTGAAAAATCAGTGCAAACAGCTGGCTAAATCCCTGAAATGGAACTACTACATTAACCTCCAGAAGAACAGCCTAGGGAACCCCAAAAATTTCTGAGCCTCCCTTAACTCCCTCACAAACCCTCATAATAACAGACCTGTTATCAAACTTGACTCCCCCTCAGGCCCTCTGACTGAACCATCTGATGTAACCAGTCTTTCAACATAAAATTCACTGACCTGTCGGCCCATCTCACCAAACTAACTGGCAACCCTCCTGCCAACCCAGGAGCTAGTACAAACCAGCAGCCAACTCCCACCACCCCTGGCATCCCCTGCTTTCACTTCAAGACCATATCTATGCAGGACACCATCAAGCTCCTAAGGAGTCTCCCTACTCGGGGTAGCCCGGATTCGGATGGCCTCTCGCCTATTCTGATTAAACTCCTCTCCCCTGCCATCATGAAGCCTATCGCATTTATTTTCAACTTGGCTGTCTACCCCCTCCATGCCCGATACGTTCAAGTCAGCGAAAATTATCCCTATCCTCAAAGCAGGGGCCCCCACTCGTCCGAGAATTACTGCCCTATTTCTATCCTACCACACCTAAGCAAAACTTCTTGAAAAAATTGTCCACTGCCAACTGTTGGAACACATAAATAAATACAATCTTCTGTGTAGCCAACAGCATGGCTTTCGCAAATCTCAGTGCACCACCTCTGCTCTGGCATTCTTTGCTGATCATGTCCTTACTAGCGTGGATCATGGGCACATTTCCAGGGCTGTCTTTGTGGATCTCACAAAGGGCTTCAACATGGTAAACCATGCACTCCTCCTCTCCAGGCTACACCTCCTTGGCTGCGCCACTGAGACAACAGATTGATTCAAGAGCTACCTCTTGGGCCACTCACAATCAGTGTTCATTGGTTCTGTCATCTCTCCGACTCCCCCTGTCTCAAGTGGCATCCCCCAGGGTTCCATCCTGGGACCACTGCTTTTCTCCATCTTCATTAATTCTCTCCCAGCTCATAGCCTAAACTGTAAATCGTTTCTGTATGCAGATGACCTTGTCATTTACCACAGCGATAAGTCCCCCGCCCGGGGGGGGAGACCAAATCTATGCTATTTGCATCTAAACCATACCTCACTAAATTTCATAGTTCCGGCTCCTCCCTCCAAATACTATCTCCTGATGGTCTGACTCTTGAAGATGTTACCTCGTTCAAATATCTGGGGGTGACAGTTGATCCATCATTAACCTTCTTGGACCACATCAGCACCGTGGTTCGCAGGGTCAATCAAAAACTTGGAGCTGCTTACCGTCTACGCCACCTGCTACCCTCAGAGGCTCGAACAGCAATTGTCCAGGGTAACCTACTTCCTATCTTTGACTACTGCTCCCTCATCTACTCTCGAACATCCTCAGTCCTCAGAACCAGGATCAAATCGGCTTAGAACAATGCCTGCCATTTTGCTCTCATGGCACTTTTCTCAACTCACCACTGCAACCTCTACAGTTCCCTTGGCTGGCTACCCCTCCAAGGGTGCTTTGATTTTTACCCTTGTTTGTATAGTACCATCAGAACTGGTGATATGTCCCCTCTCATCCCCCTGCTCAAGGTCAGAACTCTACCTAGGTATCTCTGCTCCTCTATTGTCCTTCCCCTACATGTACCAAGGGTGTCCATTAGTATGGGAGGGAGAGCACTATCTGCTGCTGCCCCTACACTGTGGAATGGGATCTCTGCTCCCCTCCGCTCCTTTAACACCTATTCAGCTTTCAGATCCCTCTACAAATCCTGGCTTGTGGATAGAGCAAACTGCTCCTGCCTATAAGTGGTAGATCTCCCCTCACACCTAACACACTCTATCCTGCACTAATCTGGCTCCTCCGGGAGTTTCTTAGCTGCTCTTACTAAGCTTGTTTCTAGCTCCTGTTCTCTCCGTCTCTCTTCTCTCAGTCTAGATGTGACTTTCAAAGGTGGGGTGAATTGGGGGGGATGGTAAGGTTTGTTAGTACCCTCTTATTGTCTCACCTATTATACCATCCTGTATTTATTATTCCCTGTGTGTAAAAATGTTCTTGACCTCTGTTTAACCTGTAACATCCCTGTGCCTTGTGATTTAAATTGTTACCTAACTATGCCATCTTTTATGGCCTGAAAACAGTCCCTCTGACCGGTGCACCTACCCAGTAATCAAAGACATAAATAAATAAAATAAATAAAGGTGGGTATTTTTTTTGTAGTGGTTTTTGGATCACTCTTGGCTCAGTTCCATTACAGAGGAGAACCAAGCCACTTTTTCTTCAAATTTATTTTACCCCAGCAAGAAGGTCGATATCACATAACTATTTCAGGGTCTTTTTCCTTGTTCTCTCTTGTTCTTCAGGATGTCACATTAAGGGCACGCCAAGCTTGCATGCAAACATGCACAGTGCGGCACCTGCAGATGTCCACACCCACAAGCCAGTCCAGGTGCACTGCCACCTGTGGTCACCCAAGTGGCAGTATAGCAGCAGAACTGGCTGAACTTCCTCCCCGGAGGAGGCGGGCATCCTTTAGGATACACAGTCCTTCTCCCCCTGGCCAGCCTCCGATGACCTAACCTCATTCTTGAACTTGGGTCACCAGAATCGTGATCAGTAGTGCTACCACTGTGTTAATGGGCTGGCCAGCGGTTCACTTTTACAAGGAACTGGGCTGCTATTTATTCTTGTAAAGCCCTTCTTTATGTACTTGGGCTTAGTTTAAATCATCTTCAACTTTTCTTTTTCCCCGAGTTGGAACCAGTAGCATTTTTTCTTTGGTCTTCTGTCTTTGGCATGACTGACAGACCTACAAAGAAAAGAACAGGATCTAGAGTCTTTAAAAATTGTACATATTGTTTCCAGATCCTGGCAGGGGCAGACTGCCATGAGCTTTGTCTGAGGTGCCTGCATCGCAACCACAATTTTGTAGATTGTGATGTCTGTAAAATGTTTTGCCCTAAGACACAGAAGGGCTAAGAAAAGGGAAGATTTTTTGACTTCTCTGTCTGCTTCCACGTCAGCTAAGTGCTCAGATGTGGATCCTGCCCTTCTGAGTAAGCAGCAGCCTCTGTCAAAGGGGGCAGAAAAGAAAAAGCTGCAGAAGATGGTTCAGAGATCTGGATGTCCAAAAGGCCGAACCCTAAGTTCAGTGGAAGTAAAAGACCCTCAAAGCAGCCACCGGAAATGGTGTCTACTAAGAAAAGAAATACAGAGAAAAATGTCTCTGTTGCTCCTCCTGAAACGGGAAAGGAGCAGACAGCTGACTCTGAACAAATGCCCTCAACAGAGGATGTGACAAGGGCACAGCAGTTTTTCCAGGCTTTCAAACCCCAGGAATCCCTCACTTAAATGTCTACACTTTGTGCCCCATCTTGGTCAAGAGTGATGCCCTGTAGATTGAACCTGTGCACATTTTAGAATTTGGAATGTGGGTTCAAACTCTGCATCTGCGCTCTAGTCTGGTCATTGCTCATATCTGTTTCTGTGCCTGAAGAGAGGAGTCATCCTGTAGTGAACTCTGGTAATCGCTGGTTCTCCAGTTGGGTTTTCAGTTTTATAGTTTATTTTAAAAAGTGTATTTTAGCCAGTCCGGTGGCAGCTGGATAGCGTTAAGAGTGTGCTCCATGCTCTAAGCACAGCCAGTGATCACAGGAGCACATTTTCTTTGTAAATGTGCTGTTATCTGTGCTCCCCTTGCTTTTCTGGAACATAGTTAGTGGCAGGAGTCCTGGCAGTGCGACGGTGGTGGGGGAAGTCCAGTAGGGGCACTGAGATACAAATCAGAATTTTTTTTATTAATTGGGTGGAGTTCAAAGTCAAATTAACAATTGACTGGGCAAGTGGACAGCTGCTACGTTAATAGGTGGGCCAACAGGGATCTAATGTGTGGGTAGCCAGCAAGTTAGTGTGCACTTTGACATGCAGGCAAGGAACAAGCATACTGGCGGCCAGTACATGTTAGCTGGTAGGCAGGCAGGGCAAAAGCATGAAAGCACCTGGCAGACTAGTGTGCATAGGGGCAGGGAGGGATTGAGCATGAGTGGTTTAGAGCAAGTTTATGGGAGGGTGGCAAACAAAACTGTGGAATAATGACAGGGAGGGCTTGAGTGCATCAACCACAGGTGAATTAAATGTAGGTGAACGAGCAAAGCAGAAAAGATAATGTATTTTAATGTCCGTAGCCAAAAGAAAGGGGAAAACAGCTTAAACAGGGAATGAGGAATTGTGGCCAGAGGAAGATGGAAAAAATGAAAACAAAGATGAGGCAGAAAGACCAGAGTAAGAGACAAAACAGGAAGGAAAGAACAAAGATCGCAGAGGGATAAAAATGAAAATCAAGGGCAAATCATTGAGACAGGTAAGCCAGAAAAAGTGGCAAGACCAAACAATCGTGGCGTCCTACATGTATCAAAGGGAAGCCTTATAGGTAATTCCATTTTTTTATTTTTGTTAGAAAGTTACCTATCTTCAAGAGGATGTTTTTGGAATATTAAAAAAAAATACTGTATTTTGTTAAATACTTTGAACTGTAGGCCACCAAAAGTTTGAATGATCTGTAACTAACATACTTGCATACTAAGATGCCAGCGGAATAGGCCCAAATGTCTGTTTGAGTCTGCTTGAAAATCAGCACCTGGTCAGGGCACCGTAGCTGCCCTCCTCACCTCCCCTGTAAATTCCCCTGACCCCATCAGAGTTACACCTCCAGATATGTCATTTCTGTTTTACCTTCCCTTTATAACTGATGTTTGATTTTGTTGGAAATTGTTATATGGTGAAACTGAAAGACCAGTCTGGGATATGGAAGCTGAAATACTGTTTACCTCCATGTATACAGCACTCGTTTATGGACACAGTTTTCCTATGTACTACTTTTCTATTTACTTTAAAAATACAAGATTACTTGTAGATATGGGAGCCTTGCTGGAGTCACTACTGAATGCAGCTGGTCAGCACATGGGATGAGGTGGTGCAGAGCTCCAAGAGCTGAATGAATCCGTGTATTTTACAAGCAAATGTGCAGTAGCAGTCTACGGAAAATTGTTCTAGATCGAGACTTGAACTGGTTATATTGGAAAACAAAGAGAAGATTTTTTTCTTGAATTTAACAGTTATAGGGAGCGAAATATTAAACTGATATTGGAGGCCTTGTGGTGTGGTTTGGACAGGTGGCTGTGGACTGTGAGCCAGAGGTGGGGGAGGAAATCAGTGTCGTTTGTCTGTCTGTCTGCAGGTGGCCAAGGTGCTTGGAGATTCAGTGTGTAGTGGTGATTGGGTGGGTGCATTTTCAACACTTGACAGCATCAGTAACACACACTAAGGTGTCACACTGTCATGTGCTCAGATCTCAGTAACACCTAGGAAACTGGCAACAAAACTATTATTGCACATAAATTACTCTGAGCAAGAAACTGTTAATGAATTAGTAAATTTAAAAGAAGATGGGTAGGAGCTCAGCCAAGGTTTAAAGGAGCACATATTTTAGGGTACAATTTAGAGTTTTTGTGCACCTCTGTTTTGGAGGAGCACACTGTGCTAAATCCTTAACACCATCCCTGAGGGTTGAGGTGCTGGACACCACACCTCATGCCACACCAGTGACCTGGGTTTGGGAAAGAGTGCAGGTAATTGGGGGGGATTGGCAGGGGCAGGAGAGCATTGAGTGTCTGGAGGACTGCTCTCCTCTTCTGGGAGTGGGAGGGTTGTGTCTCCTGCTGCTACAGCGGTTTCCAGTGGAGGCTGGGGGCATTGCAACCTGCAGGAGCATGCTGAAGGGCTGGAGGCTGTGGCGGATGCCCTGGTAGTGGATGCCGGAGGACCCCTGTCGTGCAACGAACATCATGGCACCTCCATGCCTGAGGGAGAAACAGAAACAAAGTGGATCCTGACACCTGGACAGGTGGAGGTGGATCCAGAGGACAGCCCCCACACCCTCCATTGGGTCCGTACCGGCTAGTCTCTGTGTCTCTCCCACTCCCCGGCCACCCTTCTAGATTTTAGATAGAGCACTGGAAAAGATAGGGCGGTCCCACCCCGTGGGGCTTAGAGCTGGGGGGGGGGGGGAACGGGACACGGTCGGACCACGAGACCTCACTGGAGAGAGGTCTAAGGGGCCAGTGCAGCAGAAGCATAAATAAAGACTACAAAAAAAAAGTGTATTATAGTCAGTTTTTTGATTACTCTGCATTTAGCTATGGTTTGCAGTAAATAATAGTTTCTCTGATTCCCAGGAATTGGAGAATATCCTACTTGGCTACTGTTTCTATTTTTATCTCTTTGTCTACTAAGCCTCATTCTTTTTTTTTTTTAAACATACACTTTGACGGTAGATAAGGACCGCATGGCCCACCTAGTCTGCCCATTTCCCTACCTAGAGGATAAGCTGCAGATCCTGTTTAACCAACAGCCTATTTCTTCCTACCCCCCACAAAAATTGCCTCATGTCTGTCCCATGCATTCTTGAATTCTCCCACAGTTTTAGACCTCACAACCTCCTCAGGAAGGCTGTTCCATGCATCCACCACCCTCTCTGTGAAAAAATACTTCCTCACATTGCCCCTGAGCCGTCCCCTCTATCTTCAAATTGTGTCCCCTTGTTCTTGCACATCTCTTTTTCTGAAAGATGCTACCCTCTTGGACTTTGTTGATTCCACTGAGGTACTTAAACATTTCTGTCATGTCCCCCTCCCTCCTTTCCTCAAGGGTATACATATTAAGCTCCTTTAGCCTCTCCTCATATGGCTTCTCTTGCAGACCCTGCACCATTTTAGTTGCCCTCTTCTGAACTGTCTCCATGCTGTGTATGTCCTTGCGGAGATGGGGTTTCCAGAACTGGACACAGTACTCCAGATGGGGTCTCACCAACTATCTGTACAGGGGGATAACAACTTCCTGTTTTCTGCTGGTGATGCCTCTCCCCATACATCTCAGTATCCCCCTAGCCCTCCCTACCGCCTTCTCACATTGCTTGCCAACCTTAAGGTCATCTGATATGATTACCCCCAGGTCTCTCTCCATTTTTGTTGTTGTTACTACCTCCCCCCCATTGTGGAATCTTCCCCTGGGTTTTTGTTTCCCAGGTGCATTACTTTGCACTTCTTTGCATTGAATCCAAGCTGCCATACTTCTGACCATTCCTCCAATCTTGCCAAGTCCCTTCTCATCCTTTCCACACCTCCTTCTGTGTCAACTATGTTGCAGATCTTTGTGTCATCTGCAAAGAGGCATACTTTTCCTTCCAGTCCCTCTGCAATGTCACTTATAAAGACATTAAAAAGGACTGGACCCAGTACTGAACCCTGCGGTACCCCACTAGTAACCCTTCTTTCTTCAGAGTGGACTCTATTTAAAATTACCTTCTGTGTCCTGTTGTTCAGCCAATGTTTTACCCAGGCTACCACCCTGGGACCCACTCCAAGGCTGGTTAATTTGCCTACCAATCTTTTGTGTGGGACTGTATCAAATGCCTTGCTAAAGTCTAGATAGGCCATGTTGACAGCCCCTCCCTGGTCTACTACTTTGATCACTCAGTCAAAGAAATCAATTAGATTCATCTGACTTGACTTTCCCGCTGTGAACCCATGCTGCCCTGGGTCCTGTGCCCCACTGGCCTCTAGGTACTCAACAATTCTTTCCTTCAGAAGTGATTCCATCACTTTCCCTACCACAGAGGTCAAACTGACAGCTCTGTAGCTTCCTGCCTCTGTCTTGCTCCCACTTTTGTGAAGCAAAATCACATCAGCCTTCCTCAAGTCCTCGGGTACCATGCCATCCTCCAATGATTTGTTATAAAGGGTAGTCAGTGGTGTCTCTAGTTCTCTGCTTAATTCTTTTAGAATTCTGGGGTGAAATCCATCTGGCCCCATTGCTTTGTCCACCTTCAGTTTTAGGAGTTCTTTCAGAACCCTTTCTTCTGTGAAAGGACTGGGGTTGATCCCCTCTCCAGAGCACTTCTGTTAATTGGATTAGGCACCTTCCCCACTTCCTCTTTTGTGAATACTGAACAGAAGTATTCATTCAGTATCCCTGCTTTTTCACTGTCCCTCACTGCCCACCCACCATCCATTCTATTCAGCCTCACTATCCCTCCCTTTGTCTTTCTATGCTCCCTGATATACCTATAAAAGGTTTTATCTCTCTTCTTAACCGAGTTGGCTATCTTTTCCTCAGTTTGTGCCTTTGCTATTCTGACTACCCTCCCTGCTTCCTTCTGCCTTAACTGGTACAGTTCTCTGTCCTGCTCCTTTTGTGTTTCCTTAAACCTCCTAAATGCTGTGTTTTTCTCCCTAACCTTCACCGCCACTTCTTTTGAGAACCATAGTGGCTTTTTCTTTCATTTTGATTTATTTGCTTCACACAAAGGCTTGTTGCCTCTGTGATGGTAGTTTTGATATTTTCCCCATTGTTGCTGCACCCCTCCTTCTAGCCTGTTTGCTAGTGCTTTTGTAAGGCACTCTCCCATCTTGCCAAAGTCAGCCCTCCTGAAGTCCAGAACCCTCAGTTTTGTATGGCTTGACTCTGTAGCTGAGTTTATCATGAACCACAGTGTTTGGTGGTCACTTGATCCCAAATGGCTACCCATGTCTAGAGCTGAGATCCTCTCACTGTCCCCATTTGAGAGTACGAGGTCTAAGATTGCTCCCTCACGAGTAGGTTCCCAAACTAGCTGTCTGAGGCATGCCACCTGAAGGGCATCCAGAATGGCCCTGCTTTTGGATATGGATGCAGCAAAGGTGCTCCAGTTAACATCTGGCATGTTAAGGTCCCCCATCAACAGTATCTCGCCTTTCTCTGCCATCCTAAGTATGCCTTCTATCATATCCTTGTCCATTTCCTCACCTTGACATGGGGGTCTGTATATAACCCCTGTGCGGATTGTGGTGCCATTTCCAGTCTCTAAGGTGACCCACAGTGCCTCCTCTCCTCCCTGTTTACTCTTTTGTTCAGTTGCTTTTATCCCTTCCCTTACATAGAGAGTTACTTCCCCACTCCTTCTGCCCTCCCTGTCTCTCCTGTAGGTTGTGTACCCTGGTATGTTAACATTCCAGTCATGGTTCTCTGTATACCATGTTTCGGTGACTGCTACAATATCCAGGCATCCTTCTTCCATCAAGGCCACCAGTTCAGGGAGCTTGTTGCCCAGACTACGGGCATTGGTACTCATTACCCTCCATTTCTTGATGGCCTTACCCCTTTTTGACCCATCCCTGTCCTTATTGCGTTTGTCACTTTCTCGATTTACCCCCTGCGCTTCTCCCTATTGACATCTCTATGTTGGTGTCTACCTCACTTAATTCCCTGATTTTTTGGGGGGCGCTAGGATATCCCTGCTCCTTTCCAGTGCCTCCCCCCTTGGCTAGCTGAAATGCTTGGCAATGAAGTATTTAAACCTATCACCTAGGATCATGGTTTCCTTCCTGGACAGATGCAGACCATCACGCCAGTATAGGCCTGCATCCGTCCAGGTGGACCCCCAGTCCCCAGTGAAGCCAGATCCCTGAGCTCTGCACCAGTTTTTCAACCACCGATTGAATCCCATGGTGTGTAGCACCCCTAGCCTCATCTGTGCCATAGACAGGCAGCACCTCCGAGAAGGTTACCGTGTGTGCTATTTGTCTAAGGCCCCTCCCCATCTCCACAGACGCTTCTTGCACTGCTCTGATCCCTTTCTTAGCCAGGTCATTTTCCCTAGGTGGACAGTGACATCCAGATCCCTCCCCTGTGCAGCTGCTCCTGTGATCCTGAGGATTCGTTCCCTGTCCCTCCAAGCCATGGCGCCAGGCCTGCCACCTCCCTCTCCCTTCCTCCCCCAGTTCTATCTTCCTAACAATGGAGTCCCCACCAGGAGTTGTTTTCTTCCCCTGTGGGGTCCCATGCCACCCTCCTGTGGGTCTCCTTTGTGGAGGTTCCCAGCATCCTCCTTGATCTCCACTGTGGGTGCCTCCATAGAGGAACCACACTTTTCCAGAACGGCATAGAAATTGTGGAGAGGTACAGCTGGAGGGATGCGCCTCTGTTCCACCATCCTCACCCTCCCTGAGCCCACTGTGGTCCAACCGCTCCTCTTTCTTAGCAATCTCTGAGGCAACAGCAGTGACCCCGGTGGTCCCTGGGTGTGAGAGGAGGTCCCACAAATCCTGGCCAACTCAGCCTGGAGATGAGCAACCTCCTCCCTCAGCCCAGAGAGGTGCCTGCAGAAGGGACAACACTGCATCCTCCAGAACGTCTCCCGGAAGATTGCTGCTCCACAGCCACTGCACTGCACCACTCCCATCATGTCTTTTTTTCTAGCCCCCTAACTGTTGTTTGGAATGCTTACTCTTTCCTCTGTTTGTTTTCTTTTTTTTTTTCTTTTTGTCTTCCCCTGCTTACTTACTGCCTCTGTGCCCTTTTAGTTCCTTATCTTCCTGTTCTAAGACAAGAAGTTCCTATATTTCTCAGTTGTCTCCTTACTTGCTCAAAGTCAGACCTCCAGCAGCTAGGGGGGAAGGGAGAGCTACTCTTGCCCTTCTAGGATGGTGAGTCTTTGGTGGCTCTGTGATCCCTCACTTCCTGATCCCAAACAGGAAGTTCCTGTTGTCAGTTGAATCCTGTGCCTATAAAAGTAGAACTGCTTTAGGGTGGAGGGGAGGGAAGGAGGGCAATATAGTCCCAGTAGAGAAGTTTTAGTTATACCAGTAGCTCCTTCCTCCTGGTGTTATGTCTGTTCTCTGGCATGTGTTATAAGTGGCTTACTATTTTTAACCATCCAGTGTGCAGAGAACGGAGGAGCATTTTCACTTTCTGTCTGTACCCTTTCACCTTAATTGATTGGTTCCTGTTATAGGAGGCACAGTTTGACCTTTGACACAGTTTAACTCCAGACTTTCAACATAACTAGTTTTCCACACCGCCTCATAAACGTGACAAGTCATTCTTAAAATCCTAGATGAGATGTATTTTTGCATCTCTGGTATGAAATCTCATTTAGGCCAATATATTGTAAATGGTGCATGTCATGTCTTTAAGTCGAATCCCAAAATAAGTGTATTCAAAAGTTGTGGTCCAAATAATAATAAAAAAAAAATTATTCAACACGCATCAAATGTCCAGCATTGACAAATGCTTGTTTACTATTGGTTTTACTATGGTGCTCTCGTACTGCATCATTTTTGGGAATCAGTTTTATTGTTTCAAGGTTCTCTCAAATTGGTTTGTCAGAGAGACCTTGTGGAGCATCAAAACAATTATGTAAATTGTTTCCAGCTCCTAGTAAGGGCAGACTATCTGAAACTTAAGTGTTTAGGTCCACAACACAACTTAATTAATGTTAAGTCTTGTCATCTGTTATGCCCCAAAAAACTCATTTAAAAGGGTAAACATTTTAAAAAGAAGCATGCCTTCTCTGTCTGTCTCTGTGTCACCTAAAAATAATAAAAAAGACTCTGAGGGAGTTCCCGACGATGGTGGAAAGCAGGCATCCGAAGGGTCCAGCTCCTCATGTACAGCAACAAATAATGTAAAGGAATATGCCTGCCCCCCTCCCCCACCCTGATTCCATACCAAATGCCTGTGAAGGAGGAAGAAACGTATTATGAAGCTGAGGAGTAAGGGGAACCTCTGGAATTTGACAGTTCCCCTGAGCAAAAATTTGGCTCTCCTCCCAGGCCTTCAGAAGGACTACACATCTCATTATGCCTTTCTGTGGCAGATGGTGAACACTCTCAACATCCCCTCCCATGAGACTGAGGAAAATGAAGATGAGGTTGAGTTTATGGATATGATGGGACTAGTTCCCAGAAGAAGGTTACTGCTTCCCATCCTCAAATCCCTCAAGAAGGCCACTGACAAGATCATGTCAACACCCACCTCAGCTGCTGGCAGTGACAGTAAAATAGAAAAAAGTATCAGGTGGATAGACATGGGGTTGAGTACCTGTGTTCATACCCTGATCATGAGGGAGTGGTTCAGGCTGCTGCATACGAGTGGTTCAGGCTGCTGCGTGCGTCCAGGCCAAAGGGCTGTTCTCTTCCTAGCATCCTGAGGACTCCAGGAAACTGGATACCATAGCCAAAAGTGTATATACATCAGCTTACTTGCTCCTCAGGTGAGCAGCTTAACTGGCATACATGACTCAGTACCAGAAGGCACTCTGGAACTCCATTCTGGCACTGGGCGAGACAGAAGTGTTGACTTGGCACGTACATGGCTGATACGGCTAGATCAGCTACGGATGCCACAAAGTGACAGTTCCACATGACAGTGGAGACTAATCACACTGTTTCAAGGGTTTTTGGCCCATGCAGTATGCTTTAAGGAGGTTTACTTGGCTTAGGACTACCACCCTAACCCAAGATACATAAACAGTGGAGAAACTGATGGGGTTAGGAGTAGGCCCTTTGATGGTCAGATGGATTGAAAACTGGCTAGCTGGACGCACTCAGAGAGTAGTGGTCTGTGGGGAGCTCTCAAACCCTAGAGAGGTTGGTAGTGGGGTACCACAGGGCTCGGTCCTGGGTCCGATCCTGTTTAATGCATACATATCGGTCATCAGGGAGGGTATAGGGTGTGAAATGAGTCTCTTCATGGATGACTCAAGATGGGAGCAGTAGTTGAGGGAAAGAGGAGGTGGCCTGCAGGGACCTGGACACCCTGGAAAGCTGGGCTCACACATGAAATTAAATTTCAATATCACCAAGTGCAAGGTGTTGCATCTGGCCTGGAAACCCCTAAACACAGGTACACCCTGGGAGGAGTGCCTGGAGGCCTGGATAGAGAAAAAGACCAGGGTCATGGTGGATACATGTATGAATAACTCTGAGCAGTGCAGGAGAGCAGCTAGCAAGGCAAACAGGATGTTGGGATGCATTGTAAGGGGATCACCTCTAGGAGCAAGGAAGTGATTCTGCCTCTGTACAATGGACTGGTTAGACCACACCTTGAGTACTGTGTACAGTACTGGAGACCACATTTGAAGAGGACATACAGCTTCTGGAGAGGGTACAGAGGAGGGCAACAAAGATGATCAGAGGGCTAGGGGATTTGACTTATGAGGACAGACTTGAGGAGCTCTGCCTGTTTTCATTGGAGGAGAGGAGAGACAGGGGGGACATGATTGAGGTCTTCAAGTACCTCAAGGGAATAAATAGGGTAAACATGGAGGGGATCTTTAGGCTAAAGCAGGGAGGTATCACCAGAGGGCATGGTTTGAAGTTGGAAGGTGGAAGGGTGAGGGGGGAAAAGAGGAGGAGGTTTTTCACCGAGAGGGTGGTGGACCCTTGGAATGCACTGCCTGGTGAGCTGGTTCAGAGATCCACAGTGGAGGGCTTCAAGAGAGGGTGGGACAGACACAGAAAGTGGATGTATCAGATGATGGCCTGTCCTGAGGGGGTGGGGATGGATGATAGGGGTTTCTAGAGAACAAGGGATGGGAGGGTCTCGGCACCCAATTAACGATCTAGGTTCGAGCAGACTCGATAGACCGTGAGGCCTAATCTGCTGGCAAATAGTATGTTAGTATGTTAAGCTGTGGATTTTGCCTTTGAGGGAAGTTCTAACAAAACAGAGGTGTATATGAAAAAGGTGGATGAGTAAAAAAAAACGCCTACAGGAACAATACTGAGAAAGAAGAGGCTTTCACTTCCTACAGACCTTGTTGAAGGGGAGGCAGGTGTAGGGGTTACTATCCAAGGCCCTATGCTCCTTAGGAGTATCCACCCCATAGAGGTTACTAGAGGAGCAGGATAAAAAGGGCGCTAGGCATGCAGCTGCAACATCAGCCCCTAAGCCCCAGTAGAAGCAAACCCCCTGACTAGTGTGCCGAGGTCACCCATCCATTACCAGTGGGGGAAGGTTGGGTCAGTATTTCTAGGAACTGTCAAAAATCAACTGGGTCCTGAAATTGGTGGGTTAAGATTTGTCCCTGCAGTTCAGAAAATTTCCCGAACTGCAGAATTCTAAAGTTTTCCAACCTCACGCACAAATAGAAAGATCTTGCTGGAGCTGGAGGTAAAGACATTACTGCATGCAAAAGCAGTGGAGAGAATACTGGCCACACAGTGGGGCAAGGGCGTTTTCTCCAGATACTTCCTGACCCACATGAAAAATGGAGAGTGATGACTCATTTGTAGATCCGAGACATCTGAACAAACACATAAAAACGGAAAGATTAAAAATGGTCACACTATGCTTTGTGATGCATCTTTGCAAGTGGGAGACTGTCTGGGGTCTCTGCATCTGGAAGATACTTACTTCCACATACTAGTCAGGTCCACTCACAGAGAGTACCTTAGGTTAAGGCTAAGGAACTGCCAATACATTCTTCGATCCCTTCACTTCAGGCTCACTGGCTCACCTCCACGCCAAGGGGTTTCATGGAGTGCTTAGCTGTGGTTACTGCATTTATAAGGAAGTAGGGTATGGTGGTTTTTCTCTACCTGGATCAAGGTCTTTCAAATCAGGGCAACCCAGACCTGCAAGAGACTTCCTTCAGCTGCTGGGGTACACATCCTCATCCATAGCAGTTGTGCCAATTGCACGACTCCAAATGAGAGCATCACTTAGGCACCCATTGGTCCCAAAAGTGATACCCACTGTCAAAGCTAGTGCCCATTTAAAGCACCTGTTAAGGGCACTGGCATGGTGGAAGGAAGAAGGTAATATCAGAGTGGGTGTTCCTTCCTATAGCAACTACCCACAGTTGTACTTGCTACAGATGCATCCCTCTAGGGGTGGGCTGCCCGTCTGGAGTATTTAGCTGTAAGCAAGGTATAGAGCTCTCTAGAGTCTCAAGAGCACATTAACCTCCTGGAGATCAGAGCAGTGTGTCTGGCCATGCAGGCTTTCTCCTCCCACATTAGAGTTCAGTCTGTTCAGGTCAGGACAGACAAGACCACTACAATGCGCAGTGTTTCATCAACAAATGGGGACTAATAAGATCTTCAAAGCTTTGCACAGATGCAGTGAAGATTTGGAATCTGGCCTGCTCTTTGGGGCACAGCTGTCAGCATTTCACCTGCCAGGGAAAGACAATATAGTGTATGGTTAGGGCTTATTGTTTAGGGAATTCGGTGGTTTTCTATAAGCTGTAATAGGACAGTTCAGAGGTCATGGAAAGTTGTAGTATCGTTGTCACAACGATACTACAACAACTTTTCATGACCTTTAAACCTCCCAGATTCTGCATTTATTTATTATTTTATTTGTTTAGTTTTTGTTGACCGAGTAAGTGCATTAGACAAATTTGTGCCTATTTTCAGGCACGACCCAGGGGGAGGGGGATACAGATGAATGTTAACTGACCTTTCACCAGATTACGCTGTTGATGATATTTGATGTGAATAGAGGGAAATTTGGCCAGGGCACTGGGGAAATTCCGCTACTCTACCTGCAGGGGTGCTGTCACTTCCTGTGGACAGGATGGAGGGACCCAGTTTGCAGCCGGACACTGGAGGAGGAGGAAACAATGATGTGGCAGGGAAGCAGGTTGTGCTGCAAGGAGGCGGCCCGATTTCAAGGCCTGAATCACTGGAGGAGATGGAAGTCTCCGAGGTAGGGGAGTCGACCTCCTCCCGTATCCTCGATTACCAAGAGTTTGAGGTTCTAGAAGAATTAGAAGTGAATTTTGATTTGTTGGAAGAAGAAGAGATCGTTATTTCCATGGAGGGTCTTTCTAAAACACAAGAAAAGGCTCCTGAAATATCTCATATGGACTCACAAAATACACAGATTGAAGATTTGGCTATGTCAAAAACAGAATTACTGTCTTTACTGGCTGCTGAAGAGCAAAGGTTTGCTCAGACAAGGCATTTCTTTCAAACCCGGCTTTCTCAGCTAACAGCAGAAGAACAGGCTGGCAACTCAACTGTGCAAACTGACAGCCAACGCCCCACTCAGCATGATGCAGCTGCTCCCTTGCTAGCAACTGACAAGTCCGGTATTTGCGCATCACCTCAGGTAATTTCTTCCCGTTACTAAAAATAATGCTGGCAGTGACTCTATTTATAGTGAAATTGTGTTTCCAAAGCCTGTGGGGGAGAAGGGTGGGATTTCATGTGCAGCTGTTGAAAATGTTCAATTGTTTCAAATACCTGGGCAGTCTTCTTTGCAGACGGGAGGTATCTGTATTTAAACAAGCCGCTATCTCTAGTCTGCCTGCAGATACTGTCGTTTATCAAACAGGGCTGACTCAACAGGATGGAGTAACAGTTTATTCTTTTACGTCCAGAAGCGCGCCTAAGCCCCAAAGGAAAGACATCTCAAAAGGGCAGAGGGAAGTGCTGACGCTGGCTGTATGCAATATAGAGCCTGCTAGCCTGTCAGGAACTCTTTTGACATCGGGCCCAAACCCAGCAAAGACTACGGCCTCAGATACAAACAGCGTTTTCTATGTAGACCCAGTGGCACAAAACTCTTTGTGCACTGACTGGTCCCTGGGAGCTGTACTACAGTCTGCAGGCTGGAAACAGAATTTTCAAGCAACATGAAGTCTTGCTGTATTCTGACAATATGCAGTTAGACCGACCGGTTCAACTGCCTCAGAGAACAAAGAGTTAAACTCTGTGCAGATGCATAGAACGTTGAGCTTGAGCTCGGTTTTCAAACCACTGTCCTCTGTGCGATCTAGTAACTGATAGGATTCTTTACTCCGCTCACCAGTGAAGATGCCTGAAAGATTTCTTCTCACTTTCTTCGGTTTTAAGCTGAGTTTCGTCGGTTTATTCAAACTGCTTCGTTGTTTTTATTTTAGTACATTCTCAAACTGCTGTCTTCAGTATAGTGTATGTTCCTAGGTTGGGTAAGTGATTGGTTTCCGATTGGTTCCATGACCGTGAAGGGACCGAACTTCTAAATTTCCTTTTTCCCTTCAAATTTTCATTGTATTGGGGTACCGGTGCAAAGTCCTGACCAGAACCGAGGGCTCTCGGGTCATTTTTGGCCGGTGCTAACCCGTTGGCTAGTCTGGACTTTGTCTTCTCTTTTACCCGGCCTAACTAAGCCTCCAGGGGTAAATCTCATATTTCTTCATTTCTTTATCCTGTCCTAACTAAGCCACTGTGGATAAAGTAGACATTTGATTTTTGCTTAACCGGCCTAACTAAGCCACTGGGTTAAGCTCCAAATTTTAGGGTTATGTCGCAGAAACCCAAGAGAAAAACTGGTCCCACTAGGTTTCAGCGTTGTACTGAGTGTGGGGAGAATTTGCAAAAGCTGATCCACATTTGGTTTGTCTGTACTGTTTGGGTTTTAACCACTTACAAACAGACTGTGATATTTGTAAAAATTTCCTCAGTCTACTTTAGACAGGCGCCTCAGTAAACTGAAGGAAAAAATGGACAAGACTGCTGAGGCTAGTTCCGGTTCAACTGAACCTTGGGGTCCAACAACCGACCTTTCAAGCCAGGGTGAACCATCGATGGGTAAACGACGCTTGGAGTCGGTTTCCGAACCCGCATCGTTGAAGAAAGCCAAACGTTCCTGTTCGGAATCATGTAAGCAGTCTGCCTCTGTTCCAGCTGTACATGAGATTGCAAAAGCCATTCGAATAGTGCAGTCTTTGCAATCTGGGTTTGGCGAACCATCACAGATACTGTCTGGGCAGCCAGCGGTTCCAGATACTGGTTCAGCTCCTTCAGGACACATTGATCCTGAAGAGTATTATTTTTCTGAATATGAGGAGGATGATGAGGAACAAGATGAAGGGGAACCCATTGACCCTGATGTCCCCCCTGACCATCCTCAGTCCGAATCCCTGCCTAGGCCTGTCTCTGAGGCTACCTCCCATTTTGCTTTTAAGAGGCAGGTAGCTGAGACTCTGCAGCTCTCTGTACAAGAGGTCAGGCAGGAGGATGAGGAGGAGGATTATAGGGAGATGATGGATCTTTCTGTATCCCAGGGACTTTCGATTCCCATTTATAAGTCCCTTAAGAAGCAGACTTTAAAGATCCTCCAAACCCCTAGTTCTGTCCCTCCTTTGGATAAGAAGATGGACAGGAAGTATTTTCTGGCTGGCAGTGGTACTGACTTTTTAACTAGCCATTGTAGCCATGTAGGGGTAGTTCAAACTGCAGCCTGCGAGAAGGCTGGCATCCCTCTGGCCTCTCACCCCCCGACAAGGATTCCAGGAAGGTGGATTTTCTTGACAAGAAAGGGTACCTGACATCTTCCTTGGGTATCAGGCAAGCCTCCTGTATGGCTTATGCCTCCAGGTATCAAATGTCAATTTGGGAAGCTGTTGAACAACTGGCTAAAAAGGCCCCTCCTGAGTTTTCTGCTGACCTTCAGGAGCTGGTCAGCAAGGGGGTGCAAGCAATCTAAGTCCCAGATCCACATGGCTATGGACTCCAGTGATGCAGCTTCCAGTGCTGTGTGGCTTCTGCTCTATCCCTCGGATGTTTTTCCTGGCTCAGATGTACTAACCTGTCCCAGGACACACACACTAATACCATGGATTTTCCCCTTGTCCAGAACTCTGTTTACGGAACAGACTGAGGCATATATGAAGAAGATGAATGAGTACAGAGTGGCATACAGGAGTGCTTCAGCAAAAGAGAAAGCTGCCACTCCTCAGAAGCAGCAGGCCAGGGGCAGGGGCAGACCTTACCCCAGGCCTTTCCACCAGGCCCAAGCTTTTCCCTCTTACCAACAACCCAGGGGGCTCTTTAGAGGGAGTGGCAGGAGGAGTGCTGGCAGGACTGCCTCCACCCCCCAGTCTGCTACCCCAGCGAAACAGGCACCCTGAAAGCTCTGCTCGTGCCGCCTCCCCTTACCCTGTTGGGGGCAGACTGATCTACTATCTCTAGGCTTGACATTCCATCACTTCAGACAAATGGGTCCTGGAGATAGTAAGTCAGGGACTTACTCTCACTTTCAAGGTGCCCCCAAAACTGTCAGCAAGAAATCTCAGACCTTCCAGCTTGGCAGAAACAGCTCAGCTGGAGGCAGAGGTTTCCACACTTCTTCAGTCAAGAGCAGTGGAACCTGTGCCACATCAGCTCAGGGGAAAAGGACTGTACTCAAGGTACTTCCTGGCATCAAAGAAAAATGGGGAGTGGTGGCCCATTCTGGATCTCAGATTCCTAAACAGACATCTTACAAAGGCAAAATTCAGAATGACAACCCTGGTTACCATTCTACTTACTCTTAAGCAGGGGGACTGACTGGCATCCCCTAGACCTAAAGGATGTTTACTTCCACATCCCCATCAAAGAGTCTCACAGAAAATATCTCAGATTTTGACTACCCTCTGGCCACTACCAATTCAGGGCTATGCCCTTCGGCCTGACATCTGCACCAAGGGTGTTTACAAAATGTCTGGCAGCAGTGGTGGCATTCCTCAGAAGGCAAGGGGTTTCAGCTTACCCCTATCTGGATGACTGGCTGTTGGTGGGTCAATACCCCCAGCAGGTCACAGAAGCCCCAAAAAACTCACCCAGGATACTCTCCTCTCTCTGGGGTTTTTAGTAAAGCTTCAAAAGTCTGTCTCAACCCCTGTACAAGTACTAGACTTTATAGGGTCAGAACTGAATACCATTCAGGCAAGGGCCTTCTTGCCTGTTGCAAGAGCACAGACCCTCATAGAATTGGCAAAATCCTTTCAGGTTCGAATTCCTCGTCTAGCAAGGTATTTCTTACAGCTCCTAGGACGCATGGCCTCTACCACAGCTGTGGTCCTTGGAGCCAGGTTCCAGATGAGGGAGTGACAGCCCATTCAGTTCCACCTGAGATCCTTTTGGTCTCAGAAAAAGGATTCCATGTCCAGACTGATTCCAGTGTCTCCCACACTTCTGTTAGCTCTTCAGTGGTGGAAGGAGATGGACAACCTCAGAGTGGGGGTCCCTTTTCACCCTCAGGTACCCTCTCTGGTGCTGACAATGGATGCTTCTCTCCTGGGCTGTGGTACCCACCTGGAGGATCACACAGCACATGGTATGTGGCTCCCCCAGGAGTCTCTCTTGCACATCAGTCTTCTGGAGCTCAGGGCAGTGCTCCTGGCTTTTCAGGAGTTTGCCAGTCTCTTACAGGGCAAGGTGCTACAGATCAGGACAGACACCACCACCACCATGTACTACATCAACAAGCAGGGGGAAACAAGATCCTCCCTGCTGTGCACAGAATCCATGAAGATTTGGAAGCTGGCATATTCTCTCAGCATGTCACTGTTGGCAGTTCACTTGCCGGGCAAGGACAATGTACTGGCAGATGCTGTCAGCAGAATCATCCAGGGCCATCATGAATGGACCTTGAACAGGCAGGTCCTTCTCTCAGTATTCAGGAGGTGGCAGGTTCCAGAGATAGATCTCTTTGCAGCCCCAGAAAATCACCAGTTACCTCTGTATTGTTGCAGATCCCCACTCCAGGGCTCAGTGCCGCTGGATGCTCTCCTTCTGGACTGGTCAAACAGGTTCCTTTATGCTTTTCCTCCCTTTCCTCTGATACCCAGAGTCCTGGTCAAGCTGAGGTCTCAGTTTGCCACAATGATTCTCATAGCCCCAGACTGGGCCAGACAGCCATTTTACTCGATGCTCTTAGCACTGTCGGTGACCAAACGGATTTCTCTACCCAGGAGGTACAACCTGCTGACATCCTCTCAGGGCAGGATAATGTACCCCAATCTTCAGTCCCTTCACCCAAGGGCTTGGTTCTTGAAGACCTAGAATATGCAGATTTATGACTGTCTCAGTCTGTCTTCGATAGTCTGAGAGGTGCCAGGAAGCCTGCTACCAGAAAAACTTATTCTTCTAAATGGAAAAGATTTTTCATCTGGTGTGCACAGAAGGATTTGGATCCACAGCAAGCTGCAGTACCAGAACTTCTGGACTACCTGGTCCATCTTCAGTCTCTGCATTTACAGCCATTTACCCTGAAGGTACACCTTTTCTGCTGTCTCTGCTTACCTTTCAGCAGGGAAGGCACCTTCTCTGGTCGCACTCCCAATTTTCAAAAAGTTTTTCAAGGGGTTGTTGTGCCTTCATCCCCCACATAGCGAACGTACCCTTGCTTGGGACCTGAGCATATGTATATGTCAGCTTATGTAGCCTCCTTTCGAACCTATATTTTCTTCAGATCTCAAGCTTCTCACTTGGAAAACAGTTTTTCTAGTGGCTATCACTTCTACTAGAAGAATCAGTGAGCTTCAGGCCTTGTCTGTGGAGCCCAACTATATTTCACCTCACAGGGATAAAATTGTGCTCTGAACTAACAGGAAATTCCTCCCTAAGTTGGTTTCTGATTTTCATCTGAACCATTCCTTTACTTTGAATGTATTTTTCTCAGCTCACTCTAGCTCAGGTGAACGCAGGCTGCACAGCCTGGATGTAAAAAGAGCCATTAGCTATTATAAGGAGCTAAGGAAGGATTCCTCCCAGCTTTCCTTACTTATGGTGAAGTTGATCAAGGCAGGCCAGCTGCAAAAAGAACTATAGCCAGGTGGATTGTGACCTGTATCCAGTTCTGCTACAGTAAGCTGGGTAAGGACCCACCAGCAGGTCTTAGGGCCCATTCCATCAGAGGCTCTGCGGCCTCCCTGGCGGCTGCCAGGGGAGTCCCCCTGCTTGAGATATGTAAAGCTGCCACCTGGAAGTCTGTCCATACATCACCAAGCATTATAACCTGGATATCCAGGCAAGGAGTGATGCCAGGTTTGGCACAGCAGTACTGCAGAGCCTATTTCCCAAATAGGTTCTGTGCCCACCTCCTAGGGGCACTGCTTTATAGTCTGCATATTGTCAGAATACAGCAAGACTTCATGTTGTTTGAAGAAAAAAATACTTACCACAGTAATGGTGTTTCTTCTAATGGAGTCTTGCTGTATTCTGACCTCCCACCCTACCTCCCCTTCAGAACCTGGGGAAGGGTGGCTCTTCTGCAGCATTTTGTCATTTGAACGATCAGTGGATAATGGTTTTCTGTGGGCATCTGTGGCTTGAGTCTTTATATGCCCTTTGGGTGTTTTTTTTTTTTCCTTATATTGTCCCTGTTGGGGTCCTGTTTAGGCTTAGTTTTGGCTGTTATATACATATTTATCAAGTTTGCTTCATAGAATCTGATCAGTTACTAGAACCAGGGCTCTAGATAAGATTTTTTGGGATGAGTACCTGTACTCCTCATTTTGAAAGTGAAATGAGTAAAACGAAATTCAGATGTGTACAAATGTCTTGCTAGAGTGGACTGAGAAGTACATTTATTAAAAAATGTGTTTTTTTCCTAGATAAGAATTTCAGGTGCCAACAATGCTCCAAATAATGTTGGCAGGTAGGAATTTAGTCACCCGTTTTAAAACATAGTGAATAAAACAAAAGTGGGATGCAAACAAGTGCTGTAAATCTGGCAAAAAGCTGTTCCTTTTGAATCACCAGTTATGTTATGAAGCACTGTTCTTTTGTGTGTGGAGTATTTACAAATGTTGGGTGAGTACTGGTACTCATGAAAAAAATTTCTGAAGAGTATTTCCTAAAATGAGATGAGTAAAATTGGCCAGTACACACCTTATCTGGAGCCCAGACTAGAACGAACTGAGGACAGTGGTTTGAAAACCGAGCTCGAGCTCAACGTTCTATGCATTTGCATAGAGTTTTACTCTTTGTTCTCCAAGGTAGATGAACCGGTCGGTCTAACTGCATATTGTCAGAATACAGCAAGACTCCATTAGAAGAAACAACTTTACTGTGGTACGTAATTTTTTCTGTCGGATGGCAGGATACCCGATCCTGCATGGGACACCTTTTCTCAGGATTCTCCTACATGGCGCACACTGATAAATACTCCAGTACCTCTCACTACGGAGGAAAAAACTTTGGACAGTCTCCCTGTACAGGACACTTTACCCAAACCTACCCTAGTATGTGATATTTCTTTCCAACAGTATCATTCTGACAATGCTATTACAGATCTGGTTACACCTCAGGTGATTGATTCCGCTGCACCCCCTAAACAGCAAGACTCTCTCGAAATGACCAAGCTGGACGAGGTGCCAAGCTCAAAACCCCTGTTGT
The DNA here is from genome assembly GCA_016271365.2 of Neoceratodus forsteri. Classification (NCBI taxonomy): domain Eukaryota; kingdom Metazoa; phylum Chordata; order Ceratodontiformes; family Ceratodontidae; genus Neoceratodus; species Neoceratodus forsteri. The sequence goes on along the minus strand of CM057450.1, from coordinate 1,135,214,808 downwards.
CTGATCTTTTCCAGAACTCAAAAAAAGAAGCTGCACCTCTGTGTAAAAACGTTCATATTAGATATGAAGGCGGGCTAGACACCTGTCCAGACAGATCTCATGTAGGGAAAATCTTGTTAAAAGACTCTGATTTACCTCCAGGGATGTTTATGCCTTTTTCAGCATATCAGGGAAGGACAGCTATGACATCAGCTTTCATTCAGCTTATGCTTTGGACTTATTTTGGGAGCGATACAATCAGGTAAAGTTTTCCCCTATGTGGACCCCCTTTTTGGTTATTCCATTAACAAAACCTTTAATAAAATATGTCAGTGATGTTTCGGAATGAGGGGGTCCATGTAGAGGTCATAACCTACTGGTTGTCTTTAAAATGTGAGGTTTTGAGTGAACCTGAAGATATTTTGGGTAGTGAACTGTTTTGGACTGGGTGATGGAAATATAAGGTGAAGCTGCGACAAAATGATTCTGGTATAGAACATATACCCAACTCTTTCATGCTGGGCCGGGATAGAGGGGTCTTCTTTTATGCTGGGCAGCCCAGGGCATGCTATAACTGTGGTTCTAGAACACATTTATCTAGCATTTGTGATGTTCCAAGATGTAATAATTGTGGGGAGGTAGTACATGTTACCTTTCAATGTGCTAACCACACAAAATGCGAACTCTGTGAGGAAGTTGGCCATATATTTCCAGATTGCCCCTGGGCTGCAAAAAATAAGGCTTCTGTGATCAGCCCAGATTTACTGATACGGCAGGCCCAAGATGCTGTTAACTTCCCCCCTAAGCAGGAGACTGGTATCCCTCAAGACCCCTTCCACCCCCAAGTTTCTGAAGGTCCACCAGAATGTGGGGATAGCCATCCAGGCTCAAACCAGGATGTTACTCTTTCTGCGGCTCTTCTACCAGTCTGTTACGTAGATAGGCCAGAAGGGGAAAACCATCTGTAGCACTTGTGGTAGATAGTACATCCATGCAGACTCTTCGCAGGTCCACTAGAAGTACTAGTCCTCCAAAACCTAGTAAAACTGTGGAAACAAAAAATTATTTTTCCATCTTAGCCAAATGGGGAGATGGAGATAGTGGCCAAGAGGAGGTCCTACCTCAACACCCGGTTATGGGGGATCCTGAGAAAGTTGAGGACTCAGAGGGGTATAAAACAAAGAAAAAGAAACAGAAAAAGATAACTTAATTTTTGAGTTAGAATGCAGGTTTGAAAAGTGGGCTCTGTGAATGTTCACAGCCTATTAAATCCTAATAAACAGCACACCGTTTTTCAACATGTTCTTTCTGCTGAACTTACTGTTTTTTCCAAGAGACTTGGATGTGTACTTCTGACCAAGAGCAGGCTTTTATAGTAGAGTGGACTAGTGGTTCATCCTTTTGGTCATTTGACCCCGACAGGGCCGATGGCCTGGGTATAGTGTTCTCTTCCTTTGCTTTTTCAGTATCCAAATTAATTGATGCAATTCCTGGGATATTATAGATGGCTTTCTGGGACCTACAGAATATTGTCTCTTTAACTTTTATGGTGCTCAATCCAAGGCAGATAGGGTGGACATGTTTCATACACTGCAACCCTATTTGGTTACCTTAAAACTGGTAATTTTGGGGGAGGATTTTAACTGTGAGCCTAAAAAACCCTCCACCTCAGCTGGAAAAAAAAAGTATTGTGACAAATGCATTTCGAAGCTGTATTAATACAGTGGATTTAAGAGAATGTAGGCCTCTCTCAAATGCATATCCCTGTTTTACCTATTCTAGAGGGAAACATTTTTCCAATATAGATTATTTTTTCATTTCCAATTCTCTTCCTAGTCCCCAACTGATGGTGTATCCTGTGGAATTTCTGGATCACTGTTTTTTGTCAATCAGTTTTCAAGAAACCACGCATATGAAACCCTGTTATCTCATTACCTCCAATAGCTCCATCTGAAGTCCAAACTATTCATTGTTTACCTGACACAAAATGGCCACCCAGGAGGCAATGAGTTATAATAGATGGAAAATGAATGTTGCAACTTTACAGGCGCCACCTGTCCAGAAACAACTATATCAACTCTTATGGGCAAGAACTACAGTTAGCTTTTTATATCCAGATAAAGGAGAATGGTGGGAGGATTCAAAATTGGAGATAAAAAAATGGTTCCAAAAGTATGGGAAAATAACCAAAACAAATAGATTTTTTACATATTTAAAACTTAGAAAACAATTACAATATTTGTATTCAGTAGCCTCAACATCTAGACAGGATTTTTCAGCTCAGATAGACAAAGTAAAAACAGATATGAAAGCTTACCAATATGACCGAGCCCTGACAGTAAGGGCTATGTTGCAATACGGTACCCACAAAATCCCTGTGGGAGACTCTTGCGAAGCCTGTAAAGCCAGGAAAGCAAAAACTACCATAGAGGAGTTACTTGATGAGAGAAGTAATATTGTTCCCTCTGTCCCAGAAATAGAAAGAATAGTGTTGTCACATTTTCATTCAAAGCAAATGATTTCCCAGTCTCCTACGGTTCAAGATTGCCAGTCCTATTTTCAATCCCTACAGATACCTTGTTTCCCTGAGGTGTCTGAGTCTTTAATCTTACCTATTCTGGCTACAGAAATCCTAATAGTGATCAAAAACTTAAAATTAGTAGCATCCCCTGGCCCTGATGGGATCCCATACGAATATTACAAAGCTTATGCAAATGAATTAAGCTTTTCCTTAGAAGACGTTTTTAACTACTTTCTTACCCACAATGTTATTTCCCCTGCCTTTTCAGAAGGCTTAGTAGTTTTTTTTATATAAAACTGGTGATAAAAGATTAATTCAGAATTGGAGACCTATATCCATTTTGAATTCTGACTTTAACATTTTCACACAAGTCCTTAATAATTGACTTAAACGTCTGGCACAACTGGTCATATCTCCGGTTCAATTTTATGGTATTCCTGGCAGAAAGATTCACCAAGCTTTGACTATAATAAGAGATTTAATTGAATTTTCTGAAGAGAAACAACTTAATCATTACATTATCTCAGTGGACCAGACAAAAGCATTTGATAGGGTTTTTCACCCCTTTCTTTTTTATTCTCTAGAAAAATATGGAGTTCCAAAAAAAATTTGTAAAATGGGTATGAGTACTGTATTCTTCAGCTATGATTAGGTCCATAATTAGAAACCAGGTCTCTCAAAGTGTCAGAGTTGTTTTTGGGGTTCACCAGGGTTCCCCCTTAGCCCCCTATTATATCAATTCTCTTTAGACCTATTAATTAAAAAAATAAATGATGTATCCTTATGGCAGGGCATTGCATATGGAGCCCATGGCCAGGAGCTGCGCATTATAGCCTATGCTGATGTAATTTGTTTATTTTTTACATCATTATCTCATGTAGATTTATTCAGGCAGGAAATGGGGAAATTCTCAGTGCTTTCAAATGCTAAATTAAATTTGAGTAAGAGTAAAGGCTTAATTTTTGGTCCAGAAGGGGTTTTAAAAGAAACTCATGGGGGAATTGAGGTAGCATCAGATCCCTTGAAAATCTTAGGTTATTTTCTTTGGTCCAAGGAATTTACTCTTTCAAAACTGGAAAACTGCAGTATGCCATGCAGAAATGAAGGTTCATAGATGGAAGGCATGGAGATTGTCTAAATTTAAAAGAATCCATATAATTAAACAATTCATAATTCCCCTTTTTTATAAATAGCAAGGATATTTCTGCCCCTTTAGTTTTTGAGACTAGACTTTATAATTGCTTTTTTCAAATGCTTTGGGGGTCCAGACTTAACCTGATTTTAAAAGATGCTTTACTTATTTACCTAAAGGACAAGGGGGTTTAGGGATGGTGGATCCTATCATCTTTTTTCACTCCATCTTTTTTTTCTCAAACTATAAGATTGGGCTTATGTCGTACTGAACAGCCTGATAGTAGATGGATCACGAAGACTATAGGTTCTTATTTTTTATAGTGGAACCCACATCTCCCAAAACCACACATTAGGCTCAAGTTACCTATTTTTTTTTTTTTAAACCATCAGCTCAGAAACTTAGGAAATGGGACCTGACAGATGACATTATTAAAAATAACTCTGCAAAACAATTATATAAGGTGATATTAGCTTTAATGCATCCTGATATTCCAGTTTTTATGAACTGCTCCCCTGAACATGTTGATTTGATCCTTATTCAATTAAAGAATGAGAGGATTCCTCCTCATATGTGGGAGATATTATGATCATCTATATACGGTCGCTTAAATGTCCGTGGTAATTGGAAACATAACGTGTTAGAGGATAGAAATTGCCCATATCCCATATGTGTTGCAGCAGAGGAAACAATGCATCAGTTTTTGTTTGACTATTCTTTTTCAGTAGCATTGTAGAAGCATTTAGGAACACAGAATCTATTGACTAAAAGATGTAATCATTTCACAAATGAGTTGAAACAATCTTTGAGACAGTTTTCTCCACGTTACTTAGGATATAAATTGAGCCTTAGTAAGTGGCATCTACTTTGTGTATTATTATTAATACGGAGTGGTGATATTGAACAGAATCCAGGACCAAATGAAAATAAAGGATTGTCCATAGTACATGAAAATGTTAGAAGCTTAACTAAAAAAATTGATGACTATCGGGTCTGGGCTAAGGAAACCAAATATGATATAATAGCATTATCAGAAACCTGGCTTCATGGAAATATACAAGATGAGGAAATTCAGCTAATGGACTATAAGGTAATTAGGAAGGATAGAGGGAAAAAAGGTGGTGGGGTTCTGTTGTATATTAAAAACAGTTTAGGCTCATTTCAAACGTTATTAGCAACTAATCATGAGGGGGTAGATGGTTTAATGATAAAAATTGGTTCACTGAGGTTAGTTGTAGGAGTGTTTTATGCCCCTCCAAAGACAAAAGTAAAAACATTTGATTCTTTAGCAGAGATCATTTTGGATAAGATAGGAGATCATAAGATTTTGATAACAGGTGATTTTAATTCAAATTGGTTGCAATCCAGGGGTGCAAAATTAAGAGAAAGTTTTGCAACTTTGGGATTGGATCAAATAATACAAAATCCAACCAGATCCACTAATAATCAATCTTTGGGCTCTTTATTAGATCTGATATTTGTATCACAAGGGATACAGGTTTTGACACAGAAAATATTACCTTTGAATTTGAGTGATCATAATCCAATAGCATGTAGTTAATATAAATAAAACAACGAACATAAATAAAACCACATATTGGGTAGAGATTATACTAGGTTTAATGAGTTAAAATATAGGAATTCTCTAATAAAACAAAATTGGGAAAGGATCTTTCTCATTCCAGATATTGAATTAGCTCTTCAAGAGTTTAATGAAATAATGTTATCATGTATACAGCAACATGCACCAAAAGTAAAAAGTTAATTAAAGATAACCAATTACCTTGGATAACAAATAAATTGATAAAACAACTAAGAATAAGAGATAGAGTATGGAAAAAAGCTAGAAGGAATAAGGAAATTGAGACTTGGGAAAAATTTAAATATTGGAGGGATAAATGTAAAAAAGACATAAAGAGAGCTAAAGTACAATATTATTTGACTAAGTTAAATAAGGCAAGGGATCCAAAAAGTTTTTGGAGGCAAATCTCTAATTTAAAAGATCCCATAAAACAAAGACAAAAGATCAATTTAAGTCAAGGAGAAAGTTTGATAAAAGATCAAGAAGGAGTTGCAAATTATTTTAATGCATACTTCATTGATCTGCCTGATTTAAATATTCCTAAATTAATTAAAAGGACATCTGAAATTTCCTTGGACAAATTAAAAAGAAATAAGGAAACAATGAATAAGATTAATCTTGGATTTAAATTCAAATTTAAAGAGGTAATGGTAAAGTAGTAGAAAAGGAATTGAGAAACTTGAATGTCTCAAAATCTGGAGGTCTAGATGAAATTGATGCTAAATTTTTAAGATATGGAGCCGACATTATTGCTCCAGTTGTTACATATTTATTTAATTGGAGTATACAATGTTCTGTGGTCCCAAAGGTATGGAAATAAGTAAAATAATACCAATCTTTAAAGGAGGAAAGTACATTGGTATCGAATTATAGACCAATTGCCATATTGCCCATATTGTCTAAAATTCTGGAAAAATTAGTTCATACACAATTGAGGAGTATCTAGAAGATAATGAACTAATGACTAGTTACCAACATGGATTTGAAAGGGAAGTCAACAAGCACGGCCTTGCTTGATTTTAATGATTTGGTAACAACATCATTGAATCGGGTAAATGTACAGGGGCCGGTTTGTTGACTAAATAAAGCGTTGATTTGGTTCAACATGAATTATTGTTGCTTGATCTGTTTGAATTGGGTATTCAAGATGAAACATTAGCGTGGATTAAATCATATCTATCTGATGAAGACAATGTGTTGTTTTGGGAGAAATTGCCTCAGATCAAGGTGAAGTTTTTCGAGGTGTCCCACAAGGTTCTATTTGGGCCCCTCTTTTAATGTTTATGTGAATAACCTTCCAAGGCAAATAGAAAACTGTGATGTCAGAATGTCGCAGATGATACTGTAATAGTTGCATCTGCTGATAATATGGATCAATTAACACATAAACTTCAACAGGATATAAACTTACTACAGACCTGGTTTAATAACCATGGTCTGTTATTAAATCCAAAGAAAACTCAAAGTATGGTATTTGGAGAATTGAAAAAAGAGGAAATTTGAACTTAATATTAATTTGGCAGGGAATAAACAGATTACAGTAGTTGATACTTATAGATATCTGGGGTACAGATTGATTGTGGTTTACAATATTCAGAACATGTTAGTATACAAGTGAGAAAGGTAACTCAAAATTAGGGGTATTAAGAAGAGTAGCAGGAGCCTGACAAAGAAGGTAAGGGAGAAAGTGGTTGGGCAGCTATTAATCCCAGTTTTAGAATATGGGTCTATACTATATATGCATTCTGGCATTACAGTATTAAATAAAGTAAATCAGGTTTATTATAAAATGAGTAAATTTATAACAAAGAAGTGAACACGGTGTGCATCATTGTGATCTATATAAAAAATTAAATTGGTTAGACCCAAAACAGAGAAGGGTCTATATTTGGTATAAACAGTGTTATCAAATCTTGAAAGATGAACCTAGACATTGTTTGGTTGATCACATTATTTTTAAAGATGATAGGATATTAACTATGCAGACAAGATTCTTTGGTAAAGAAATCCCCATGACTAGATCTCAGAATAGGTATGGAAACTAAATGCTCCAGAATACAGTAGCTTATTATTGGAATAAATTGCCCCATAGATTTAAGGTAATTACAGATTCATCCATATTTAATAAAAAATAAAGGGCATACTTGCAATTATCATGTACCTGTTTTAAGTAAAATATTTAAATGTATTGTGAAGTGATGTTTTGTATAATTGTATGTTATTTATTACCAGGACTTTGTTGAAAACGGGACTGATGTCCCAACAAATGTGTTCCCTGTATAAAAATAAAATTTTACAAACAAACAAACAAGTGGAAAATGCCCTATGTTAACCTATCACTGTTTTGTGTTAGGCATATACCCAGTATATTTAGTAGCATTGCCCAGGTCTCGAACTTTGGACCCTCGGCACCAAAGGCAGCAACCTTACCGCTGTACCTCTACGATGGGTGCCTATACACTCTATCTATACCCGCTAGTGGAAGTATGGGCAGATAGGGCCAGCCACCTCCCCTTAGTCACATTCCTATAGCTGTCCATATTAGACACATACCATATTAACCCCCCTGCCCACTCCACACATACTCCATCACCACGTTGGGCCCCCACCCTGCTTACCTCCACCTCTCCACCACTCTATCCTCTACGGCCCTCTACCCCCTCCCTCCCACTGCCAACACTATCTCTACCTCACACCCTTTTTGGCCCACTTCCCATCTCCTGCATCAAACCTTCACAGCCCTTCTCTGCATGCCTATTCCATGCTCTTCCCCTAGCAAGCCCTCCCGCTACTGCTATCGAGAAAGTCACCTATGTACTGCCATCCTACGATCAATATCCCTACTACTACTAATATCTGGCAACGTCCATCCCAACCCAGGCCCAGCAGCCCACAACCAGTCACAGGCCACCCAGGGCCTCCGAATAGCCACTATGAATGTTTGCAGCCTGCGGAAAAAACAGCATCCCTGCAGTGTTGGATAGCCCAGTATCAACCTGATGTCCTTGCTCTAGCGGAAACCTGGCTCTCAAAAAGAATACCCAACACTTCTGTCACTATCCGTGGCTTTGTTCTACTCCAGGAAGACAGACTGGGAAAGCGTGGGGGTGGATGTGGCTTATATCTACGGGACACTCTGCACTACCCACTCCAACCCTGGACAATAATGCCCAAGCCCTCACAATAAGCTCACACCCGACCCAAATAGAGCCCCGCTAATCCTCACTGTTGCATATATTCCCCCCCGCAATCAGACAGCTGCAACCCAATCCTTAGCAGATTATCAAGCCACCCTGCCCCACAAACTGGAGCGGATACTGGTTGGGGACCTTAATATAAACTGGTTAGCAAACACAGCCTCCCATGCCAAGGACATCTTTGCCTTACTGGATCTACCTCAACTCGTATCCAGTCCCACAAGGTTCAATCCCTCTAATAATTCAGGCTCCCTGCTGGACTTACTACTTATGAAATGCCCTCATCGGGTCACGGACCTGGTGGTCCTTCTCGACTCCCTGAGCGACCACTCCCCTATCCTATTCACCTGGTCCTGCCAACTGCCGAAGTCACCGCCCAGTGTCACCTTCCCGTCATCGCCTAAGGCCTGGATGCCTCACTAAACTCAAAATCCACCTGACACATAGTGACTGGACCCCAATCTCACTGGCTACCAATATTAATGATGCCTTGACCTATTTCACAAGTGTTTTCAATAATGCCTGTGATGTCTTTGCCCCCATCACAACTGTAACCTCCAAGAAACGTACCGCCCCATGTATAACCCCTGCCTTGCTACATCAGCTAAAGGAAAGAGACGCCTTTTGGTACCATGCCATTAACTCAAGGTCACAGGTGGATAGGCAGGCCTACAATGCTGCCCAAAATAGGTGTACTTGGGAAATAAGGAAAGCCAAGGCACTCCACTACAGATTCACCCTGGCCGCTTCCTGGGGGAGTACTCGTATTTTCTGGGATAATATCAAAAATCTCAATGGGAAGTCTCAACCCACCCCCCGCTCAACTAACCATTGATGGCGACATCACTACGGACCCTTTTATTATTGCAAACAGCCTAAATTCTACCTTCTGGGATCTAAGCCAGGTACAACCAAAGAACTTCTTTGACCCCATCCAACCCACCCCGGGGCCTAACCTGCACCGCCTCTTTTTCCACCTCAGAGTCATTACACCTACAGAAGCCAAACAGTACCTATCCAAAGCACTCAGGAACTCTACCTACAATAAAGACATCTTTGACATGAAAAATCTATTCCGTGTCCTTGACGCAGTTCTGTCACCACTCACTGATCTTCTAAACCGCTCCCTCTGTCTGGGCCAATTCCCGGATGCATGGAAAACTGCCATTATAACCCCAGTTCTAAAAAGTGGTGATTGCACTTCCCCTAACAACTATCGGCCCATCTCAATTCTACTGCCACTCTCCAAAGCCCTCGAAAAAATTATAGTGGACCAACTTACTGAATACCTTCTCACCCATAATATTTTATACAGGGAACAGCATGGTTTCAGATTAGGGCATAGCACTACTACAGCTCTAATAGAATTTTCTAATGCTCTGCACTCTGCACTAGATAAAGGCACCTCCCTGGGGCTGTATTTATAGATCTCTCAAAGGCCTTTTACACGGCCTCTCACTCCTTCCTCTTGGCCACTCTCAAACACCTCGGAGTTGGCCAAGGTCTTCTCGCCTGGTTCACCAGCTATCTCACCAAACGATCGCAGTGCATCAAAATAAACAAGACCCTGTCATCCACACTACCGGGGGTGCCTCAAGGATCTATCCTAGGTCCTCTCCTCTTCAGTGTTTATCTAAATGCCACCGCCGACAAGCTGAAACATCCTCCATCGTGGACAGTGGAGTACTAATAGCCTCTCACCCCGACCCCTCCTCCCTACAAGACTCCTTCAAACAGATTGAAAACTGTTTTATGGCCCGCAGTCTAGTTGTCAACATTAAGAAAACAAAATCTATGCTCTTTGTGCACCATAAACACAGGGCCAGAGACCACCCCATCACAATTCTATCTAACTCACTCGTCCCCCTGGAACAAGTCTCTACCTACAAGTACCTGGGAGTCACTTTTGACTCCTCGCCTACCTTCCATGAGCACATCAAAAATCTCACCTCAGCCGTTAATGTCCGCTTAGGCCTCTTATATCAACACAAAGATTGACTCCCACCAGAAGCTCTACACCTGCCAGTCACATCCTCAATCTTGTCCCTAGTTGACTATGGCCTTTCAATCTTTTCAGTGGCTGACCCCACAGCAATTCATCAAATTCAACTGTCCATCAACAAAGCCTGCCGGCTCATATCGGGTGCAAACACATGCACACCTGCACCCTATATGCTCTCGCAAATATTCTGTTGCTAGAGGAGCGCCTGCAGTACCAGACCTGCCTACTTACAAAAAAGATACACCTGGGGCTAACCCCCATAGGTGTAGCAGCCTCCCTTCAATCAGCTACCCCACTTATTACTACTCTGGCAGCCTCCAAATCTATCTGGAAGGTACCCAAGGTCAGAACATCCCTAGCACAAAGATCCTTCTCATACAGAGCCCCACTATGGTACAATGCCCTCCCTCCTAGCTCTCCCATCCATTAACAAACTAGGCCCTTTCAAGGCAGTGCTAAAATCACATATACTAGCCACACGTAGCTGTCATTGCACCCACTAACTTCCTCAAATGGCCTACATAGCCTCAGGACCCTTTCTGGTGCTGACAAGGCCTCTCTGAGGCTGCCCTCTGTCATGTACCGTGAGGTGCCAGTTCGAAGGTCCATCCAGCTTAACTAAAAGATCACAAGGCCTGTTTAAAATCTGACAGTACCTTTCAAAGGTAGCAACTGTATCCATCATTGTATCTATATTGTTTATAGAACCTAGCTAATCTCTTGTACAATATAGGCAACTTTGAATGTATGTGCCATGACTGTCTGTATGGAGCCGCTTAGGCTGCTACCTTGAAATGTATGACTCAAAACTAGTACATTTCACATGTATGATACTCCAATGTACCTCTCTTCCAATGTTATCTCTGTCAATGTATCAATATGTCTTGTGCTTCCTGTGACGCGGAGCCTTTGGAAATGAGTCCATGACTCAAAGGGTTGTAATTCCTGTGTACTTAAATAAATAAATAAATACATAAATTTATGTACTTTTCATAAGGAAACTCTAGCAATATTTTTTTGTATTTCTAAATTTTATTTATGGCATGCCAGATGTCAGTGGGTCCTTTGCCAGAGGCAATGTCCTGTGAAACCTTTTCTGTTTTAGTGGGTCAAGCTATGAGGACGGTGTTTCAGAAGGATAAGTTACGGGTTTCTCCATTAAAAGTAATGAGGTGGTGGAAGGGTTTTGCTATTTTTATAAAATATAAATAAGTTTGGGTGAGGAAACCTTGAATATTTATTTTGAATTTAATAGATTTTAAGTAACTAATGTATGATGTAATACTTTATTTTAGTTATGATTTCTCTACTTTTTGTATGATTTACAGTAATTTGTCAGTTTGAAAGTGATTTATTCTGTTTTGTAATGCTTATTTTGTGTTTCACCACTCTTTTTGTATATATTTGTTTTTTTGATGTTCTTATAATAAAAATTCCCCTACTCTTTTCGAGAAGTGCCGTAGGATCTTTAACATCCACCTGAACTACCACCAGAACAGGCAGATAGGACCTCAGTTTAACGTCTCATCCGAAAGACGGCACCTCAGGAATGCAGCACCGCCCTCATGCTGCATTGCAGTGTCAGTATTGGGATATTAACCCAAGCGCCTGGTGTGGGGATAGAACCCACAGCCTTCTGATCTCCCGGCCTCAGAGGTGAGTGTGCTACCTGTTGAGCCGCTGACACTGTCATTGGGCTTATAGTGATCATTCAGAGTTGCAAAAGTTATAATAACGGCACCTCCCACCACCTACTGACCTCCATTAATGTTCATCTGCAAGGTTCCTTCCTTCCTCCCTCCCTCCTACATTACATAGATTTAAATGTTATGTAACAGACTATGAAGCGGCTGAGGTATACGCCTGGAAGAAAGATTTTAAACGGAAGCAAGTGTGTGATCTTTATGACTCAGACAGTGAAAAACCTAAAGAAAATTGTGATTAAACGGTATTGTCTTGCTCATTTAGAATGACCATTGAGCCACAAATCCTCAAGAAGAGACCAGCAAAAGAGCCTCAAAACATAGGTATTGAGTGTTTGGTGGCAAAAGAATAAAGAATTAAGGAAAAGATTATTTTGGTCCAGCGTTTTATTTTGAAGTTTTTGGGACACTGGACTAAAGCCAGATTTGTACTGGTTCATTTTTAGAAGGCTCTTTGGTTTCCAGGATTTTCTTAAATCCATTTTCAAAGTATAGTAGTACCCTCCAGGGAGGGCGGTATGGGCTGTCAGCTACAAGGCCCTCCATCTGCAGTGTTGATCCTCATTACTACCTGGAGTGTTAGCTATAGTCGAGTACCACCCTCCTGTCATGTTTTATTGGTAGTATATTATTGTGCTATGGTAAGCACCAGTTTTAACCTTAAACCTCTTTTTCTTTCTGATCTTCTCAATCTTGCCTCTGGGTCTGTAGCCTGGAGCTCATTGAGGCTTTTATTTAAAGGGAACCCTCCCCTCCCCTGCACTAATGCTGTGGTGCCTGTTGGTCCCTATTAAGAAAAATGCATTGGAAGGAAATTTTTTGACTCTGCCAACCACTTTTTTTTTAAACTTGCAATTTCTTCCCTCGCTACTCCTCTGCTTATTCCTTGGGGCTCCTCAGGCACTTCCTAATCCCCTTCAGCATCTAGCCCTGCGCACCTACTTCCATGGAGCTGTGGCTTCACCCCCAGATGGGGTCAGGGTGGGTGTGAAGTCTCTGGACATCTTGTCATGTCAAGTGGTGCTCTTTTGCTGTGGGAAGCAGGGGAACCTGGATAGACTGGGGCGGTCATCGTCACGGGGTGCCATGGGCCATGGTAGTTTTCTTCCCCTTACTCTCACAGAGACATTGTGTGCCATAATGTCAAGGCATGTCTGTGCACACTATATGTGTGTCACACCGGCATCCATGATGTCCCTCCCTCCCACCTCTTTCTCTGACTGTACTGTCACCTGTGAACTCCAGGTGGCAGTATCTCAGTGGAGTTTGGAGTCCACCCTTCCCAGAGGAGGAGACCATCCTCTGGGATGCTCAGTCCTCCTCCCCAGACAACCCAAGCTTGTTCCCGAACTCTGGTTGCTGGCTTTGCGAGCAGTAATGCTACCACTGCCCTGACAGGCCAGCATCCATCTGCCACATTAACATACTCCCTGTTCTGATATCCCTTGCAGCCAGCCCTTTGATGTCGCAACTAATGGACTGAGCCGGGTGTGGGGGGGGGGGGGTCTGTGTACTGGCAAGTCACTTAGCTAGTATTAGAAATATAGAAACATAGAATTTGACGGCAGGTAATGACCGCTTGGCCCACCTAGTCTGCCCATTTCCCTACCCAACGGATAAGCTGCAGATCCTAGTTAACCAACAGCCTACTTCCTCCTACCCCCCCACTAGAATTGCCTTATGTCTGTCCCATGTATTCTTGAATTCCCCTACTGTTTTTGTCTCTATGACCTCCTCAGGAAGGCTGTTCCATGTATCCACAACCCTCTCTGTGAAGAAATACTTCTCACATTACCTCTGAGCCGTCCCTCCTCTATCTTCAGATTGTGCCCCCTTGTTTTTATTTATTTAGATTTTGTTAACCAGGTAAGCCCTCTGAGACCAGAGATCCCTTTTTCAGGGGCGACCCGGGGTTGAGTACACCAACCACTTTACGTTAGGTACAGTAGGCAGCTTCAAAATACATATACAGTTTGTACAGGAAGCTTGGTAACAGACAGAGAGCATACAGTAAGTAACAGAGTCGGAGCACATGCATTGTCAGTGGGGTACATTAGCCCACAGCCTTCAAAATACATACACAGTTTGTACAGGAGGCAAGGGGACGGTAAGATGGTGTAGGAGCACATTCAGTAAAAAAAAAAAACAGAGCAGTGTACGTACATTACCAGTGGGGCATATGTGCCTACAGAGGTAAGTCTATAGAGGTTAGCTAGTCCATAGGGAGCAAAGAGTTTTGTCGGTAGCCATTTTGGTGGGGTGAGGTAGGGTGTGTTATCCAGTGGTTGCAGCAACAGTGGCTCAGTTCAAGGAGCTAGACTTTAAGACCAGCCTTGAATGAGGAGAGGGAGGGTTTGTCAAGGAGGGAAGAGGGGAGCGAGTTCCAGAGGTGTGGGGCAGTGAACTGGAAGGAGCGTTTTCCTTGATTGGTACGGATGTGGGTTATATTCAGGAGCCGACTGGAAGTAGACCGAAGATTACGGAGGGAGACTTTGGGGGTGAGCAGGTTTCTAAGGTGAGGTGGGTGGTGAATGGAGAGGAATTTGTAGGTAAGGCAGGCAGGGGAAAAGGACAATTTATGCCAGAGTGTTGGCCAGTGAAGGTCCTTGAGAGCCTCACAGTGATGCCTCCTAGGGGAGGAGTGGGTTGCAAGGCGAGCAATGTGGTAGTAGAGGGTAGAGAGCTTGTTTAGCTCGGGCTCTCTCAGGGACTGTAGTAGTGGGGAGCCGTAAAGCAACGAGGGGAGGAGGTTGCAGTTGGCAATGGCTCAACGTGCTTCTCCAGAGAGGGAGTTTCCGAGGCGGTATAGTAGGCCCAGCCTCAGGTGGATGGATTTTGTTAAGACATCTATGTGGGGTTTGAAGGTTAGCTCTTGGTCAAGGGTAACCCCAAGATACCTAAACTGGTCAGCGACCTCGACACACTTTCTTTGGGCTGACGATCTCTGGAGAAGACCGCTATGGTCATTGCCCAGTCGCCAGGTCCCGAAAAGGACTGCTTTTGTTTTTGCACATCTCTTTTTCTGAAAGATGCTACCCTCTTGGACTTTGTTGATTCCCTTGAGGTATTTGAAAGTTTCTATCATGTCCCCCCTCTCCTTCCTTTCCTCGAGGCTATACATCTTTAGTTTCTTTAGTCTTTCTTCATATGTCTTCTGATACAGACCCTGCATCATTTTGGTTGCCCTCCTCTAGACAGCCTCCACCCTGTCTATGTCTTTGTGGTGAGTACTCCAGATGTGGTCTTACCAACTGTCTGTACAGAGGGCCAACAACTTCCTGTTTTTTACTGGTGATGCCTCTCCCTATGCATCCCAGTATCCCCCCAGCCCTCCTTACTGCCTTCTCACATTGCTGGCCCACCTTTAGGTTGTCTGATATGACTACCCCCAGATTCCTTTCCATTTTTGTTGTTGTCAGTATCTCACCCCTCATTGTGTGCTCTTCCCCTGGGTTTTTGTTTCCCAGGTGCATTACTTTGCACTTTTTTGCATTGAATCTAAGCTGCCATACATTTGACCATTCCTCCAACCTTGCCAAGTCCCTTTTCATCCTTTCCACCCCAACTTGTGTATCAACCCTGTTGCAGATCTTTGTGTCATCTGCATAGAGACATACTTTCCCTTCCGGTCCCTCTTCAATATCACTTATAAAGACATTAAAAAGGACCGGCCCCAGTACTGAACCCTGCGGTACTCCACTAGTAACCCTCCTTTCTTCACTGTGGACTCCATTTACTATTACCCACTGTGTCCTGTTGTCCAACCAGTGTTTTACCCAGGCTACCACCCTAGGACCAACTCCCAGGCTGGCTAATTTCTTTAATTAATCTTTTGTGTGGGACTGTGTCAAATGCCTTGCTAAAGTCTAGGTAGGCCATGTCCACAGCCCCTCCCTGGTCTACTGCTTTGGTCACCCAGTCAAAGAAATCAATTAGATTTGTCTGACGCAACCTTCCCTGTGAATCCATGCTGCCTTGGGTCCTGTGCCCCACTGGCCTCCAGGTACTCAACAGTTCTTTCCTTCAGAAGTGATTCCATCATTTTCCCTACTACTGAGGTCAAACTGACAGGTCTGTAGTTTCCTGCCTCTGTCTTGCTCCCACTTTTGTGAAGGGGAATCACATCTGCCCTCCTTCAGTCCTCAGGTACCAGCCCGTCCTCCCATGATTTATTAAAAAGGGTAGTCAGTGGTGTTACTAGTTCTTCCTTTAGTTCTTTTAAAATTCTGGGCTGAATCCCATCAGGCCCCACTGCTTTTTATCCACCTTCAGATTTAAGAGTTCTTTCAAAACCCTTTCTTCTGTGAAAGGACTAATATCACCCCATCCAGAGTGCTTCTATTGACCGGATTAGGTATTTCCCCCTGCTTTTCCATTGTGAATACTGAGCAGAAGTATTCATTCAGTATCCCTGCTTTTTCACTGTCGCTCTCTGCCCAACCACCTTCCTATTTGTTCAGCCTCAGTATCCCTTCCTTAGTCTTTCTTTGCTCCCTAATGTTTCTATAAAAGGTTGTATCCCCCTTCTTTACCAAGTTGGCTATTTTTTCTTTGGTTTGGGCCTTTGCTGTTGTGACTGCCTTACCCGCTTCCTTCTGCTTTAACTGGTACAGTTCTCTGTTCTGCTTCTTCTGTGTTTCCTTATACTTCCTGAATGCTATCTTTTTTTTTTCCCTTACCTTCCCCGCTACTTCTTCTGAGAACCATAGTGTTTTTTTCTTTCGTTTTGATTTGTTTATTTGCTTCACATGATGACCTGTTGCCTCTGTGATGGCGGCTTTGATGTTTCCCCATTGTTGCTCCACCCCACCTTCTTGCCTGTTTGCTAGTGCTTTTCTGAGGCACTCTCCCATTTTGACAAAATCAGCCCTCCTGAAGTCCAGTACCTTCACTTTTGTGTGGCTTGACTCTACAGCTAAGTTTGTCATGAACCACACTGTTTGGTGGTCGTTTGTTCCCAGATGGCTACCCACTTCAGGATCAGAGATCCTCTCTCCATCCCCATTTGAGGGTACCAGGTCTAAGATTGCTCTCTCCTGAGTGGGTTCCAAAACTAGCTGTCTCAGGCATGCCCCCTGAAGGGCATCGAGAATGGCCCTGCTCTTGGATGTGGCTGCAGCAAAAGGTGCTCCAGTCAACATCTGGCATATTCAGGCCCCCCATCAGCAATATCTCCCCTTTCTCTGCCATCCCAAGGATGCCTTCTATCATTTCCTTGTCCATGTCCTCCCCCTGAGACAGGGGGTCTGTATACAACCCCTGTGCAGATTGTGGAGCCATTTCCAGTCTCCAGGGTGACCCACAGTGCCTCCTCTCCTCCCTGTTTACCCTTTAGTTCTGTTGCTTTTATCCCTTCCCTTACATAGACAGCTACTCCTCCTCCTCCTCCTCCTCTTCCCTCTCTGTCCCTCCTGTAGATTGTATACCCTGGTATGTTGACATCCCAGTCATGGTTCTCTTGTGTACCATGTTTCTGTGACTGCCACAATATCCAGGCATCCCTCTTCCATCAAGGCCACCATTTCAGGGAGCTTTTTACCTAGACTACGGGCATTGGCACTTATTACCCTCCATTTTTTTATGGCTTTATCTCTTTTTGCCCCATCCCTGTCCCTGCTGCCTTTGTCTTTTTCTCCATTTACCCCTGCCCTTCTCCCTATCGACTGCTCTATTTTGGTGTTTACCTCACTAATTACCCTGATTTTTTTTGGGGGGGTTAGGATTTCCCTTATCCTCTTCAGTGCCTCCCCCCTTGGCTAGTTTAAATGCTTGCCACTGAAGCATTTAAACCTATCACCTAGGATCCTGGTTCCCCTCCAGGATAGATGCAGACCATCACGCCTGTATAGGCCTGCATCCCTCCAGGTGGAGCCCCAGTCCCCAATGAAGCCAAATCCCTGAGCTCTGCACCAGCTTTTCAACCAGTCGTTGAATCCCATGGTGCGGAGTGCCCTAGCCTCATCCATGCCATAGACAGGTAGCACTTCCGAGAAAGTTACCATGTGTGCTACTTGTCTAAGGCACCTCCCCAACTCCACAAACTCCTGTTGCACTGCTCTGATCCCATTCTCAGCCAGGTCATTCGTCCCTAGGTGGATAATGACATCTAGCTCCCTCCCCCTTGCTGCTGCTCCCACTATCCTGAGGATTCGTTTACTGTCCCTCCAAGGCTTGGTGCCGGGCAGGCACCTTACCTCCCTTTCCCCTCCTTCCCCCACTTCTACCCCCCCCGACAACTGAGTCCCCCACCAGGAGTTGTTTCCTTCCCCTGTGGGGTCCTGGGCCACCCTCCCGTGGGTCTCCATTGTGGAGGTTCCCAGCATCCTCCTTGGTCTCTACTGCAGGTGCCTCCATAGAGGAACTATGCTTCGCCAGAGTGGTGAATGAATTGTGGAGAGGCACAACTGGAGGGATACACCTCTATTCCACCACCCTCACCCTTGCTGAGCCCACCGTGGTCCAACCACTCCTCTTTCTTGGCAACCTCTGAGGTAGTGGCGGTGGCCTGGGTGGTCCCTGGGTGGGGGAGCAAGTTTCCCGAATCCTTGCCAGGTCATCATGGAGACTAACAACCTCCTCCCTCAGACCAGAGAGGTGCCTGCAAATAGGGCAGCAACGCAGTTTCCAGAATGTCTCCCGGAAGACTGCTGCTCTACAGCCAGTGCATTGCACCACTCCCCACATGTCTGTGTCCCTTCCTGTTACAGATGCTTTTTTGTTTTTTGTTCTTGTTTTAGTGTATGCAAGCTTATGAGTGTCTCTATCCCCTATTTAGTGTGCTGTGCCTTTAAGGATATGATCAGGTGTATGTTGTTAGCAGTTTAGAGGAAGTGATGTCAGAGACCCTGCTATAAAGGAAGTTATGCGCTTGATGTGGGTGGGGTGAGGGGAAGGGTGGCTGGGAGTAAACCTATACTGTCCAGAAACAATCACCTACGACTCTTACCCTCCACTCCGGGGAGTGCCTTCCTTCCTTTCAGACACCTATTTCACAAAGGCTAAGTAACAGGTCTAGTCACAACTGACTGCAAATATCTCCCAGCTACAGTTCCTCCCAGGCAAATTAAAGTTAAAACAAAGAAAAGTCCACCCCATAAACAGAATCAGTACTAGTTACTTACACAGGTCCAAAAAGTAATAATTCAGTTCAGTGTAGTCTAGAAAATAACCCCCTTGATTCAAGGAAGATGTGGCTGCTTTCTCACTCTCCCTGTCTTCAATGTGAGAAGGAGACTGCAACACCTCTGAGACAAAAAAAAACTTTTCAGCAAAAAAGAAATAAATGAAATAGGGGCAAACAGTAATTTTGCTTAGCCTAATGATAAAAAGTCACAAAAATTTAAGCACCACCTGTAATAATTTCACAGAAGATAAAACCTGTAAAATACACTTTGCTACAGAGAAAAATAAAGCAGTAACAGAAGATATACCTTGCAAAAGACAATTTGAATCAGAAGATTACAGCAGTAATCTGTAAGCACAAAACCAGTAACAAACCTGTAGGCACACCCTGTAATAATTCAGCAGAAAGTATACCCAGCAACAGCAATTTGAATCAGAGAAAAATAAAGCAATGAAATGTTAGCAACAAACAGTAACAAGCCCTGTTAGTACAAAATAAAAACAACAACACACAATAAATCTGCCTGGCCAAAAGTCTTAATCCTTTCCCTTACTCTGGTAAGGTTCTTAGTTCTGTCCTTTCAAGCAAGCTAGAACGGAAGAGCTCAGGTGAAGCTAGGTGCCTTGGCCAGCAAACCTAGCCTTCCACCTCCCCTAGCCTTCCACCTTCATTGGTCGCAGAAAGAATGATGCGAACATACACGACCTTCACACTAATGCAGTGTAACCCCCATTACCGGGGTTACTAGAATCCCAGAAACACCTAGTGGTAGGTAGGGAAGGCAGCTTGTGAAACTCCAGTTAAATGGATTTCACACTGTCTCACTCTGTTCTCAGTCTCAGCTGAGACTGAGGGATGACATCACCATAGAACTTTCGCAGCTGCATAAGCCACACTGGAATGTAGCAGTTGAAGGTTAGCATAGGACGTTGGGGATTTTGAATTCAGTCTGTGTGCAGTCTTGGTGAGAGACAGTAGTACAGCTGTCTGTGAACAGGCTCTCGGAGTTTAAGCTCTGTTTTAGGACTGCTATTAAGAAGGTGTGTGTTTCTACCGTAAGAGGAACACAGAAACTGATTGTTGAAATGGTGGAGACCGCTGTTTCTGGTCCATGTGCCCCATCCCTGAGGGAATTGGGTGGGAAAGGCTTGCCTGTTTTCCAGGGGCAACCCTCCTGGTTCCGGCTAAGGGAAGAAGTTGCCTTTTTTCAAGTTGTGCTGTGGCACCAGAAGTCTGAGAGAGATATTCCTGTGGAAGAATCACCTGTGGGGCACCTGCAACCAAAGGGTGAGTTCACTCTGACAGAGGGCCAGTGTTTTTCACCTGAACTGTTGGAACGTGGGGATTGGACTGCTTAATCTGTAGGAGGTCTAGTGTAATAGACATTGCCTTTCAACTCAAGTAGGTTCAAGTCCAGCACAAAGAGTGAAGTAAAGTGGGGATTGGACTGCTTGATCAGTGGGGGGCCTAGAGCAGTGGGCTATGCCAATTAAAAGTATGTTCAAGTCCAGCATAAAGGGAAAGCAAGACAAGTAGAGGAAATGTGGCATACATTTAGCAATAATCTACATTGCCAAGCTTTACAGTATGAGGTGTTTACTGTCCAGAGAAATGGCCGGGTATGAATTGTGGGAGCGAGAGGTGGGAGACCCCCCATCAGTAGTAACCAAATTCACCACTACGGATTTTGCTCTGTGGCAACTTTTCTTTCTCTCAGGTACTTGGCCAGTGCTTGAGGAAAGTACCCAGACGTGAGATTAAGAGGAAATTCCCTGATAGAGCTGAGGTGCTCTTAGGTGGTTTAGGGAACCATCAGAAAATGTTTCCATGACATATGGAAGGTGTCCGAGTGGCTGGCAAGGGAGCTGAGCCAGGGAAAACCCAGAACAGTGTACAAGTTCGGGCTATGTACCCAAAGCAGCGTGCAAGTCTGGGCTGTGTGCTCGGTGGGTTCAGAGCCTGAGGGCTAAAGTGTTGAAGAAGTGTTCTTGGTTCTCTTAATCTGCATTACCAGGAGTGTAGCCCCGTGGGGGTCCATCTATTCTTTGTTTATTCTGCTTGGATGTGAATAAAAGCCACACTTTAGAATCCCATTTCTGGTATTGGACATTACAGTTATTGCTTCATGTGTTCGGAGTTACTTGGGTGCCCCTGTGCAGAGTAGCCAAACCTAGCCCTTGTGCCGAGTAACCTAGTCCTCCCCAAACCCAGTCCCCACTAGTATTGGTGTCAGATTCAAACAGCGTACTGCCTGTCGTTTGCAAAATGAAGGGGTGGGGGTTACACAAGCTAGTTGACTTGCCCGTACATAGAAGTCCTCCTGTGGCTGAGTTCATCAGTTGTAGCTATCAGAGTGCTGGCTGCACGGGGTGGGGCGACTGAGACAGGTAGTGTATTAACATGGTGGGCAGAGGTTGCAGGACCAGCCAGATAAAAAAATTAAATTAAAACACATTAAGTTCATTAAAAATTTCATTCTAATGCATTTTTCCTAATCTGGACCTAAAGGTCCCACAGCATTATTACAGAGGCAATGAGGATTCCACTATAATACTGAAGAGAAAATCATATTGAAATTCCCCCAATAACCATCTGTGCAGTTTTGTAGTCCATGGCTGTTTGTCAGTTCATAAAAAAATCTGTGACATCTGCTACATGTGGGGTGTACACTGAGCACAGCAATTTTCCATTTTCCTGGCGCATGCCTTTTACCTGGTCCTACCTAGCTTCTATGTCTAACCATGTCAGAAGACATTTAGAATTTAACCTCATTCTACGTAGAACTGAGACCCCTCTCTGGTTGCTGTTATATGAGCTATGACATTCCTACCCAACCCATGCATTCTGGGCCTTAATTGCTTCTTGGTTTTTATGTGGGTGTCTCTGAGTACAGCATCCACATAGCGATAGCTGTAGTAGCAGGACGCTGGGATGCATAGGGAGGTCCTTCACAAACAGAATGAAGGAAATGATTCAGCATATTTATAGTTCCTTGGTGAGACTGCACTTAGAGTGAGTCTGGCAGTATAAGACTAGAAGTTAGAGTAACAAGCTGTGAATGAGCTTGGTACATCCAGCAGACCTGGGTTTGATTCTTACAGCCTCCACTAGCATATTATGCGACTCTGAGTAAGTCACTTAACCTCACCAGTGCTCCTGAGACAGCCCTGAAAACTGGCACTTGTGCTTAGTGGGCCTTACCCAATCACCGAAGAATTAAAAAAAAAAAAAAAAAGTACAGTGCACAGCTTTGGAACCTGCAGCTAAAGGGAAAAAAAAAAAAGACTAAGACCACTTTGAATTGATTAAAAAAGGTGAGTGACTTAAATGATTTCTTGGCCAGCAGGGGAGGGCTTGTATGCTGAAAGATTGGCTGATTTCATTATGTAATCATTAGAGGGCAGGAGGGAGAGGGGGACATGACTGAAAATGTTCAGTTAACCTGTAGGGTGTAAATAGAGTAGATAGTTAGCAACTGTATAAGCTTAGCAAAGGGTCTACCACCATGGGCCCAACTAAAAACTTGCAGGGTGGGGAATTTTAGGAGGGGTGTAAGGAAATGGAAGTTTACTCACCTGGTAAAGGTGATTATAGGAGCACCTTCTTACAGCCCTCCGAGTCTCCTCCCATGGGTAATTCCGGCACTTCCTCTCAGGCTGATGCACAAAGGAAATCTTTTAGAATTTAAATCCGATCCCTCATCCCTGCTTCCGTCTCCTCCCCTGTCTTTCCCAGACTCCTCAGCACGATATCTTCCAGAGCTCTTAGAATCTTCTGAAATAAAAAATTAACAGTAAACACGGCCCTGTGGTCTCCCAGAGGGAGACCACCTGTTAGAATGAGACAAACCGACACGTTGTGAAGTTGTGCAAGGTGTTCATTCTTTACTCTATATTTTTTCGTTGGTTCACAAGGTACAATAATTAAGCTGCTACTGTCTATGCTTATTTGCATAATATAAAAATTATTAATCAGTATATTGTTTAAACATCATCCTTAAAGAGTGTACACGTGAAATGCTTTCAGGCAGTTATTCATTTGTTATACCGTGTGTTCCTCCTCATTGGGTGGCTACGGAGTGCTGTAAGAAGGTGCTCCTATAATCACCTTTACCAGGTGAGTAAACTTCCATTATCTATCGCACCTTCTTACAGCACTCTGAGTCTCCACCCATGGGTGATTATATAGCAGTATTGAAAGAGACTTGGGCGGGAGGAGGAACTTGACTGGAAGCTGTGTGGATAATTCTTCGGCCAAATTCAGAATTGCTTGTCAATCCTGTATCCAATCTGTAGTGTTTGGTAAAGGTATGGGGGGATGACCAGGTAGCCGCCTGGCAGATTTCTCTTACTGATACTAGGCTTCTTTCTGCCCAGGACGTGGCTATTGCTCTCGGAGAGTGGGCCTTGATAATTTGAGAGGCAGGCCCCGCCGCCCTGCCTTGTAGGCTTGGGAGATGGTGTCTCGCAGCCATCTGGCTTACCGTGGGACCTGAGGCTGGGCGGCCCTTCTTTTGTCCTTGATGAAGGACCAACAGTCTGTCTGACTGGTGGAAGGGTTCTGTCCTGTCCAAGTAGATCGTGGGGCTCTAGCCAGGTCTAGGCAGAAGGTTGTCCCTATTGGGGTCCTGGTCAGCTGGGCAAATGATTGGGACTGTAATCTCTTGACCAGTGTGAAAAGCCGTTGCCACCTTCGGGATGAAGGACGGTATAGTTCTTAGGACCACTCTATCTGGGAAGAACGTGAGAAAGGGTTCCCGGCAGGAAAAGGCCTGTATCTCACTGGTTCTCCTAGCTGAACATACTGCTACCAGAAAAACGGTCTTCATGGTGAGATACGTTGGGGGATTTGAAATTAGGGGTTCGAAAGGGACCTCAGTTAAGGCATCTAATACTAGGTTGAGTTGCCAAGGGGCATAAAGGGGTCTAGGGGAGTAGATGATGTTGGCGGCTGCTCTTAGAAAGGCCTGCACCAGTGGGTGAGCCCCAGGCAGATGTCCTTCTGATTTCCCCCGAATTGCCCCTATGGCGGCTGTTTGGACTCTTAACGATGCCGCTGTTAATCCCTTGTCAAGACCATGTTGTAAAAATTCTAACACCTGTAAAATGTTACATGTTGAAGCCTCAAGTTGTCTAGTTTTACACCAATAAACAAATGCCCCAATGTCTGTTATATGTTCTGTTGGTAGAGTGTCTTCTGGCCTGTAGTAAAGTCTCTGCTACTTTGGCTGACACCCTTAGGTTTAGCAATCTGACCCTCTGAGTGGCCATGCCATCAGTTTCCAGAGGTCGTGGGTCCTCGTGCAGATTGGTCCCTGCTTGAGCAAAGTCTGGTATGGGGTGAGTCTCATGGGCTTGTCCATTTGCATCTTTTGATGAGGGCATACTCACTGCTCGTGGCCAGTCCGGGGCAATTAGGATCACTGTTGTGCCTGTGTCCCTGATCTTCTGTAGGATCGCGGGTATCATTGGTATTGGTGGGAAGACATATGCTATGCGGAATTTCCACGGGTTGAGAGAACGCTCACCCCATGCATTCTTGTCCTTGTACCTGGATATGTATACTGGTAGTTGAGTGTTCATTGCTGAGGCCATGAGATCTACTTGGAATGAGCCCCGTTTCTGTTGAAGTTTTTGGAATATGGCTGGGTTGAGCTGCTATTCTCCCTGTTGCAGGGTTTTTCTGCTTAGCCAGTCTACTCTTGTGTTTTGTACGCCTGCTAGGTGGACTGCTGTGATACTGCGGAGGTGTCTCTCTGCCCAACGCATGAGTGCTTCTGATTCCTTGGCCATGGCTCTGCTTTTTGTCCCTCCTTGTTTGTTTATGTAGGACATTGCTACCCTGCTGTCTGTTCGCACCTTTATGTGTTGTCCTGTGACTAGAGGTCTGAAATGTTGTAGCGCCAGTCTGATTGCTCTGGTCTCCAGAATATTGATTGGTAACGTGGTTTCTGGTTCTGTCCACCTTCCTTGGATTGACTTCCTGTCCAGTACAGCACCCCATCCTTGCAGGCTTGCGTCTGTTTCTATGATCCTGGTTGCGGTTCTGTCTAATTCGCTCCCTGGTTTAGATGTTGTAGATTTGTCCACCATCTCAAGGATCTTTGTACTGGCGTGAGGTATGGTCACCCTTTGATTGTAATTTTGTAGGGTGTAGTTCCACTTGTTTCAGAAGTAGGCGCTGAAGTTGTCTCATGTGGGCTCTGGCCCAGTGGTAGGTCTATGCAGGCTGCCATGAGCCCCAACAGCTGCATGAGGTGCCATAGGGTTGTCGATTTGCAGTGCAGTATCTGTCTGCACTGGGCCACTAACGTGTTGATGCGCATCTCTGAGGGTTTGACAGTCCCGGTAACTGTGTTGAACACCGCACCCAAGTGTTCGAGAGTTGTGGTCGGTGTCAGATGGCTTTTTAAGTTGTTGATTATCCAACCATGTTGGAAGAGCAGTTGTAGTGCTCTTCGAGTTGCTGAGTTGGATTCCTCTTGCGTTCTTGCCCGAATTAGCCAGTCGTCCAGATAAGGAATTACATGGACTCCCTCCATTCGGAGTTTCGCTAGCAATGAGGCCATGACCTTGGTGAACACTCTGGGTGCTGATGCCAGACCGAATGGTAGGCATTGGTATTGAAAATGGTATCCCAGGATGCTGAACCTGAGGAATTTCTGATGGGACGGTCTGATTGGGATGTGGAGGTATCGCCCTTCAGGTCTATGGATGTTAGAGATCCCTTTATGGATGGCCGAATGGTGGACCTTAGGGTCTCCATTTTGAACCTTGGTATTTCACGAACTTGTTCAGAAATTTGAGGTCTAGTATTGGGCGAGGTCCCTGTCTTTTTGGAACCAGAAAGAATACTGAGTAGATGCCCAGTATCTTCGTGGTTGGGTACTGGTTTGATGGCTTTTGCTGAGCAGTTGTCTTAGTATTGCTCTGACCTGGGTTGGTGCTCTTCTCTTTGGACACGTGAGATTGAATGAATCTGTCGTGTCTTGGTACAGAGTTGAATTCGATGGCGTGCAGTGTTGTACTATTTCTGTGACCCACTGGTCCCTGACTGTGTTGGCCCAGGCTGTGGAGAATAGTTGTAGTCTCGCCCCACTGCGTTTGCGTTGTCCTGGGCCTGTGAATTCTCATTGTTGAAAACCTCTGTTCTGTCTGTTGGGTTTGTAGCCTTGTTTGAATTGAAGTATACATGGGTCTCGGTTTGAAAGAATTGCGACTTTTGGTTGAAGAAGTTCGCTTGAACCCAAATGCACGCCTATCTTGTCCTTGGTACCTGGGTCCCTTTCTTCCCCTGTGAGGATAGGGACGAAATTGTTGTTCCGAAGGAAGGCAGCGTGCTCTGCCCCTTGGTTGTCCTTATCTTCCCTTCTTTATTGTGAATTCTTCAATACCAGGTCCGAAAACCTTGTCCCCTGAGAATTGGAGCTTCATTAGTCGGGCTTTTGATTCCTGGTCCGCGTTCCACAGTTTGAGCCAGATTAGTCTCCTGGCTCTGTTCACTGAAGCTGTAGCTCTCGATGCCATTTTAAAGGTGTCAATGGTGGCATCTGCCACGTACTTAATGGCTTGGATAGCGTAATCCAAGGTAGATCCATGTGCGCTCGATTCAGGGATATCCAGGCGAACTGCTTCCAGCCATCAAGGACCGCTTCTGGAGGAATAAAATGGCTGCAGGAAGCTCTCATGTTCATGGTCAGCATAGTCGTGTACTTTCCGGCTATATCGTCCACCTTCCTGTCCATGGGTCTCTCAAGGCAGAAGCTGATTCAGAAGGGAGTACCGTCTTGTTGCTCAGGGTAGAGACCTCCGGGTCGACTTTTGGGGCGGAAGCCCAAGACTTCTCTTTCTCCTGTGCTAGTGGATATCTTTTCTCAAATGTCCCTTTTTCCCCTTGTCTTTATTGGGTCTGGGGCCTCCCATTTCCTAGCCAGGATACTATCCAGGGCTGGGCAAAAAGGAAAAAAGGTGGTGGAGCACTTCCTGTCCCGCACTAAGGGGTCCAGTCTATTGTCTGGCTCCTGTACGGGTTCGTTGATTCAGTAGTGTTTCACACACTACCTATGATCTCATGGATGGAGTCAAGAGGGGCATAGCACGCTGCCATGTCGCCTTCTGGCTCCGCCTCCTCTGGCTCTCGTCCCCGAGTCCGAGACTCGGACCCATCCTCTGTGTTTGGAAGAGGGGGCCTCTATGGACGCTTAGGTGGAGGGGTTTCTCTGGAGACCTGGATCATTTGTTTGCTCCAAGGCATCCATTCTGTCCAAAGTTTTGGACAGCTGGACTACCACACTCTGCGTAAGAAGTGGAAGCTGTCCTGTAAATGTCATCCTCTGTGGGCCCAGAATTTGGATTGAATATAACTGGGTCTCGTGACCATGCATAGGAACAAAAGTCTCCTGGTCGGTGGTTAAAAGAATGTGGGGCATTTTCTGCAAATCCTTCTTGAAGACATGTTATCTCCTCTGAAAACACAATGTGATAGGGAGGAGATATAAGGATGGTCAGCATCGTAATGAAAACATTATTTTATAACAAAACTGTTTAAATACGATGCCTTTAGGATTTATAAGCCTGGAACCTAAATGGTTCAGGATTTGTACCAAATATCTGCTGCTCCTTGTGTTTCTGTCTCCAGCCAGCATAAAGGCTTTTAATTTCACTAAAAGAGACCATTGTATTGCAAAATGATGTATTGGGGCATTTCCATTAACTTGCACAAAAACGCCATTGCCCCTTTAAATCTTTTACTTGTATTTTAAATTCTGCATTGCCCCTTTAAGAAAACCGAGGCCTCGCGTCGCCATTTTGGTGGAGGGGGAGAGTGCACAGGGCACCGCCATCTTAGCTTAAGCCAAAAGTAAAAGGCTGATAGGGCAGCGTGGTCTCGCGAGAGCATGGGCCTACTGGACCAGGGAGGAGAGCAAGCAGCATGGCGTCTCTCCAAGACCTCCAAACGCCGTGCGGAAGGGACTGGCGGCTGGCGTCTGCGGAGAAACAAGGAGAGCTCTCCGGACAGCACCAGCAGTAGATTGGGGGAGGCAGGTAGGCATGCAGAGGCAGGCGCCTTTCTGAGGGCCTCGCACTGCTGTTGAGCAAGGTAAACTGCCAGGCGAATGTGCGAGTATTTTAAGCAACTCAGTCCAGCAACAAACAACACCAGAGGCCCATACTAAGCTTCCGCCTCCCCGCTGAACAAGGTAAGCGGGGGCAGCTGGCTATGGTCAATCTAACAAAAAACAACACCCGAGGGCCACACTGCTTCGCTCCCGGCTGAAACAGGTAACCTGGGAAACTGTCTGTGATCTCCTTTCTCAGCAGAACAAGGTGTACTGAGGAAGGAAGTCCCCGAGTTTATCCAGCAATGGAGCACGACCCAAAAATCATCCAAAATTGCTATACGAGCATTTTCCGACAACTTGACTTTAACCAATATTTATATATTTGCAGGTCAATTATTTTCTCTAGCGACTAGGATATAAAATGAAACTATCTCTTACCTTATATGGCACAGAGCCAAAAATCTGTGACCAGCCTGGAGTGATGCACAAAGAAAACTGAGGAGTCTGGGAAAGACAGGGGAGGAGACGGAAGCAGGGATGAGGGATCGGGATTTCAATTCTAAAAGATTTCCTTTGTGCATCAGCCTGAGAGGAAGTGCCGGAATTACCCATGGGTGGAGACTCGGAGTGCTGTAAGAAGGTGCGATAGATAATATTTCTTCTCGGAGAAGATGATGGAAAAGTGGAACTGGCTGCAAGAGGGTTGACCAGTGTTAAGCCTGTCAAAATTTTCAAGAGGGGGTGGGGATAGATGCATGGGATTGGTGAAGAGGACTGGAGGTAGACGCGTGGGATTGGTTAAGAGGACTGCGGGAGGGGTTGAGGCAGGTGTTCATGGGGGTCTGGCCAGTGTTATTCTGGTGAGGACCTAAAGTAGGAACTGGGCAGACTGGATGGACCACAAGTCTTTCTATCTGTAAACATCTGTACTTCCATAACATTCATGTGTAGGGCTATTCTCACGTAGGGCTGTTAAGTGTGTCAGTACTTATGTGAGCTTTACAGTTGTGCCAAAACCCTTACATTCTATGTAATGAATTATATTTTTTTCCCCATATAGTTTTTTCCATTCTGGTCTGCATGGACAGGCTCTCAACCCTGTCCCCGCTTCTTCTCATCCAGCATCTCATCTCTCCCATATCTTAGGCCCAGGATCCCTCACAGATTGCCCCCCCTGTGGCAGGGCCAGGAAGGGGAGGGCCATCCACCCCCATCCAGATAACCACATCTCAGTTAGGCTGGGGACAGGGTGACAGTGCAGGACAGAGGTAGGTGGGCACAGCTTCATGTACCCTGCGCCAACCATTTTTCTGTTTCCTCCCTTCTCCATTGCTGTGGCATATACGTCAGCCTGCTTATGTGAAGCCATGTGCACACTGCAGAGTTCCGCAGCACCCTCCCACCTTTCAGTGCCCTGGTCCCACACTGCCCTTGGATCTTCACCTGGTGGTAGTCCTTCTGTGGGAACACCAGTCCACCATCCCCAGGAGAGCTGTCCTCCAGACGTTCAAGCCTGTCTTTCCCCTGCTGACCTCCCAGCAACCCACGTTCACCATCGACCATGAGTTGCCGGTGTGGCAGATGGTGAGGTGCCAGCATCTCAGCCATCCATGCCACTGGGCCTGCCCCATGTAATGAATTTTAGTGGGCAGTTTGTGGTACAAATCAAAAGCAGGTTTCAAGTTTCCCATTCCCTCAGATTCAACCAGCGTAGTGATCCATGGCCAGAGTGGTGTTGAAATTGTAAATTGACACCAAAGGGAGTTAAAGTTAAAAAAAAGACTAGCTCTTGTGAAAGAGTGTCATTGTCATGTGACTTGTTTCAGCACATCAGATGGCTTCATTTGTCTGTGCCATTTTAGTGTCATTAATGTAGTCTAGTCAGAAGCTATGCTTGAAGGAAATGCAAACCCCTGTGACGGAAGCTAATGTTCCTCCTGATCCTATTTATATAAACTGTGTTTTTGTTTTTAGGTGATCTGTGCTACGCCTACACAGTCATGTACAACAAACTATGTTGGTTGGCTTCATGAGTATGCAGTAAAAATGGGAATTAAAATTGATGCTATTGAAACTCAGTCTGGACTTTCTCATCTACCAAAGTAAGTTCACGTTAGAAAAATGTTGGTTGCTATTCAGAACTGTTGAAGCTGTTGGGCTTTTATAAACACAATATATAACCCTGCAATCTTGCATCCTTAGCTTTTGCTGCAAGTGGAAGCTTGGTGACCAAGAATATGGTTGTGGTTCTGGGAAGAATAAAAAAGAAGCAAAGCAGAATGCAGCAGTACTGGCTTATAATGCTTTAGTGAATGAAGACAATGAAAAGGTAAGCAAACACAGCATTTTTAATAAATTACACATACAGTAGGACACTAAAGTAGTACTGCTAGTTCATGTATGAAATGTAGGTTGTTACAGAAGATACAGTAGGAACTGTTTCTCTACAGTTTCCATGTAAATGACTTTTTCATTATTCCTGATTAAGATGAAGTTTGTGAACAGTATTACAGTTCAGAGTGAATGTCCTGTATTAATTCACTTTTTCTAAATTACTTTTTACTCTTCTGTTTGGTCTCCTACCTTCACTCCTGCCCTTCCTTCAGGGACATCCTTGTCAGGCCTCTCTAGTCTCCACCCGTGTTCCGGTCAGACTTCAAATACTGTTGACACAGTTTGGGAAAACCAGTAGTGGGAGGATCTGAGGGGTGGACCAGGGGCTGGTAACATGGAACTTGTTCATCTAGCCAAATATCCCCCCTCCTACGTTAGGCCCTTCCATAAGTCAGTTCCATCACATCAGCAGTGAAGGGGGGGGGCGGGGTTGAGGATATTGTTTTTTTCATGTTGTCCAGTGCTGCCCCAAATATACTGCAGGAGTCACTGCTGTAGCATGATGTCTGTCTTCATCACACTCTTCAGTCTAAAAGCTTTGCATTCTTTGTGTTCCCCTGGTTTGGACCAAGGAGTCAGGATCACGAAGTGAATCGGGGTCTGTCCTGCATGGTAGTGCGTAGGTAGTGCCACAGGTCTGTGCTTTCATTCACTCTGTCAAAAGTATGTGCTACTTCTTGAGTAACAGCCATCACCTGTTGGTTTTCCAGTTTCTGTTCAATAACTTGGTCTTCATTGTGCCTGTAGTATGTCCTTTTTGGGTATATCAGAGAGTTTTTATGCTCCTGTTCATTTTTGATTCTAACTGCTTTGTTAATTCAGCTGCTGCAACTGTAAGTGGACTACGGTGTTTGAGGGCTCCATGCCGCTGTACAAAGCCCTGGTGAGGACACACCTATCGTACAGCAGTTCCTCTAGGCTTTACATTAGTAGTAAAACTTTTATACAGGTAAACATCACCATTAGGACAAGAAACTTATCCTGTTTTCAAGATGGACCTGTTTTACCACAAAGATTGAGTTACAAAGTTATATTATAAATACTTTACATAGGGATAAAGCAAGTACAATACATAGGATAAAGTGCAGGTGTCAAGGTTATAGTCAGAAGATAACACGTGTTACAAGAACACAAGTAAATGACATGCAGTTCTAACGATAACCAGTGTGGCAGTAATTTACACAATTCATCTGTTGCATTGGCATTAGTAAGTACAATACACAGGATAAAGTGCAAGTATTAGGGTTACAGTCTGAGGATAACATGCTACGAGAACACAAGTAAATGACACAATTCATCTGTTGCACTGGCATATAATATTGCCAAAAGCACTTGTGGCCACTTTTAAGGAGTGGCATTTTATAGGAACTTTATTCCAGGAATTTGTTGCTGTCAAATGGAAGGTCATTGCAGTATAGAAGTTGATAAAACTCTTGCAGTATGTCTTCCTTGACCATGTTGGTGTTCAGGTTGTTTGGGGCACCTGTTAGGTGTTTTGGACTTTTGTTTTTTAGTATGGAAGATAGGGTTGTCAACCAGATCTTCTCATGTCACCTTTCAGTGTAGAGTCACCCTAAGCTTTGATACATACTGCAGTATTAGGTTTCTGTGCGACAGATGAGAGAGAATCTCGCCAGCATGTTGTATGTGACAGAGACATCTATTTTGTGGACATCTTTTTTATAGCAAATGCATAACCCATACAACCATAGTCTGTAACAGGAAAAATGAGTTGATTTGCTATATCTATGCATACCTTCTTTGATGGGTAGAGAAAGCCGTGCGGCTTAGTGCTGCGGTACACGAGTTAATATTTTTCATTTTATTTATATGGGAGTTGAGTCTTGGGTGCTGATTGAACACTACACCCAGGTACAGTCCAGCCCAATTATAATGGGAACGTCTATATGGTACATTGGTTTTAACGTCTAACAAATGGGAATCCCAAATCCTGTCCATAGAGCCCTATGTTATAATTTGGCTGTATAGTGAATCGTTCCGTCCGTGTATAGTGGATGTCAGGACAGGGAGTCTGATGAGCAAATCACTGACAGCATGGAAGAGGAAATGGCCATTACAACAACCAATGCCCAGAATGTCTTCTTGACACTCTGTAAGGCCATGGAGCAGTGAGTGACATCACACTCGATTGGAGCCAAATCAGCACAACAGAGATGTGGTGAAAATACACCTTAAAGCCACAAAAAACAACAGAGCATGCAAAGCTTTCTCTAACAGGATGAATCAGAAGGGTAAAATAAATTGAAATAAAATAAAGTGAAGCACGTTTTTACCCTGATCATGAAACCCTGAAACCCGAGCACAGCCATTCCCTCATAGCAAGCACATGAAGCATGTAAAAAAAATAAAATAAGCACAATACACAAGCATTAAACCCCCACCATTATACTGTCCAGTGTCTGAAATACATTCATTACTGTACTGAAATAGCGCTGTATTTTTTCACAGCGCTATTAGAAAAACAAACCATGGTAAAAACCTTAGTTACCAGCTGACAACATTATTACGGACACCTACCTATAATGGGCAAATCACTGCTACACAGACTAGTCCATTATAAGTGGGTTGGACTATACCTGTATTCTGTTGGTGTATGGGCTGTCCTTCAATGTTTTGTACATTAACTGTGGGTGCCTCATACAGTATGTTGTCCCCTTTTTTTTCTTTTATGAGGGTAGGGATGGAAGACCATCACTTGTGTGTATTTATTTATTTTTTTAATTCATTGGCAACTCTGATTTACAGAACCGGTCTTGCATCACACTAAAATCTGACTGTGAGTTTTCTTCTACCTCCTGGAAGTTTTGTCCAGAGGCTAGTAGTACTGTGTCGACATAGCACAGATAAACATCTGTATGAGTAATGAAATTCTGCATTCTTAAATACAGAGTTGAACTAGCATTGTAGGGATGTCGATATGGTGTACTATCCACACTCTAGTAGAATCCTTTCCCCTTTAAATTCAGCAGGAAGGTCTTCATGCTGGCTCCTCTGCACCATCCCTAAACGTCAGATCTTCCTTTCTACTGGAAGAGACAAGTTCTCTCCATTGCCGCCCTGCGTTCTGTGTATGCCCTAACTTCTAAAACTGCATTTGTGTTTTCAGCTTTCAGTTTTAGCTTTGTTGTTCCTCATGGAATTGGGTGACTCGAAGTCTGGTCCTGGGTTCAAGAGGTGCTTGTGCGGCCGATCAGTGTTGTGCACTAATCCGCACATCATGTGCATGTACTGCCTGGGTCAGTGTCACGATCTGTGGGCTTCTGGCCTGTACCGCACCTTTCATCCTTCCCTGTTAGAGGATCGCTATGCTTGCCTCCTCCTCTGCCATCCAGATGAATGGGACCCTTCTGTCAAATCCAAAGACACCTGTTAGGTGGTTCCCACAGCTACGGGCTTTGCTGGGCAGATTGCTGTGTTTGAGGAGGCTGTGGCCCAGGCTGCAGTGGGCACTTCCTTCATGTCCGCCCTGGTCCACATGAGCCTCGGTGCCTTGTTTACCGGGGTGTTCCGGGACTTGGTCAGTCTCTCCTGACCCTCGGGGATGGCCCTTCCCGGGGGTCAAAATCTTAAAAGCAAGACTCAAAATGTAAGAATAAAAAGTCCTGTTGCAGATTGTGAGACCTCGAGTGCCCTCAGTCCTCCAGTTGTTGTGCTTCTGCTAGCTCGACGACTGTCGGACCATCAGCTTTGGCTGATGCCTTTATCCAGGCTGCTGGGCCCATGATGTTCCCTTCAGGCTTCTCTGTCAACCAGCCAGTCGAGATCTTTCTCAACCCGGTTGACCCTTTGTTAGTGGATGAGGGGGAGAGGCTTCCCTCTCCAGGACCCCGATCTTGCCTCTCTTCTCCCGGGGATGGGGGCTGGATTAGCTCATTGACTTTTGATGGGGTCATCCCGGTCCTGTCATATTTTGCTGGTGCTGTGTGGACTACACTGGCTGCCAGTTCAGTGGCGGATCACCTTTAAAGTCTGTCTTCTGACTTTTAAAGCCCCACACGGACTTGGCCCGGACTATCTGGTCCCTCACTGCCCTGGGTGATCACTCCGCTTAGCTGATGAGGGGTTGCTAGAGATTCCAAGGGTGTGATTGAATTCTTCTGGGGCTAGAGCATTTGTGTATGCTGCCCCTACCCTTTGGAATTCTCTACCCCATCGGTTATGGGAGTGCACGACTGTGGAAGGATTTAAGCAGTTATTAAAAACCTTTCTATGGTGCCAAGCTTTTGGTAACTAATTATTGGACGTTATTAGTTTAAGTTTTGTTATTGAGATGCTTGTTTTGTTTGTGTGGTTTTAATATTGTTAAGGTGCCTTGGTTTTTTGAAAGGTGCTGTATAAATAAAGCTTATTATCATTGTTATATTATTGAGCCAGACCCTCCTCCCTGGGAGCCCAACCTTTCAGGGATTCCTAGGTATTTTGTGCCTGTCCCCACTTCTCCTCGCTGTCTGATCCCCGGTGGTTAAGGACCAGGTCGCAGTCTTGCAACTCAAGGTCAGGTAGCTCCCAATGTGGCTGTTGGTCCTGCTCTTGACACTTGGGCAAGAGATGCAACCGGTACTCCTCCCTTTCCTCCTCCTCGGGGGGAGGATCTGCTCTTCCTCTTCCTCCTTGGGAGAGGATTGGCTCTATCATAAGCTGCAGTGCCATTATGAGGAGTTTATGTGGCAGTAGCTCCTCCTTGGCACCAGCCCCAGGCCACAACCTGTTCCTCAGCTTCTGGCACTCCTGTGGCTGTCGCCTCCTTGGCTGAAGCCGACCCCTTCAACTCGTCCGACACCACCTTTTTCCGACCATTTGGGGGGGGGGGGCCCTGCCTCTTTGGCTACCGGGCTTCCCCATCGGCTGTTGGTCACTGTTACGCATACTGATGAACCTCACATAGTCAGCGGGGTTGCAGGGTCTCAGCCGGTGTTCAAGGAGTCCTTGGACTCTGAGGACTCCTCAATGCATTCCCACTGGACTCCTAGCTTTGAAAATGAGTCTGGGGAAGATCTCTCTGCAGAAAGGGCCTTACTTCCTTTGGGGCCCTGCTCCGCTTGATCTCTGAGTCTGTGGGGATCCTGCTGGAGCCTGTCCAGAAGTGGGCTAAATACACCCTGACTGAGATCCTTGGGTCACCTTCCCTGTTGCTGAAGCCATTCTTAGTCCTGTTATGGAGCTGTGGCAGTGTCCTGCATCCTGCTCCATGCGTTCAGTCCACATGGGCCACAAATAAGCTGTCCCCACTGAGTCCCTGTCTTGGTTTAACGATCACCCTTCAGCTGAAGGGTTGGTCACCGACTTGGTCTTTCAGCGCACAGGCAAAGTCAGTGACATCAATAAACCTCCCGACAAGGAGTCCAAGAAATTGGACCACGCTGCCAAGAAGGTTTATGCGGCCTCCTCTTTTGGCCTTTGGCATGCTAGTTCGGCCGTCATGATGGCCACTTTGCCCATGCCTTATCAGGTACCCTGGATCAAGTCCTCGCTTAGTTTCCAGCTAACCTGCAACTGCCAGTCAAGCCGGTCTGCGATCAAGGCCACACTGTTGCTAAACAGCAGCTCCAGATGGCCCTGTACATTGGCAAGTTGTGTGCTAGGTCCCTGGCCACAGCAGTGGCTATATGCCACAGGGCGTGGCGCGGATTTCTACCTTTATGGCCAGTACCCAGCACAAATTTGCAGATGTCACTTTCCTGGGTACCGACTTGTTAATGCCTGGGGTGGATGGCCATCTCGTGCGCATTGAGAAGTCCAGTGCCACCCTGGACCCCATCACATCTGTGCACAAAAATGTGAAGAGCCCAGAATCTAAAAGGAAGCTCTTTCAGTTTTCGTCCTACCCTGCCCCAGTGACCAAGATGCCTTGGCCCCCTCTCGGGCACCAGCAGGTCTGGCAGCCTCGGCCGAAGCCCGCCTCTTCCACCGTCAAGAAGTTTGGAGGGTGAGGGTCAACTGCTTCCTTGGCTGGCTTCACCACCACCTCCAAACCTGCCCAATGACGGCTGGGGGATGCCTTCCCCCCACCTGTCCTGTCCTGACCTCCCGTGGGGGCCGGCTCTGCCACATTGCATCTGCCTGGTGTGACATTTTTCTGGACAGGTGAATACTCAAGGTGGTTGGCTGGGGTCTGCCTCTGGAGTTGTAGGCTCCCCCATCCAGCCGGGCCTATGCCCCACAGGGGGATGTGGTATCGTGGGTCACGTCCACCTTTTGGAAGTACATCACCCAATTCCTCCAGAAGGAGGCAGTTGTTCATGTCCTGGTCACTGTGTGGCTGGTCCAGGATTTGTCTCCAGATGCTTTCTGGTTCTAAAATGGACTGGAGTCTGGCAACCCATACTGGATTTGTACGACCTCAGCCAGTATGTTCAGCTGCACAAATTCTGGATGGTCACCCTGAACCAGATTATGTGGTTTTGCTCCCTGGACCTCCACAATGCCTTCATTCATGTCCCCATCCATCCTTCTCACTGGCTGTTCCAGCAGTTCCATGCAGTGGGTACCCTGTATGAATTCCAGGCCATGCCATTTGACCTCTCCTCAGCCCCCAGGGGTCTTCCATCAAGTACATTGCAATGGTGGCAGCCTTGCTGCGATGCTGAGGAGTCCAGGTGTGTTTGTACCTGGACGACTGGATGATATCCATAGCCATTTCCCCCCGAGCAGAGGTGGAGCGGTCCAGGGATCTGGCCCTGTAGACTTGGTCGACCCTTGGCCTCCTGGTCAGTGAGGCCAAGTCTGAACTTAGTCGTTCACAGGATATTCAGTTCATTGGAGCACAACTCGACTACCAGCAGACAGAGCATCAGATATTTCCTCCTTTTCCAACTCAGTTTTGGGTTGGACAGTTGTGCCCTGCCTGGGACTTCCTGCTCCCCCTGGGGTACATAGTGGTTGCACCAGCATGGTCCATTGGGCTTGCTTTAGGATGTGCTCCCTGCAGTGGTTACAGCACTGCAGTCCTCTCGAACAGCTGGTTACAGTGACACAGCAGATGTGGGATGCCATCCAGTGGTGGATAGTCCCAGAACATCTCCAGGAAGGAGTCCCATTTGTCCGGCCGGTGCTGTCGGTAACTCTCACGACTGATGTCTCCCTGCTGGGCTGGGGAACCACAGAATCCACGAACTATTGACCCCCAAGGAGTCCTGATGTCACAGCCTGTTGGAGCTCCATGAAGCACATCTGGCACTGACAGCCTTCTCTCCACATCTTTAGGGTCAGGTTGTCCAGGTCCAGATCAATCAATCATACTTTATTTCTAGCGTGCTTTTCTGCAGTCAAAGTGCATTTAGAATTTTAAAATAGTCAACAAACAGCTAAAACATGCACAATTAAAAGATAGCATACATATGGCTAATGTTCTCCCCAAATGCTAGATCAAATAAATAAGTCTTTAAGGAGGATTTAAACCTCTCAGTGGACAGGCAATCTCTAATCCGATGAAGTAAAGAGTTCCACAGGGTTGGGGCTACAAATGCAAAAGCACTAGCACCTGATGTCTGTAAACGGACCCTGGGAACCTCTAGCAATCCCTCGTGAGCGGAGAGGGCAGAGGGGGTGGTAAGGTCACAGGAGGTCTTGCAAGTAGCCCGGTCCCTGTCCATGTAGGGTCTTATAGGTCAGCAATGTGACCTTGAAGATGATCCTCCATTGCACTGGCAGCCAGTGTAGTTCGCGCAGCACAGGCGTGATATGGCAAGATCTAGACTGCCTTGTCAACAACCTGGCCGCTGCATTCTGCACCAACTGCAGGTGACTGAGATCCACCCCCGGTAACCCTAGGAATAGAGCATTGCAGTAGTCAAGACGGGAGGATATAAAGGCATGGACCAACATTGGAAGATCATCAGGCAGAACAAGGTGCTTTTTTCGAGCGATGTTCCTCAGATGAAAAAATGAGGACTTCACCACAGCTGACATCTGTGCTTTAAGCGTCAGCTCATTGTCAAGCACATCACCCAGATTCTGCACCTGCTTAGAAGGTCTCAACTGGTCACCCCCCCAGCACCAGGCCAGATGGTTGCCCAGGAGTCAACTTCTCTACCTGGTGACCAGGGTTCACTACCAACACCTCAGTCATATCCGGATTTAGTTTCAACTAGTTATCACTCATCCAGTCCTGTCTCTCGATGAGGCAGTTGTTAAATACCAAGACAGCACTACTCTGTTTGGGTTCAAAGGACAGGTAGAGCTGAGTGTCATCTGCATAGCAGTGAAAACTCAGCCCATACCGCCTTATGATGTCTCCCAAAGGCAGCATATACACTGTGAACAACATGGGGGACAGTACAGAACCCTGCGGAACCCCACAAGGCAGGGCAAAGGGGGCCGAGGAAAAAATCCCAGACACCACCCTTTGAGACCTGCCTGTGAGAAAGGAATGGAACCATTTGAGGACCATCCCCGACTGTCCACATATTAACCACAGGTGTTCCAAAAACACCCCATGATCCGCTGTGTCAAATGCTGCAGAGAGATCAATGAGGACCAAGATCGAACGAGTCCTCCGATCCCTCGCTATTAGGAGATCATTCATCACCCGAACTAGTGCTGTCTCGATACTATGCCTCTTCCTGAAACCAGACTGGAGAGGATCGTAGATTTCATGAGTGGTAAGAAAGTTCTCGAGCTGCAACGCAACTACCTTCTCAATAACCTTACTCAAAAACAGCAGGTTAGAGACCGGTCTGTAGTTCGCAAGACAATCTTGGTCACTGGATGATTTCTTTAAAAGGGGAGTCACCACTGCCTCCTTTAACAGATCAGGAAACACCCCTTGATCCAGCGAGCACCAGACTATCTCCGCGAGGATCGGTCCGATGACATCTATACACCCCATCAGGAGGTGTGTTGGGCCAGGATCCAAACTACAGTAAGTTGGTCGCAAGCCCTGAACAATCTTCATGATATGTACGATCGCTGGCTGGTCAAAAACTATCCAGACAGACCGGGTGTCTGTGCCCTCGCATTGACCTCTGCCATACTCATTTGAATGAACTGAACAGATCTCCGACCTGATGGAGGACACCTTATCTGCAAAAAATCGAGCAAACTCCTCACACTTATCTTGTGAAAAGGCTCTCCAGGCCTGAAGACAGACTGGACTGCACAGTCCGTCCACAGTCTGAAAGAGCTGAGCCAGTCGATTTCTTGCTGCAGTAATCTCCCTGGTGAGGAACTCTGCCTTATGGGAGATTTCTGATTGATAGTCCAAATAATGGGTGATCAACCTAAGTCTGTCCTCCTCCAGGCCGGATTTCTACCACCGATGTTCCAACCTTCGCCCCACTCTCCTCAACTCCCTCAAAGTCCCATCAAACCAAGGGGACTGAGGACAAAGGGGAAGGGGGTGAACTCGGACAGGCGCTATGGAATTCAGGGTCTCCAGTATCACCCTATTATAGCGTGTCACTAGATCTCCTGGATCCTAGCATTCCAATGGCCAACTTGGTAGGTCCAGCACTGCCAATAAACCCTCTTGGGTTACACCCCTCAAAGGGCGGTACTGGACCATTTCCAAAGGGGCTGGTTTCACAGAGGGAGCCGCAAAACTGAACCTGATAGAGCGATGGTCTGACCAACCGACTGGTTCCACCACCAAGTCATCGGTCTCCATCCCCAGGAGGAACACCAGGTCCAGGGAGTGACCTGACAATGGGTTGCAGCTGTAACTACCCGTGTAAAGCCGAACAAAATCATCAGTTGGGGGAAGTTTTGACCAAAAGACGAGAGTTTATCGTTGAGTCAAGCATTGAAATCCCCCAGGACCAACCACATGGGGGCCTCCATGACGTCTGCAACTTCCTGCAGGAAAACTTTCTCATCTCTGGGTGGACTGTAGACGAGAAGGATCCTGCTGCCCACACCTGCCCCTCGGATACACTCAAAGGATCTGGTGATCACCATTAGAACCTCCACCAGGTCCAGGTCCAGGTCCATCTTAAACAGATGGCTACACCCCCCCCCCTTCGATCCAATCTTGGGCAGTGTATCAACGAGTACCCGGCTGGAACTGCTGACTCCAGTACTGGACCAGCATTTTCATCCAGCCAGGCCTTGGTGATGCAAGCCAAGTCAGAAGACTCAACAAGATCAGCAATAATTGCTGCCTTGTTTTTTTATAGACCTGGCATTGCACAACACCGCCCAGGTTGGATGAGCGGCTATGGAAGAATGGGCAACTTGCCCACCCTTGGTGGAGCCCTTGGGTATGGGAACCAGGCATGGGGAACCACTTTCCAGGACCCATTTCGCCCCAGGGCGCCTCCTCGATCCCACCCCTATCCATCCAACCCTGCCTCTCCTCCCTCCCCATCCATGGCCCCGCCTCTGCACAATACCTAAGGCACAGCAATGCCTATACACCCAGGCTGTAACGGGAGTATCAAGGCGGAGATCCTCAACTGAAATGGGGAATATAGAGCCTGCCCACTGAAACACAATTCCAGCACATATTCCCAATGCAGCTGACAACTCTCAATAATTAAGCAATAAACTACAATAACAAAAAAAGTAAATAAAAGTAAAATTTTAATCCCAATATTACACCAATAACCCAGCCTAACACAGAATAAAATCCACTTATAAATATCACCCTATCCCACAATGCTGAAACGGTCACCACTGCCTTCAATTCTAGAAAAAATGCTGCATATCTCCCACAAAATGTACTCAATGATAACCCCAACCCAGGTCCCTCTCACGGCCTGGGAGATAGGGACTACAGGGCACCTCACTGCCCAAAGAGTTCAAATTACAATGGAGGTCTACCAGTGTTCAGTTCCCTTCTAACTGTTCCAAAAATAATAATGATGATGACGATGACGGTAAAATTCAGCCCCCCCCAAGTCCTCTCACGACCTGGAAGGGTTCAGGCACTCTCACTGCCTAAATTAAAAAGTCACAATCCACAAAAAACAACCATATAATATAGAAAATGAAGAAAACTGAAATGAGTCAAAAGGAATATGTGGACCCCAAAAGAATGGGGGGGGGGGTGCAGTTCATTCTTGCTGTTGTCATCTTTAAGGTACAGTAAGTTCCATTGTCCAGCATAGGAAAAGGCCAATAGTTACACTCCATCAGAATCCCGACCATACAGTAGAACCCAAAAAGTGTAAGTCTCCACCTGTCCTCGGCTGCAGCTTGAACTAGGGCGGACCAGACAGAGTTCCAATAAATCAATTTATCCTCGCTGCTCTCCACTTGGCTCAGATATGACTGACAGTCTCATACCCGTTTCAGACCCAAGGGCCAGATGTAGAACCAGGAGCAGATTGAAGGGAAGAGGATACCTGCTCCCACCGCCACAAACAGGCCCCGATCACTCCTACCCACAGCTGCAGACACCTCGAAGCTGGGCCGATAGGACCAGCCACAAGGCCCCTTAGGAGAGGCTGCAGATCATGCCTCCAGCTTCCTGGAGTATAACCCAACAACTCCTGCTCGGTCGCGAGAACAAAGATTGGGTATAGCCCTAAGACCGGTGGAGATCCAGGAACTCCTTGACCCCACACTGCCCGCTGAAGAAACACTGCCCTCGGTCTCTACAAAGAACTTAATCAGCCTTATTGGATCCCGACAGAGGTATACCGGCTTTGGTGACAATGACGGTGGCAAACGATCTTCACAAACACCAAAACCTCTGCCCTCGATCTCTGCATAGTAGTCACAACAAAGGCACCAA
This sequence comes from Neoceratodus forsteri, assembly GCA_016271365.2. NCBI lineage: Eukaryota > Metazoa > Chordata > Ceratodontiformes > Ceratodontidae > Neoceratodus > Neoceratodus forsteri. The sequence continues at coordinate 1,135,172,419 of CM057450.1, read as the reverse complement.
TCAGTTTGGGCAGTTCTCTTCCACAGTCACCTGCCTGTGTCCGAAAGAAGTCCGAGCTGGTAAAATTGCAGCCGATTGCCGCTTCAGATGTTAACAGCCACTGCATGGATTCCTGCTGCAATTTCAGATGAACACAGATGAATACTTCAGAAAGTAAAATAAAATAAAAACAATAGCTGCATTTAATTATATAAAATTAAAACATTGAAACGCTAAGACTCTACAGGAGCTCCTGTGATGGCTAATCCAGCGTGGTCGCCATCTTGCCCCATGTATCCATCCACTAGATGGACAAACACAATGACCATGTTCTACCTCAACAGGCAGGGCGGGACGCATTCTCTTCCATTGTGCTGGGAAGCTTTCCACACTTGGACAATCGTGCAGTGCCTAGACGCCGACCTTCTAGTGATTCATGTGGCCGGAGTGTCTAGCCAGTTGGTGGATGCCCTCAGCTGAGTGGGAGAGGCATCTCACAAGTGATCGCTCCATCCGGAGATAGTTAACCACCTGTTCTTCCAATGGGGCACTTCCTAGGTCAGCCTGTTTTCCCCCTAGGAGAACACAAAGCTGAGGCTGTTTTGTGCTTCCCCCATCAGTGCAGGATACTGCTGGGGGATACCTTCATGAGTCCCTGGATCCTGGGTCTCATGTATGCCTTTCCTCCCTTTCCCTGATCCACAAGGTACTGCTCAAATTGAATAAACTTTATTCAAGTTTTACAAGGTACATAAGGTGTGAAGAAATGTAGACATTAACAGATGTAAAGGGATATACTGTAGTTACAATTACACATTTACTGGTTGATACTGTTTATCCTTTGCTGGCAGTGGCTGGCAAACTCCGTTATTCACACGTGTGAATAATAAACTGTGAATAACTGAATTTGCCCAAGCACCTCTCACTGCCAGCGGGTCATAAAAAATATCAACCAGTAAATATTAAGAAAAGTTCAATTGCCACGGTGCTATGAGGAAGAGAGGGGACACAGATAAATAAGAGTACTTAGCAGCTTACCAGTGGTCTGCCTCTTATCCCTTGGTGCAGTGGTTCCTGTTTCCTCTGTTGCCACAGTGTGGGCTCTTCCCCCTTTTGTTATTTTAGTGTTTTTTTTTTTTAAGTGTAACTTTCCAGTCCCCCGCACAGTGGCATCTGTGGAGAAGGTCAATCCCAGAAGAGTGCGCCAGAGCGTTGGGTCTTGTAAGGCCTCCCTCTGCCACCACCTCCCACCTTCTGAAACAGTCTCCTTCACCCTGGGTTGAGGTAGTGAGTCGGCGGCAGCACAAGAAGAGTGCTGTCCCCCTGCAATTTTTTTTAAGAAAGTAGGAACCAGAGAACATTTACTTCTCTATCTTCCTCACCGCCACCTTATCTTGGTCTGCTGTAAACAGTATCAACCAGTAAATATAAAAAATAAAACAAGGGGAGTGTGTTTAAATGAGGATTTTATTCACACCCTCTGTGTGGGATACTTTAATAAGCACCTCGGGCATTTATGGAGCATCGCACACCTCGGGTGTGTATATAAAATCCTCATTAACCACACTTCCCCATGCATATATATAATCAGTAACAGAGATCAGGGAATCCTCTTTCAACTTCATGTCCAGTTAAGCCCCAGTCCCCCTCCCTCCACCCTATTCTCCAGAGGCAAAGTATATATAACAGAAAGAGACAGGTGTTACAGTTTCCACAGCAAGGAATGATATGTAAAATCTATAACAAGCACCATAAGAACCAAATATATAACTCACTGAGTTACAGCGAATCTTGTAAATACTCCATATTGCATATCTCCCCAGCTTGCAGAGACAGGTATTGTCACTGGGAAAAGAAGCATGAAACTACAGAGATAAGTCTATGAGGTGAATACAGGGACTTTGAGATAGTTGTAACCATCCTCTGCAGAGCGTAGCTGAAATAGTCAGGAGCCTCTATTATGATCTGATCCTATGGTCAACAAAGTGTAACAGAGTTCACAAATCTTTCTGCATCTGTTAAGACCATCAGTGAGACTGGCAATAGATTGTTGTGCTTGTAAGGTGAACAACATTTCAGTATGTCATTCTATATACTGGTGGGTAGTTTGATCACACCAGTGTCTCATAATGACCTTTTTAGGCCATATGGGGTTTTTGGTTTTCAATTAGTTCAGCATTGAAATTTCCCAACAAACATATGGCAAGTATAAAGGCCGATTCCAGGCCCAGCAATGGATCTAACCATTGCCTTATAGTCTCCCAGAAGGGTGTCATTTTCTCACATTCCCACTGAATGTGAAGTAAGGTACCCCTGTCCTGGTTACATCTAGAACATACCATCGATGGAAGTTTACCCATCCTATGCAGCTTAATTGGGGTATAATAAAGGTTATGAAAGAGTTGAAACTGCTAAGACAGTATCTGTCCCACTTCAGATATCTGTAAAGTTCCTCCAGAGATGACAACAGTTATGAGGACTAGTAGGGGAGGTGACAGCAATGGAATTCAGGTGCTCTTTATCCATTATAATAAAAGGAAACACTATGAAACACCTGTGCTATAGAGACCAAGTGAAGGTTCTGAGACCCATAAGAATTAGACCACTGTCCTGCTCTTTAATAGTGAGTAAGCATATGGGATAATTGGAAATACTTAAAACAAAGGGATGAAGCCCATCTGTATTTTTGTTGTGCCTCCACAAGGTACTGCTCAAGGTACAGAGGGACTAGGCACAGGTGATCCTGGTGGCTCTAGACTGGCAGCACCAGCTCTAGTACCCTGATCTCTTCAGCCTCAGCAGCAGGCTTCCATGGCATCTGCCTCTCTGCCCAGACCTGCTGTCGTGCTGTCAGGGGAAGGTGGATCTTCTGGACCTTCAGTCCCTCTACCTGACAGCCTAGTTCCTAAGCAACTAGAGTTCCAGGCTTTGGGTCTTTCCAGTGAGGTCCTCCATGTTGTCGAGGCCTCTCGGAAGCAGTCGACTCGCTGGTGCTACACCTTCAAATGGAAGAGGTTTTCCATTTAGTGATGGGGCAAGGAGCTAAACCCTTTTTTCTGCTCAGTGGCAAGCAGTGTGAACTACCTGTGGTCCCTCTCACAGTCGGGCCTCCGGTCGACAACCCTCAAGGTGCACCTGGCAGCTATCTCTGCATACTGGGCATGGGCTAGTATGCTAACTATGGCACAGGAGAAGGTGGTTGTGCACTTTTTCAAAGGTCTGGACTACCTGAGCTGCCACCACCTTGTGACTTGTTGCTGGTGTGGGCAATGCTTATGGGCAAGCCATCTGACACAGTGCACAGGTATGGCATCTCCCATCTGTCGTGGAAGACCACCTTCTTGGTGGCTGTCATCTCCACCAGAAGGATCCATGAGCTCCAGGTACTCTCAGTGGAGTCTCCTTATTTGGTCTTCCACAGGTACCAGGTTTTCCTGCACCCCAACCCGAAGTTCCTCCTGAAGGTTGTCTCAGAGTTTCTGTTTAACCAGGAGATTAACATCCTGGTGTACTTCATCACTCCAACCTCTGAGGCCAAGAACAGGTTCCATATGTTGGACCTGAGGTGAGCACTCGCTCTCTACAAGGAGCGCATGGCTGGACTTAGGGGAGAGGTTCGTCAGCTGAAGCCACATCTGGCAGACTGTCAGCTGTGTGGACGATTGGCAGGTGGATAGTCTCCTGAATCAACCTCTGCTAGAGGCTGGTTGGGAGGGAGCCTCCCATAGGGCTTAGGGCTCACTCCACCAGACATACCACTGCCTTGGTGGTTGTTCCTAGGGACATCCCTAACCAGGAGATCTGCAGGGCTGCTTCTGTACCTGGAAGTCAGCACACACCTTCATCTCCCATTACCACATCGACCTTCAGTCATGCCAAGATGCAGGTTTTAGGGCCTTGGTTCTACAGTCTCTGTTCCCTAAGTAGGGTGTGTGTGCTTTGCCCCCTCCTCCCAAAGAACTGCTAGGAATGTGCTAGAATGTGGATAGTACACCATATCCATGTTCTTATAAATGAGGGTTACTCATCTGTAACTGTAGATCTTCTATGGAGTGGTCTCTTGCAGCAGGTCATACACTTGGGTCATCGCCAGAGGTTACTGTGGCACATGGCAGCTCTTCTAGCAGTCTTTTCCAGCGGTTACCCACACATGACATTACCTTCCTGTTTCCGTTATAAGTGTGGGCAGTCACTGGTATCCTCAGTTCATTTTCCCACTGTCTTCAGCTCGCATGCAGCAGGTAGTGCAACTCAATAGCAGTCATCGATGAGAAGTTGAGCTAACCTCGATGAATGTCCAAAAAAATCTACAAACAAGATATCGCTATTTTGTTCCTGCCATTGCGGTAGAGAAATCTACCGATCTTACTCTGACAGTGCTCTTGCCCGTGACTGACTTATCCAGCTGTGTCCAGGACATCGTTAGAATAGCACGCGACTTATTGGATGTACTCTTACCGATAGGCCTGGGTTAGAGGCTGTAGTTGGAGTGCAGGACTCCTGTGCCCTGAGGTCGTTCTATGGCCTCGAGCAGCCCGGTGGGGTGGGTCAGGAGAGACCAAGCCACCAAGCTTCAGGGCCCATGGAAAGATCTGTAGTTAGCAGTCTCTGGGGAACAGCCCCACATCAGGTGACCAGCGTCGGCCGATGTCGGTATAAAGGGGCGGTCCTGACACCCGCCCTCCAATTCTTTCCCGCCGTTGGCTTGCAAAAGTACCTCGCGGAAGAAAAGTGCTAGCTTATCTCGCCATTTTGGATAAGTATAAGTCTTTTTTGACATTTACTACATTATTCTGATAATTGTGTGTTACTACCTCACTGTGCATGTCGTCCCTGATGCTATCGGAATCTCATAAAAACAAGTGTGACTTGTGTGAACCCCAGCTCCCTCATAAGGCCAGCCATTCCCTTTGCCTCTTCTGTCAGGGCCCAGACCACCGCGTGAAGGAGTGTGAACACTGCCAATTCAAACCCGCTACCTGGAAACGAAGGCAGCAGTTCCTGGAGGCCCATTTACTCAAAAAGAAAATGGCAACCATGGAAAAGTAACTGAAGAAATTGAGGCAGGCGTTAACTTCTCCTGAGGGCCATCATAAGAAAAAGAGGGACAAGGGATCGGGACATGCCTTCCACAGTGGCCACGACTTTGGTTGGAGTCGTGGCTCTCCAGGTAAGTTCCGCTCTAGGGGATTGTCCTTCGATGGCTGCCTTAGTGGTATCTAAGCCAGTGTTGACCCACCCCCCATCGGGCTTGCACTCGGGCCCGCCAGGAGCCTCCGGGGCATAGGAGTCCTGCACTCCTGCTACAGCCTCTAAACCCAGGCCTATCGGTAAGAGTACATCCAATAAGTCGGGCGTTGGCCCTACCGATGTCCGCCTGGACACGGCTGATAAGTCTGTCATTGGCACACCTGGTGTCCGTCCAGCCGTCGACCCGACAGGCTCTTCCTCCATGCCTGACGCCGGAGAGTCGCCACAATGCACACCTGTTGCATTGCCCACTGACGTTCCCACATCTCCTCCAGCTCCTCCCGAGGAGCTCACTCTTTCCTCCCTGGCTGGGGTAGAGGAGTCTGGAATGCTGCCATCGGGGGGTGCCCCCCCCCCCCGATGCCGGATCCGATGTCAGACAACCCAGTGTCAAACTCTGGCATTCCATTTCCTGACAATAGACCTTCTACACCGTTGGAGCCATTTGGGCTCCTGGACCCTCTGGCAAGTCCCCCCTTGGGCCCTACACCCTCCGGGCCAATGCTTGACCCATCTGGTCTGCCCGCGGGGTCTGAGACCTTCGACTCCGTAGTCCCTAGTGCTAGATACCCAATGCCGGCGCACTGACGGCAGCATCCAGCTCCTCAATACCCAGCACCTCATCCTGACACGGCCTCCGGCCGCTGGGTTATGGGTACTTTTTATTATGGGTTCCCAGGTTACTCGTATCCGAGCCCCCTCTCCACCTACCCTGCAGCATCAGGTGGACTCGAGGGAGGTCTTGGCCTCCTGGTGGGCTGAAGCTAAGACGCAGATCACCCAAGAGGTTGAAAACATCTAACGACGTCTGTCACCTCACATCGGCGAGAAGACTCCCCTGCCTCTGCCTGACAACAGAGCTGAATCATCTTGTTGTCGGGCCAGGGAGGATACACTTCCCCGGGGAGCCCCCAGAGAAGGCGATCCTCCTCCACCTAGGGAGGACTCTTCTTCTCCTTCATCAGAGTCTTCAGAGTCAGATTTGGACTCCAGATGCTCTGCCCTAGAGGACGAGCCCCCCTGTACTCCAGAGAAACCCAGGCCGCAAGGTTCTCCGAAGTCTCCTCCAAAGACCCTCCCTTTCTGGAGCTGCTAAAGAAAATCCAGGCTGCCTGTGAGTGGCAATCAGTGGAGCCAGATCCCCAGCATAAGAAACTCTCGGCCCATCTAGACCTCCTGGAGACTTCTCCCACCCTGATTCCACCCTGGATAGAGCCTCACATGAATTTTGTTTCCACTATTTGGAAGCAACCTTCCTCATTAGCCCACCTTCCTTGGAAGGCAGACAGGCTATATCAGGCTCCTGAGGGGAAGGACTTTCTCAGCCTTCACCCCAAGGCTGACTCAGTGGTGATTAGCACCAGACACAACTGATCAGCCAGCCCTAGGCACCTCAGCTCATCCCCTCCTGACAAGGAGTCTCGTCTTCTGGACCAGTATGGGAAGAAGATTTATGCTTCTTCCACCCTGGGCATGAGGGCCCTCAACTATATCGGCCACATGGGGGATTACCAGAAGGCCACCCTTAGTCAGTTGGAATCAAAACTGGACTCCTTCCCAGATTCCCAGACCAAGCAGAAACTGGAAGACCTTGTCTGCTCCATGCATTCGGCCTGTAGACACATGCTCCGTGGTACATATGACGTGGTGGACACAGCAGGCAGGAGCTCGGCCTTCGCCAGATCTTTGTGGTGTCATGCCTGGCTCTGAGCGTCAGGTCTGGCCCCTGAAGTGCAGTCGGCCATTCACAGTGCTCCCTTCAGAAGGTCCGTACTGTTTGGCGGTGATGTCAAGGACATAATCACCGAGTTGCAAGAGAAGGGTTTGGCATTGAAGTCTGTTCAGACAATGTACAAACCCTCTCTAGGGAAAAAATGGTCCTTTCAGCGCCTTAGCCGCCAAAAGAACAGACAGACGCAAGCCACACATCCCAACAAATGTAAAGCTGTGTCAGCTGCCAAGGCTTCCCCCAGCAAGAAAGCTCCCGGAGCCTCGGCCGATACCATGCCCTCCGCCTCCTGACTCCCTGCCTCTCCCACTGCCTCTGTCCAGTTCAGAGGAACTGGTAGGGGGAGATTTTCCTCCCATCTACCGGGTTGGGAGAGGATAACGGCAGACGCTTGGGTGCTCCAGTTGATTTCAGCAGGACACTTGACAGAGTTCATTCAGAAAAACACCTCCAGACCCCCCCCTCCCTCATCGTACTCCCACACTCACCTGCAGTTGGTACTGAAATAAATCCATTCTGTTCTGCTGAAGGAGGCACTAGAACCTGTCCCCTTCCTTCTCCGGGGGACAGGTTACTACTCTCACTTCTTCCTGGTACCAAAGAAAACCGGGGACCTGAGGCCCATCCTTGACCTCAGCTCCCTCAGTCAGTTTGTGGAGTACAAACTGTTCCGAATGCTCTCCCTCCTAAGCCTTCTTCCCATGTGTCGGCCGGGCTTGTGGCTACACGCCTTGGATATGCAGGATGCCTACCTTCATATCCCTTGTTGCCCTCCATGAAGTACCTCCGCTTTTGTTTTCAGGGGTCCCATTACCAGTTCAGGGCCCTTCCAGTTGGTCTATCCTCGACCCCCTGAGTATTTACCAATGCCTGGCGGTGGTGGCAGCTTTCTTGCGTACCAAGGGAGTTCAAGTCTTCCCCTATTTGGACGATTGGCTTCTGGCAGCCCCGTCCAGGGAGGAACTCTTGGGCTCCCTTTCCCTCACCCATCAAGTTTTCTCTCACCTGGGGATTACAGTCAGCCTTGTCAAGTCCCATCTGATCCCTTGCCAATGGCTGCAGTCCATAGGGGCAGTGCTGGACACGACCCTGTGGAAAACCTTTTTGCCCCCAGACAGAGCCGAGATGCTGTCAAACCAAGCTCCATTCTTATTGGGTCTCAGAATAGTCAGAGCTAGGAAGGTCCTCCGCCTACTTGGCCTGATGGCAGCTGCCATCCCTACTGTCCCACTAGCTCGTCTCCACGTGAGGATCACTCAGTGGACCCCACGGACTCAATGTGATCAGTCTCAGGACGACCTGGATCATGAGATCCTGGTGTCAGACCCTATGGTCAGGGACTTGCAGTGGTGGACGGTTCCAGAACCACTCAATCAGGGACCCCATTCTGTACTGCCCCACTCACCCAGACTGCAAAGACAGATGCGTCAGGGGCAGGCTGTGGTGCCCATCTCGGGTCTCACTGGACTCAGGGCAGCTGGTCTCAGTTCGAACAAAGACTTCATATAAACATCCTCAAGCTGAGGGCTGTCCTCTATGCCCTCCAGGCTCTCCTCCCAGTTGTTCTTCCCGGTCACCTCCTTGTACAGTCGGACAACATGAGTGTTGTCTGGTACCTCAGAAAACAGGGGGGAACTCATTCCTGTCCCCTCTGCAGGGAAGCAATGAGAGTTTGGTACTGGGCGTCCCAGCACAGCCTCCATCTGACAGCTGTCCACGTGCCGGGAAGGGAGAACACTCTTGTGGATGCCTTAAGTCACTCGTCAAGGGAACTTGACCAGGTTGTGCTAAATGATGTTTTCCAGCACTGGGGGACTCCTCAAATGGACCTCTTCACCTCCCCCGACAACGCCAAACTGCCCGTCTTCTGCTTGCTCACTCCAGGGCAAGACGTTTTTCTGTCGGATGCACTGTCTCTGTGCTGGAAGGACAAATTTGTTTACACCTTCCCTCCGATTCTTCTCATCCCGGGAGTGCTCAACAAGCTAAAGTCAGAAGGAGCGCAAATGATCGTCATCGCTCCTTTCTGGCTGAGGCAAGCCTGGTTCTCTCTTCTGCAACAGTTTTCTGAGGAGCCTCATCTTCATCTACCTCTCTGACAGCACTTGCTGACCCAAGAACAGGGGACCCTGGTCCATTCAGTCCTCCAGTCTCTTCACTTACACGCGTGGCTCCTTCAGACGTAGCTGAAACTCGATCTTACTTTGAGAGGGCTCTTGCAGTAGGTATTCACAAATAGGACTAAGCCACCAGGCATCAGGACCCCACAGAAAAATCTCTAGCTGGCAGTCTCTGGCGGGGACCACCCCCAAGTCAGGTGACCGGCATCAACCGATGTCGGTATAAAGGGGCCGGTCCCCACACCCGCCCTCCAGTTCTTTCCCGCCGTCTGCTTGCGATAGCGTCTTGCAGAAGAACAGCGCTTGTTCATCTCACAGTTTTGATAAGTATTTGCATACTTGTAGTCCTTTTTGTTTGTTATATTGTTTTACATACCTCGCTGTGCATGTCGTCCCCAACGACTTCGGAATTGCATAAAAATAAGTGCGACTCGTGTGGATCTCAGCTCCCCACAAGGATGGCCACTCCCTCTGTGTCTTCTGTCTGGGCCCAGACACTATGTGGAGGAGTGACACTGCCGAAATTCATCGCTGCCACCCGGAAACTTAGGCAGCAGTCCCTGGAAGCCCATTTACTTAAAAAGAAGATGACTTCCATGGAGAAAGAATTGAAGAAACTGAGGCAGGCATCTGCTTCTCCTGAGGGCCATCATAAGGAGAAACACGGACCGACATGCCATCCACAGCGGGGTTATTTGCCGGAGTCAGCGCTCCCTTCAGGTAACTTCCTCCAGGTCATCGCTCGACGGCCGACTTAGTGGGTTGCCAAGCTGGCGCCGACCCCCCAATTGGGCTTGTGCCCAATGGGAGCCTCTGGGGCAAAGGAGGCCCGCACTTCCGCCTTGGCCCTCAAACCTAGGCCGGACGGTCAGCGTGCCCCCGATAAATCAGGTGTCATTCCTGCTGGTGTCTGCCCGGATGGGGCTAATAAGCCATTTGTCGGTCCTCCTGACGTCCGCCCAGCCGGCGACCCATCATCAGGCTCACCCTCCACGTGGTGTTGCCCTCTGAGGCCCCCACGTCTCTTTCTGCTTCCTCCAGAGAGCCTGCTCTTTCTTCCCCGGCTGGGGTAGAGGATCTTGGAATGCAGCCGTCTGGGGGTGCCCCTCCTTGACACTGGACCCTCAGTCGCTGTACCCGACATCAGGCTGCCTGACGTCACCCTCAGCATTCCGATGCCTGATGATCACCCGCCAGGGCCATCCAGGCTCCCGGACCCTCCTGCAGGTCCTCCACTGGAACCCTTGCCCTCCGGACCGATGCCTGCCCCATCCGGTCCGCCAGTAGGGCAGACGCTGGCACCTTCGACACCATTGGAGCACCTGACACCAGGATACCAGACGCCGGCTTACCTGACGCTGCACTATCCAGCTCCACAGTACCCAGCGCCACACTATCCAATGCCGCAGTACCCGATGCCTCAGTACCTGACGCCGGGTTTCCCACTGTCAGGTTATGGGTGCTCATATTACGGGTTTCCAGCTTACCCGTACCTGAGCCCCCCCTCCTCCTGCTCCTCCTCTGCAGCCACAGGTGGACTTGAGGGAGATCTTGCTCTCTTGGTGGGCTGACGCCAAGTCTCATATCTCCCAGGAGGTCGAAAAACGTCTGCCGACACTGGACTCGACGTCGGCCCACCTACGTCGACGTGAAGAGACTCTCCTACCTATGCCAGGCACCACAGCTGAACTGTCTGGTTCTAGGCCTAGGGAGGACGCGCTCCCCCGGGGAACCCCCAGAGAGGGCGGTCCTCCTCCTCCTAGGGAGGTCTCTTCCTCTTCTCTCTCATCTGAGTCTTCAGAGTCCGATTTCGGCTCCGGACACTCTGACCCAGAGGACGAGCCCCGCACTCCAGATAGACCCAGGCCGTAAGGGTCTCTGAAGTCTCCTCCGGAAGACCCTTCCTTTCTGGAGTTGCTGAAGAAAATCCAGGCAGCCTGTGAGTGGCGGTCAGTGGAGCCAGATCCCCAGCGTAAAAAGCTTGTGGTTCATCTGGATCTCCTGGAGACTTCTCCCACCCTGATCCCACCCTGGATCGAGCCTCATGAGGATCTTGTTTCCACCATTTGGAAGCAACCTGCCTCATTAGCCCCCCTTCCTCGGAAGGCTGATAGGCTATATCAGGCTCCGGAGGGGGAGGACTTTCCCGTCCTTCACCCCAAAGCTGATTCGGTCGTGATCAGTTCCACTCATGACCAATCAGCCAATCCAAAACACTTTGGCTTGTCCCCTCCTGACAAGGATTCCCGTCTTCTGAACCAGTACGGGAAGAAGCTTTTTGCTTCTTCCACACTGGGCATGAGGGCCCTCAAGTACGTTGACCACATGGGGGACTACTAGAAGACTATCCTCAGTCAGATGGAATCCAAGCTGGACTCCCTCCCAGACTCTCAGACAGAACAGGAGCTGGGAGACCTTGTCCGTTCCGTGCGTTCAGCCTGTAGGTACATGCTTCATGCTACTTATGACGTGGTGAACACTGCAGGCAGGAGCTCGGCCCTTGCTGTCTCTCTACGACGACATGCCTGGCTCTGAGTGTCAGGCTTGGCCCCTGAAGTGCAGTCAGCTGTACATGACGCTCCCATCAGAGGATCGGTGCAGTTTGGCGGTGATATCAAGGACATCATCACCAAACTTTAGGAGAAGGGTTTGGCATTAAGGTCTGTCCAGATGATGTACAAACCTTCTCAGAGGCAAAAACTGCCTTTTTGGTGCCCACCCCGCCAAAGGCCCAAACAAACGCAGTCCTGTTGCCCCAACAAAAGGAAAGCTGTGTCAGCGACCAGAGCGCTGCCCCCCCCCCCAGCAAAAAAGTTCCCGGGGCTCCGGCCACTTCTTTGCCTTCCACCTTTTGACTCCTTGCCTCTCCCACTGCCTTTGTCCAGTTCAGAGGAACTGGTGGGGGGGGAGTCTTCTCCTATTTACCGGATTGGGAGAGGATAACGGAAGATGCTTGAGTGCTCCAGCTGATTGCAGCGGGACAGTCAATCGAATTCTCTCAACCCCCCGCAGACCATCTCCCCTCTCTGCGTGCTCTCACACACATCTACCCTTGGTCCGGGAAGAAATCTGCTCCCTTCTTTCGGAAAGAAGTCATAGAGCCTGTCCCCCCCTCCCCCACACACCTTCAGGGAACAAGCTGCTACTCCCATTTCTTCCTAGTACCAAAGAAGATTGGAGACTTGAGATCTATACTTGACCTCAGCTCTCTCAACCAGATCATGGAGTACAAAAGGTTCCGAATGCTCTCGCTTCAGAGCCTTCTCCCCTTGCTTCATCCAGGATTGTGGCTGTGCACCTTGGATATGCAGGATGCTTACCTCCATATCCCTATCCGCCACTCTCACTGCAAATTTCTCCTTTTTGCCTTTCAGGGGTCCCACTACCAGAACAAGGCCCTCCCTTTTGGTCTATCTTCGGCTCCCCGAGTATTCACCAAATGCTTGGCAGTAGTAGCAGCCTTCCTGCGTACCTAGGGGGTCCAAGTCTTCCCTTACCTGGACAACTGGCTTCCAGCAGCTCCATCCAGGGAGGAACTTTTAGGTTACCTTTCCCTCACCATTTAGGTCTTCTCTGACTGGGATCACCATCATGCCCACCAAATCCCACCTGCGTCCATGCCAATGACTGCAGTTCATTGGGGCAGTTTTGGACACGACCCTGGGCAAGGCCTTCCTTCCTTCCCCAGGACAGAGTCGAGACCCTGTCAAGTCAAGCTTGACTCTTATCCAGCTTCAGAAGAGTGGGGGCCAGGAAGGTCCTCTGTCTTCTCAGCCTGATGGCAGCAGCCATCCCCACTGTCTCACTAGTCCGTCTCCACATGAGAATCTCTCAGTGGACACTGTGGTCTCAATGGACTCAGTCTCAAGCAACCTGGATCAAGAGATTCTGGTGTTGGACCCTTTGATCAGGGACTTACAGTAGTGGATCACTAAACTGACCCTCTCCAATTGGCTAGCACATTGTATAATGTTTTGTTATTCAAAATACAGCAAGCCATTACTAGGACCTGTCCAAGCCCATTCTGCCAGAGCTATGGCCAGCACTGTGGTTTGCTTTAAAGGGGCTTCTATCATGGATATCTGCAACGCAGCTACCTTGTACCCAATACATACTTTCCCGAAGCTGTACAATTTAGACATTGCTTCACACCATAGGACGGCCTTTGGCCGAGCTGTCTTAAAAGGCCTCCTGTCATAATAACCACCCTTCTTGCGTTTACTGCTTGGGAATCATCCAAAGTGTATTACCTGCTGCAAGAGACTGCTTCGTGGAAGATAGTACAATTACGTAAGACCTTACCATAACCGTAGATCTTTGAGTAGTGTCTCTTGCAGCAGTTACAATCCCGCCGTCCATCCCCCTCCTTCTTTAGGAGAGAAACTTCTGGTCCAGTGACTTATGGGTTGGGATACTTATGGTATCTCAACTTCCTCTCGGTCCTTGCTTAGTGAGCTGAATCCAGCGGGGGGAAACTGAGGATACCAGGGACTGCCCACACTTATATAGGAAACAGGAAGCTGATGTCATGTGTGGATGGCCCCTGGAAAAAGACTGCTAGAAGAGCTGCCATGCGCCAAAGCAACTTCTGGAGATGACCCAAGTGTATTACCTGCTGTGAGACACACTCCTCAAAGATCTACTGTTCTGGTAAGGTCTTGCATAACTCTACTTTCTACAAGTGGTATATGTTCATCCACACTGACCCATCTGACCTGCCCTGGCTTCAGCGCAAATTACTGCTTCCAGCAGGCAAGATCTGGCTTCATGGGGCAGAGCTGAGGGGTATACCATTCAGGTGGGAGGCGACAGCTTGGAGACTTTCTGGCCAGATTTAAAGGGGAAAGGACATTGCCAGAAGTGTGAATGAACAACATGTGCCACTCCTAGAACTGCTGTTACAGGTGAGTAACCTGTGTTTCTACACCATCTGCTAAGTCTTATTATTCTAGCCAGCCAGAAACTAACTCTATAGTCATCATGGCTGCTCATAATAGGTCTAGGGCATCTAAACACGTGAGTACTTTGCCTCTTGATAAAGAATCTAGGAGGCTGGATGTGATGGGCAAGCATTCTTATGCCTCTGCCTCACTAGGTCTTAGGATTGCAAACTACCAGGCTCATATGATAAAGCAGCAGAACAGCCTGTGGAAAGCTGCTTGTACTGCAACCCAGGCATTGTCCGATGGTTTAGCCAAGAATGAGTTGCTTTTTTTTTTTTTTTAAATTAGTATATTTTATTGAGTTTTATACATATAACAAGCAAAATAACAAAGGTAAAAAAAAAAAACAATAGAGGCGCAGTGGCCTGGACCCCTTCCCCATCAGCATTCTGGTGGTGCCAGGGTTATTCAGTTAATAAGGATATACATTTGTACAGTAAGTGTCAGTCTGATAGAAAAGAATAGAACACTTTAAAGTAATCTGAGCATTGGGGGCCCGAACCTTGGAAACCTCTAGTTATCTAGCAAGAGTAATGTATGGAACATCTCCTGTCTCTTTCTGTATACCTTATAGCTATTCCTGGTACTGGCTACTATTCTTTCCATGCGTAATTCTTCTAGTATGGCCATGTGCCATTCCTTATAGGTTGGTGTAATGTGATCCAGCCAGTGTTTTAAGATGAGATTCTTTACAATTTCTGATATAAACATTGTGATACTTCCTTACTACCCCCATTAATAGTCTGTTGTGCCAAGCCCAGTAGGCAAATTTGTGTTATAAATGCTGTGTCTAGTTGCAGTAGGGGGTCATGTTTGGCTTTAATTCACTCTCATAGCGTTTAACCTTGGGACATTCCCAAAAGATGTGTTTGAAGGTCCCTGCCTATCCCTCGCAGCTGGAGCAGACATCAGAGTCTAGCAGTCCTATTCCAGCTAGCTTAATGTGTGTGTAATACATGGAGGTTGATATTGTACTGTGTAAGCCGTAGCCATTGAATTTGATATATTTATGTAGGGCTTTCCAAACATTTCCTTTGGCTTTCTGGTTTGTCAGTTCTAGAAAGTCCTCTTCTTAGTAGCTGCAAGAGTCAGAGGTAGTAGGACGTAGTATTTGATTGGTTTTTTTTGGTATGGCAAGAAGATTTTTTTTTTTTTTCCAATTTAACTAGGAGTGGGCATACTAAGCTGAAAGCTTGTTTACAGGTACAACCTGGGAGTACAGGGAAGTTAAGTGACTTGCTCAGGGTCACACAGTATGCAAGTGGGGGCTGTGGGATTCAAACCCAGGTCTCCAGATTTGCAGCTCAGAGCCTTAAACCACTGCACTATACTGCCTCCCTAGATGGCATGGCATTGCTCTGCTAGGTTACATAGGGTTTTCTACTGTGTAAGTGGTTGGAAATTCCAGGGTCTGGGATCTGAGGATAAGGCCAGCATACACTGTATCTGATCTATTTGAAAAGCTGATCGCAAACCTATCTTACTAGACCTTGTGAAGAAGGCAGAGGAGAGGAGGGAGTTAAGTCCCCTAGAGTGTTGGGATGTGTTTGGTTCAGAAATGACATTGGGAAAAGTTTTTTTTTTTGAAACTTGAACTAGGGATTCCTTCTGATAGGTTGGGCATGATCCAAAAGTGGCTTAGTTTGCTGGACTTAATGAAGCTGACTGCAAGCTTAGTGAACTGCCAATTGGTGTAAACTTGAGCTGTGGATGCAGTTTCCTGAAAGGTACATGAGATGCTACCTTAACTGCTCTTACTGCCCCATCACAGAGCTAAGTTTCCATCTGTCTCCAGTGTGGTAAGTAGGTAGCATTGGCTTCCTGTGTTTCTGTTGGACTCCACCATAGGAAATGGCTGTCCTTGATAGCTAGATCGTAGCTTTTGACATTAGGGAGTTGTAAGCCTGTCTGGTGTGTTTGAGGTGGTATTTTATTATATGTTCCTCTGGGGTTCTTCCCATTCCATGAGAAAGTGGAGACCAGGGAGTGGAGCTAGGTGAACCACTTGAAGGGTATGCAGTGTGAGATCATGCTTAGTGGATAAAGCATTTGTGGAAGAGCATTCATTTTGATGACTTTCTTGCCCATAATAAAAAGGGGAGGGTGGGCCACCATTTTAGGTCCTGTTTTAACTTCTGTACCAGGGTATCTAGATTTTGTGTGACCATAACTTTGGAACTCCTTGCCACCTTGATCCCAGGTATTGGATTCCTTTTGGTGACCAGGCCCCACCCCACGACATCACATCTGCTTTGTGTGTGTGGAAGTTGAAGGATGGATATTGAGGGGCATAACTGCAATTTTTGAGAGACTGAGTTTGTACCTCACCAATCTTCCAGATTGGTGTAAGATCCTTAAGGCAGCTGGAAACAACTTCCCTGAATTTTCCACATGTAGCAGGATGTCATCTGCGTAGGTGGATATTTTGCATTTTTTGCTTTCCTGCTGAAACCGCTATGGTATTGTCATTGGCAAGAAGTGTCCTACTTAGTAGTTCTGTATTGAGGTTAAACAGATAGGAGGATAGAGGACATCCTTGGCATGTGCTTTTCCCAAGGAAAAACCCTTGGCATGCACACCACTGCATGTTCTCTTAGCTGTAAGCTGTGAATAAAGTAGGGAGATGCATTTAAGAAAAGCTTATGGGAACTCGCATGCTTCTAATGTTTAGAGTTGGAACCTCCAAGACACCCTATCAAATACTTTCTCTGCATTCAGGGACATTAATACAGCTGGGGAGAATGAGTCCCTGGATGTGGAGAGGATGTGAACTACTTTTATGAGGTGGTTAGTGGATAGCCTGCTCTTTCCAAGGTGATAGGCTTGGATAATATCTCCTCTGAAGTATTAAAGTATGCATCACCGGTCCTAGCCTACTCACTGGCCTACTTTTTTAACTTATCACTAGCTACAGGGGAGTGTCCGAAGTCTTGGAAGCAATCAAGGATCATTCCAATACATAACAGATGTAAGAAAACTGATCTGGGCATTTATCACCCAATTTAGTTGCGTCCAGAGGTTTCTAAAATATTTGAAAGATTGGTTGCTGTTCAAATAAAGGAATATCTAGATTCTCAGAACCTTGTTAATAATATGCAGCCATGGTTCCGCAGCTGCCATAGCACCACATTGGCACTAGTGAAAGTGGTGGGAGATATCCAGGAAGCCCTGAACAAGGGGACACCAGTGGGTGCAATGTTTGTGGACCTTTCTAAGGCCTTTGATTCTTTGACCATGGTGTCCTCCTGTCCAGAGTGGCATCCATGGGACTGAAGGGCCTTGAGAATAGGTGGTTGGCCTCGTACTTGATGTGTAGGACCCAGAGAGTGAAGATGGGCAGTTGGGTTTCGGGCATGTTGCTGGTAGGGTTGAGGGTTCCCCAGGGTTCCATCTTGGGGCCTCTTCTGCTTAACAGTCATGTTAATGGTTTATGTTTCACAGATTCATCCGTATTATGTCATTTATATGTGGATGATACTGTACTTTATACTTTGGATGGTAATATAGACAAAATTCAGAGTAAACTTCAAAGAGCTTTTGAGGAGTTGCAGATTTTTTGTTTGCGGACAGTAAATTAATTTTGAATGCAAAAAAAATGTTATCTGTATTGTTTTATAGATGTAATGGGGTCTGGGAGGACTTGGCACTGGAGCTGGTTACTTTAGGGGGATCTCCAATCCAACAAGTATGGTCACATTAATATCTGGGCCTGTGGCTGAAGGACTCCTTGCATTGGGATGTACATGTTAATAATTTGATTAAAAGTGTAGGGAAATGACTGGGAGCCCCTATATAGGGTAAGGTTCTGTATGAGTTTGGATGCCTATGAGAAAGTAGTGGAATCTGTGATTATTCCCATATTTAACTATGGAGATATCCTTTATTCTGGTGGAAGGAAAAAAGATCTTGCCAAATTAGAGGCCTGTTACAGAAGCTTGGCTAGATTTATACTGGGGGCCCCACATCTGACTTATAAGTGCCGTATGTTACGATACATTGAGTAGGCCAACTTCAAATGAAATAAATAAAGAGCCTCTAGCAATTTTCATTTATAAAGGTCTTCTAAGCAAACTTCCAGGGTATGTCTCAGAAAAGCTGGTTTACGGGTCCAAGTTGGGATCCTTGAGCTCTGCAGATTGCCTTGGATCTGGATCTTCCCAGTTGTAATCCGGAAGTAAGATGACAATCTCTCTTGTTCAGAGGCTCTGAGAGCTGGAATGAAATTGACCCAGGGTTAAGAGAGTCGGTAAGTAATCCATCTTGGAAGGTAAATGGGGCAGTGGGTAAATTAGCTCATTCAGGCCCAGGTGGCCATTTTGAATAAGGTTAAGTATAGAACATTTTGACTCACGTGAGTTCTGGGGCTGAGTGGGTTAAGACAGTGTTGTTTTGAATAATGGGGATGTTTTATTTTGGATAAGTGGGTAGGTCTGCTGGTTTTATTATTTTGGGAAGTGTGTAATTTTCAATCCATATATTTATTATATTTCCTTAATTATTATATTGCATATTAAATGAGGACAATCTGTATGTATATAAATGTATCTGGAATATTGTAATTGCTAATATGTATTCTTGTGGACCTTGTTGTAAATGAATTTATTCTGAAGTCAAGCTTATCCATATTCATATGATTGGTATGAATAAAATATTTTACTACTACTACATATAAACCTAACTTGTTCGGGGCCAGTTAAGGAGGAACAGATCTTTTCCACTCTAGAGGCCAGCACCTTTGCCAGAGTTTTGATATTTACTGTATATTAAGAAGAGGTATTGGCCTGTAGTTGGACAGTTGCTCTTGATCTGTTCCTGGCTTAGGGATCAGGGTGATGTGGGCCTCCTACATTGCATGGTCTGACTGCCCCCTGCTGTTAGCATAATTGAAAATGGCTACTAGCAGCGGTGCAAGGCCTTCTTTGAGTGGCTTAAAAAAATTAGGGGAAAATCCATTGGGTCTGGGGGCCTTGTCTTGAGCAAGTTCCTTAATTGCCTGCAGTATTTCTGATAACCTTATTTTCCCTTCAGGGTTGTGAGTTTGGTCAGCATTACGCTTGGGGAGGTTGGCTTTGTTAAGGAATTTTGTGTTTCTCTCGGTGGGGGAGTGTGGTTCTGGGCCATGAAGGCTCGAGTAATGAGAACCTAAGGCTTCTGCTTTCTCTCTTGGCTTGTATATAGGATTTATAGTAGTATACGAGCCAAGATGGGCTATGCAATAGCCCATCTACAGTTTGCCCTTGACTCAAAGGGAATATCCACCTATATAGACTACAAGCACAAAGTGTCTTGACCCCGACCCCCAAATATATCGTTTTCATTTTTTCTGGTATTTGCTTCCCTACCCCCTCCCCAGGGCCATGGCGTATACATGCGTGTACATGCCAGGATCCGGTGGCCCCTTCCGCCCAACCCCTGACTTTTAGTTGCTGCCTGTTACCGTCTACACGCCCACTGGACTTTCACCTGGTGGGAGTGGGACTATGAACGGGTGGGCATCCACCCATTGGAGGAGAGAGCCAAGGCTAAATCCTGCTCCCATCCTCCACCCCCGAACAGGCACCCTGGTGACCTGAGATCATTCCCGAACCAGGGTCATCGGCATAGCGTGAGGTAAGGTGCCAGTGCCTCAGCCCTCTGCGATACCAGGCCGGCATCATGACCCTTTTTAAATACTGTCATATTAGCACAGCCCACCACTTCCAATGGCAGCCCATTCCATACATCCACCACTCTCTGAGTGAAAAATCCTTAGGCTTAGTTGGTGTTTCTTCCCGGGGTCTTGCATATCCTATTAATTAATCTTGAAGAGTCCTGGTGTTGGAGCCTTAATGCCAGGAGTTTCCCCGCTTTTTCCCCCAATCCACATCATTTAATTATGCTTGGAAGATGCCACTTTCAGCCAGTACCCGTATTCTCATTGAAGAAGTATGTGGTGTAGGTCTGTGTTTTCTATAGGCATTCATGATCTTTCAGTAAATTATTGTTCAGGATCCAGACCCAGTCCCTGTCTGATGTCTCTTCTAACTGTACCCTAAGTGAGTCTGGTGAGTGGTCTGAAACCACCTTAATTAGTTTAGTGCTGATCAGGTGGAAGTCTAGTCTAGAGGAGGTGCACAAGGGGGAAGTAAAGGTGTAGTCCTTGGTGTCTGGATGGAATATTCCCTGTGGCTCCATCAGTTTTAGCATATTCTGAAGTTTCAGGCAGGCTCTTTGGCATGGGGATAATGCAGTTCTGATGTCCCCTTTCTGTCTAGGGTGGCATCCTGAACTAGGTTTCAGTCACCTGTTGTGGGGAAGTGAGCAAACATTGGCTAATTTGGTTGAGACTTTTGTGAAGAAAGCTGGGTCTTCCCTGCTAAGGTCATAAAGGCAAGCACACAAATTGAGTGTTTCTATGGATAAGAATGGCTGGATCAGATCTCTTGTTGCTTTCTCTGATTGCAAAGATTTGGCCCAGCCATTCTCTTCTCCATAGATTTTTGTCATCAGTTCTAATATGGGTCTCTTGTAAGAAGGCTATATATTTACCCTGGTGGACTTCAAGTGTCTAAGCACTTGGTATTATTTTTCCCTCATTTGACCACCCTTTATATATTCCAAGTGATCATCTTGCAGGTATTTTTAGCATTTAGATGTTTAGCATTGCTGATTGCCATGGGTAGGATGTGTAAAAATCTTTTGATATCATCTGCATCGAGCTGACGCTCCCTTTGTGAGGTGGGCCTGTTCATGCGAGGTGGTGGTTGTGTCAGGCTCCCTTTAGATAGACCTGACTGGCATGGTATTCTCAGCAAGTCCCTGTGTTTAAGGTGTGTCCTTCTATCAATTGTTAGGCATCTAACTATTACTTAAAGAGTAACGTAAAAACAAACTGCAAACAACAACATTGTACACAGTAATGGAGTTAGTTTAGATAGTGTACATGGATATCTATTACAACCCTTAACTAGCTGTGCGGTCTAGCCAAAAGACAAAGGTCCTCCCCTGCATGCAGGTCTGTGAGGGTCTGCTCTAAGGGAGCCCACCCAGCACTGTAAAACCTGCTAGTCTAAATTTAGCAGACTTTGGCCAGTTTCCCAATACCCCATCGGTGTAAGTAATAATCTTCTTCGAGGTTATCTCTTTCATCAGACCACACCTATGGAACTTAAAGCCGCCACGCGTTAGGACCGCATGGACTTTTTTTTCCAAGTAGTCTACCAAGGGCCACCCACAACGACATCAGATGCCGACTGCCATATAAACGTAGGTGGCCCCTTCACACCTCAGTTCTTTTCCTGCCACTGTCCATATTCGTCAGAATCGCTCACAGAAATACCATTGCAATTGCCATTTTCTTTTTTTCCTAATAATAATCACTTTTTTTGTCAACTTTATTTATCCTCCTACCTCTCTGTCTCCCGGACTCTCTCCATGTGATCACACGATGACACTTTCTCCCAAATGCCTGACGTCTGCCACTACTGCTCTGGTGTGGTGCGCCTCTGCCTTCACCTGGACTGCCCGCCACCCCCCCCCCCGGCTCTGAGTCCCCGGGGTGGGACCACCTTACTCCTTGACACTCTATCTGAGAATCAAGTGGGGTGGCCAGGCTCAGCAGCAGAACACCAGAGGCTGTGTAGAGGACCTGGCAAGGGGCATGAGTGCGTCATCCCTAGCCCAACCTTTGCCTACAGGGGATAGGGCCTTTTCCTTGTTATAGTACCTGTCTGCGCAGACATTCAGTGATGGCCAGTATGTGATGGGTGTGCTCCCACACCCACCCACAGGACATCTGCTGACATCCCCATAGCCTGCTTTCTAGGTCCTCGTTGGTTGCGGAAACCTGTCGTTTCCACCAGGAGCTGTCATACCGTGGGAAATGGAACCCACCTACCTCGAGAGGAGAACAGTCCTCTGGACGCTTAATCCTCTCCTGCCACTGCCGACCCCCAATGACCTGAGATTGTTCCTGAACTCAGGTCGCTGGCATGGTGCGAGGTGTGGCGTCCAGCACCTCAACCCTCAGTGCCACTGGGCCGGCTGAAGTAATCACTTTTTTTTTTTTTTTTTTGAATTCTATTTTAGCACCGACCTGGGGAACTCTCTTAGGCATCCTCCGTATCACTCTGCTCTACCTCTGTGCCTGAGAAGCCTCCGATTTCCTGGCACCAGCCTGGCTATCTCCCCGGCTCTAAGCTCCCTGAGATAGGGCCACCCTATCTACCCAGGGCGCTCTATCTATTTCATTTCAGGCCAGGCTGGGCTTGGAATGAAGGACGACTGGTGGTGGAGTGTGGCTGGGTGGACGGATGTGCCATCACCTATCCCCGAGATGGGGATATTCTTTGTTATGTTTCCCTGGGGGTGCAGCGTGCCATGACGTCTGCGCAAGGCTGCCTGCTGACGCCTGCCGCACTCCTGCCCCCTTCGTCTGACTGGTGATCCCTGTAGTACTCCCGATCTCCATCGGGGGTCGTGAGGGCACCGAGCAGCCCCAGGATCCCTCCCCAGGGAGAGGAGAGCTGTCCTTCAGATGCTCAATCCTCTCCCTCCCCTGCCGACTCCTGGAGTCCATCGATGAACCCGGTTCACCGGCGCGAGGTGTGGCGTCCAGCGCCTCAACCCTCAGCGCCACCGGGCCTGAAGTAATCACTTTTATAAGTGATTTTTCGATGGCATGTATGTCGCTGAAGAAACCATAGAAACTGTTCTGATATTGTGAATGTGGTGAGAATAATAATAATAGCTTTATTTCACAAAAGCACCTTTCAAATATCAAGGCACTTTACAAAAGATTAAAAGAGAATAATAAAACAAATAAAATACAGAACAGAATTCAACAGGGTTCATTTACTAAATGCCATCGAAGGCCTGGCACCATAAGTAAGTATTCAACACTTGCTTAAAGCCTCCCACTGTTGTGCACTCCTGCAGCCAACGGGGTAGAGAATTCTAGAGGGTAGGGGCAGCGTACATAAAAGCACAAGCCCCAGAAGACTTAAAAGACACCCTCGGGATCTCTAGCAATCCCTCATTAGCCGAACGGAGCTGTCACTTGGGGCGATAGGGAACCAGAAGCTCTTTCAAGTAGTCAGGGCTTTGTCCATGTAGGGCTTTGTAAATCAGTAAACCAACTTTAAAGGTGATCTGCCACTGAATCGGCAGCCAGTGCAGACTGCACAGAACAGGGGTTATTTATTTAGCTTTTGTTTACTAGGTAAGCACACTAGACAAGTATTATGCCTATTTTCAGGAACGACCCGGGAGAGTACAACATAATGATACAGAGTGGTACAGAATAATACAGAAACATCATGACAGAACAACAGTGTAAAGAAGTACATTGAATAACATTCTCCAAGGTGCCACAAAGTAGTAAGGCATGTAGTAACACCCTTGACAAACAGTGGTAAGGTACATAGAATCACCAGTTTTTGGTCATAGACAATTTTAAACTCAGTCAAGTTATTGATCATAGACAATTTTAAACTCGGCCAAGTGCCTTGGTGAGAAATTGAATCATAGGGACAAGCAAGGTATTACTGGAAGGACCTTTGAAAAGCACTAAGGTCTAGTTGACTAAGGACGTTTCACTAGGGAGGCTTGGGGCACTCACACGCTGAGGCTTGCTTCAGGAACCCCTACAGGGATTTACGAAAACACTGATGGAAGGGGGCCGAGTGAACATGCACAGGAAAGGAGTTGTAGAGTCTAGGAGCGTATACAGCAAAGTCCCTGTCCCCCATGAGGTTTCGGGTAGGGGGTACTCTTAGCATCCCAGGAACCTGAGACCTGAGCGGGTAGGGGGAGAGGTCAGCAGGTGATAGAAGCTGGGCCAGCCCCGGTGGGGTGCCAGTTCTTATCACTTTGCCTACAAGGCATCCCACCCCAAAGTCCAGGTAATTAGATGGTGAGAGCCAGCAGAGCTTGTCATAAAGTTCACAATGGTGGGTGAGACAGGGGGTGACCAGAGCAAAACGGCAGATGTTGTTGTATGTCGTGTGCCACCGAGTGAGATGAGTTTTGGAGGTATGAGCAAATTGGTGCAGACCGTAACTAAGGGAGGGAAGAAGTACACCTCTCGCAAGAGCCAGACGAGCCGCAGGTGTGAGGTTATATTTGGCCCTGTAGGCCAGGCCCAGTTTGCAGTTCACTGCTCTGCAGACATTTAAAATATGACTCCCCAGGTCGAGTTGAGGGTCAAGTGTCACCCCAAGGTATTTGACTGAGTTCACAATTGGTAGGAAAATTCCGTCCGGACTAGTAATACCCAAAGGAGCTGGCGAGGCTTTGATTTTGGCTGCTGATCCAAATAGCATAGCCTGTGTTTTTTTCAGGTTAAGAACCAGTTTGTGTTTAGTTACCCAGGCCAGGATATTGTTAAAATCCTCGGACAAGTGCTGGTTGAGAGTCACAATGTCCCGGGAGTGGGCCATGATAACCAGGTCATCCGCATAAAGGGTGGCACTGCAGTTAGTTACTGCCGCTGGGAGTTGGTTAACAAAAAGGGAGAAGAGGAGGGGGCCCAAGACCGAACCCTGGGGTACGCCAGAGGTCACAAGTAAGGGATCAGAGAGGACTTTGTTGAATCTAGTCCGCTGCATTCTGCCATGTAGGTAGCCCATTAGTCATTTCGTAGCAGAGGGGGAGATGCCAAGGGACCGCATCTGAGTACAAAGCAACGCATGATCAACAAGGTCGAAGGCCTTGGACAGGTAAATAAATATTGCTCCAGAGAGTTTGCCCTGGTCCATGGTTGCTCTGATGCTGGAAGTGACAGAGACCAGGGCTGTGGTAGCGCTGTGCCCCTTTCGAAAGCTGTGCTGGGCCGAGGACAGCAGCTCATGGACCTGTATGTACTCTGAAAGTTGCTGGGCCACAACTTTTTCAAGGGAGCTTGCAGAGAGATGATAGAATAGCAATTGAACGATAGTTTTCCGGTACTTTGGAATTGCCCTGCTTCAGTACAGGGACAATCCTCGCCTCCTTCCAGATATCGGGAATAAGTCCCAATGCAAGGGACAGGTTAAAAATGTGGGCTACTTGGGAGGGGGGGCGATGTGGAAGGCGCCTAGTTTCAGAAGCTTGGGCTCCAGGTTATCTAGGCCAGGGCTGGAGTACTGGGAGAGGCTGGGTGAGGAGACTCTGCATATCCTTAACTGAAACTGCCCTAAGACAGAACAGTGGTCGGGGGTGGGCCTCCTGCCATGTGGGGAAGGGGACAAGCAGTACACTCGTCGGGTGGGAGGAGTGTGGAGAGAGCCGATAGGTCTGAGAAGTGAGAGTTGAGGGAATTGGCAGTCGTGTGGGGATTGTTACAGGAGACCCCTCCGATAATCATGTCAGATACCCCCGTTTTGTGAGATGTTCGAGAAGCCCCCATCAACAAACATGCTGTTGCATTCTGCACTAGCTGCAACCAGCGGATATCAACCCCAGAAAGCCCTAAGTATAGGGAGTTGCAGTAATCAAGGCGCAAGGTCACAAAGGCATGAAGAAGTGTAGGCAGCTCTCTGGATGGAATAAGGTGCTTGATCCTGGCAATGTTCCTAAGATGGTAAAAGGAAGATTTGACGATTGCCGACACTTGAGATCGTGAGGTCAGCCCGTCATCAAGCACCACACCAGGTCCCGCACCTGTTCAGAGGTAAGGATCTGGGTGCCCCCTAGATAAATTCCAGAGGGCTGACCAGTCCTCAACCCCTCTGTCCGGCAACCCAACTCCACCACCATCACCTCCGTCTTTCCCGCGTTCAACTTTAGCCAGCTCAAATTCATCCAGTCCTGGATTTCCACAAGGCAGTTGTTAAATACCGAGAGAGCACTATCCTGGTTGGGTGCAAAAGCAGGTAGAGCTGGGTATCATCAGCATAGCAGTGAAACCTCAGCCCATACCGTCTTACAGTGTTTCCGAGGGGCCTCCATGGACCTCAGATGCCCAAGCAAAACCCCATGGTCCACAGTGTTAAAAGCTGAGGAGAGATCAAGGCGCACCCAAATAGAACGGCTTCTCTGATCTCTCACCATCAGGAGATCATTGAGCACCCGAACTAGCGCAGTCTTGGTACTATGCCTCTTTCGAAAACCAGACTGGAGAGGTTCATAGATGTTTTGGATGGTCAGGTGATTCTCCAGTTGTACTGCCACTATTTTCTCAGTAACCTTCCCTACAAAAGGGAGGTTAGAGATTGGTCTGTTGTTAGCTAGAGAGTCAGGATCCAAAGAAGCTTTCTTCAGGAGAGGTGTTACCACCGCCTCCTTCAGGGAGCTTGAAAACTCACCCAAATCAAGGGAGCACCAGACTGTCTGGACCAGGGCTGGGCCAGTGATGTCACAACATCCCATAATCAGGGAGGTTGGACCAGGATCCAAACTACAGCATGTAGGGTGCATACTTGGGACAATCTGCATGACATCCACAAACTCCGGCAGGTCAAAGGAACTCCAGGAAACATGAGGTGAGGCGACCAGGCACCGATCAGCAGCATCCCCCGTAGAGCGAGTCGTGAAGAACTCTGACCTGATGTTGGCCACCTTATTCTCAAAGAATTGTGGGTAAAGAATTATCTATACCTGGGGGAAGAGTAATTGATCCTGGAGAGGTAGCTGATAAACTCAGGAATTTGGACAGCAATAAATCTCCTGGCCCTGATTCTATACATCCAAGGATTATTTGTGAATTAGCAGATTTTTTGACACCTCCCCTCACTTCTATCTTTCAGACATCTGTAGACATGGGGATAGTTCCTAGTGACTGGAAAGAAGCAACAGTTGTGTCCATTTTTAAGAAAGGATCCAAATCAGTACATTCTAACTTCAGACCAGTCAGTTTGACTTCATTAATGGGTAAAGTGTTAGAGAGCATATTAAAGGACAGAATATTAGTCTCTTTGGAGGATTATGGACTAATCTACCTTTCTCAGCATGGGTTTACAAAATCCAGATCTTGTCAGACCAAGCTACTGACTTTTTACGAGAATGTTAATCGCAAATTGGATCTGGGTAACTCGGTTGATGTTATCTTTATGAACTTCGTGAAAGCTTTTGATAAACTGCCACATAGGGAACTGATAGCTGTTTTAAATAAATTTAATCTTGAGACTAATGTAATTAATTGGATTACCGATTGGTTGAGTGATAGGAGACAAAGGGTTATGGTTAAGGGAATTTATTCTGATTGGGCCCCGGTGACTACTGGTGTTCCCCAGGGGTCGGTGTTGGGACCCTGTTTGTTTAATGTTTACATATCCACTTTGAGAATACATACCCCCAATGTTTGGCTGTCTAAATTTGCTGATGATTGCAGATTAGGAGCTATTGTAAACAATTCAATGGACGTACTACCCTTGCAAACAGCTATTAGTACTATAGCATCTTGGACTGAGGTAAACAAATTAGAATTAAATTCTGCTAAATGTAAGACTATGCACTTAGAAAAGAACAATGGCAAAGCAATTTACAAAATAGGTCAGAATATATTAAAATAAACCATACAGGAAAGGGATTCGGGTATAACAATTACACCTGATTTTAAATTGTATTTTAAATTGAACACCATTGTTCATTACAGCTGAGAAAGGCAAATCAGAATTTAAACAGCATACTTAGGCATACATCAAGCAGAGATGCCAAAGTCTTGATTCCATTGTACAGTTCCCTGGTTAGTGCACAGGTGTGGTCTCCATTTAAGCGAGAAGATATTGTTAGGTTAGAGGGGGTCCAGAGAAGAATGACTAAAGCTATAGAAGGATTGGCTAATAGATCTTACAGAGAAAGGATGGAAACTTTGGGTCTATATTCACTGTCCTATCGTAGATCTAGAGGTGATATGTGTTTGCTTTTTAGGGCCCTGGCTGATCCCTTACTGCGCGAGAAATTGGGAATTAAATTTAACATGGATCGTGTAAGCTCTAGAAAGCAAGACAAACAACTTTTTCTGTCAAGATGGAATTTGAAATTAAGAAAGTATTGGTTCAGCCAAAGGGTTGTAGCATCCTGGAATAAACTACCTGCATTGATAGTGGAGAGTCCTAATATGAATATTTTCAAAGCAAGATTTGATGTTGAGTTTAGAGACAGGGTTTATGAATTCTAATTAACAAAAAGGGGTCTGGGTAAGCCAAAAGGACGTATAGTCCATAATGCTTGTATTCTTTCCTATAATTCCTTTGAATCGAGCAAGCTCGTTGCACTCCTCTTGCGAAAAAGGTCTTTGGAACTGCAGACAGGTTGGTTTGCACAACCTGTCTACAGTCTGGAAGAGCTGGGCTGGTTGGTTCTGAGTGGCAGCAATCTCCCCGGATAGGAATTCTGCCTTCTTACGGGAGATCGCTGATTGGTAGGTCTGGTAGTGCTCTACCAATCTAAGGTGGTCGACCTCCAGGCCAGATTTCCGCCAGCATTGCTCTAACCTACGTCCTAGTTGCCGCAACTCCCTCAAGGACCCATCAAACCAAGGGGCCCGAGGGTGAAGGGGGAAAGGACTAACATGGACAGAAGCAATCAGGTCCAGGGTCATGGAAATGGCCTTATTATAGTCCAACACCAAAGCCTCTGGACTCGTACTAGCCACAGGAAACTCTGAGAGGTCAGTCACTGCTGCCAGTCCTTCAGAGCTCATCTCCCATAAAGGGCGGTAACTGCCCATCTCCACAGGGGCAGGCCTATGAAGGGAGGTGCAAAAGTTGAACTTCACAGTGTAGTGGTCGGACCATCCGACGGGTTCCACGCCCAAGTCAGAGGCCTCAATCCACAGGAGGAAAACCAAATTGAAAGAGTGACCTTGCCGATGGATGGCAGAGGTAACAATCTGTGTGTGGCCCAGTAATGTCATCAGCTAGAGGAAGTACTGTCCAAATTGCGAGAGTTCATCGTTCGACCCAGGTGTTAAAGTCGCCCAGAGCCATCAATTTGGGCGACTCCAGTGCCATGTCGATGACGAAATCCACTACTTCCTGTAGGAATCGCTTCTCGTCCCCTGGTGGTTGGTAGACAAAAGCTATCCTGCAACTCACACCTGCCACCACGGTAAACTCATGATTTGGCCTCCTCAACTGGTACACTCGTAAGGCCCAATTCGGTCCTGAAACAGACCGCTAACCCCCCCCGGTCCAATCTCGAGCATGAATCACCGTCACCTGGCTGAATTGCAGCTTCCAACATGGGGCCAGCATTTCATCCAGCTCAGGTCTCGTGATGTGTCAGATCAATAGTCCCAACAAGATCTGCAATAATTGCAGTCTTGTTCTTAACTGATCTGGCATTGCATAACACCGCTCGAGTTGGATGGGTTTCAGGGGCTGCCCCGGCTATGTTTATTTTTTTTTTTTTATCAAGTCTAGGATTACAAATACCTTTGAGCCATGGCTCTTTTACAAAGATTCCACGTCAGAGAAATACAAATTATGGGGAACATCAAGACAGGCATTACAACAATGTGGACATTGCAAACAGAGTACAGATTAATACAGTTCAAGGGTAGCATTGTAACAAGGCAGCCAGCGGCATTTGTCACAGAAAATAGACAACAGATAAGAAGTGCCAGAGTCATAGGGAGAGGGAAGAGGGTAGGGGGAGAAGGAACATAGGAAGGGTGGTGAGAGGGTGAAAAGTGCGGCATTGGGTATACTAAGATGTGAGGGTAGAATCCAGTGGGGGGACAACTAGAGCAGAAAGGGAAGTGGAGAAACAAGGTTAAGTTGGGCAGTCACAGGAGCTGTTGGTAGTGAGATAGTCCCGGAGCCTAGTTTTAAACATACCAATAGTTGGGGCAGAGGAGATGGTTGGGCTGAGGCCATTGAACCAGAGTGGTGCTTGATAAGCTAAAGAGCGTTGTCCCTGTGAAGTGTGACAGTGGGGGACTTTCAGTAGCTCTAGCGTGGATCTCCTAAGGCACCATTTGTTATTTATTTAGTTTTTGTTAACCGGGTAGGTGCACTAGCCAACAGGTGACTATTTTCAGGCACGACCCAGGAGCCACAGTTACAGTACAAGATAGGACACTTAGGTTTAACACAATACAGGCAAAGGTACATTGGTACAAGTACAGACATACAATTTCAAAGGCAGGCATACAGTTTCAATAGGCAGAGGGTACTGGAGGGAGCACACCTTTAGAGGGAGAGGGAAGGGGAGGTGAGGGGGATTTTAAGCAGGCAAGGGAGGGTGTGAGAAACTGATGAGGGGTGAAGAGCATTGGCAGAAAAGACAGCAAAATTACAGCTAACGGCCTTGCTGCTGGGCAGAGACACGCAGCCGGCTTGTGGAACCGAGGGACCCACAGAGCAGGGAGGGATGGCTCGGAGGTAGGGAGGGAGTGGTAAGGGAAGAAAGGCGCAGAGGATGAACTAGAGGTTAAGGGACTATAGTAGGTGGGATGGCAGAAGGTATGGGAGGAGAGGGGCAAGGGTGGAGGGAAGAAAGGACAGTAGGAAGGCCATGGACTGGCAGGAAAGCAGGGGATAGCATGGTTCTGCACTCAGGTTAGCAAGCAAGGACCATAGTGAAAAAAAGAGGGGGGGCCAGCCTGAGGGCGAATGGCAAAGTGCGGCATTAGCGAAAGGCGCAAAAAGGACCCATAGTTATGGAACTGGAACTGGGAGGCAGCCAATCTGAGGCACTTACGGCAAAGAACGGCGCAGTTATGGCTTTAGCGGAAAAAGGCGAAAAGACCTGGGGCTATGGAACTAAACCTCAACAGGGCTCTGAGGCGCTTACTAGCAAAGTACGGCTAAATACGGCTTTAGTGGGAAAAGGCGCAAAAAAGACCCAGGGCTGTGAGGGGGTGAGGAGCGAGCGGGAGTGGAGGAGGGGAGCAAGAAGGACCAGTACCCACTAACATTAAGTAAATCATATAGTTTAGTGCAACACTGTAGAACGGACGAAGGATCAAACAATAGTAGGATTATGTCTGAATTATACACAAAGTCAGAGAGATGAAACAATGTTAGATATGCAGCATAATAATATGATCAAGTCAGGATCCTATACATATTATAGAATTAAGGCAATTAGGCAGTCTTAAGACAATTTATAGCAGCATGATTAGAATAGAGTGACCATACAGAAAAGTTTGTAAACATTACATTAAAGTGCAGACAGACTTGTAAACAGTTCATTAAAGTGCAAGCAGACAAACAAAATGACAGAGCAATCAAAGGGAGGTAGGCTAGTGAATATATGGAAAGGGAGGATTGATTTAGACAGGTTTCAAAGTTTAAGTAGGATCAAAGCAAGTGCAACGGTCCATAGAGTAGAAGTGAGAGCGAAGTCCACGCTTGAAAGCTAGGTGTGATGGGGCTCTTCTCAGATCCATAGGCAGCAAGTTCCAAGCTTGAGGGGCAGCGCACCTGAAAGCGCCCAGCACCCTTGGAAGCACGCAGAGGGGAACTGATAAAAGACTTGTCTGATGACCTCAGGTCACGATGGGATCACAGGTTGAAGAGTTCAGACAGTGTGGCTGGTTTTGCCACCTGATTATGGAGTCTGATAGGCTGCAGAGGTAATATTGCCTTGTGGAGGATGGGATAGCCAGCCTAACTCTTTATAGAGTTGGCAGTGGTGCGCCAGATGCGGTGCTTTAGCTGCATATCTACAGACATTATTGTAGGTGGTGTCCCATTTCTGTAGAACGGTTTTGTTTGCCATTGTGAGGATAGGAGCACAATAAGACAGAGTGGGTACAGGGATACCCCTGGCAATAGCAAGTTTGGCAGTTGGTGTGAGTATACACTGTCCTGTAGGCAGCACCCAGCTTACAGTTGACATTTTTACATGACTCGTGGATATGCTGCTTCAGGTCGAGGTTTTGGTCAAGCTGTATTCCAAGATAGCGGAAAGAACTTACAGTCTCAAGGGGGGTTCCGCCAATATCAGGAATTTTAAGTGAAGATGTGCAGGTTCTAAGCTTATGATTTGATCCAAAGAGCATGGCCTTAGTCTTGCTTGCATTGAGTATAAGGCGATGCGCATCAAGCCAGTGTTGTACCAGGTGGAAAGCTGATGACAGAGTGGCATTCAGGTGGGAGATGTTGTCAGAGTGAGCATATATAACAAGATCATCAGCATAAAGTAGCGAGTTGCCTGATGTTATTACGCTGGGCAGGATGTTGATAAATCAGTGAGAAGAGGAGTGGACCGGTATAGAGCCCTGTGGTACTCCAATATTGATCGTGGTACTGTCAGAGATGGCGGAGTTAAGTTTTACAGCTTGAGACCTGTTGGTGAGGTAGCTACTGAACCAGGATATTACTGGGGATGAGAAGCATAGGTTTTTGAGGGTGGCAAGCAGCAGTGGATGATCAACGAGGTCAAAGGCCTTTGTAAGGTCTATGAACACAGCCCTGTTAGCTGCCCTCTGTCCATATTTGAGAGAACATCCGAGGTGAATTTTGTCAGTGCAGTTGTAGTACTATGGTGCTTCCTGAAGCCATGTTGAGCTTCACAGAGTGCATTAGAGGAGTCAATAAAATCGTGACCTGGGTGGCTACTATCTTCCTTAGAATTTTGCTAAGTACCGAAAGTATGGCTATAGGTCTATAGTTTGATAAGTCATTTTGCTCCCTTTTGAAACTGGTGGATTCTGGCAGCCTTCCAAATCTCGGGACAGTGCCTGTGGAGAGAGATAGTGAAGATCCTGGCAAGTGGGGGATATGAGATGAGCAGCTATTTTCAGCAGTCGTGGTTCCAGAGTGTCAGAGCCAGGGCTAGTGTTATCAGATATGCCCGACAGGAGTTTTGCGAACTTGATTTCCAGTAACGCTTTAAAATAAAACAATCTTTTAGGGGCAAGTTGTGGATTGGAGCTCATCATGGTAGAGTATGCTTGAGAGGTAACTGGCAAAGATTTTAGAGAGGATGTAATGGCAGATAGGTCCGAGAATTGCTGATTGGTTATGCTGGCAATGGTGAGGAGTCATTGCAGTGGACCCCTTGGAGTAGCATGTCCGAGGGGTGATGGATCGGGGTTCCGAGGAAGTTTTTATGTGACTCCAAAATTTCGTGATCATTGTGAGCTGGTTAAAAGGTCCTGGCAATATCTGCTCTTCTCAAGTCTGATGTGTTTTACAGTCACTTCTATGCCGCTTGTATATCTGATGATCACAGGGCAGGCCGCTGGATTTATAATGTTCCAGAGTTTGTCCCTGAGTTTGAGCTTTGGGAGAAGATCTTTGCCCAGGCACCTTGTTTGTTGCCCCTGACCTTCTCTTTTATCTTTGGTACATGCCTCCTTTGTACCTCTCCAAACCTGCTGAGGAACACATCCAGGGCAGCCTCAGCACTAGTTGCACTGTAGATTTCGGACCAGTCCGTATTAGATATGTCAGTAAGAAATGCTTGTACATCAAGCGCTGCAAAGTTGGTAAGGGTGATAAGGCGGGATCGAGGAGCAGGCGGCTGACTGGAACACCAGTGACAGACCGTGGGAGAGTGGTCTGTCAGAGAGTCTGCTAGTACAGTAGTTTTGGTTACATGGTCAGGCCTGTTGGTGAGAATCCAGTCCAGGAACGTTCCTATCTGCATGTTAGTCATTCTCGTGCATTCTGTTATAAGTTGGTGAAAGTTACATTTTTGGACCAGAGATGCAAGGTTACCGTGATTCGGTCCTAGCCAGTTTAAATTAACGTCCCCTAACAGGATACACTCATTCAGTTTCACAGATTGTGACACATGTTGGAGTAAGATCTGGAGACTTTCCAACCCGCTGGTGGGTGGGTTGTACAAACACAGGATGTGCAGATATTTTGCTCCTAGGGACAGTGTTGCATGTAGTGATTCACAGCGCGTATTGGGACCAGGATTGGGAACCGCTTTTATTGAGAGGTGATTTTTGTAATAAATGGCAACACCCCCACCCCTTTTAGAGCCACTTCGATCCTGGCGAATGACGGCATACCCAGGCAGGGCGCAGTGTGCATTCAGGATATTAGGTTTGAGCCATGTTTCAGTAAGGCACAGGATGTCAGGGTTAACCAGTCTTGCCCAGGCTTCAAGCTCAGCCAGGTACCCCACAAGACTCCTAATATTCATATGGGCTAGTAATAGGCCTTTACTTGCTTTGGTTGAGGCTGCTAATGGGCTATTATGTGGTGGACCTGGGTTCGATTCGATGTCACCAGCCATCAGGAGTAGCCTTTGGGCTAGGAACTTAAAGCAAGGTTCTAGTGAATATCTCACGTTTGTTTTGCTTAGCACTATGCTGTAGGTAGTACAGGAGTGACAGGTAGGTACAGCCTTTCTTCAGGAGTGCATAGTGAAAAATGGGTAGGGGGTGACGGTATGAAAGAAGGAGATTAGAGAAACTAAAGTCCTTGATCGATTGCGCCTTGTGATTAATGACAAGAGGCAGAGATAGGGAGACACTGCTTAGTCCATACAGGAGACACAGGCAGAATAAAGGAGTCAAGCCTGAGCGATAGATACTTAGATGTAGAGTCATTTTAGTATAGGAACAGCAGGTCGAGGGGTGCAGAAAAGAGGAGTATTGAATAGAAATAGTGCCGAAAAGTGCAAAGCGTTATAGGGTGAAATATTGGCAGGCCTGGGATTGTACATAAGGGAGGGATAGGACGCTATGGTACAACCCAGGAAGGCGGGCTTGGCAAGAGAAATTACAGAGCCGTTAGCTTGAAAGATAGGAAGCTGCCCCTAGTGGAAGCGGAGTATAAGGAGCCAATGGAAAAGTGGACACTTAGTCATATGACCCGCTGGTGTCTATAAAGCTAAAGGGTCGACCAGGGTGGGTGAGGTGGAGGGAGGGTGGGGAGCCGGTGCAAAGCGCCGGTGGGAGGAGTCTTTTGGGAGCTGTATTACTTAGCCGCAGTGGCAGCGCTCACAGTCCCCGGGAGTACAAAATAGCAGTCCAAATCCAAAATTACAAAGTGAGAACAGCCGCTTTCTGTGGAGGATGGCACTAGGTATAGTTCCAAACCCAGCAGGAGAAAGCCGGCAGGAGGGAAGTCAAGTTAACGTACCTTGCGGGCTTTTGCACCTTTAGTGGCACAAGGTACCAAGGAGCGGCCAAGCTCCTGGTTCCCTTTCTCGGGTAGCGTGCGGTCGGTGCGGCCCCTGGCAACAGTCGTTATGGAGGAGCGCTTTTGTCTTCAGCGGGGCCGCTGGTTAAGCGGGGACCCCAGAGGCGTCTTTCGGTCCAAAGGCTGGTTCCTTGATCCTGGAGGACGGTGTCCGAAGCCCTGGTGGGGTTGGAGGGATCCTGGGGGGGTAGCAAGGAGAGGCAGATTAAGAAGGCAGCAGGACAATGGGAAGGGGCGTAGGTGAGAGAAAGGAGGAGATTAGTAGGCAGAGGAGTAGAGTTACAGGTTACAGTTGTAAGGCAGGTTAAGAGGACAGCACTTAAAATAGGTTTTAGATGAACAATGGGGGGTAGGAGATTCAAACAGAAAAAGGCGGGAAGGCAGTACAAGGCAGCTGAGAAGCAGACTTAACTTAGCTACAGCAGTTTAGAATTTCTAAGCCAGGATTTTACAAGTTTTGAGACACAAGAGATAATTTGTCTAGGCAGCAAATTTAGTCTTTTGGGCGCTGTATTACTTAGCCGCAGTGGCAGCGCTCACAGTCCCCGGGAGTACAAAATAGCAGTCCAAATCCAAAATTACAAAGTGAGAACAGCCGCTTTCTGTGGAGGATGGTACTAGGTATAGTTCCAAACCCAGTAGGAGAGAGCCAGCAGGCGGGAGGTCAAGTTAACGTACCTTGCGGGCTTTTGCACCTTTAGCGGCACAAGGTACCAGGAGCGCCCGAGCCCCTGGTTCCTTCCCTCGGTAGCGTGGCGGTCGGTGTGGCCCCTGGCAACAGTCGCTTGTGTGGCGGGCGCTTTTGTCTTCAATGGGCCCGCTGGTTAGCGCGGGGACCCCAGAGGCGCCTTCCGGTCCAAAGGCTGGTTCCTTGATCCTGGAGGAGGGTGTCCGAAGCCCTGGTGGGCTTGGAGGATCCTTGCGGGCTTTTGCGCCTTTAGCGGCACAAGGTACCAGGGAGCGGCCGAGCTCCTGGTTCCCTTCCTCGGGTAGCGTGCGGTCGGTGCGGCCCCTGGCAACAGTCGTTGTGGAGGAGTGCTTTTGTCTTCAGTGGGGGCCGCTGGTTAAGCGGGGACCCCAGAGGCGTCTTTCGGTCCAAAGGCTGGTTCCTTGATCCTGGAGGAGGGTGATTTATGAATCCAGGCTGAGTCATGTAGAAAATCCAGGGAGTGTAGTTAATCCTCAAAGAGATCCGAATTCTACGAAAGACGAGCCAAAGAATCCGGTCAGCTGCAAGCAGCAGGCACGGGCTTACCAGGCTCCGCTCCCAGCGGCCACAACCGGAAGTAATTGCTGGGACCCCTCAATACCTGGGGAATTGCTAGGCCATAGCCAAACCCCAAGGATCTAGGGGAGCAATAGACTCGTCGGTCAGTTCCCTGGCCAATCTAGAGCCCAGTGTCCAGTGTCCACAGCAAATCTGACTGTTGGACGCTGGCAGAGTCGGGCCCACCCACAGTCAACCCAGCAGAGAAAGTACAAAATCCCCACACACAGTCTGCATCAACAATCAAGAAAAAGATGCATCAAACAGCAAAGTCTAGTTTAGCCAGTTCATCCGGATCGATTGTCAGAAGTATCCACTGTAGGGCAAAACACACACCACAGCATCACACCAGCTGTTCTCATTCCCTCTCCTCGAATATCCAGGCCAATTCAGAAAAAGGCACACCATATGGAACAAGCAGACAAATTTAGCCAGTTCATCCAAAATGTCTACCTGGAGAGTCTGCTACAAGGCGGGATACACACCGCAGTCATGGACCGCAGCTTCAGTCAGCTGTTCACTCCCTTTCCTCAGATATTCCAGTTCCTAGTCATAGAGCGGCAAACGCTACTCTTGTCTGCTTCAGCAAAATAAGTCAGGCAGGCAGCCAGATAGTTTCATAAATATCCCCGATGAAGTCCAAGCAATAATAGGCCACCTGCAATCTGCAGGGAGCACCGTAGAACCATGCTAGGACATCCCGTCTATGAATAAACGGACCAGGTATCTTACTCGAGTGCCCTGAACTGCAGGCATGATCAAACTTAAATAAACAATAGAACACAAAAAATTAAAAAATAAAACCAGTGCAACGATAAGACGATGAAGCAAATAAGACAATTTTAACGCATAAAACGGAATAAAACCCAAACAAATCAAAACAGTTCAAGAACTAGAGCTTAAAAAGCTTAGATCCTAAAGAGCTTAAAGAGCAACACAGAGAAGATTTACACCGGCGAGTCTCAGAACATACGAACATATGAAGAAGCCAGCAGAAGAAGGCCATGTGGTCTATCAAGTCTGCTCGTATTGCAGGGTCCACAGCTTGAGCTAGTGTCCCTGCCCTCCCTCCCCACTCCTCTCATCCTCCCTAGCCAAGATCCTTACCTTCCACCATGCCTATCCCAGCCTCTCCCAAAGCTGCCCACTGTCTTCAAGGAGATGAACCTCTTCCGGCAGGGCATTCCAAGTGTCTACCACCCTCTCTGTGAAGAAGTGCTTCCTGACCTCCCTCCTAAACCTTCCACACTCCAGCTTAAGACTTTGCCCCCTCGTGATATGGTTGCTACTCAGCTTATAGAGACTCCCCTTATCAACCGTTATGTATCTCTTTCTAGTACCTGAAGGTCCCAATCATGTCCCCTTTCCCTCTCCTGTCTTCCAGGGAGTAAAAGTTCAGTGCCCTCAACCTCTCCTCGTATGCCATGCCCTGCTGACCGTCTGTCATCTTTGTAGCCTTCCTCTGGACCTTCTCCAGCAGGTTAGTGTCCTTTTTGAGGTGTGGGCACCAGTACTGAACTCCATACTTTAGATGTGGTCTTACCAGTGACCTGTACAAGGGCAGTATAACATCCTCTCTGCTACTACTGATCCCCCTAATATGCACCCCAGCATCTTGTTTGCCTTTGCTGCTGCTTTCTTGCACTGCGTGAAGTGCTTCAGGTCACTAGCGATCATCACTCCCAGGTCCTTCTCTTCCTCTGATGCAGATACTCTGACTCCATCCAGGTAATACTCTCTCCTGGGATTCTTGGCTCCAGTATTTATAACTGCATTTCTTGGCATTGAAGCCAAGCTGCCAGATCCTGGATCACCTCCCCAGCTTTTCCAGATCTTCTTGTAGGTCCTGTATCCCTTCCGCTGTGTCCACTCTCCCACAGAGCTTGGTGTCTGCGAATAGGCACATTTTGCCTTTAATGCCATCCCCAGTGTCATTGATGAAGACACTGAACACCGCCGGCCCCAGTATGGAGCCCTGTGGGAACCCACTGGTTACCTCTCTGGTGCCAGATGACTCCCCACCCTCTGGGTCCTGTTCCACAGCCAGTTTTCCACCCATCTGGCCATCTTTTCCCCAACTCCAAGATCCACCAACTTCCTGATCAACCTTTGTGGGGCACAGAGTCAAAGGCCTTGCTGAAATCTAGATAGAAAATGTCTACTGCTTGGCCCCTGTCTACTGTCTTCTGACACAAAGAAGTCAATCAGATTTGTTTGACATGATTCCCCCAATGAACCCATGCTGCCTGTCATCCTAGAGACCATGCTCAGGGTTCCCTCTCTGAAAATATAGGGTGGTGGCAATGGTGATCGGGTCAAATGGTGAGTTATTTTTCGGGATCTCCTATATGCACTGTACATGTATAAGTAGCTTTAAGTAACTATATAATGTGCTGGTATTAAATGGGTAGTATTGCAATAAAAGATGTCAATAAAAGACAATTTTGGAGGATTTTATAAAAAAATGGATAAAAATATAGGGTGGTGGCAACAAAATATAGGGTGGTGGTAAAAAATATAGAGCGGTGGTAAAAAAAAAATATAGGGTGGTGGCCCACCGCCCTAAAACAATGAATGGGGAATACTGATGCTCCTCTAGATATTCCACCAACCTTTTCCTTTAGTATGGTCTCCATGAACTTGCCCACAATGGCGGTCAGACTAACTGGTCTGTAATTCCCTGGATCATCCTTGGGACCATTTTTGTGAAGAGGCATTGCATGTGCTGTTCTCCAGTCCTGCGGTACTACGCCTGACTCTAGTGAACTATTAAATGTCTGCCAGTGGCCCTGCCAGCTCCTCAGCCAGTTCCTTTAGTACCCTTGAATGTACTCTGGGCCTGGCGATTTGTCCACGTTCAGTGCCAGCAAACCCTCCCTCACTCTGTCATACTCTATCACTACATCTGTTTTCCCTTCCCCCCCTGCTCCTCTTTTCCCTCCTGAAGGCACTGGTCCATCCTTCTCCCTGGTGAAGACAGAACAGAAGTATTCATTTAGTATCCCTGCTTTTCCTCCATTATCCTTCACCCACTCCACCCCTTTCTTAAGCCTAATAATCCCTTCCTTCTTGTCCCTTTTCTCACTTATATAGTGAAAGAAAGCCTTCTCCCCCTTCTTAATTCCTTCAGCTATCTGCAGCTCCTTCTGTGCCTTTGCTCACCGGACTTCCTTACTTGCCGCACTAGCCAACCTTAGGTAATTTTCCTATCCACCTCTCTTGGTCTTCCTGGAATTTTCTATAGGTCAACCTCTTTTCCCTTACTGCCTTGGCAACCTCAGAACTGAACCAGCTGGGCGCTTTGGCCCTTGTGTTCTTCCCCCGAGCCTTACACACTCATCTGTGGCAACCAGTATCCCTTCCTTAATGATGGACCACCTTTGGTCTACCCCCATATCTGCTCTGATGCCCACCAGATGGCTCCTTAGAACTTCACCCATTTTTCTGAAGTTCGCCCTCCTGCAATCCAAGATTTTGGTCTTAGTTGGGATGCTTTCCCTCCCCATATCCAACTGGAACCACACTGTGCAATGGTCACTTCCACCCAGTAGTTCCCTGACCATTATTTCCTGTGCATGCTCCCAATTTGTGAGCACCAGATCAAGAATTGCCTCAGCTCTTGTTGGTTCAGTGACACACTGAGTCAGTAACCCACTCTGCAGTCCTTCCAGGATCACCCGACTCATAGCACATGTTGTGAATGGTATGCTTTAGTCCACCTTGGGCAGGTTGAAGTCCCCCACAATTACCACCTCTCCTTTCCCTGCAGCTTCCAATATTTGTGAGATCAGTTCCCTGTCTCTCTCCTCATCTTGACTGGGTGGTCTGTAAACCACCCCCAACCATACCTTCTGCGTCTGCATCTGTTGCCTTGGCTCAGGCCATAACAAGAAGCCTGCCTAATTTGGAAGGGGTTAAACACTGTTACTTGGTGATGCCAAAAATGAGCCTTGGGAAAAACGCCTTTTATAATAGC
Source organism: Neoceratodus forsteri (assembly GCA_016271365.2). Classification (NCBI taxonomy): domain Eukaryota; kingdom Metazoa; phylum Chordata; order Ceratodontiformes; family Ceratodontidae; genus Neoceratodus; species Neoceratodus forsteri. The sequence continues at coordinate 1,135,132,141 of CM057450.1, read as the reverse complement.
AGGTATCCCACATGGAGAAGAAGCTTCAGCCGAAAAGTTCTACCTTGTTGCCAGCCAACTCCTCTGGGTTTAGGTCATCAAAATCCTGGGAGAAGACCTTCAGGAGTCATGAACACTGAGAGAAGGACAAGGAGAAATCCTCATCAGTACGCTCCACACTGCCTGTCCGCATAGCAGATGCAACCTCCTCCTCACTAGCGACTGCTTTGACAGAGACACCACTCTCCCTCCTGACTGTTGTCCTAACTCCCAGATTGGGGCATAGTGTAGGTACCGCCAGGTCTAGTATGTGTGGTATGTCACCATCGATGTTGGATACATTACCTCCCCCATTGACCTTAGCTGGCGCCCCCACTGATAACATGGGCGCTGATGTCCAGGTAATACTAGTGTCTTTCAGACATGCTGTGATGCATCCTAGGGCTGGGCCTCTGCCACCTCCTTCAGCACTGACGATGTTGCCAATGTGCTCCCATGTACCCGTGGACCAAGCCGGTAATGACACTGAATATAATCCTGATCTAATGATGCAGAGGAGGAATCTGGGGATTCTTTGGAAAGGTTGTATGACAGGGACACTAGTTCTGCTATTTCCGCTGCCAGTGAGAACTCTGTGGTCTACACCCCAAGGTCCCCTCCGGAGGGCTCCTCTTTCATTAACATGATGTAGCAGTTACAGACAGCCATGGATTTTGATTTGGAGGAGCAGGATACCACCAAGAAAAAACTTGCAGATTTCTTGTAGTTACCTGATGCTCCCCCTATTGTGATACCTCCCATCCTCCCTGCCCTAGAGGATGCCACCTGTGTTGCCTGGCATAGGCTGAATGTCAGTCCTGCCATGCCAAGAAAAGCAGACAAAACGTATTTGGCTCCCTCAGGAAAACCCTTTCTAGGGATGTGGATATGTTTTTTTTTTTTTTTTAATTGGATTTTCTTTCTATGCCTCTGCAGACCCGGTGGGCTATGACCTCTCCCTTGGAGAGGTGCATCCTCTGGCCCCCCTGACCATTTTCCTGCCCGCTCCACCCCTGGATTCCCCTGGCCAGGGCAAGGAGTGCTGACTAGCTCCCCCAACCCGGAATACAACAGTCTAAGGGAGGAGGAGGGGGCAGCCACACAGGAGCGTTTGGAGACATCACGGGCCCTGCCAGGTCCTGTTTTTTCCTCCATTTTTCTCCCTCACCCTATGCCCATGCAATGGATGGGGCGGCTGCCTCCACCTCCGTGTGGGCTAACCTCTTGTGCTTATGTCTGCACTGACACCCAGCCACCGCCCTCCCTTCCCTGAAGAAGGAGAGCAGTCCTCCAAATGCTCAGTCCTTTCCTCCACCGTCTGACCTCTGAACAACCCGAGTCCATTCCTGAACCCAGGTCACCAGTGTGGCGCAAGGTGTGGCATTCCGCACCTCAACCCTCAGCACCACCAGGCTGGTGGAATATGGATATCTTCTATCCACACTATGTAGCAGTATTCTTGTGCTGGAAAGTCTTCAAGCTGGCTTCTCTCACCCATCAGGGTGGTATATCGCTCAGGTCCACCCCATGATGCCAGATCTTCCTTTCTGCTGAAAGAAGCAGGTTCCCTCCTTCGCACTCCCGCACTGTAGGCCCTAACACTTTTTGATCCTTTTGGATTGCTTATAAAAAATTAATTACTGTTTAGATACTTGTCTTCAAGCTTCTGATCGCGATGGATAGTCGGCACCCGGATTTCGTTGGTGCCTGTGCAGGCAGAAGATGTCGCGCACCAACCCACACACCATGTGTCTACTGCCTGGGTCACGAACATGATACTCAGGCCTGCGACATTTGTCAGTCATTTCACGTGATGGTCCTTGAGGACTGCCTCACCCACTTTAAGTTGGGCCATCCAGAAAAACATCTGATGGTCCAGTCTAAAGACACCTGTTGAGTGGTCTCTATGCCTCCGGGGTCTGCTGAGCAGCTGGAACAGTTTACTGCCTTTGAGGAGGAGGTGGCTCAGGCCGCCGCTCAGTCCTCCTTGGCTTCTACTTTTGTTCCACTCCAGCTGGCTCCACCTTTTTGGGCTCCTTCAAGGAGCTGTGCTAGTCCCTCCCGACTAAGGAGCAAAGCCCTTCTGGATTTCACTGCTCCTGCTCCTGCTCTTGCAAAGGCAAGAAGGAGTCGAAGAAAAAGAAGACTCACTATCACCATTCCTGGGACCAGGAACATTCTTGGTCTCAGGACTCCCATGTTGTGGTCGTGGTAGAAACCGCTGCCTTGGCTGCTGGCTTCACGGAGTCACCGTTGGGCTAGTTGGTTGAGACGCCAGCCGGTGATGTGGTCGAGAGTTTCTCGACCCTGTGGACTGGTTGTTGTCCAAAGAGGCCAGCAATTCTTTCTTCAGGACTCCGGTCCTGCCTGTGACCTTAGAAGAGGCTGCTCAGTCTGCTGAGCAGAACCTGTGGTCACCAACGTAGACCAGGAGGCGCCGCGGCACTCCACGGCTCCATCCAAGATCCACTGTTGGCACCCTGGTGGCCAAACTTGAGGTCTCAGTCCTCCTCCAATGGGTTGAGCAGCTCCCACCATCACCGGTGCTCTCATGCTCTCGGCGCCATGGGAAGCGGCACTGCCACTATTCCTAGTATTCTTCTTCCTCGGGTGAGGAGAGGCTTCAGCACGAGTTGTGTTGATGCTACGCAGGCCTCATGTGGCAACAGTTGGTGCTGACCTGTCTAAAATAGACCTCGGCTCCCACACTGACCATCACTTGGCTGTCGTCTGACAGGCCGACGTCAGCTCCCCTTGTGGGATTGGTCGAGACCGTCTTAGTTTGATTGAAACTGGCCTCTCCGATGATTGTGGTGGAGCCACCACCAAAGCAGCCATTGACCAGCGCTCTGACTTAGGAGTCTCACCAGCCGAGGAGCTTCCCCATCGGCTGTCAGTAACCGTCACACGGGACTGCCGGCGGAGTGTTGAAAGTTACTTGGGCGGGCAGCCACTTTATGTGGATTCCTTCAAGTCTGAGGATTCCTCACTGCACTCCTGTCTGGTCGATGGGGAGTCCGTACGGGGATCTCTGTATGGAGGAAGGGCCCACTTCCTTCCTGGGCATCCTCTGCCTCATCTCTGAGTCCAAGTGGATGAAGATGGAGCCAATCCTCTAGGGCTCACTATCCCCTTACAGAAATTCTGGACAAAGGGGAGTCTCCAACAGAGGCTTTTCCAGTGGTCGAGGCCATTATTGGTCCAGCCCTGGAGCTTTGGCAGTGCTACGTGTCTTGCCCAGCACCATCAGCATGGAAGGCCCACAAGTATGCAGTGCCCATCGGTACCCTCGCGGGTTTCATGAAGCACTTGTCGGCCAAGGGGCTGGTGTCCGACCTCGTGTTTTGTTGCAATATCAGGGACTTGACACGAGCCGCGGACAAGGAGTCCAAGAAATTGGACCATCCGGCGAAAAAAATATATGCTGCCTCCTCGCTCGGTCTTCATCAGGCGAGCATGGCCATCTTGATGGCACACTTCTCCCATGCCCTCTTGGGCTCTTTTGATGAGGTGGTTTCTCACCTACCTGTGAACCTCCAGGCCATGGTCAAGCAGGTCCGAGATCAGGGCCGAGCTGTGGCCAAGCAGCAACTGCAGACAGCTGTGGATCTGGGAGATTACTGTGCCCGCATGGTGGCTGTCAGAGGGTCTCCAAAAATAACATATTATTCTGATAGATGTTGTTGTAGCAGCCAGAACCCCCCCCCCTTTTTTTCCCTTCATGTTTTATATCCTTGTCTCTTCTGTGTTGTTTTGTTGTGCATAGACTGGCCACCTATGCAATTTTAATTTAAGTTTTGTTTTTTGGTTTCCCTTCCTCTTATTCTGGCTACTTGCAAGGACATCATCTGTTTTGAGTTATCTGAGGCTGGAATTTATAGAAGCATGGCCCCTTTAAATGGCCATTATGTTGAAAGCCTCTGTAAAGCCACTGTAAAACTCTTTATATTTCATGTGCCAGATGATAAAAACACCTTTTGACTAGCAGAGTACAGGGTTCCCCACTATCTGAAAATATAGGGTGGTGGCAGTGATGATCAGGTCCAAATGTGCATTATTTTTCTGGACCTCCTACATGCACTGTACATGTGCATAAGTGGATTTTAAGTAAACTATAGTGGACTGGTATCAGAACAGGGGTAGTAGTGCAATAAAGGATGAGAATAAAAGACAATTTTGGAGGATTTTATAAAAAACGATCAGTAATGGATAAAAGTACAGGGTGGTTGCAAAAAAATATAGGGTGGTGGTAAAAAATAAAGAGTGGTGGTAATAAAATATAGGGTGGTGGCCCACCATGCTAAAATAATGAATGGGGAACACTGGAGTAGTTTTTTTCTGGAGTTTAGTACCCAAGGAAGCACCTCTGCGTCTATTTCTTCCTTCGCGACGTTTTTCACGAGCTGCACGAACGTGCGCACTATTGTGCAGCTTGCAAACGCCGCAACTGTTAAATAAAACTATCCTCTCCGATTCCAAGCAGGGATAAGAAACTAGAAGTGCGCCCTTAGCGCTAAAGCGCTGTATTTCTAACACAAAGAGGATAGTGGCAATGCAGAAACAGCTAATTTATAAAAAGCTGTAGGTTATTGTGTAACACCAGTTTTTGTTTTGTTTTCTACTTCCTGATACACAAACGCTAGTGTTCTGTGCCATTCAACCTATTGTTTCTACTTGTATGCACACACTTAAATACAGAAAGAATACTATAAAAGAAATGGTATTAAAATTAACCAGGTAAAGAAATATGAGTGGGTACAATTATATTACCTGGTTTTGAGGTATGTCCTTCTGTAAGCCTTCCCTTTAGGAGCCAGCCGGCCATTGTGTTGCTACCCTTATAGAGAGGGGAAGGGACTTACTTTGGAATCCCACTAAAAGATGCATTAAATCAAATATTAATGTGCTCACAACCATTATGTGAGTTTAAAAGGTATCAAGATAAATACCTTGTTGTATGGAATTCATAAATAAGTTGTTTGTAAAATAAAATTATAAAGATATTTGATTGATGGGTAACGCACCCAATAAGAGCTCAGTATCAGGTATATAATTTGGTCAGTAGCAAGTAGAGAGTCAGTAGTGGTTGGGATGGTGACAAGTAAGCATCCAGAACTAGTGCTGTAGTTTAATATGGATACTACTGCTCATGTTTGATGCCTTCGCATTGATGTTCTTTTACTTTATTTTATTTTATTGTTTGCCGGCATAAGTCCGCTTGTACTTTTTGTTGGAATTATTATGTTTGGAACCGGTTGAATAAAACTACCTGAAGTTCATCCTGAAGAATACAGATTGTGTCAGAGTCCTTGTGTAACCCACCTAGTGTCCTCTTACACTGGTGTGAGAAGTGGGATACCTGGCTGAATACACCTGGGTGAGTCTGTCCGAGACTCTAGTGGACTCTGCATGCAGGAGAAGCAAGTGGACGTTGATACTTTTCCTGGAATTGTTACCCGTTCAGTATCTGCAGCCTTCCATATAACTTTATTACCAGGGATGGATCCTGTCGTGAGGAAGAAGGAAGGGAAACCTATTTCCAAGGTAGAAGACGATCCAGAAGAGCAGGTGAGTGGAGGAGGTATGGAGGAGGAGATACCAGAGATACCCCCTTTAGAGACACACGAACTGGTAAGGTGGTTATGCATGCACCAAATGGAAAACAAAAATATCACTATGACAAAGGCACAAAGATCAAAGAGTTTCAAGAAGGTGAGAAGGTGTTGTTACTACTCCCATCATCAGATAACAAATTATACATAAAATGGCAAGGTCCTTATACAGTGGTCAGACGAACAGGCCCTGTAACTTATCAAATTGAACTATCAGATAAGAAAAAGAAATATAACATATTTCATGCAAACCTATTAAAAAAATGGGTAGAAAGGCAAGATTCCCCTGTATGTTTCATTCATCCAGAGAGCCCTACTAGTGAATTGGACTTAGTCTACCAACACTTAGAGACAGAGGGTGGCATTAGTGACTTTAACATAAACAGTGAATTGTCTAAGCAACAAGAGGCTGAACTCTACACCATGTTACAGCCTTATGCTAGTTACTTCACCGGGATACCTGACAAAGTAGTAAATGCAAATCATAAGATTAATACTACCCAAAAAGAACCTATACGGGTACGACCTTATAGAATACCAGAAAGATTAAGGTCTGAGATAGAAAATGAATTAACTAAGATGCAAGAGATGGGTGTCATCGAGCCCTCCAGCAGTAAGTGGAATTTCCCCATGGTAATTGTAAAAAAAAAAGGAAGGTGGGGTCCGAATTTGTTTAGATTTTAGAAAACTAAACGAAATATCTAAGTTTGATAGTTATCTGATGCCACGCATTGATGACATCCTTGACCATCTGGGAGGAGCACAGTACATCTCAACCCTTGACCTCACCAAGGGATACTGGCAAATTCCCGATGACAAGGAAAAAATAGCCTTTAGCACTCCATTGGTCCTCTACCAATTCACTGTCATGCCATTTGGACTCCATGGCGCCCCAGCAACATTTCAACGGCTAATGGATAAACTCCTTTTACCACATTCTGCATATAGTGCAGCCTATATGGACGATGTGGTAATTTTTAGCAATACATGGACTGACCATTTGTACCATTTAGCAACCATCCTAAAAGTCATTACCTCTGCAGGTTTAATGATCAATCCAAAAAAATGTTTTTTGGCCATGAAAGAAACTGAATATTTAGGCTTTCAAATAGGCGGGGGCCTGATAAAACCTATGAAGTCTAAAATTGAGGCTGTAGCAAATAGCCCAAGACCAAACACAAAAAAAGATGTGAGATCCTTTTTAGGACTTGCCAGTTATTATAGACGCTTTATTCCAAATTTCTCTATGATAGCTAGCCCACTCACTGAACTAACAAAAAAAGTCAACCTGAAAAAGTAAGGTGGACTTCAGATTGTGAAGACGCATTTGTTACAATTAAAGCAACATTATGCTCATATCCAGTTTTACGTACACCAGATTTTACACTTCCTTTCATAGTTCAAACAGATGCTTCAAACTTAGGCATAGGGGCTGTATTGTCACAAATCATAGAGGGGGAAGAACATCCTATAATTTATATCAGTAGGAAGCTACATGAAAGAGAAACCAAATACTCCACCATTGAGAAAGAATGTTTAGGTACGCTGGGCCATAGAGTCATTGAGGTTTTATCTGTAGGAACTGAGTTTTGAATTATGGACAGACCATAATCCCCTATGTTGGCTTAATGTTATGAAGGATCGGAATCCCCGTATAATGAGATGGTACCTAACTCTACGGCCATACCGTTTTAAAATAAAACATAGGAAGGGTAGTGAACATAAGAACGCAGACTTTTTATCAAGATATGGACATGACCAGACTACAGCAGACCTCGGGGTGAGTTAAAAAAAAAAAAAAAAAAAAAGTAATATATATATAAAAAAACTTGTTATGTAGCCTAATCGAATTAGATTTCGTTCAAAAAAGCAACAAACAAAGTTTGTTGCTATGTGGGACCCCGAGGTGGAGCCTGAGGAGAGGGTGGGCTTTGGCTCCATCTCTTTTGGTAAAGAGATCTGCACATAATGATATAAAACAGAAAACTCTGATAAAACAGTATCTTCTGTTATTTTAAGGTGGGAGGAGACTGTCAGAGGGTCTCCAAAAATAACATATTATTCCGATAGATGTTGTTGTAGCAGCCAGAACCCCCCCCTCCTTTTTTTCCCTTCATGTGTCATACTCTTGTCTCTTCTGTGTTGTTTTGTTGTGCATAGACTGGCCACCTATGCAATTTTAATTTAAGTTTTGTTTTTTGGTTTCCCCTCCTCTTATTCTGGCTACTTGCAAGGACATCTGTTTGAGTTATCTGAGGCTGGAATTTATTGAAGCATGGCCCCTTTAAATGGCCATTATGTTGAAAGCCTCTGTAAAGCCACTGTAAAACTCTTTATATTTCATGTGCCAGACGATAAAAACACCTTTTGACTAGCAGAGTAGTTTTTTTCTGCAGTTTAGTACCCAAGGAAACACCTCTGCGTCTATTTCTTCCTTCGCGACGTTTTTCACGAGCTGCACGAATGTGCACACTATCGTGCAGCTCGCAAACGCCGCGACTGTTAAATAAACTATCCTCTCCGATTCCAAGCAGGGATAAGAAACCAAGTGTGCCTCAGCGCTCAAAGCGCTGTATTTCTAACACAAAGAGGATAGTGGTAATGCAGAAACAGCTAATTTATAAAAGCTGTAGGTTATTGTGCAACATCAGTTTTGTTTTGTTTTCACTTCCTGATACACAAACTAGTATTCTGTGCCATTCAACCTATTGTTTCTACTTGTATGCACACACTTAAATACAGAAAGAATACTATAAAAGAAATGGTATTAAAAATTAACCAGGTAAAGAAATATGAGTGGGTACAATTATATTACCTGGTTTTGCAGGGTATGTCCTTCTGTAAGCCTTCCCTTTAGGAGCCAGCCGGCCATTATGTTGCTACCCTTATAGAGAGGGGGATGGACTTACTTTGGAAACCCACTAATAGATGCATTAAATCAAATATTAATGTGCTCACAACCATTATGTGAGTTTAAAAGGTATCAAGATAAATACCTTGTTGTATGGAATTCATAAATAAGCTGTTTGTAAAATAAAATTATAAAGATATTTGATTGATGGGTAACGCACCCAATAAGAGCTCAGTATCAGGTATATAATTTGGTCAGTAGCAAGTAGAGAGTCAGTAGTGGTTGGGATGGTGACAAGTAAGCATCCAGAACTAGTGCTGTAGTTTAATATGGATACTACTGCTCATGTTTGATGCCTTCGCATTGATGTTCTTTTACTTTATTTTATTTTATTGTTTGCCGGAATAAGTCCGCTTGTACTTTTTGTTGGAATTATTATGTTTGAATAAAACTACCTGAAGTTCATCCTGAAGAATACAGATTGTGTCAGAGTCCTTGTGTAACCCACCTAGTGTCCTCTTACAGTGGCAGCCGCAGTTGCCATGCACCATAGGGCTTGTCTGCGGATCTTGACCATCACGGCAGACACTCAGGGCAAACTGGTGGATGTTCCTTTTCTGGGCACTGACCTCTTTGGGCCCAGTGTGGAGGGTCACTGCCAGCATATCGAGAAGTCCAGTGCCACCTTGGATTCCATAACATCCACTCAAAAGGATCCTAAGGGCTTCAGTCAGCAGAAGCAAAAGTCCTTTTGGTCCTTCACTCCTGTGGCAAAACCAGCTCAGCATCTGCCGGGCCAGCAGGCTCAGTCTTGGCATCCTAGACCCAAGTCAGTGGCTTCGGTGGTCCATAAGCCCAGAGGGAAGGGACCCAGTGGCTCCTCTTCTGGGTCCTCCTCCTCCAAGCCTGCTCAGTGATGGGATGGTGGGTGCCATCCTCATGCCTGTCACTCTTCCCCTGGGTCCTCCTGGGGGGGGGGGGGCAGGCTCCGCCATTTATTTTCTGCCTGGTCCTTTGTCACCATGGACAGATGGATTCTAGAGCCAGTCGATCAGGATCTGCCTCTGGAATTCAAACAGTACCCTTCAAGCCGAACCCGCATCCCTCGGGAGGACTTGGTATCCTGCAGTCACTATGTCGGCTCTTCAAAACGACATAGCCCAGCTCCTCTGCAAGGAGGTCGTGGTCAGAGTAGTGGATTCTCTGGAACACCCAGGGTTTATCTCCAGTTCCTGGTGCCAGAACAGACAGGGTGCTAGCACCCCATTCTAGATCTGCATGACCTGAACAATTTCCTCAGGTCACGCACCTTCAGAATGGTAACTGTATCTCAGATCATACCATCTCTAGAGCAGAACATGTGATTTTGCTCCATGGATCTTCAGGACACGTTTTTTCTTGTCCCGATCCGTCTATCCCATCAACGGTTCCTCTGCCTTTGAGCCGGGGAACCATCTATGAGTTCTGGGCCATGCCATTTAGCTTCTCCTCAGCCCCCAGGGTCTTCACCAAATGCATAACAGTGGTGGCAGCTTTCCTGAGGTGCCAAGGGGTCCTGTTGTACACCTACCTGGATGACTGGCTGACTGCATGTCCCTCCAGGCAGGAGATGGAGAGGTCAGGGTACCTGGCCCTCCAGACCTGCACCTCCCTTGCCCTCCTGGTCAATGAGGCCAAGTCAGAACTTGTGCCCTCACAGGTGTTCAGTTTCATCAGGGCAGAGCTCATCTCTTGCCGAGCCAGAACCCGGCTCCCGTCGGACAGGGTGGAGGTTCTCTCCTCCTTTCCTTGATCATTTCGGGTTAGACAGTTGCACCCTTCATTTCGGGTTAGTCAATTGCACCAAGCCTGGGACTCCCGCACTTCCAGGTTACATAGCAGCAGGCACCAGCATGGTCCAATGGGCCCATTGGAATATGTGCTCCCTGCAGTGGAAGGTGGCCAGCCAGTGGTCTCAGCACAAAGGTCACTTTGATCAGCTGGTCACTGTGACCCAGAAGATGTGGGGCACCCTCTAGTGGTGGCTAGTCCCAGAACATCTACACAAAGGGATCCTGATTTTTCGCCCCGAGTCAATGGTCATTCTTGATAACCTTTGCCTCTCTCACGGTCTGGGATGCCCATCTGGGGAAACACAGAGTCCACGGACTCTGGACCCTTGAGGAGTCTCGATACCACACCAACCTGCTGCAGCTCTGGGCAGTTCGGCTGCCGCTGACTGCATTTGGTCCATGTGTTCTGGGTCAAGTGGTCCAAGTTCAGATGGACAACACCACAACCATGTACTATCTCAACAAGCAGGGCAGGATGCACTCCCTGCCTCTGTGTAAGAAAGATCTCCGCATTTGGACCCTTGTGCGCAGCCTGTAGGTAGATCTTCTAGCCATCCATGTGGCAGAAGCCCTCCAGTGAGCTGGCGGATACCCTCAGCTGAGTAGGCAATGTATCTCATGAGTAGTCTCTCCATCCAGAGGTAGTGCATAGCCTGTTCTCCCAGTGGGGCACCCCTCAGGTGTACCTGTTTGCATTCTGGAAGAATGCAAAGCTGAGTCTGTTCTGTGCCCATCCCCCTCAACAGGGCTCGCTGCAGGGCAGTGCCTTTTTGAGGCCTTGGACCCCAGGCCTCTTCTGTGCCTTCCCTCCACCTCCCTTGATTCACAAGGTGCTGCTCAAGGTCAGGAGGGACAAGGCAATGGGTGATCCTGGTGGCTTTGAACTGGCTGTGCCAGTTCTTTGGTTCTGCTGATCTCCTAGCCTCTGCAACAGGCTCCTGAGGCATCTTCCACTTTGCCTGGACATGCTCTCCATCAGTCAGGAGAAGGCACTCCACCTGGGCCTTCAATCCCTGCACCTGAAAGCCTGGTTCCTGAATGGCTGGAGTTCCAGGCTTTGGGTCTCTCTAAAGATGTCCTCACTGTGGTAGAGGCATCTAGAAAGGAATCGACCCAGAAAATGCTATGCCTTCAAATGGAAGAGATTCTCCATTTTCTGTCAGGGCAAGGGTTTGAACCATTTCACCTGGTCAGTGGCCAGCATTTTGGACTACCTGTGGTCTCTCTCCAATAGGGGTATTTGTTCTAAAACCCTTAAGGTGCACCTGGTAGCCATCTCTGCTTACCGGGCATGGGCTGGCCAGAAGTTTGTGGTGCAGAAGAAGGTGATTTGGCATTTTTTCAAAGGCTTAGATCACTTTTCCCCTCCGGTGCATGAACCACCACCACAGTGGTACTTGTTGCTGGTTTGGGCAAAGCTCATGGGCAAGCCATTCGAACTGATGCACAGGTGTGACATGTCTCACCTATCATGGAAGACAGTCTTCTTGGTGACTATCACGTCAGCCAAAAGGATCAGTGAGCTCCAGGCATTTTCGATGGAGTCTCCTTACCTCGTCCTCCACAGGGACAAGGTTGTCCTGCGCCCCAACCTGAAGTCACTCCCAAAAGTTGTGTTGGAGTTTCACCTTAATCAGGTGATGACTTGTCTGGTGTTCTTCCAGAATCACACCTTGGAGGCGGAACACTAAGCTCCATACTCTGGACCTGAGGTGCATGCTTGCTTACTACAAAGAGCGCATGGCTGGAGTGCGGGGAGAGGTTCACTAGCTGTTTGTCACCTATGCTGAAGCCACACCAGGCAGATCTACAGTCACACGAATGACTGGCAGATGGATCACTTCCTGCATTGATCTCTGCTATAGGTTGGTGGGTAGGGAGCCTCCCGGAGGGCTAAGGCCTCATTCTACCCATCATACCGCTGCCTTAGTGGCTGCTTCTATGGACATCCCTATCCAGGAAATCAAAAGGACCACTACCTGGAAGTTAGCACACATCTACATTTCCCATTTCCACATTGACCTTGAGTCATGCCGGGATGCTGGTTTTGGGGCCTCAGTTCTCCAATCCTAATTTCCTAAGTATTGGGTGTGCACCTTGCCTCCTTCCTGCCAGAGAACTGCTAGGAGTGTGCCAAATAGTGTGGATCGAACAACATATCCATGTCCCTAGAAACACAGATTACTCACTTGTAGCAGTAGATCTTCTACGGACTGGTCTCTTGCAGTAGGCTATTACTCTTGGGAGTCCACCAGGTGGATCTGTCACATGGTAGCGTCTTCCAGCAGTCTTGTATAGGGCTGCCCCCATACATCACTTCCTCTGACTGTGTATAAAAGGGCGGCCCCAGGTACACTCTGTTCATTTTCCACCAGCTTTAGCCCACACGGCAGCTAGCTCAACCTTCTGTGTTGCAGTCTTGGACGTGAACTTGAACCTGATTTTTCTACTCTCTGCCGGGCCTGTGTCACACTCACAGATCCCCAAGTCCTTCTACTTCCGGACCCGAGCCTGTGAACCACTCACAGTAACCCTGTCTTCTGCCTCTGGACCTGGGTCTGTGAACCACTCACAGCAACCCCGGCTCCTGCCTTTGGTCCTGGGCCTGTGTACTACTCACAGGCAATGGCTCCTTTCTCTCGGCCCTGGCCTGTGACACACTGATAGTAACCCTGGTTTCCCTTTTTTATGCGGGCCTGTGACCCACTCACAGCAACCCTGCTACTCTTGGCCCAACACTTCTGCTGGGTCTGTAGATTCTTCGGTCTGCCTGCAGCCCTGCGGGAATAGATGTTGGGGTTCCCGGCTGATGGGGGGAAGGGACATATACTCCTCACACTCCCTCCACCTCTCTCAGTCGATGGTGGCTCCTCCACTGTTGCTGGAATGTTCCTCTTCAGCAGGGCTGCTCCCTTTCTTTGGTGCCGGGTCATGCCTCGTCATCTGGGAGCTCTGCCTTGTGTTTCTCATCGATGGACCATACCTTGTCGATGACGTGCTTTGCCTCTCATCGACTGAGCGCTTTTGGGATACGTTTGCCATCGATGGGCAGTGTTTCCCTGTCAACTGAGCGCTCCTCATCAATGGGGCTGCTTCCCCCATTGACAGGACATCTCCTGGTTCATTTCTTGTTGATGGGATGGCTTCCCCCATCGATGGGCTGTTTCATCCTTCATGCCTTTTTGACGAGGTGGTTCCCCCTTTGGTGGCGGGGGCTCCGCACCCTGGAACGTCACTGGTTCGAGGGTCCCCTTCCATGTCCATGGCACTGGTACATAGATACATAGACAGTGTCGGCAGATAAGGGCCTATGGCCCACCCAATCTGCCTATTTGAGCTTGTAAGTTCAGTTTATGTTTTCCTAGAAGTCTGTTGCCCCTTACCCCTGACCTCCAGAATTCCTTTATGTCTATCCCATGCATTCTTAAATCCTGTGATTGTTTCAGCCCCCACCACTTCCTCTGGCAGGGTTCCACTTGTCCACCACCCGCTCTCTGTGAAGAAATTCTTCCTCATGTTTCCTCTGAATCGTCCCTCCCTCCAACTTCATCCCATGCCCTAGTCCTGGAACATCTTTTCACTTAAAATAGTGTTTTCTGCACCTCGTTCCTCCCTGTAAGATACTTGTATGTCTCATCATATCCCTCTCCTCCTCTCCTCCAGGGAGTACATGTTCAGTTCCTTCAACCTGTCTTCATAGGACTTGTGATGCAATCCGCACCACCTTTGTTGCCCTCCTCTGAACCTTCTGTACCCTGTCTCATGTCCTTACGTAGGTATGGTCTCCAGAACTGTACACTGTACCCAGGTGGGGCCTCACTAGTGTCTTGTATAGCGGAATTATGACCTCCTTTTCCTGCTGGTGGTGCCCTTGCCTATACATCCCAGCATCCTATTTACTTTAGCTGCTGCCTTGTCACACTGTTTCCCTACCTTGAGGTCATCAGAGATGATAACTCCAAGATCCCTTTCCTGCTTGGTGCATGCTATATCCTCACCCCCCAACTAATATATTGTGCCAGGGTTTCTGTGCCCCATATGCATTATCTTGCACTTCTTTGCATTGAATTTCAACTGCCAAACCCCTGACCATTCTTCAAGTTTCTCCACGTCCCTTCTCATTCTGTCAACACCCTCTGGTGTGTCTACTCTGTTACAGAGCTTTATGTCATCAGCGAACAGTGAATTTCTGCCTTCTAGGTCCTGTGCAATGTCACTGATGAAGATGTTGAATAGGACTGGTCCCAGCACTGATCCCTGTGGTACCCCACTTGTCACTCTTCCTCTGCGGAGTGACAGCCATTTACCACCACCCTCTGTGTCCTGCCACCCAGCCAGTTACCTACCCACCACACTACTGTCCTGCCCACACCCATATTCCCCAGTTTGTGTAATAGTCTTCTATGTGGCACAGTGTCAAAGGCCTTGCTGAAGTCCAGATAGGCCATGTCCACTGCCCTCCCCTGATCCACCTCCCTAGTCACCCAGTCAAAAAATTCAACGAGGTTGGTCTGACATGACCTCTCCCTGGTGAAACCATGCTGCCTTGGGTCCTGTAGTCCATTGACAACCAGATGTTCCACCAATCTCTCCTTCAGTAGTGCTTCCATGATCTTCCCCACTACCGAGGTGAGGCTGACTGGTCTGTAGTTCCCTGCGCCTCTTTGTTCCCACTTTTGTATAAGGGGACTACATCTGCTATCCTCCAGTCTTTGGGTACCTCCCCTATTTCCAGTGATCGGCTAAACAGGATAGCCAGAGGTTCAGCCACCACCTCTTAGTTCTTTAAGGACCCTGTAGTGCACCCCATCTGGCCCCATTGCTTCATCAGCTCTTATTACTTCCAGTTCCTTCAGGACCCTTTCTTGTGTAAAGGGACTTGTGTCCATTTCTGCACCATTCTCACCCCTTGTACTCCCTTCAGACCCATTACCCTCCTCTTCCTCAGTAAAGACTGAGCAGAAATACCTGTTCAATATGTCAGCTTTACTGTTGTCATCCTCCTCGGCACGCTACCTGGCATCACAGGTCCCCCCATAACTACTATTCCAGCCTTTGGCGCCCCAGCTTTTTGTGCCTCGATCAAAGTTCCTGGGTCTCGCCTCTCATTCTTTGCCCTCCTCTGGTGCCACCCTGCTGGGCCGAGTTGCCCCCGCCTCGGTGAGCCTTCTGGCTATGCAGCGCCCCATTGGGCCATCCCTGTTTGCCCACTGCTCCTGTGGCTACCTCTGTGGGTGTCTCAGGGACTCCTGCCTGGACCCCTCAGCCCCATCACGCCATTTTTCCTTGGCGTGCCACTGTGCCCTCTCGTGCCTGACTGCTTTGCAGTCTCCACTGTCTGGGCCATGTGGTCAGCTGCCTCTGTGCCTCCACTTTGGCTGCGTTCGGCCCTGTTGGTGCTGCCCCTGTACCCATTCTATGGTGCCACGTTTTGGTCCTGGTACCCAGTCTTTCTGGGTTCTTGCCCCTGCTTCGTCATGTTCGCGCCTGTCTGGGACCGCCTCCAGTCCTCCTGTTTCCATCGCCCTTCGCTGCTGATATGTCCTGTTTCTGGCCCCTTCCGGTGTTGCTCGGACAGCTGTGCAGCTCTCAAGGGTTGCTCCATATGTCCCTCCGTCCCGTGTCAATCCCTCTGGGGGTCCGGGCCCACCCCTTCACCTTGACAGCTCTAGAGGGCTTCCTTCCCACCTCCTTCCATATGCCTCGGAGGTGCCCTGGAGTCCCTTCGCCCTTTATTTGGAGGCCTGCTTCCTCATCCTGGTCACTTCCCTCCACTCTGCGGTTTATTAGTAACTCCTGCTGTTCCCTCCTGGAACCCCTTCAGTTGTTCTTTGCTGTGGCCTGCATGGTGCTTCTTGCCCCGGTTCACTCCACCTTCTGCCTGCGTGCTCCGTGCTTGGCGAACTCTACGGAATCTGACATTTGCCATGGCCTGTCAACCTGTGCTTCATCAGGATGAATCACTGTGCATGGCCTCCTACTTCTCCCTCTTCTACAACTTATTTGGAGCATGTTGTCCTCACACATCTTTGGACTTTCTGCCTGACCAGGTGTGGTTTGAGTCAGCACGTCTGTGACTGACTTTCTCAGATGCCATCCCTGTCCGTGGTTATACTGGCTGTCTCTGAGCTTTCATGCGGCACCCCTTTATGGATGCCGCCTGACTTCTATGCTGTCCATTCCCACGGACGTTCCTGTCTCCGTTTGCCTGTCCTGTCCCTGTCCCTGTCACTGGGACTAGCCACCTTTTCTTCTCCACTCCTTGCCTTTTCTGGCCTTCCAGGTTGGAGGTTCTTCCGTACTGTGGCTTAATCCCTGGTCACGCCTTCCAGGTGTGGGTTGAGACAACCTACTTTTGCCTTGATGTGACACCGTCCCTTTTCCAGAATCACATGGCCATCTCTTGGAATTTCTGCAGCTCCTCCATGGCGTCTGCCTGGTCTGTGCTTGATGCTGCTTTTTCCTTTTTCACGGATGCATCGTCTTGGCATTGCTGGGTGCCGTGGCTTCTATCTCGGCTTCCTGCTCTGCCTGTCCTCCCTTTCCTGTAACAGCTTGGTACTGTCCCAAGAGTAATAACTTACAGCAAGAGACCAGTTCGTAGAAGATAATATCATTATGTAAGAACTTACTGTAACAGTAGATGTTCAAGGAACTGTCTCTTGCAGTAGGTACATTCCCACCCTCCATCCCACTGCCTTTTTTGCTCATGGTCCTTGGATCTCAGGACGTTGGGATTGATGTTTCCCTCGGTCCTTGGCCTTTGCATGCTGCAGCCGGCAGGGAACAGAGTGTACTTGGGGCCGCCCCCTTTTATACATATCCAGAGGAAGTGATATATGGGGGGAGTGGCCCTATAGAAGACTGCTGGAAGAAGCTACCATGTGACAGCTCTACCTGGTGGACTCCCAAGAGTAATAACCTACTGCAAGAGACAGTTCCTCGAAGCTCTACTGTTACGGTAAGTTCTTAAGTAACGATACTTTCTAGGAATGATACATGTTGTTCATCCACACGGACCCACTCAACCTTCCCTGGCTAAGGCGCACAACCTCTGCTTCCAGCAGTCAAGATCTGGCATCATGGGGTAGAGCTGAGGAATATACCACCCGGGTGGGTGGGAGGAGTCAGCTTGAAGACTTTCCGGCATATGTTAAAGGGGAAAGGACACTGCCAAATAGTGTGGATGAACAACATATATTACTCCTAGAACAACTGTTACAGGTGAGTAACCTGTGTTTGTTGGTCAACCTGAGGCAAATTCTCTAGTAATCAGTGTTGCCCATGAAGGGTCAAGGGCACCAAAACACTTCAGCAACCTTTCTCCAGATAAAGAATCCGAGAAGTTGGATGTGCTTGGTAAAAGGATTTTACCTTCAGCCTTCCTGGGCTTTAAAATTGCTAACTATCGGTCCCACATGATCAAGTACCAGAATACACTCTGGAGAAAGGCTAAGGCAGCTGTACAAGTCTTACCAGAGGGTGTACCCAAAAGATGCTCCTAAAAGCTCTCACTGCTGGGTCTGATGTAGGAAGACATCTGCTTCGTATGGCCTATGATGTTTCTGATGCCTTAACCAGGGCTACTGCTTCAGGAATCTGTTTAAGGAGGTAGTCCTGGATTAGGGGGGCAGGGTCTGAGAACGATGTACAGGAGTCTCGGTGTCCCATTTTAAAGGATACAAACTATTTGGCTTGGCTATCCTGTGCACCCTTCTGGCCTCAGGCAGAATCCTGAAGTCAGTATACTTCCTCTGCCATACCCAGCCCAGGAGTAAGCAGAGCATACCTTTTCATCTGGCTGGTGCTAGACACTGTCCTGCCACGAGACAGCATGGTAGAGGTGAGGGCGCAGGGGGCTTATCCACCCTAGAAGCAACTCCAGGTCCACATTCAAAAGCCCATAGAGGTGGTCACCAAACAGGGGCCACCACCACTGGTTCTGCTAGACTCCTTGTATACCCTCCAACCACTGTTACCTCTAGGGGTGGTTGTAGGGGGTTGTCTGTCCCTCTGCCTCAATCAGTGGAAGGAGGAAACATCAGATACCTGGGTACTGAAAGCCCCAGCACATGGTCATGCTCTGAAACTTTTGAACAAATCTCCAGATCAGCCACCAGCGCCATCCCGTTCTCCTTCAGACCACATTCCTTTGCTTGGGGAGGAAATCCAGACTTTGCTTCAGAAGAAAGCCATAGAACCCATGCCAACTAGATCCAGTGCAAAGAAGTGCAAAGTAATGCACCTGAGAAACAAAAACCCAGGTGAAGGGTACACACTGGGGGAGAACTGACAACAACAAAAATGGTAAAAGACCTGGGGGTAATCATATCAGATGACCTTAAGGTAGGCAAGCAATATGAGAAGGCAGTAAGGAGAGCTGGAGGGATACTGGGATGCGTAGGGAGAGGCATCACAAGTAGAAAACAGGAAGTAGTTATCCCTCTGTACAAACAGCTGGTGAGACCCCATCTGGAGAACTGCATGCAGTTTTGGAGACCCCATCTTCTCAAAGACATAGACAGGATGGAGGCAGTCCAGAGGAGGGCAACTAAAATGGCGCAAGGTCTGCATCAGAAACCGTATGAAGAGCGACTAAGAGAGCTTAATATGCATACCCTTGAGGAAAGAAGGGACAGGGGGTACATGATAGAAACTTTCAAGTACCTCACGGGAATCAACAAAGTCCAGGAAGGTAGCATCTTTCAGAAAGAGAGATGTGCAAGAACAAGGGGGCACAATTCAAAGATAGAGGGGGACGGCTCAGGGGCAACATGAGGAAATATTTTTTCATGGAGAGAGTGGTGGACGCATGGGACTGCCTTCCTGAGGAGGTTGTGGGGTCACAAACAGTGGAAGAATTCAAGAATGCATGGGGCAGACATAGGGCAATTATAGTGGGGGTAGGAGGAAGTAGGTGATTGGTAAACTTGAATCTTCAGCTTATCCAATAGGTAGGAAATTGGGCAGACTGGGTGAGTCGAGCGGTCCTTATCTGCCATCAAAGTCTATGTTTCTGTGTAAAGAAACACTGGATTCTACTCTCTGTACTTCCTAGTGTAGAACAAAGAAACACTGGGTTCTACTTTTGGTACTGCCTAGTCCCAAAATAGACAGGAGACCTGCAGCCTATTCTGGATCTCTGGGACCTGAACTTGTTTATAAAGTACACAAATTTCAGAATGGTCACCTTGCAAGGTCTGTTACTGCTGCTGCAAGTAGTGGACTGGATCTGTTCCCTCAACATGAAGGATGCTTACCTTCATATCAAAATTTGCAAACCCCACAAAGTATTTGAGGTTCCTATTTTAGAAGGAGTACTACTAATTCAGAGTATTGCCTTTGGCTTGTCCTCTGCGCCATGGGACTTTACCAAATGCTTGGCAGTGGTGGCAGCAGCCCTTTGCTGAGAAGGCCTTTGTGCCTTTCCCCTACCTGGACAACTAGCTACTGGAAGCCCACTCCAGGGATCAGCTCTTGCGCACCCTAGCTAGAACAAGGCAGCTGTTTGATGCTCTGTGGGTTACTGTCAGGATGTTCAAATCTGTTTTGGCACCTTGTCAACACCTGCAGTACATAGGGGCAGTCTTGGACACGGCTCAAAACTCAGCCTTCCTGCCTCTGGTCGGGGCTGAACATCTGATTTTTACACGCCCAGCTGGTACACGACAGCTGGTAGGTCTCAGCCAGGACATTCCAGCACCTTTTGGGCATTATTGCAGAAGCTGCTGTTACAGTACCTCTAGCCAGATTACGTATGAGGATCCTCAGTGGATCCTAAGAGTCAGCGGGACCAGTGTACAGACAGTCGAGAACAAAGAGTTGTAATAACCTCACCTGTATGCAAAATGCTTCAGTGATGGATGGATCCAAGCAACCTACTAAAGGGGTTCCTTTCATGATGCCCTCCCCTCTTCAGATTCTAACAGATGCCTCAGGGATGGACTTGGGTGCATACATAAGGCCCCATCAGGTACAGGGTACTTGGAACAACGTGGAGAGTATCTTGCACATAAATGTTCTAGAGGGGTGGACTGTCCTGTATGGGCTACAGTCCTTCAAGGCTCATCTCTCCTCATGTCCTCTGTTAATGAGGACAGACAACATCAGTATGGTGCATTACATCAGGTAGCAAGGGGACACTTACTCTTACCCCCTTGAGAAGGGAAGCGATGAGAGTCTGGTCTTGGCCTCTAGAACACGGCCTAGAACTGACAGTGGTACATGTTCCAGGTGCTCAAAACACATGGCAGACAGGCTAGGAGGCAGGTTCCAGTCCAGCACGCACGAGTGGGAACTGCTGACCTCTGTAGTAGGAGACCTGTTCGACATGTGGGTCATTATGAGTTGGACCTTTTTGTGTCCCTACACAATACAAAACTGCCACTTTTCTTCTTGCTAACTCCAGGGCCTATAGTTTTCTGGAAAGATGCATGTTCCCAGTTGGTAGAGACCTAGGTTCTGTCCTGGTTCCCTTGAGGGGGGGGTCCTTTGAGTATGATCTTAGGCTAGGAACTGAGGTGGGAAGGGGCCACATATATTTTTATGGCAGCTGATGTTGTGGGTGGCCCTGGGTGGACTGCTTGCAGAAGGTTTCTGTGTGGTGCTAGCTTCTGGTGGATATAGCTTCCATAGGTGTAAAGCTTCCCTTATAACTTCTGGTACGAGCAGAGCATCGGCTTAGCATGCAGCCCTGTTCCCCTAAAATAACATAATTAGGGATGTACATTTGGGAACTGGGCTGCAGGCGCTCTCTGGAGACAATAATAGGATGGGGGGGCACCTTAATGCTCTTAGGTTATCATTTTTGGTAGGTATACATACATGGGACCAATATATAGCATATGTAATGGCCCATACATGTACAGTATACCTGCCAGAAAAGAAAGAACATTTAGGTGCCACGCTGTTGGTGGTTTGGGACGAGCTGGCTTTATTAGGGGCCTGGAGAGTTTGAGAGACTTCTGCTTTTGGAATGTGGGTTTGCCAGCTTGGGAGAGTCGGTTAATATTAAATCCCCTTGTAGAATCTGTTCCCCAGAAGAGGAGTGAGAGACCAGGGAAGTGGTAGCTTTAGACAGAACCAAGGGAGAGGTTTTTGGGGAGACCTAGATACCATCAACAGATATAAGAATGGAGGGGGGATAGGTGAGCCTAGCCAGGAGAAGTTCCTGAGAGGAAGGGACCACTCTGCTAGTGACTGCTGTACAAGTGAGTCTCTGACAGATGTAGAGGTCAACCACACCTCCATGTTTACTAGGGTCCTGTCTTGGTAATGGCAGTGTCACTGTCGATTTTAAAAGTGAGGTAGGACTGGGTGACACAGAGGATGTCAGAAGCCTACTGGGATCAGTTTTGGGAAGAAGGTTCCTAGCATTTAGGTGGAATGTGTTAAGACCTTTGGGGAGAAAGATAGAAGAAACAAACAGAGGTGGGGGACAGGGCTAGTGTTCAGCTCAACATCACCACACATCAGGAGTAGCAAGGTAAAGAGAAGTAGAGAAGTGAAGGACTTGCGGGGGGGGGGGGGTGAGAGAGAAGAAGTGTGAGAGATGGCCTTGTGGAGGATTTTGGGGATGGGGTGGAGAGGAGACCAGTGTAAATGGGAAGAGAAAGAACTAAGAGAGGTACGGTATGGAAGGGGTGAGAGAAAGAAGAATGAGAGGAGAGTGGTGGGGTCAGGGAGGAGAGAAGGGGGAAGGGAGGAGAACTATGAACTTTTAAGACTCTGGTTTGGATTACATCTCTTTCACTTGCTGATTGTGTGGCCCTGAACAAGCCACACCATCTCCCTGTGCTTAGCCTTCTTGTTTTGTCTCTCTACTTAACCATACAAGCTTTACTTAACCTCCTTGACTTTCACTTAACTTCTGATGGCTGCTGCCAGCTGTTCATGCACTGTAATGTGCCTTAGTATACGTGTGTATGGAGACAGACCTGCTGTTTAAAATCAAATTCCTATCTGTACCGCTTTCCTTCATCTAAATGTTTAATAGTAAAATAGTGACCCATTCTGTCTTAATTTACATTTGTTTCATGTGTCACTCTTTGAGAATGTGTGCAGAAGGGTTGGAGTGTTATCACCATCAGTGAGTGTCTATTGGTTTTGTTTCTTACTGGTTTTGTAACCACATTATCATAGTATAGATTTTTGTAAAGAAAGGTATTTCAAAGTCATAAATCTGTACTGACTCATTCTGTCCTGGGCTGCCATTTTGTCTCAGGTAAGCAGTGAATGGTTCTGACTTCATGCAAGGCTTATTGGAAGTGATGTGTTTGAACATGGGCAGACTAGATGAGCTGTAGGCCCTTATCTGCCATCAGCATCTGTGTAACGTGTGTAAACAAAAAACAGAAGCAAACCAATGTTTGTGTTCAGACCATCAGTAAATGTCCAATTGTACATCTAATATACATTAGAAAATGGGATTTTTGTTTCCTGGGCTCTGATTGGCTGATACTCCTGCCAAAGGAGTACATTAACTTTCAGTAGACGCCCAGGAAATAAAAAGTGCCAGCCCAAGTGCCCCTTTACCTATTCAAGTACCATAGTACCCACCCTACTTGCTCATTGGCTGAAAGCACCCCCACTGAATTCGAAATTGCCTCCATGTTCTTTTTCTCGTTTAGCGAGAGAAACTGCCCCCAACGCTCCCTAGTTCTGTGCCATGTACATCAGGAAACTACATATCAAACTCCACTGGACTTAGTTCTTCCTTTGTTTTTGTTTTTTTTTATTCACCGTGCCCTCTTGTCTCATGGCCTGCAGTTGTTCATAGTGGGAGTCACAGACAGCTGATCGCTGTCATTTGTCCCTTCTTCAATTGCTGCCCTTTTGCTCCAGAAATTGAACCTGCCTGTGGTTTGTTGTGGTAGTACGTATTGTCCTGACAGTGACATGAAAGAGCTGTCCTTTGCTTACCATCGCATTCCCCTCCCAAGAGAAAAGCACAGAGCGAGTAATCCCCAGCACACAAACACCGAGAACTCGTCCTATCTCATACTTAATGTTTCCATTGTTTGTTTTTCAACAGTGCGTTCTGTTGTCTCCCAATGCTAAGATTAGCGATGTTGCTGACTGATCCACCACGGCACCTCCAGACATCGCGCTGTAGCCAGTTGAAGTTAGTGTCCCTTTTCAAATGTGTGCAGTTAATTACTTGACTGCAAGCACTCGAACTGCCGGAGCCGGCACAATCCTGACTTTAGTTACTGAAGGCACTATTCTCCCCATTGCATCGCTCACCATGCTGGCTCTTCAAGCAAAAGTAAATGGAACAAAAGATAAACTGGATAACGAACATCAAAAAGGCACTAAAACTTAAAATAATCACCAATCTTTTTTTTCCCCACTAAATGACAGCATATTCTCGGCCGTTTCTCATAGCCCCTACCTTTTGCTGTTCCCGCCTTTCACTTGCTGCTTTCCCTGCTTGCAAAGAAAAAGAAAGGGTAGAAAATATACTGACTTCACCTTTTTTAATTAAAAAAAAAATGTAAAAGGTACCTTCTTTTCTGACCTTGCATCATTTCCTTGCTTGTAAGCAATGTGCAGAAGAACGGGGTTGGGGGGGTAATTCCAAATAAAAGAAGATGGATAACAGCATGTAGGTCTTAGTGTGCTTGGGGAAGCACAGAAACTTTTTTAACTAAGCCTGTTTATGTGGGAGAGGGTAACCATAACAACCAGCTTCTGTCCTTGGCTCTTGTAGGTCAAAATCCATAGCTCAAAAAAAAAATCATTGTAATACAGGCAGAGGGACTATTTTATTATATATTTTATTATAAATGTTATTTTAAACTAATTTTCTGTTAACTTATTTTTATTAAACTATTTTTTTTTTTTTTTTACAGTGTCCATTTTCTGAGCACAATAATACCTCCAGGGTGGGCGGTATTGCGAAATACCAGACCTTCCAGAGGCTATATGGCCCTCCGCCTGTGGCATCAGGTCTCATTATGCCCTTGGGTGGTCCAGTATTTCCCAATACCGCCCACTCTGTCGGGTATTATTGCTTACATACATAATCTAATATTGTTTACTAAACCAAAAAACATACCTTTTTTTTTAATGGAACAATATACTGAAGACTTAGAACTAATTACAGGACTTGGGGCAGACAACTCATACCAAGGAGCTGGTTCCCTGAAAGACTAAATAACCTTTATTCAAAGCATTTTTTTTCTTTTTATTTCTTTAGTTATTTACCTTAATAAGGACTGCTGGTAGAACGAAGTCCCGCACTTCTCTTGAGCTGACTTGCTTAGCCTGAGTCCAAAACAGCATTTTAATTCTGCTAAATGGGGAACAGAGCTGTATTATGTTTAGTGGAAAGCCATTGGAATCAGTAGTGAGGGAAGAGATGTGTGGATATTTTTTTATACCTTAATACAGAGCAAGTAATGTGATTTCTTTTTATGTTCCAGCATGAACCCATTGACCGTTCCAGTTCACAGACTGCATGGTAAGTCGAATCCAATTTATTGCCGTTTTCTAGCAGCCACTTATGTAGTTAACTTTTCAGTTAATACAATTCATACTTAAATGCATTATATATTGACTATGTTAAAAGAGCACATCGTTTGAGCTCTCTGCTCATTTGGGATATATATATTTTTTTTACATAATTTTTATTCATTTTGGTAAAATGAGAAAATAAAGACATTACAATTGATGGTACAAGGCATCATATGCTACTACAAAACATGGCAGTCATCATATGTTAGTTTACCTGGGATATATTGAGTATGACTTGGTACAGCTTGACATGCCTCTATGTGGCCCCCCTTGTCTGAGAGTTCCACACCAGGTGTCTTTGGAAGGCGTAATACAACTCTAATGACCAAATAACCTGTGATCGTACTAAAATAGGCCTTTAACTCCAGCCTTGCCACACCTCCCTAAAAGTGACACACATGCAGCAGCCCCATGGACCCAGAGACTGTGGCAGTGGAGGCATTGAGTATGTACGTCCTTGTATTACTGATTTGTGTACCTGGACCATATGAGCAGGGACACTGGTTTACCATGATTGAAAAAAAGGCAGACTCTGTTTTGCTGAATGGAAAGAACGATATTATGGTGTGTACAAATCCTTGACCAGTGTTTCATTTTGTGAGCTTTAACCGTTTGTTTTTTCTCAGCATGCATTTTAAGCAATTTTGCTGCCTACTGTTGTGCACAAGTCCTTGTAGTTACTACAATAAACTCTATGATAAGCTCAACCTGTACCTCACTTTGGTTGTCTTATATAAGTATGTATATACAGTCCTCCCACTGATCCAAGTATGCAGATCTGGGTAGCCTGTGTGTGTATGCATTCATGTGCATGTATGTTTGTGTGTGTAACTAACCTTTCGTGGTATCTCGAGTTGACCATCCCTCTGGTGTGACAGCAGCAGCACTATGGCCCCCATCCCTTAGGGGTGAAGGAGCACTGTATCTCCCAGCCCTGAAGGGTGACAGCGGCAGGAGCAAGAGCAGCACTGTGGCCCCCATCCCTCAGGGATGACAGCAGCAGCACTATGGCTCCCATCCCTCAGGGGTAACAGCAGCATTTTGGCCCACACCCTTCAGGGGTGATAGCAGCAGCACTCCATCTGACAGTCCCGTGGGGGGGAGAAGGCAACAGCACTATGGCCCCCATTCCTTGGGTGATAGTAACAGCAGCACTGGAGGTTGACAAGCCCAGAATCCCCGAAAAGAAAGATAATGGGGATGAAAGCAGTAAAGAAGAAAATCCTAAGTCAATCTATATCCTAGGAGACTCCATAACAAAGTACAGTGATAGATACGCCATGGTAGGAGATAAAGAGAACATGGCAGCAAGTAGTTTTTCAGGGGCTATGATAAAAATACATCAAAACATATGTTGATATAATTATACCATCAGATACAAAAACACTAGCTCTGAGCCACGCCGGCACCAATAACCTAGGAAGGCAATCAAAAGAAGTCCTAGAAGAATTTGTGGCTGTAAAAGAAACTCTAGATAAATTAAACTGTGAGGCCATTTTACTCAGAAATTCTACCTGTACCTAGAGCAGGATGGAAAAGAAAGGGGGAAAAAATTATACCATCAGATACAAAAACACTAGCTCTGATCCACGCCGGCACCAATAACCTAGGAAGGCAATCTAAAGAAGTTCTGGAAGAATATGTGGCTGTAAAAGAAACTCTAGATAAATTAAACTGTGAGGTCATTTTACTCTGAAATTCTACCTGTACCTAGAGCAGGATGCAAAAGAAAGGAGGGAAAAAAAGTAAATAATATGCTAAGAAGATGGACCCTAGAGAATAACATAAAATGTATAAGAACTTGGGAGTACTTCTCTGAAAGGGGCGATATGTACTGCAGGGAAGGACTGCACCTTAATCGATTAAGTAGCATATACTTGGGCAATATATTTTACAAAGCCATAACCGGGTACCTGTCATCGAGGCACAGGTCAGTAAGCATAGGGAAAACCTAGGAGCAGTTGTAAAATTCCACAAAACTGTTTATTTGTAGTTGCAGTAACATAAAATAAAATAAACCTGTTCAGAATAGCTATGTACAGAAGTAAAATAAAATCTTTCTTGTAAAATCTCCCCTTGCAGCTCAGCCAGGCTATTTTATAACTCTTTTCAACCCCCATCCTTAGTAAGCATCCTGTCTTTGCCAAATGTTCTGTTCTCGTAAATATCAGGCAGGATCTACTAGAACACAGAGAGCTTCCTGAGGACCCCTTTTTGCAGCTTTTGGAAAAAAAAAAAAGGCCTGAACGTTTGCACTCAAGTAACCTCTAGTTCTAGGAGTGTGGATATGTTGTTCATCCACACTGTCTGTCATTGTTCCTTTCCCCTTTAAATCTTGCTGGAAGTCTTCAAGCTGGCTCCTCCCACCTACCTGGGTGGTTAATACCTCGGCTCGGCCCCATGACCCCAGATCTTCCTTTCCGCTGGAAGATACAGTTTCCCTCGTGCTTTTCGCAGCGATTGAGGCCCTGGATTCTAATCAACGGTTTTCACCGCATCTTCTCGCTTTGAAACTCGTAAGAGTTTACGACTCGGATTCGGACATGGATGATAAGTCGTCCCCTGGGTTTCGCTAATTGTCCTTGTGGACAAAAATGTGCGCCGACCCTCTCCTCGCTCGCTTGCATGCCTCGGTACTGTTCATAATACCTCGCAATGCACAATTTGCTCTTCCTTCTATCCTTCCGTTTTGGAGGACCATCAGGCGTGCCTGAAGCTGGGGAGACCGGAGCTTCGCAATCCACCGGTGAAATCTAAGGAGGCCAGGTGGGCGGTTTCTGCGGCCCCGGGATCCGCCGAGCAGCTCGAGCAAATGGCGGCCTTCGAGGAGGAAGCCGCCCAAGCTTTGGCCAACCGAGGTTTCTTCATGCCACTCAACTTGGGCTCCACCTTCACAGGATCTTTTTGGGATTTGTGCCAGTCTCTTCCCTACTAAGGGTGAGGCGCCCTCGGGCTCACACTCCTCCCGTTCTAGAAAAAAGGATCCAAAACCGTCGTCTTCGAGTCGAAGAAGACGCTCCTGGGACCGGGAGCGGTCCGAGGTCTTGACTATGGTCAAGATCGCCTCCTCGGTTGCTGGTTTTTCAGACCTTCCGTCTGGACTAGGCACAGAAGTCGAGGAGATGGCTGAACCGGCCGAGATTACTCTCGATCCGATCGAGCCGTTGTCACCGACGCCTGTCGATGACTCTTTGGAGAGAACGCCCATTCTCTCCTTCCCCGATGAGGAGACCCATCCCCCGGGTTTCCCGATCGAGGGACAGGAGCCGGATCCTCGGTTTTCACCGAGTCCGGCTTCCCCGGACCAACAAAGCCGACACCGTTGGTCTCGATCAAGGAGTAAGTCCTCTTTGGTCGGTCGACCAAAGAAAGGACACAAACACTCCCGGAAGAGGCGCCGCCACCGTTCCTCATCCTCCTCGGACGAGGAGAGGCTTCGACGGAAGATCCGTCGATGCTGTGAGGATCTTATGTGGCAGCAATTCCTGCTAGCAGGCCAGAAGTCGGCTACCCCAGCGGTTCCAGCTATCACTTGGCCCCAGCCTACTCCGACACCGATTCCTAAGGCTCCAGTCCCTCCTGGGGCTCCCATGCACCTTCCGGCTCGGCCGGCTACAGGCTCCCCACCAATATTGGTGGAACCTCACCTGAATTGCCCCTTGGAGGGGTTCCTCCAGGAGGACCGACAGTCTCCGGTCTTCCTCACAGACTGTCGACATGGTCACCCTGACGCTTCTAGGCGATCGAGGGAGATTTTAGGTAGGCAGCCTTTGTATCTGGACTCCTCCGATTCAAATAATACAGGCCATCATTCTCATGATGAGCTATCGGTGTCAGGCTTGGAAGAAGGGCCTTCCTCCTTCCAGGGCATCCTTCGGCTCATTTCCGAGTCCACTGGGATGCCTCTGCAGCCTATTCAGAAGAAGGCAGAATACCCCCTCACGGATATTCTTAAGAGGGGGATACCCCTACGGAGGCCTTTCCAGTGGCCGAAGCCATAGTTGGACCGGCCCTGGAACTCTGGCAGCATCCGGCCTCCTTGCCGGCTCTGTCTGCCGCGCATGGCCCGCAGATGCCGGTGCCCACAGGTCCTTGGCGGATTTACTGAGCACCTCGCGGAAAGCCTTGTAACTGCCTCAGTATTCAGGCTAACGGCTACTCAGCGGATACTGACCGCCTCTTCGGACAAGGAGTCCAAACTTATGGACCACTCGCCCGGAAGGTCTACGGGCATCATCCTTGGCCTTCGACAGGCAAGCTCAGCAGTGATCATGGCACACTTCTCTCATGCCCTTTTGGGGTCGCTGGATGAAGTGCTTCTCACCTCCCAGCAGACATGCAGACCACGGTCAAGCAGGTCAGGGACCAGGGCAGGGCTGTTGCTAAACAACAGCTCCAGACAGCTCTGGACATTGGTGATTCCTGTGCCCGTTCACTAGCTGCAGCGGTATCCACTCGCCGCAGGGCTTGGCTGAGGTTATCCTCCTTCCCCGTGGATACTCAGCACAAGCTAGCTGACGTGCCCTTCCTTGGCACCGACCTCTTCGTTCCGGGAGTGGCAGGTCATCTGCAGCACATTGAGCAGTCTAATGCCACCTTAGATGCCACCTCTGCTAAAGGTTCTTCAGGAAAGAACCAGCAAAAGCGCAAGAAGAAGCCTTTTCGGCATTCTTCCCCTGCAGTCAGACAGCCCTCCTTCCAGGGAGGTCAGCAACAGCAGCAGGCTCAGACTTGGCGCCCTAGGCCCAAGCAGGGTCCCCAGCAGCCCCGCAAAGGAGGCCGAGGTGCTGGTCCAGGTGCCTCCTCCTCCTCTAAGCCTGCTTAGTGACGGGCCGGGGGTGGCCTCCCCGGCACCCGTCACGCCAGCTCTGGGTCCTCCCGTGGGGGGCCGGCTCCGCCACTTCCTTTCCGCCTGGTCCGGTATCACTTCGGACAGGTGGGTTCTAGAAGTGGTCGGGCAGGGTCTGCCCCTAGAATTCGAGCAGTACCCTCCCAGCCGAGCCCGTGCCCCACGGGAGGAAAGGATCTCAGTCGCCCAGTCTGCCCTTCAGGACGACATTGCGCTACTCCTCCTCAAAGAGGCGGTGGCCCGGGTGCCGGATCCTCTTTCAGACCCAGGCTTCGTCTCCAGGTATTTCCTGGTGCCCAAGCGGATGGGGGGTTGGCTCCCCATTCTAGATCTGCACAACCTGAATCAGTATCTCAGGTCTCGCACCTTTCGGATGGTAACTCTGAGCCAGATCATACCATCCCTGGAGCGAAACGTGGTTCTGTATACTGGATCTTCAGGATGCTTTTTACCACGTCCCAATCCGTCCGTCCCACCAGCGGTTTCTCCGCTTCAGGGTCGAAGGGACCCTGTACGAGTTCAGAACCATGCCATTCGGCCTGTCATCGGCCCCAAGGGTCTTCATCAAATGCATCGCAGTGGTGGCAGCCCATCTACGGCGTCAGGTGGTTCGTATTTACCCCTATCTAGACAACTGGCTCCTTGCGGGTTCCTCCCTTCAGGAGGTGGAGAGGTCCAGGGACCTGACCCTCCGAACCTGCTCTCACTTGGGCCTTCTTATCAATGAGGCCAAATTGGAACTCGTACCTTCTCAGGTGATGGGCTTCATCGGGGCAGAGCTCGACTCTTGTCAAGCCAGAGCTCGGCTCCCGGCAGATAGGGTGGAGGTTCTCTCCTCCTTTGCCCAATCATTTCTGGTTGGGCACTTGCACCCTGCCTGGGACTTCCTGCGCCTCTTGGGTTACATGGCGGCGTGCACTTCACTGGTCTGATGGGCCAGACTGCACATGCACCCCCTTCAATGGGAGCTGGCTGCCCAGTGGTCTCAGCATCAGGGTCTCTTCGCCCAGGTGATCACAGTCACCCAGAGGATGTGGGACACTCTCCAATGGTGGACCGTCCCGAGTCATTTGCAGGAAGGAATCCCATTTGTCCGCCCTGAGCCGACGGTCGTCCTTACGACTGATGCCTCTGTCATGGGCTGGGGAGCCCACATGGGGGACAACAGGGCCCACGGCCTCTGGACCCCCGAGGAGTCCCGATGCCACATCAACCTGCTGGAGCTCAGAGCAGTCAGACTGGCACTGTCAGCTTTCGCTCCTCAGCTCCGGGGTCAAGTGGTTCAAGTCCAGACGGACAATACCACGACCATGTACTACCTCAACAAACAAGGCGGCATGCACTCCGCCTGCTATGCAAGGAGGCGCCCGATCTGGACTCCGCTGGCCGGCTGAGGCGGATCTCTAGCCATCCATGTGGCAGGAGTCGCGAACCAACTGGCGGATGCTCTAGCCGATAGGCCAGACATCCCACGAGTGGTCTTCCATCCAGAGGTAGCTTATGACCTGTTTTCCCATTGGGGCAAACCGCTGGTGGACCTGTTTGCCTCCAGGGAGAACACCAAGCTGAGGCTGTACCATGCCCGCCCCCCTCAGCAGGGTTCGCTGCAGGGGGATGCCTTCTCGAGGCCGTGGACTCCCAGGCCTTTTTTACGCCTTTCCTCCATTTCCCTTGATCCACAAGGTGCTGCTCAAGATGAGGAGGGACAAGGCGAAGGTGATCCTGGTAGTCCCAGATTGGCCACGTCAGTTCTGGTATCCAGATCTCCTCAGCCTCGGCTGTAGGGCCCCGGAGTGGCTGTGTACATGCCCGGACCTGATATCACTGAACCAGGGGAAGGGCTTTCATCTAGACCTTCAATCCCTGCAGCTCACAGCCTGTTTCCTGAACGGCTAGAGTTCCAGGCTTTGGGTCTTTCTGAGGATGTCTACACTGTGGTGGAGGCATCTTGAAAAGAATCGACCAGGAAATGTTATGCCTTCAAATGGAAGAGATTTTCCATTTGGCGTCAGGGTAAAAGCCTGGACCCCTTATCCTGCTCTGTGGCTAACATTCTAGACTACCTTTGGTCCCCCTCCGAAGGGGGTCTTCGGTCATCGACCCTTAGGATGCACCTAGCAGCCATATCGACTTACCGGGCGCGGGCCGGTCAGACAACGTTGGCTCAGGAAAAGGTGATCGGGCGCTTTTTCAAAGGCCTGGATCACATATCCCCTCTGGTGCGTGAACCTCCACCTCCATGGGATCTTTTGCTGGTTTTGGCAAAGCTCATGGGCAAGCCATTCGAACCCATGCACAAGTCTGCACTTTCGCACTTGTCGTGGAAGACGGCCTTCTTGGTGGCTATCACGTCAGCTAGAAGGACGGGGAGCTCCAGGTGCTTTCAGTGGACTCCCCTATCTGGTCTTTCACAGGGACAAAGTTGTCCTGCGCCCCCACCCGAAATTCCTTCCGAAGGTGGTGTCAGAGTTTCACCTCAACCAGGTGTTGACTCTGCCGGTATACTACCCTAACTACACCTCGGATGCCGAGTACAGGCTCCATACTCTGGACCTCAGGTGTGCTCTCTCCTACTATAAGGAGAGGACGGCGGAAATTTGGGGAGAGGTTCGCCAGCTATTTGTCACCTATGCTGAAGCCGCTTCTGGCAGACCTGCAGCTAAACGGACTATTGCAAGATGGATTACATCATGCATAAGTTTGTGTTATGAATTGGCGGGCAAGGACCCCCCCAAGGGGATAAGAGCTCATTCTACCCGCCATACTGCTGCTTCGGTGGCTGCTTCCAGGGACATCCCTATCCAGGAAATCTGTCGGGCTGCTACCTGGAAGTCAGCAAACACCTTTATTACCCATTACCACATCGACCTTGAGTCACGCCGGGATGTGGGTTTGGGGCCTCTGTTCTTCAATCTCTGTTTCCTAAGTAGGGGATGTGCGACTTACCTCCCTCCTCCCGGAGAACTGCTTGGAGTCTGCCAGACAGTGTGGATGAACAACATATCCACGCTCCTAGAAGAACAGGTTACTCACCTGTAACAGTAGTTCTAGGAGTGGTATATGTTGTTCATCCACACACACACACCCGACCTCCCCGGCTTTAGGCGCACAACCTGGCTTCCAGCGGGCTAGATCTGGCATCATGGGGCGGAGCCGAGGTATTTACCACCCGGGTGGGTGGGAGGAGCCAGCTTGAAGACTTCTGGCAAGATTTAAAGGGGCAAGGAACAATGCCAGACAGTGTGGATGAACAACATATACCACTCCTAGAACTACTGTTACAGGTGAGTAACCTGTTCTTTTCTACAATTATCTCAGATTATAAATGTATACACATTTCAACAGTAATACTAAATATTTTCTAAACAAAAGTGATCATGTTATCAGTTTCATTCCATACATTGATTTGCACATAATTTTATATTCGCTGACATAGATGTGCAAGGAAGAAAAACAGACAGCAAGAGAAAATTGAGAGACAGAGAGAAGCAAAGAATTGCGAGACTGTTAGGGTTGATCAAGTCCGAGGTCTCACAGGAAAATTTGGTTGCGCAACCAGACATAGAAGAGACAGAAAAGGAAAAACTAAATCCTTGCATTTCAATACTTTCAGCGTAACAAATGGGACAGGGTCCTATTCTACCCTGTCACAGCACCCTTTAAACCGATGACTAAGGGGAGAAGGGGCAAAATAAAAATAAAATAAAACTGATAATACTATGAAGAAAAATATGTACAAAAAGCAAGGGGTAAACATTCTTTTAGAAAATGGGCATAGAAAATTCTGGCTTCTGATTGGACTGTTCCCCACCCAGAGTCCTGGTCTATCTGACATTAGAGCCCAGCAGTTAACAAGTGCCTGACTCTTTGCTCACTCACAAATCATTGTGACCAGCCTGCTTTTTCATTGGCTGAGAGCACCTAATTGAATTACAAATATTCGCCATTTTTTTTCTCTTTCTTAGCGAGAGCTACTGGTGTTAGCATGAGTGATCACATCAGATTTTGCTCACTTTGCCAATCTGAATAAATCTAATCAGTACCTCAGAAATTTGTTTTCCAGCAGATCACTGGCTGTAATGATGTCCTCTGTCCCGATTGCACACAGCACATACTGCTTGACTAAACGTTGCCCCCCAAAGAAATACGCTTAGCGGTCTGCTGCCTCATCCCATCTCTTCATTCATACTGTGTACAGGGATCAAGTCATCTGACCATCCATGAGGTGATGGTTCCCGTTCCCACGAAGTGACGATTCTCGTGTCTTGTGTGCAGTCGAGACATTAGAGGGACAAAGACAGGACATCATCATCATGTGATGGTTCCTGTTTCTCAAGAAGTGACGGTTCTTGTGTCCCAAGTACAATCAAGACATTAGCAGCGGCACCTAGCGGGACGTCATCATCGCAGGCAGCGATCAGCTTTCAAACACATTTTGGAGGTACAGATTAATTTAATTTGTTAGACTATTAGACAAGTCATTTGAATAAGCACAAGATGAAAACATCTGCTACCATGAATCCACACAGTACAACAAAAGCCATGTTGGGGGGGGGGGACTATTTTTTAAAATAATAAAATACTTAATACAGTTTTACATTTGAGCATAAAACGATTTATTTTCTTTCAAACATGCACACAACAGTTGTCCATTTTCTAAGCGCAATAATACCCTCCAGGGTGGGCGGTATTGTGCTATACCGGACCTTCAGGGGCTATAAGGCCCTCCCTCCGCCTGCAGTGGCGGGCCTCATTATGCCCCTGGGCGGTCTGGTATAGCACAATACCACCCACCCTCTCAGGTCTTATTGCTTACTTAGACAAAGCAAGAAGCCTGAACATTATTTAAAAAAAAAAAAAAACAATTAGAGTGCATCATGGCTGAAAAAGATATGCATCTAGCAGCAATCACAGAGACATCATGGAGTGCGAACTCAGACTGGCTAAAGGATATACTTAATTAAAAAAAAAAAATCGCTAATAAAGGTGGGGATATAGTGATCTATATCAAAAATGACATTGAATGTCACAAAATTCAAAACATATCAGAAGTACAGAACAGTTTAGAAATATAGGCAGGAATCGCAACAAATGACTCAAAAAAACAAACTATGTATTGGTGTGTGCTGTAGACCACCAGATATAGGCAAAAGTGAACACCAAGAACTCATAAACAATATTAATAGTATTATAAAGCTTTCAAACTGCCTCTACCAATCAGGGGCCAGGACTACTGTACTTCTTATTCTGTGTACAGTTGCTGCCTCGCACTTCTCTGCACAGCTGATTCCCATCGCAGTGACGCTGGATTGTCACACAGTTTGTGTGAGAATTGTTGTGGTACAATCTGCTGTGGCAGAAGTTTCATTAAAAAAGGGCTTGTCAAAGAAAACAGTCTCTTTAGTGCAAAACATTACCAGCACCTGTCAACATGAACAGAGCCTCCCAAATGAGCAGGTGTTTATTCACAAAACTTCACGAGCAGTTGTGAATGGATTCAAATCCTTTAGCTGCTGTTAGCACTGCCAAGCATTACATGGTGTGTGCCCCGCTGCCACCATAAAACCGATGCTTTGTTTCTGATGCAAATGTGTGAAACTCTATAGTAAATGAAAACAAAAAGTGTGAAATAAATAAAAATGTGTTAGCCGTATATAGTCCTGCCGACCATTAAGCTCCGTGTAGTGTCCGCTCAAGGAATGTACCACTAGGTATCTAAACAGCAAGGGAGACCAGCAATAGA
The DNA here is from genome assembly GCA_016271365.2 of Neoceratodus forsteri. Taxonomy (NCBI): domain Eukaryota; kingdom Metazoa; phylum Chordata; order Ceratodontiformes; family Ceratodontidae; genus Neoceratodus; species Neoceratodus forsteri. The sequence goes on along the minus strand of CM057450.1, from coordinate 1,135,096,719 downwards.
GAAGCGCACGTTCTTACTTAAAATTGAATTGTAAATGGTTTCTTTTGAGCTATAGGTAGTTCGATTGCTTCATAATATATTAATATGTTTAGTTATGGGTGTCTCTTACACAAGATAAGAAGCTTATCTTGTGCTGGTTTGGGTTGACAGAACCACTCAGCTTTGCTTTGCGGTCCTCTCACCCAAACCAGCACAAGATAACCTTCTTATAAGAGACACCCATAATTAAACATATTAATATAGTTTTTTTATTTTATTTATTAACGTCTAGAAATTACAACCCTTTGAGTCAGGGACTCATTTACAAAGACTACACATCATACAGAGAATGAAGACCACTACAGAGTATAACAAATACAGCGACTAAGTACGGAAGCAGTGATGCACAGCACATGCATAGAGCAACACCAAAGATGTGTATGGTTAATTCATATATCATAATCAGATACATAGTTAGCAGTGGAACTTTTTGAACTTGTTGAGGGGTTATTTGCAGTCACAGTTGGAGCTGGACATAATGTGGGCACACAGCTCAGATTTAAAAGGCCCCAACCTGGGGATAGATAAGGTAGGACCAGGGATTGGGTTCATCCAGAGTGGAGCCCTAGAGCAAAAAGGACCTTTCGCCAGCACTGGTCTTCACAAAAGGGATGCAAAAGGCAGTAGTGTCAGAGTTTCTTGTGGCCCATCTCGACAAACTCGGTTGGAGGAGTAAGAGACAGCCAGGGGGAGGGGGGGGGTTAGACTCAGTTGGATTTCTTTGACCAGTAGCAGTTCTGGTAGAATAGATGCCCCTGAAAGTTAAGCCATGATGAACATTGGTAGAGGTCACAGTTATGCGTTAGGCGATTGCAGCCTGTGGCCAGCTGGCAGGCCTTTTTTGAGGGTGCATGTAATGCTGGACAGGGCAGTGTCAGAGGTGGTGCCATAGATGATTATGCCATAGTCTGCCAGGGAAAGGATGGAGCTAGAGATGGCTAAACAGAGGGCATCAGGAGGGAGTCAGGGTTTAAGTTTATGCAGGAGATCAGTTCTGATAATTGCAGAGCATGTCGACTCTATATGCTCATGGAAGGTAAGGGCCTAGTGGAGGATGACCCCTAGATATTTCAAACTGGTAACTGGTTCCAGCGTGGTACCCTGTGAATTTTATATAGATAGGATGGCCACGTTGTGTTTATATTGAGAGTGGGCGAAATAGTATGACCTTTGTTTTTTTGTAGTTGAGGACAAGCTTGTGGGAGACAGACCATGACTCTATTTCTGCGAAGGAGCCCTGTAAGGATTTTTGGAGCTGGGTAGGGTCTGGGTGCCGACTAAAGATCACAGCAACATCTGCATAAAGGAGAAGGCGCCAAGTGGAGGCCATAGGGAGGGAGTTTAAGTATAGTGAGAAAGAGAGCGGGCCAAGGATGGACTCTTGGGGGACACCCGACCGGACTGGAAGGTTTGTAGAAAGGGTGTTATTGATCTTCACTTGCTGAGTACGGCTGTGGAGATAGTTGGAGAAGCAGCAAGCGGTCTCTTGGGATACACCAACAGAGAGGAGGGAGTTTTTGAGCATGCAGTGATTGACTGTATCAACAGCCTTGGAAAGATCGATATAGACAGATCCAGCCAAGGCTCCCTGGTCTAGGGCATCATTGATTAAAGACATAAACTCTAGGAGGGCAGTGGTTGTGCTGTGGCCTTTCCTGAAACCATGCTGTTGCTGACACAGTAGGTGGTGTGAGTCCACACATTCAGTAAGTTGATCTGCAGCTATTTTTTCCAGTGCTTTTGAGAGGGGAGGAAGTATGGAAATGGACCTGTAGTTACTGCTAGAGGTACGGTCACCATTTTTATGTACTGAAGTAATAACCATCCTTTTCCACAGAGATGGGAACTGCCCTAGGCACAGGGACATATTGGGTATTTTTGTTAGGGGTGTTAGAATTGCGTCAAGGGTTAAGGAGAGCAGTTTGGCATCAAGGGAGTCACCAGTCTGCCTTGTTTTTCTAAGGAACTTGGCAAGATATGTGCAGGCAACACTGGGGGAGATTGTTTTGAAGTGAAAAGGTGGCGCGCACGGGGGTGGTGGGAACTGTCCAGTAGATGCAGCGAAGAAGTCAGGGGGGAGGATAGAACTGAGGTCAGATAATGATGCACTAAAGGCATTCGCTATCTTGCTAGGGTCTTGCTTGGGTGGAAGCTCCATCAATAATAAGCATGGAGGGTGGAGGGGAGGCAGACTTGCCACTAAGTTCCTTCATATTTTCCCAGAACCTTTTCCCATTTCCCCAGGTGGCAGTAAGGTTGGCCTGATAATAAACCGCCTTTGCTTGGCGGATAGCCCAGGTACATGGGTTTCAGGCAGCACGGTACAGTTGGCGGTCAGAAGGGCAACCAGACTCAAGAGCACGGTGCCACAGGTTATCATGGGCCTTCATTTGGTCGAGCAAGGACCGAGTTACCCATGGGGAGGGTTTAATTTTTTATATCCGCTTTACAAAGGGGGCAAAGATATCACAGGCGGTTTGGAAGGAGCTTATGAAGAAGGATAGAGCAGCGTCCACCGATGACTGGTGATTGACTGGAGAGTAGTCAAGGTTAAGGAGATGGTTGCTGAAATGTGCCAGGGACCCTTTCTTTAGCTGGCGATGCATGGAGATCCTCGGGGGGGGGGGGCTTCTAGCTGTTAGTCCAGTGACAGGTGACTGGGGAATAATCACCGAGCGAGTCTGGGAGGACCTGGGCATCCTGTATGCACTCAGGATGATTCGCGAAGATGAAATCAATCAGGGAACTACTGCCCCTATATTGGTTTACCCTAGTAGGGGTAAGTACCATTTGTGATAAATTCTAGACTGCAGCTGCATCCCTAAGACAGGAAGCCTGGGGGGCAAGCCAGTTTGTGTTGAAATCACAGAGGGCAATGATTTCTGAGTTTTTTGGGAGCTGGGCAGTGATGTTCAAGATAGATGTAAAAGCATCCTTTTGGTTGTGAGGAGGTATGTGGACTGACATTTAGATAGAGAGATTTACCTGAGTAGCCAACAGCATCCCTAAGGGTGAGGGTCTGGGCACCCGCTACAGGGTTCATTGTTGCAATTTTAATACCTTGCAGGTTGTCCCCAAGGTACAGCGCACTCCCTCCACCCCTCCTACCCAATTATGACAGACAGTGATGATATACTGTTACTAGGAGATTTTAACTTGCTAGGAATCAACTGGAATAACGTAACAGCATCAAATACAAACAAACAGATAGTCTTAGATGCAATAACAAACAATTGGCTTATACAGGTAGAGAAAAAAAACAACTGGAATTAACATGTTAGACTTGGTTATCCCGGGCGGTGGGTGACAGGATCACCAACTTAGAAAATCCTTGAGCCCTTAAATAACAGTGATCACAACAGTTTCATTCAGAATTATTACAAAATCGAAAAATATAAAAGTTATAACAATGGCTAAAAATTCAAGGACTGACTATAAAGCTAGCAGTGATACTCTGAAATCAATCGAATGTGACACCAACATACATTCAGTACAATCACTCTGGGTGGCGCTCAGAAACAAAATACATGAAACAGAAGAATACGTGTGTACCCGGATCACTCCCTTCCCCCCCATGGTCAAGGACACTGTTGCCCAGTTTTATTTTAGCAGCAAAAAAAATCACTTACAAAAAATGGATGTCAACTGACATTCCAGCAGTTCAGGACTGGAGATGTATCTTGACCTCAATACAGAAGATGGAAACCCTAACTGCAAAAATGAATAACCAGTCTAAGTCAGTTACCAGAAGGTGGCAGAGATGACTATTACATCAGGGAGCAGTTGACCTTGAATTTTGTCCATAATCAAACCTGAAAGGCCTTAGGTAGGGTAGGGTAGGTAATATGTAATATGAGGTGAGGTAGGGTAGGGTAGATAATATGTAATATGAGGACATCTGAGAATTAATTTAAAGTCAGCGATGATGGTTGATGATATATATCTTCTTCAGGACTTCATTTCTTTAGTCTCAACTACTATATAAACACAGCTATAATGCATAGTAGTCATCTTCTGGAAGATGTATACATGAAATGATACTAAAATGTGCCAGGGATGACAATGTATGTACTGTGTCTCACTGAGTTATTGAAAATCGTAATATAAATTAAAAAGAAGAAACAGAAGAACACATCATGCCAAACAGAATGTGTTATAACAATAAGGGAAAAGTTCTACTCTAGTTTACTAGCAGAATAATGAAGTAAATTAAAAAAAGATCTGCCTGTAGGTCTGTGGAAGTTGATTACAGATCAATAGGGAAAACTATAAGAAGGAACTAAAAAATTGCAAAAAATTAATTAGACAGGAGAGAGCAAACTGGAGTTCCAAAGAGCACACACCACGAAAACAAGAAATCATTCTATGCATATACAGGTAGTAACAATAAATAAGTAGACAGTACAGTGGATCCACTAATTCTAGGAGCAGCAGAGGTGACTGAACCACAAGTCAGTGGCTGAAGAATTCAATGTGACGTGGCCAGCCAGTTCTGAGTGCTGTATGATCATTTTTTGTAAATATAAAAATGGGTCATGTACTGTTTGTCATGAGAGATGCTGAAACAGTATGTGAAACTGACGCATCAAACTCCCCCCCAGGGATAAGTTCAAAGGACAGGAGGTAGCTTAAACTGCAGATATCTGAGGTGCAATTATCTTGTTAGTTTGCTTTGAAGGCAGGAACCAAGATATCCATTTTATAATGCCCTCAAGGAGATCCTTTGATGTACACTAGGTGTCCTGAGAAAAGACACACCGGCCAGTGTTATGGGCATCCTCCCAGGAAGCCAGCTTATTTCATCAGAGACCTTTGATGTCTGGGGATACCAGGTCCCAGACTAAATTAAGGAGTCCAATATACATTTGCTTTGAATATACAGTGACTTACATCAATCAAGTATTTATTTAACCAGGCATTCATCATTGAGCAGAAGCTCATTTGCATAATGGACCTGGGTGGAGCATGAACAATTGTATATACAGGTCAACACCGGTATTTACATGGCAATACAGATAATACTGTTTACAGAGAGGAAGAAAAAGAAGTTCATATGTACATAGAATTATACAGATATTGTACAGATTACAGGGTATTTACATACATAGAAGTGTCTATAGGAAGACAAAGCAGGTTATCTAAGGTTGGAGGAGGAAGTAACGGAAGAAAAAAAATATATATACACCAGGTAGAGGCGAAGGTAGTGGGGGAAGGGAAGGGAGGGAGGTAGGGAGAGAAATGCTAGGAGGGCACGGTGCACAGAGAGGAGCTGATAAAATGGGATGTAGAGAAGGTGGATGGAGAAAAGGAGTATGTGTGAGCCCCGGGATTGAATGCTATAAAGTACGGGGCGTGGTAGGATGTCACAACCTAGGGATAGTGATCTCCTGTCTGAGGTTGGAAAAGGAAGGATAAGGGGATGGACGGGCCTAATGTTGGTAAGATGGGGATAAGAGAGAGAACATTTAGGCTTGTGAGGAGCAAGCTGGGAGGGTCAGTACTTAAAATTGGGTCTAGAGTGGCTATATAACAGTGCAGACACTGGTACTGGGTCTGAGTGGGTGAAGCAGTTACATACTTCTCTGATTGTACAGAAATAAAGCATCTTGAAGGCATTTTTACCGATTAGAGTGCTTAATTTGAGTTTTTTTTGTAGATCGTTCCATAAGGTAGGTAGCACGAAGATTATGGCTGCCCTGCCGAAGCAAGATTTTGCTTTGGGTACTTTAAGTGTAATAGTTGAGTAACTTCTTAATGCGTATTTCCCAATTATACTCAGGGGAAGACAGCAGGAGTTATAGTAAGGCAGCTTATTAGAAATGGCTCTATAGATCCAGAGAGTGGCGTTTCTGCGGCGCCTGAACTTTATTGATGTCCACCCCACTGCTGCATATAGGGTGCAGTGATGCGTGTCGAAAGAGTCCGTTATAAACCTCAGTGCTCGAGTGGTAGAGTGTGTCCAGTTTAGCCATGTAAGAGTTGGGGCATTGACTGTAGAGGAAATCAGCGTAATCAACCAATGATAGGAAAATAGATTGGACCAGTTGTTTCTTGGCATCTCTGGTGAGAAATTGGTTGATTCTAAAAAACAGGCCAAGCCTTTGCCGAAGTAGTTTTAGCAAGTCCTCGATATGTTCAGTGAAGGAAAGTCTTTGGTCTATCCAAACTCCCAGATACTTGAATTTTGTAACAAATTCTAGTTTTTCACCTAGAACTGTGGTAATTTGGGGAACTGTCCCACTGGACACAGGGTTAGCTGTACAGATGAAAGGGGAGAGGACCATCGCTTTAGTTTTTTTGGCGTTAAGGAGTAGCTTTTTTTGGAGGAGTTGGCTTTGCAAAAGGTTGAATTCTGACTGTAGGTCATTGCAGGCAGCTTCAGGTGTTGGGCGACTCATGTGGAGACCTGTATCATCTGCAAACAGATGGATGTTGGCTTCTTTTATACAGTAGTTGATGTTATTAATGTAGATTGCAAAAAGTAAGGGCCCTAATATAGAACCTTGAGGTACCCCTCTTTGCAGAGTTTTTAAGGGGGACAGGCCTCGTTCGGCTTTAACTTGTTGAAGACGCCCTGTAAGATAGTTGGTAAACCAGTGCAGAGAGGAGTGGTCCATACCTATGGTTTGAAGGGAAGAGAGGAGCCAGACTATGGTCGACGGTGTCGAAAGCCTTGCTTGGATCAAGGAAAACAGCACAAATAAAGTTTTTGCTCTCAAGATTATGCTGCCAGTCGTTAGTAACTTTGGCGAGGGCTGAGATAGTGCTATGTTTAGCTCTGAATCTGGACTGCATAGGGTTTAGCAGTTCCCTAGACTCAAGGTGAGTCCTCAGCTGTGCATTTACAATTTTCTCTAGGAGCTTAGACAGGACCGGAAGGAGAGAAATTGACCTGTAGTTATTGAGATCGCCAGGATCACCTGATTTGAACAGTGGTATGACATGTGCTGTCTTCCATATAGGTGGTAAGGTGCCCTGAGACAGGGATAAGTTAAAAAGGTGGGTGCTGGGTATTGCTAGTACGTGGTAGGCAATTTTTAGGAAGTAAGGGTCAAGGATGTTGGCCCCAGCACTTTTTCTAGTATCGAACTGAAGCAAGAGGTCCTCTACCTCTTTCAGTGAGACAGGTTGAAGCGAGAAAGGTGGTGAAGCTATCGGAGTTTCAGGCAGTTGGCTGGCAGTCTGGGAGCAAAGTATGTTTGCAGGGGAGTTATCAAATGCCATGCCTGCAGTAGCAAAGTGGTTATTGAATGCGTCAAGTATATCCATCTTTTCGGTTATAGTCGAGTTGCCAGAGATAATCTTGGTTGGTAGTGAATTTCCTGGGGAGTGGCCTAGCAGATCATTGATTGTGTTTCAGAGTTTGATTGGGCTCTTTGTGGCAGAGTCGAGTTTGGAGAGACTTTTGAGGTCTCGGTGAAGCAGAGCACAGACCGGTTTTGACAAGTCACAGGAAGAGAGACGATTCATTTGGTCATCTATTATTTTTTTAAATATCTTAATAGGACATCCTGTGTTATAAAATATAAATTGTAATGCACCAAAAGGCGGAGTTAGGTGACCTCAGAGAGAAGGCCGTCTGAAGACTGTTTTTAAACCTACTGCGAAAACCCTAGCAGAGACATTCATTTTCCATTTTCTGACTGAGAGAAGAGAGACCATGAAACACTGAAAGATTAAGAAGTAAGGACCTTAGACAGGACTAGTCTGAGTGTATGTAGGAATTTGTACTTTTAAACCTGTTTGTTTTAAGGCTGTATGTGTTGGGATATTTTGTTCTGTATTTTACTGTGTCCTATTTTTTATCTATTTTAAAGTAAAGATGTATATTTTAAAAACAGAAACTGCCTAGTGTGCCTTGAAACTTCTTTTTATGTAAGTGGAGCTTGGAATGGTTATAGTTGACACTATGCATGTGCTTATTGTGATACCAAACTGGGAAATAGATAAGAGTTCTCTAAGGTCTTGCATAGAGTTGAAAGGTTCATTTTCCAGTATCTGGTTAGGTGCCTGTAGGCAAAGATATCTGGCCCCCCGAAGACAGACTTATCTGAGCCTGACAATTGGGTATGCTAACAAGAGGTTATCAGTTTGAATCCCTCCATAACTTGAGACTAAGGTGACTTGAACCCACAAAACAGACAAGAGGGTTACCTAGTTCTGTTAAACTGTTCACAATTCTATGCTCAGAGGTTGGCACTTTGGGAGTAGAGGGCTGACCTGCTGAGTGGGTTTGTGACATTCAACACATATTCCTGCTCAGTAAATCACATTATACACATCAGGGACTAGAGAAATCAGTATTGGATAATACAGACATGAGAGTAAGTACATTGTACCGTAGACAGATTAATACAAATGAAGGCAAGGAGCTATTAGATAATATTTTGTTATTTAGTTTTTGTTTACAGGGTAAGTGCACTAGCCATAGCATGACTATTTTCAGGCACGACCCGGGGGAGTACAAAACAGTGTAACATACAGAACATTTAATAAATGCAGGAAAATAATACATAGGGTAGGTCAAAAACAGTATAAATGAGTAACACAGGCAATCAAAAAATAAAACATCATGGGAAACTGTTTAGAGAAATAACTTCATATAGAGTAGAACAGAACAGATTGTAAGTAGAAATATAAAACAAGAAGCAGACTCAAAGATGCAGTAGTGTAAGGGCGGTCAGTGTAGGAAGAAGCGAGGAGGGCAAACAGCTTACTAGGATGAGACGAAGTGGGCCTTAGTTTGAGGGAGAGAAAGGAAATGGGTCAAGGGGCAACAGAAGTAGGGTTATTGGGAGTAGAGGGGAGGTATAATAATGTGTTTTTGTGGTTAGGGAGTTTGAAGGTGACATAAGTAGGACTGAGAGTGAAAGGGCCTAGTGCCATCAAGTGGGGTCAAAACAGATGCACGAGTCAGCCAGAGATAGATAACAGCGCAGCTCTCTTTTAAAGCAAAGATGGGATTTTGACTGCCTTAGGACAAATGGAAGTGTGTTCCATAGCTGGGGTGCCACATGTTGGAAGGCACCAGTACCTTTGGATGTGCGAAACCTAGATACGTTGAGTAGTGATTTTTCAGCTAATTGCAAGCCATGGGAGGAGGTTTTGGGAACCAGCAACACTGCAAGTGAGGATGGGGTTTGAAGCCTGATAATAGAATCAGTGAGAGAGCCGAGATAGTATTGCCTGGCAGCAGAGGGAGAGAGCCATCCCAAGTCCCTGTAGAATTGACAATGGTTCCTGAGTCGAGGAAACAAGGAGGCGTATCGACAAATGTTGTTATAAGTTATGTCCCATTTACGGAGGGAGGTTATATGAGAAGCAGCAATAATAGGAATGCGATATGTGAGGGTGGGGAGCAGGATACCTCTGGCGATAGCCAGCTTAGCAGAGGGTGTTAACATGTAGCTGGTCTTGTAAGCAACACCCAGTTTAGCATTGACAGTTTTGTAGGTGGACTGTACGTGAAGATTGGCATCCAGGGATTGTCCAAGCATGACACCAAAATAGTTAAAGGACGTGACACATTCTAATTGACCACCGGGTCATAATGTCATATGCTTAATAGCGTACGACATTATGGCTAACCCGGAACAGCACTGTAGTTTACAGCGAGTGGTGCAATACCACTAACACTGCGGTATGCGGTATTGCACCACTCAATATATCCCAGGCAAAGGATAAGGCCTCTGCTGCATGAGGTTCCACCGAGCAGCTGCTGTGGCTCGATGGACTAAGGCACAGCAGCATGGAACCCAGGCGCAGCATCTGTGACCAGATTTGATTCCCGGTCCCAGAAACTTTTTTTTTTCTCTGCAGTTTATGCGATTTAAACTTGAACCCACCCCGGAGTTGAGAATCCTTATTTTTTGGGGGAGGGGGGATTCAGGGGGTGTTTGGGGCAGAGCCCCTCACAAAAAAAGACGTCTGCTGCCTGGAAGAAATTGTGCTGTATTGGCAGCGCAGTTTTTCCACGCGGCATAATGTTTGCGACATTACAGTATGACCCTGTGCCTCTAATTGAGTGCAGTCTAAGTCATAAACCATCAGGGATGTGGGACAAGCCCTGAGCTTAGGGGCAGAGCCTAGAAGCATGGCTTTTGTCTTCTTAGCATTTAGTATTAGCTTATGGACATAAAGCCAGTTTTGAACAAGTTTGAAGTCTAAGGAAAGGGATGAATTAATGCTGTCTGTCCTGGTGGAGCTAGTATAATTAACAAGATCCTCAGCATAAAGCAGAGACAAACAGGTATGAAAAGCATCTGCAACATCGTTTATCAAGAGTGAGAAAAAAAGTGGCCCCCAGATAGAGCCCTGTGGCACACCAATGTTGATGATGGTGCTGTCAGATAGGGAGGAGTTAAATTTTGGTTCCTGTTTGACAGATAGCTGCTGAACCAGTTTATGACTGGAGGTGAGAACCTCAAGTTATGAAGAGCAGAAAAAAGCAAGGGGTGATTGACAAGATCAAAGGCCTTAGTAAGCTCAGTGAAAACTGCCCCAGTGGTCGTCCAGAATCCATATTAGAAAGTATATCCATCGTGAGTTTGAGAAGAGCAGTTGACTTACTACGATTTTTTCTGAAACCATGCTGGGTCTCCGAGAGAAGATTGAATTTTGTGAGGTAGTCAGTTGTTTGGGTGGCAACAAGTTTCTCCAGTATTTTGCTCAGTACTGAGAGCATGGCGATAGGCCTGAAGTTAGTAACCTCCTTCCGGATCACCTTTTTTGAATACAGGTGTTATATGAGCAATTTTCCAGAGGTCGGGAACTACACCACAAGAGAGAGAGAGAGAGATGGTGTGTAGATTTTTGCCAGTGGAGAGGCAATGAGAGGAGCAGTAAGCTTTAGAAGTCGGGGTTCTAGGGAATCAGACCCAGAGCTAGTGTTGTCAGGGATGGATTTTAGGAGTTTCAGGACCTCTGATCTAGTTTTGGCCTTAAAGTGGAAATGTGGTGCATAGGGAAGGCTGTTAGATAGAGCAGCAGTGGTGTCTGGCTGGCTTGAAAGTATTTAATTTTTTTTTTTAATCAAAAAAAGTTTTAATGATTTTACACAAACAACAACATTCCAACCAGCACAGCATTAAGCAAATAGACAGTTATACTGAACGGATAAAGTAACCCCCCATCCCCAGCTCCCCACACTCTAAGTGAGGTGCAATAATACAAAAGTGCATACATAACCAAGGGAAAGATAAAATACATCTTGGGTACTCTCCATTAAAGAGAACGCTACAGGGGTGCTCGGTCTAGCCAGCAAAGAGAGATCAGGACAAATATAAAGCATAGCATTTCCCCCCACTTTTTGGTAAAGGAGGAGTTACGATGTTTAACACTGGCATTTAACTGTTCTGCTACAAGGGCAAAGGATAGTTCATGCAGCCATTCCAAATCGGTGATGGCCACCTGATCCAACCAGTGACTAAGTACCAGCTTTTTAACCGCCAGAGAGATAAGAGCCATGTGATACCTTCTTTCTTTTACTTGAATCTGGGGAAAGTCCCCAACGATGCAAACAGCCAGGAAGAATAGACCTTAAAGGCCTCAGAGCAGGTCCAACTGGTGTTCTATTTGTGCCCACAAGGGAGATGCCTTCTTGCAGGACCAGAAAATGTGTATGAGGAAGCCCTCCTCTTTACCACATCTGGAGCATAATGTTGAGGGGAGACGTCCCATTTTGGCTAATTTAACCGGGGTGTAGTACATATTAGTTAAAATCTGATATTGAGTTAACCTGAACCTGTCCTGCGAGATATAGGTATACAGATCTTTCCAGAGTTGGGCACATTTAATTTCCAAATCAGGTAGAAGAGTATCCCATACCTTAGAACTGACAGGTGAGGGGGGGCTGGGGACTAGTCAGTAGGTACTTGTACAATACAGAGACTCCATGAGGCCTGCAGGCTGGACCAGAAATCTGCTGTAGGAAATCACCAAAAATGGAAGGTTGTGGCAGGCATTCAAACAATTTGACCAGCAAGTGTTTGAAGTTAGTATACCTTGAAAATAGATGTTGGTGCCAGCCCAAGCTTCATCAATATTTTCTGAGAAGTGAGAATGGAAGTATGAGAATAAAAGTCTGAAACTCTAAATTCTTGGGGTATTTGTAGCCAGGATGGGAACAGGATGCCCCCCAATTTTGATGTGTAAGTTGAAGAGGATAGGTTGGAAGAAGTCCTTGGCAGGGGACATTTTAATATGTCCACAAAGTTGGGATAACACTTTAAGTGAGATACCAATTGGGGACGAGTACAAAGATTTTGGCAGAATAATCGCAGAAGAGAAGATGATCCCGGTGGTACTTAACTTGTGAGCAGAGAGTAAATTGGCTTCAGTTTGCAGCCAGATAGGGGTGTAATCTGATTGCTGTCGGATTTGGGCTATGAATAGCCATTTCCCACATTTGTACAGGTGGCTTGCCCAATAACAGAGCAAACATTTGGGAAGTCGAAGCCCTCCGAACACCTTTGGCAGGCTTAGTTTATGGTGGGATCTCCTAGCGGCTTTATCTAACCATATAAAAGAAGAGATACTCGTGTGAATACGTTTAAAGAAAGATAGGGGCAGCCAGACATTAAGTATATTGATAGGGTATAAAAGCCTGGGGAGGGCATTCATTTTAATAATGTTAATCCTACCCCACAGCGATAGTGGGAGGCTTCTCCAACGTAAAAGATCCTGCTGGGTAGTACTCCAAAGGTCTACAAAGATAAGCTTGCGTGTGAGCGAAGAATTGGAGGTAATAAAGATACCCAAATATTTGAGGTACTGAGGGAACCATTTTATACCAAATTGGGCGAAATGTTGACTGTGTCAGGTGGTTAAGGGGGTAGATTTCTGTTTTACTTAAATTCAGCTTGTAATTTGTATACTTGCTAAAGGTGTCAGTCATTCTCAAAACTTCTGTTAGGGACAAAACAGGATTTGACAGGTGTAGTAGGGTGTGATTGGCATAAACTGAAAGTTTCGAGGAGTAGTTTCCAGTGGGGACTCCAGTGACAATGGGAGAGGAATTTAGATGCCTAATTAAGGGTTCCAAGTAGAGGTTAAAAGGAAAGGGGACAGTGGACATCCTTGGTGTGTACCAGTGTGAAGGGAGAAGAATAGACCCCGTTACAGTGAATTCTAGCAGACGAGAGGGTATGAAGCGCTTGAATCCACTGAATAAACCTATAAGGAAACCACATTTTGGATAAGGTCACCCACAGAAAATTCCAGTCCACTCTGTTGAAAGCTTTCTCTGCATCAAGAGATATAAATGCCATTGACAGTGGAGAGGAATTTGCTGCTTGAAAAATATGAGAAAATTTATGAATATGATCTGACAAGGATCTACCTGAGACAGATCCTACTTGCTCAGGGCTAAGAAGACAGGACCAGAACTTCTCTATTTTAGTGGCAAGAATTTTTGCCAGAATTTTAATATCGCAGTTTAAAAGGGATATAGGCCGATAACTAGCTGCGCAGGACGAGTGCTTATCTGGCATGAGAATAATAATAATGGTGGCCTCTAGTAGAGAAGGGTCCAGAGCTTTACCTGAGAGCATGTAGCGGCAAAACCGAAGAAGAATAGGAGACAGGTGCTTAATGAAGAGCTTGTGAAAATTTGAGGGAAGGCCATCAGGACCTGGAGCCTTATCCAATGCCAAAGTAGTGATAGCAAATTCCTCCTCCTGCTGGGTGAGTGGGGTAGATAAGAAGGCCTGATATGGGGCTGACAAGGAGGGGTAACGCTACAGAGTCTCTGTATGATACAAGATCTTTATTAGACGGAAGGGATGTGCATTGACTATAAAGGGAAGAGTAGAACTGCTCAAAATTAATGGCTATTTCTCTAGGATGGGTTTTAACTGAGCCGTTAGGGGACCTAATCGCAGGTATATTTCTGGAGGTTTCTAATTTTTTAAGACTTAGGGCCAGCAAATGACCAGCCTTTTCCCTATGGTCTGTATACTGTTGCCTGGGTTAATTGTATGTGAATTCTGTTTTTTTCCTGCAAGAAAGAGGAATACTGGTTCCACAAGAATAGCAGGGCCTGCAAGGAGTCAGGAGGGGGAAGCGATGGAGAGGGATTGTTCTAGCGTACGGATCTAGGCTAACAGAGGGCTTCCGCCTCCCTTTGCCGTTTACAAGTGGATGCAAGCTGTGTAAATTCCCCCTCTAAGGAAACAGTTAAAGGCACACCATACATTGTCTATCCTCTGAACGGAATTGAGGTTAGCATCTAAGAAGGTTTGAATTAGAATGGGGATCCTAGAGAATACATACTCATCTTTAAGGAGCTGAATATTCAGTCTCCAAAAGATGTGTCTCTCTGCCAATTAAGAATCCAGCACCAGAGACGCTCAGGCTACTGCGTGGTCGGATAAAACAATGGGTTCTATCTTTGCATTGCTGAGACCATGAAGTAGAGACGACTGATCACAACATAATCCAGATGAGATGCAGAATGATGGTCTGTGGCATAAAAGGAAAAAGTGCAAGACAGTGGATTCATTACCCTCCATGGGCCACATAACCCCAGGGAGTCCAAAAACTCTTATAAGGCTCTTTGGGCTGCCGACAATGGTCTGAGGGGACAATTAGATCAGTCTAGATCCTGAGTAGGGGGAAGATTCCAATCCCTCCTAGGATCATCGGAAGTGACAGATAAGGGGACAATTTGTTGATAAGATCTTTGAAGAAAACAGGGTCACCACCCACAGGGCCATAAATACTTCCCAACACTAGCGTGGTACAACCGATCATCCCGTTAACCAGAATGTATCTCCCCTGTGGGTCAGCAATAGACAGATCTGCTTGAAAGGGTACCAAACGGTTTACCAGGATGGCAGCACCCTGCTGGCGGTTGATACCCCAGAGGCAAAAACTTGACCAATATTCTGCCTGTGGAAAGCAGTGGCTTCTGCTGGAAACAAGTGGGTCTCTTGGATAAATGCAATATTGGTCTGTAAGAGCGAAATGTGCTTAAGAATTTGGTATCTTTTGGGGAAATCTCAAGCACCTCTGACATTCCATGTAAGAAATCTTGTCATAACCATATTCACAATGTTTAAGGATAACCAACATATAAACCAAACTTTCAGTATGCACCTCGCTGCCCTCCCCTTCCCCCCAAAACAACCCGTCTTCCCTTTAAAGTTTTCTATCCAAAAGATGGCATAAATTAAGTATAGTTTAAGGGTCAGTACTAACGCAAAACCCTGAGGTTTTGATTAGCATTGATATTATAATCGCCCTGTAAACGTATATGAAGTCTTGGTACTGAGCCATCTTGAACTTAAACAGGTAGCCATCCTAGCTGTCGGTAATCTTTGATACTCCTGTATAATCAAACAGCACAACCCTTCCCCCAACCCACCAAACACCAGGAACATTGTAACAGTAATAGGTTCAAATCCCACCCCTTCCCAACATGCCCATTGCAAAACTATGTACAAAGATCCTTGTGGTTTTACATGGGTAAAGAGACTGAAGACTGATTAGTAACTCAGAAGACCTCCCATTATGGACCCTGACTACCCCCAGCCATGTATCTAGAGGTGTGGAAGAAGGAACGCAATTGAAAGGAAGAGCCGACAGGGTAAAACCCCAGTGGTACGATAGAGTAACATCTCTCCCTTTATTCCACTGTAAGAATCCTGCCTCCAGCCTCCAGAAAGGCAGTGATATGCATCCTAGTAGGGTAGCGGTCAGAATCCTCCACCTATTAGCCAGTACATAAGGTGCCACATTCCCACTTAGCCTCTCAATCAGACCCCCCGCCCCCTCACTTGTTCCACCACTATCATACTAGTTGAAATCCACATACAGAATGCTTAAAATATTAACAGTATCCCCAGGGAGTCTTACCTTTGGTGGCTGCACTGACCTAAATGTACTTTGCTGCAACCTACTGGAGTAGTGACCAATATCATGGGAATATAACCTCCCGGTCTAGTAACTGAAGGACAAGGTATCCCCCAGCCAGTTGCAAGGTCATGGTCCAATAAGGATGTATACCAAACCTCAGGTATCACTGGGGCTTCTCCTCAACCACCAGTACCTAGTGTTCTCAATTCTGTCTCCGCCACTCTGGAGGGCAGCTAATTAATCAATTTGAAATGGCCAAATAAATATACAAGCAATACCTTTGCAAATTCTTACTACTTTGGAAACGCTCTGGATTCCCCCCCGCCAGGTAACTAGTGGTTGCTACCATGTCATTGGCAGGGGAATCAGAACAAAGCGGGACCAGTCCAGTTTCAGAAATGGTCCTCTTGAAACTGTGTCCCAATCAAAGTAGATTCCAGTTCTCTACCGTGTCTGGGGTGAGCCAGATAACACCAGGATACCAGGGATGTATATCTGTTCGGTTTATTGGATCCTGGTCAATCACTTCAGCAGGGGAGCAGGACAGTTACTACCCGAGGCCCTCCGGACCCAGATCCACTCGGGGGATCAAACTGATGCCATTATGTTCGCCGCTTCATTCGGGGAAGAGAAAGGAAAAGAAAATCTTAGAGATACAAGTTTACTTCAGAACAGATACCAACATAGTCAAGTATTTGCTACTATTCAGGGAGCTTTAAAAAGACTTGGGAGTTTAAGAGACAGATCTTCCAAGGTTTGTGAGGGAGAATCGTATGAGTACCAGGTCTCATCAGTCACCACATGTAGTTGGTCTGGGTAGGCCATCTTGAACTTAAGGCCAGCTGCAATACACTTGTTAACATTTGGGTGAAATGCTGCCCTCTTTTGCCTGGTCTTTAAGAGGAGATCCTATGTGAAACGCAGGTGCTTTCCCTCCCAGGTAACCGCTTGTAATTCCCGAGTTTTGGTGAGGATGTGCTGTTTTTCCAGGTAATTTAGAAATTTCATAATGATGGGTCCAGGTGGCGCAGAGTCTGGGGTCGAAGTCTGAGGGAGCTATGAGCCCTTTTAATCAAGTAGGCTGGATTGTGGGGTGAGGGACCCACTGTTTTAATCAACAACTTCTGGAGACAATTGATCACTGATGGGCCTTCTTTGGCTTCTGGTAAGTGAAAAAGTAGGACATTATTTTGCCTGCTGCGACCTTCAAGGTCTTTAGTTTTGAGTTGAAGCTTATGAATTTGTTGCCTTAGTTTAGTTATTTCTGGATCGGTCTTTTCCCTCCATGTCTCTAGGGCATACGAGCCTCTGAGTCGGAGACACAGCGGCCTAAGTCATTCATGTCTGTCCGGATTTATTTCAGCTCCATTACAATGTCAGTCAGTGTTTCTTTAAAAGGAGCCAATTCTTGTAAAAAAAAAAAAATTGTCTTCTTTAAGTGGGACAGCAGCAGTTAGTGTGCCGGATTGTTTAGTTGGCTGCAGGCTCTGTTTTGCTTTTTTTAGCCTGTTTCTCCAGCATAGTTGGTGGAATATGCAGCGGAAGGACCTGCTTCATCTCCAAATCCATTACGGATTAGAATTCTAATTGCGATGTTCCAGAAATGGAAATAACGAGCATCAGGCTCTAAGATGCAGTAATCTATTCTTCAAACAACATGAAGTCTTGCTGTATTCTGACATATGCAGTGATGTCCAACCTTTGTACTGCCCCGGAGATGAAAGAGTTAACTTTCCATGCCAGGCATGGAACGCTGAGCTCGAGTTCGGTTGAGACTCTGTCTGTTGCTGTTTGAACTCAAACTGTCAGATTCTTTACTCCGCCTCACTGAACAGTCACTCCAGAGATTTCTCCTTTGCTCGGTTCAAGTTTGTCTGTTAAAGTACCGTTTTTCTCGGTTTTCGACCAAATTTAATCTGTTAACCTGTCGGTTCAGTCTCTGTCTGTGGTATCGTGAGTACTAGATAGGTTTATTTTCTTGTTCTTCTGTGTGGAACTTGTAAACGTGGGATCGGTTCGGTTTGAACCGATCAGGTTTATTCAAAAAGTTTATTCTACTTTTAGAGGTGGTAACCAGTCATATCGGTTCTAAAAAGCAGGATTTCATTACGTTTTTCCCGACCTAACACGGTCAGGAACCGATAAGGGTGTCTACCTGGCGGATTGCGAAAAAAGGGTAAGTTTTGTTAGGACTGGCCATGTCTGAAACCCAAAAGAAAAATCGGGCCCACTGGGTTTCAACACTGTAGTGTGTGTGGGAAGCCTTTGCTAGGCTGACCCTACACCACCTGTGTTTATTGTCTGGGGTTTGACCACCTCGATTCAGACTGACAGATTTGCAGAATTTTCCTGCAGCTAACCTGGAAAATAGGTTGGTAGGCTCCGGGGAAGGGAGGCCAAGAGTCTGCTGACCCGGATGAGCCAGCGGTTTGGTTCCAACCGAACCAGAAGGAGTGCCCTCTGACCAAGGACGAAACTTCTTGGGGCAAAGGAGAACCGACTCTGAGAGTCGGTTCCAGTTAAAAAGAAGAGAGATAAATCAGCGGTGCGGATCCACAACTTCTTTCTCCGACCGATGATGAAATAGCCAAAGCGATAAGGATTGTTCAGTCGCTAACCCCGGTTCCGACTGAACCGGCACCATCGGGAAGGGGCTCGGTTCAGTCGGTTCCCCTGGTTCCAGATTATAATTTAGAAGATTTTTATGAACTGGAGGAGGAGGAAGGAGAGTATGAGGATAGTGATGGTGATTACGAAAGTCTGGATATGCCCATTGACCCGGACATCTCCCCAGACAAACCTTCAGGGGTTTCTCCTCCTAGGCTTTCTGAGTCCCCTTCCCATTTTATGTTCTACAAAAAAGTGGCTGAAACTCTTCAGCTTCCTGTGGAAGAAGCTGTAGACGATCAGGAGCCGCCTGACTATGTTGAGATGATGGATATCCCAGAGTCCAGGAGGCTGTCTATTCCCCTTCATAAGTCCTTTGGGAAACAGACAATAAAAATTTTAAAGACTCCTAATTCTATACCTCCTGTGGACAAGAGAGTGGACAAGAGGTATACTCTCTCAGGCTCAGATACGCAGTTCCTTACCCAGCAATGCAGCCATGTTGGGGTAGTGCAGGCTGCTGCCTGTGATAAGGCAAATATAGCCCCCAGATAAGGACTCCAGGAGGATTGATGCCATGGCAAAGAAACAGTACATGGCAGCATCCTTGGGACTCAGGCAGGCTAATTATATGGCCTATACAGTTAGATATAAAAATCTAGATGGGACACTGTAATGGCTTTAGCTAAACAGGTCCCTGGCCAGCTTGCCAAGGAGCTGGAGCAGGTGGCGGCGGATGGTATTGAGGCATCCAAGGTGCAGTTCCATGCTGCAGTGGACTCCAGTGATGTTTCATCTAGAGTCATGGCTACATCTGTGGCCCTTCATAGGATGCTTGGCTCAGATGTACTAGCCTGTCTCAGGATACCCAGACTAAGGCCATGGATTTTCCTGTTGTGGGTAATTCTCTGTTTGGGGAGCAAACAGAGAACTACATGAAGAAATGGATGAATACAGGACCACCTATAGGAGTGCTCAGGCCAAGGAAAGGCAAGCCACTCCCAGAGGCAAGCATTCAGGAGCAGGGGCAGGCCTTTTCATAGGCATTTCTACCAACCCAGGCCTCCTCTTCCGCTTATGCTCATAGGGGGTTCTTCAGAGGAGAGGCAGACGGGGTACAAGCAAGCCTGCTTCCACCCCTCAGCCTAAAGCCCCTGCCAAACAGGCACCCTGATGGGTTTGCCAGGGTGATTCTGCACCACCTGTAGGGGGCAGGCTGGCTTACTTTGTCCAGGACTGGATGTCTTTAACATCAGACAAATGGGTCCTGGAAGTAGTAAGCCAGGGACTGGTTCTCAGCTTCAAAAAATTTCCAAAGATGAAAACCAGATCCTTTCCACCTGCAAGTCCTTCAGAGGCACTTGCCCTAGAGGCAGAGGTCTCTTCCCTCTTGGCTCTGAGAGCCATAGAGAGGGTTCCACCCCTACACAAGGGAAAAGGATTGTACTCCAGGTACTTCCTAACCCCCCAAAAGACAGGAGAATGGCTGCCCATCCTGGATCTCAGATATTTAAACAAGCACCTTTTAAAGCCAAAGTTCAAAATGGTGACTCTGGGAATAATTCTACCCTCTCTAAGGCCAGGGGACTGGCTAGTTTCCCCCTGGACCTCAAGGATGCCTATTTCCATATTCTCATCAGAAGCTCACACCGAAAGTACCTCAGGTTCGAGCTGCCATCAGGCCATTATCAATTTAGAGCAATGCCCTTTGGCCTAACCTCTGCTCCAAGGGTGTTCACAAAATGCCTGGCAGTAGTAGTTGCTTCCCTAAGATGGCAAAGGATTGCCATCTTCCCATACCTGGACGACTGGCTCATAGTAGGCCAGTCTCCAGACCAAGTCAAGTCACACCTACAGATAACTCAGCAACTGCTCACTTCTCTAGGATTCCTTCTGAATCTTTCAAAGTCTGTTCTAGAGCCTGTGCAGCTCCTCACCTTCATAGGGCAGAGCTGGATACAGTAAAGGCAAGAGCCTTCCTTCCCCTGGACAGGGCAAGGACCCTTATCTCACTGGCCTCTTCATTCACCCTCCAGGTGTCTTGACCAGCAAGGCATTTTCTGCAGCTGCTGGGACACATGACTGCCTCTACAGCAGTGGTTCAGGGAGCAGTATTTCAGATGAGGGACATTCAGTTCCACTTGAGAGCCTTCTGGTCTCAGAAAAAGGATCCTCTGAAAAAACTAATCCCAGTGACTCGAACCCTGATCCAGGCGTTACAGTGGTGGCAGGATCAGGACAACCTAAGACAGGGAGTTCCTTTTGTCACTCAGTCCTCAGTCTCATTCTCTAATCCTTACTACAGATGCCTCCCTCTTGGAGTGGGGAGCCCACTTGGGGGACCTGGCCACCCAAGGGTTGTGGTCTCCTCAGGAATCTCTGCTTCACATCAGTCTATTAGAACTCAGAGCAGTGTTTCTAGCACTTCAAGCTTTTTCTAAGTCTGTTCAGAACAAAGTAGTTCAGATCAGGACAGACAATACCACCACAATGTGGTATATCAACAAGCAAGGGGGCACTCGGTCTACGGCCTTGTGCACAGAGGCAATGAAGTTGTGGTCTCTGGCCTATTCCCTGAACGCCTCTCTCACAGCAGTGCACCTCCCAGGGAAGGACAATGTCCTGGCAGATGCTCTCAGCAGGATATCTCAGGGCCATCACAAATGGTCCCTGGATCCCCTGATTTTAAAGGTGATCTTCTCCAGATGGGGCACCCCACAGATAGATCTTTTTGCAGCCCTAGACAATCACCAACTTCCTCTCTTTTGCTGCAGGCCCCCAGTGTTGGGCTCAGTCCCCCTGGATGCCCTAGTTCTCAATTGGGAAGGGAAGTTCCTGTATGCTTTCCCCCTTCCTCTCCTGTTCAAGGTGCTAGTCAAAATCAGCCTGCAAGGTGATTCTGATTGCTCCAGACTGGGTCAGACATCTCTGGTACCCTCTCTTGTTGTCCTTAGCAGTCCACCTTCCCCTGTCTCTTCCCAGGAATTACAACCTGTTAACATGTGCTCAGGGGAAGGTTTGGTATCCGAATCTCAAATCTCTCAATCTCAAGGCCTGGCTCTTGAAGAGTTTGAGTTTGCTGATTTGCACCTCTCTCAAGGTGTTCTGGATATCTTAAAGGCTTCTCGAAAGCCTTCCACCAGAAACACTTACAATTCCAAGTGGAAAAGATTTACTATATGATGCTCTGGGAAGCATATTTCTCCAGAGTCTGCTGGCCTGCCCACAGTCCTTGACTATATGGATCATCTCAGTAGCTTGGGACTCAGACCAGCTACACTAAGAGCGCATCTGGCAGCTGTGTCTGCCTTCCTCTCAGCAGGCAAGCACTCTTCCCTTTCGGCTCATCCTGTATTTTCTAAATTTTTCAAGGGACTGCTGCATATCAGTCCTCCCTTCAGGGACCCTGTCCCTGCTTGGGACCTTAATGTTTGCATTGCTCAGTTTATGCAACCCCCTTTTGAGCCTTTGTCCTCAGCAGAGCTTAAGTACTTGACTTGGAAAACCGTTTTCTTGGTGGCCATCACTTCTGCCAGACACATAAGTGAGTTACAAGCCCTGTCAGTGGAGCCTGATTTTATCTCTTTCCATAGGGATAAGGTGGTCTTCAGGACTAATAGGAAGTTCTTGCCTAAGGTGGTTTCAGATTTCCACCTTAACCAGTCTATGTCTCTTCCTGTTTTCTTCACTGACCATTCCTCCTCTGGGGAGAGGAGGCTGCACAGTTTGGATGTGAAAAGGGCCCTTAGCTACTACATAGAGCGCACCAAGGGTCACAGGTTTGACTCCCTCCAACTGTTCCTCTCTTATGGTGAGGTTGGTAAGGGAAAACCTGCCACTAAGAGATCTATTGCCAGGTGGATTGTCTCTTGCATTCAATTTTGCTATGAAAAACTAGGTAGGATCCCACCCTCAGGCCTGAGGGCTCACTCTATCAGAGGTGCAGCTGCTTCCCTGGCTGCTGCCAGGGATATTCCTATCTTAGAGATTTGTCAAGCAGCCACCTGGAAAACAGTACATACTCTTACCAAGCATTACTCTCTGGATATCCAGGCTAGGAGTGATGCTCAGTTTGGCACAGCAGTGCTTCAGTGCCTATTTCCAAAACAGGTTCTGTCCCTCCTCCATGGAGGTACTGCTTGGTAGTCTGCATATGTCAGAATACAGCAAGACTTCATGTTGTTTGAAGAAAAAATTACTCACCTTAGTAATGTTGTTTCTTCTAATGGAGTCTTGCTGTATTCTGACCTCCCCCCCTGCCTCCCCTCTCAGAACCTGGTTTTTGGGATGTGGGTGGGCAGCAGCAGTGTTGGCACTCGAGAGGTGCCCCAACCCCTTCTTTTCTCACCCCTTTAGTTTGGGTGTGTGGGTGTTGTGTTTTGTTTTATTTTTGGGGTTTCCTGACTTGAGTCTTTGCTTTGGGACCACAAAATATTTTTATTATATTTAGTAGCCAGTTGGCTAGTGTAAGTTTGCAGTTTCCACACAGGACACCCAGTGAGTATAGCTCGTAAAGATCTGATGGTTTGAGTTCAAACAGCAACAGACAGAGTCTCAACCGAGCTCGAGCTCAGCATTCCATGCCTGGCATGGAAAGTTAACTCTTTCATGTCCGGGGCAGTTCAAAGGTTGGACATCACTGCATATGTCAAAATACAGCAAGACTCCATTAGAAGAAACAACATTACTAAGGTGAGTCATTTTTCCTTTTTGACTCCAAAGATGGATTTTGTAGGCAGATTACCGAGGATTAGGAAGGTGGGTGGTAGGAGCTGTTTGAAGGAAATGCTACTGAGGCAAGAGCATCACGTGATCTGGCTGGCTTGAAAGTATGAACTGAGAGTGTGTTGCAGTAGGTGGGAAGGAAGAAGTGTATTGGAACAGATCAGAGAACATACGGTTGAATGCGTTGGCTATGGTATTAAAGTCATTACAATGAGCTACATTTTATATCATATCCATAGGGGTAACTGATTGAGAGACCCCAAGAAAAGTCTTAACATGGGCCCAGAATTTCTTAGGGTCATGGGCTGAGCTGGATAGTAGGTCTTTACAGTACTTGCTCTTAGCTGCTTTAACTATTTTTTTTTACAAAAGTTCCTAAGCGCTCTATAGGTGCTGAGATCCGTTTGTAGTGCTTCCAGAATTTATCCCTAAGACGCAGTTTAACAAGCAGGTCTTTGTGTAGCCAATGCGTTTGTTTTCCTCTGACTCTCCTAGTAACCTTAGGGGTGTGCTTGTACTGAACAGCAAAAAATTCCTTGAGAAAAATCTGGAGGGCATCCTCAACATTGCTGGAGTGATATATACCAGACCAGTCAATTTTGGAAACATTGTAAAGGAATACATTTTCAGCCAAGTTAGCGAAGTTGGTAAAAGTGACGAAACGCGGTGGAGGAGATGGAGGTGCACCCATGGACCAGATCCCAAAAAATTAGAGAATGATCTATTAATGCATCAGCCAAGATGCCTGAGGTGGTCACATGTTCTAGTCAGTTTACCAGTACCCAGTCAATGAGGTACCTGATTCTGGTGATGTCTGTTCTAGTTGGCTCTGAAATCAGCTGGTGAAGTTTATAGCTATGAGCCAGTGACAGTAGAGAGCTGTGAGCTGTCCCTAGCCAGTTGAGGTCCCCCAAGATTATAACTTCATTTCTATTGATGATCTGTGAAGTTTGGTCAGGCAGGCCCTGTAGCCCAGGTATGCTGCCCATGGGGGGGGGGGGAGTTGTAGGTGCAGATGATGTGGAGTTTCTTAGCGCCCAATGTGAGAGTCGTATGTAAGGATTCACAAACAGAAGGAGAGGCCGGGGCCAGGGACACTTGTAATATTGAGGTGGTTTTTATGGAAGAGCGCAAGTCCACCACCACCACATCTGGGTGATAACCTGTCTCTGTGAATCATGGAGTAGTTAGCCCGGGAGCAAAGAGAGTCAGGTATCCTAGATTTAAGCCACATCTCTGTAAGACATAGAATGTGTGGGTTGTAGACTTTGACCCACGCCTCAAGTTCAGCAGTGTGACAAGTTAAACTTCTAATGTTCATGTGGGCAATGAATAGCCCTTTGTCTGAGATCCCTGATATGTCAGCTGCAGAGAAGTGGGTAGGGGGATCCGGATTTATTTCTACAACCCCTGATAGAAGAAGGGCTAAGATGGTGAGGAACCAAAGCCTGCCATAGTGGAAAATGAATGAAGGAGTACGCCTCTGCATCCACTTTCTGTGAGCTGTGTTAAGTATGATTGGTACTTAAATCAGCCAGATCTGATAGCTTGAATCCTAAAATAATAAAATAAATCAGTACCTGGCTAATGGAACTGCTCACAACACTTGTTAACATGTCATTGAATACAAGAGAGGTGCTGGATGAGTGGCGGATAGCAACAGTGGTTCCAGTTCACAAGAAGGGGAGTAGACAGGAGCCCAGTCATTACAGACCGATTAGTCTTACCTCAGCACCCAGAAAGTGAATGGAAACTGTGATAAAAAAGATCTGAGGAAGATACAAGTCATAATAATCTGACAGTTCCCAGCATGGATCAAATGAAATAGATCATGCACTACAAACACACTGACATTCTATGAAAAGGTTAGTTAGACTTACAGCAAACATGACCCTGTGGCTGTAATATATCTTGACCTGTTCCTCCTTGGAGCCTGAACTGCTGCATTGCCAGGCACATGGTGCCATCCTTTAAGCCTATGGCCACTGCCCATCTTAGGTTCATAAGTTGGAAACCTGTTTTCTTAGTGGCCATTACCTCTCTCAGGAGGATACGAACATACAAAATTGCCAGCAGATACAGGCCATATGGTGTATATAGTTTGCTTGAGTGTGCAGCACTTCAGCCCATTAGACTGCAGCTGCCCCCCATTAACTCTTCCTCCTCCAACTCCCCCGGTATATACTTTCCCCTTGAATTTGTCACACCCTCTCTTGAAGCACCTCACTTTCTACACTGATATGAGTTGCTCAGGCAGTGCATTCCACCCTGTTACCACTCTTTCAGTGAAGTAGTGCCTCCTCTTTTCCCTCCTGAATCTGCTCCCCTTTAACTTCAGGGAGTGCCCTTTGGTATCTCTTCCATTCTGGAGAGTGAACCCACTTTGGAAGCCTGCTCTGCTCATCCCCTTCAGGTACTTGACGGTCTCAATCATGCCCCCTCTCTCTCTCTCTCTTCTATCCTCCAGGGTATACATGTTGAGCTCTTTTAGTCTTTCCTTGTAGGTTCTATCCCCCAACCCCTGGATCTTCTTTGTTGCTCTTCGCTGCACTGCCTCCAGTAGTTTGATATCCCTTTTCAAGTATGGGCGCCAGAACTGCATGCAGTACTCCAAGTGTGGCCTCACCAGGGACCTGTACAGGGGCAATATGACTTTGCTACATCTGGATGTAATCCCCTTTGCTATGCACCCTGGCATCCTGTTATTTTAGCTCCTGCCTTCCTACACTGGGCAGAGTGGTTTAATTTCCCGATCACTAGCACCTCCAGATCCTTCTCCTCGTCGGATGTAGACAGTTTGATACCATCAATCCAGTAGTTGTATCCTCAGCTGTAGGATCTCAGAGTTACAGGCCCTGTGCACAGAATCCAATTACATCATTCCTCACAGAAACAAAATTGAGCTCAGGACAAATAGGAAATTCCTGCCTAAGGTGGTTTTGGAGTTTCACCTTAAACAGTCTTTCACTCTACCTGTATTCCTTACTGAGAAATCCACCCCTGGTGAGCAAAAGCTCCACAGTATGAATGTCAAAAGAGCTCTCTTCTACTACCTTGAGCATAATAGGCAGTTTAGAGGTGCTTCCACTCAGCTGTTCCTCACCTGTGAAGAAATAGACAGAAAAAAACAAGCTACCAAGAGAACTGTTTTCCATTGGTTAGTCTCTTGCATCAGATTCTGCTATAAAAAAGATGGCCAACAACCCCATCAAGGCTTCAGAGCCCATTCTACCTGGAGAACTGCAACCTCTATGGCAGCTGCAAGAGACATACCCCTTCTGGACATCTGCAAAGCAGTGGCCTAAAACTGTACATACAGTACATTCATCATACATTACTGCCTAGCTGTGCAGTCCAGATCTGATGCCAGATTTGACAGGGCGGTACTGCAGAGCTTCTTTCCTAAGTAGGTTCTCTGCCCACCTCCCACTATTGTACTGCTTTGAAATCCGTTATTGTTGCTGATGCTAGAGGACTCCTGTGGTGAGAAGAAAAAATTACTCACTTCTTACTTCCAGTGGGTCCTTTAGCATCAGTAAGCTCCCTCCTCCCCTTCACCTTTTAGAAGGGCTCTGTTCTCAGTTTTATTACCAAATTTGACTGTACCTTTCAAATGTTTTTTACTGAGGTTGTTGAAACCTGATTTTGTAGTTTAGGACATTTATATGTTTTTTTGGATCCTGTTGGTTCAGTCTCCAGCATGTGCCCATTTACCTTAAAAAAAATTATGAAGCCCTTCAGGCTGCTGTCTCACAACGCACTCCCTTGCTCTTTTCTGATTGGCAGATTCCCTAAAGCTCATTATCTAAAGACACACCTCCAGCAGGTGCACGTAGCCAGCTAACTGCTATTGTTGCTGATACTGAAGGACCCTTTGGAAGAAAGAAGATCACTACGGTGAGTAATTTTTCTATAGTGCCACCCTCATACCTTAAATTGCAGTGGAGTGACCATCATATTTACGTGGCTCCCCCACCCCCATTATCAAGTTTCACAGATCAACCTATGTAACTAACTTATCTGTTTCCCCTCAATCTCTCCCCCCACCCAGTCTCTCCTCTTGCCTCAAAGACTTCCCCCTCCTCTCAGGAAACAGTGCAAGAATCAGCCTATACTACTTTAATGATGTATATATATCTACTTCAGATGTTAGCGTTACAAAATCTCTAAAGAATGTCCAGCCACCGTATGTATAACCAGGGAGGTGCCTCATATATCGGACAGAGTGGTGTGCCCTGTCCTATAAATAAGAGATGCGCTCCTTGGCTGTACATATGGTGGCTAGCTGAGGAAGTATGTGCAGGGCTGTGCCAGTCACAGTATGCACCTGAGGCAGCACCGCTGATGTTACAGTGGGGCTGGTGCTTGGTGCCATGGTGTGGGGGGGTGCACTGGATGCCAGGGTGGGGTTGTGTGAACCTCAGGGTTGACGACTGGGAAGGGAAGGCACCACTAGCACCAGGGATAAGTGTATTTTAAGCCAGAGCTGGGATCGGGGGGGGGAGATTACCACTGGCACCAGCGATCAACGTATTTCAGTCTGGGCTGGAATTGGAGGGTGGAGGGCACCACTAGCACCAGCGATGATATTCAGTTATAGAATGGGTTGGCAGTCAGCAGGGGAGGGGTGCACTACTAACACTGGGGAGTCTTTCAATTTACACAGTGGTCTGGGATTGGCTGGGGGGGGGGGTACCACTAGCACTAGGGATCTATATATGTGGCTAGAACTGGGCAGTTGGGGGTGGGGCAGTACCGTACTAACCTGCCTTGCTACCCATGCAGATGAGATCATAATGGCCATGCAAATAGCTGCCTAGCACCTTGCATGCCCAATGGACTCAGTGCATGGGTCCCTTTCATTATTTTAAATACCGCTCTGGGTCTGTCTAATCTGACAGCATACTTCAGGAGTCCTGATGGGGCAGCTATAAGTGGCCGACATGGCTCTATATTCAGTTGAACAGCGCTGGTGTGCCATTCCACTGAATAGCATCTTTGGGCACCTGGGCAAGTACAAGGCATGGTGCAAATATTTGCACTACGCTTTGCGTGTATTTAAATATCTGGCTCCTGCTCTTTAAACGTACTGTACAGATAGCACTGGTTTCTGTAGCCTAGAGTTTCTAGGCAGGAGGCCCATTATAGTCGTCTTAGTCGTACAGATTTCGTGAGAAAGATACTACTGCATGACTGCCTACTGGTGACCTAGAGGAGTGGAGACATCTTGCCAGTAGATCCATCCTTAGCAATCCCCCAGTGCATGTTGGAATATTGCACACGTGGCGTAGGCAGTCTGTGTAGGCCAAGTATCCCTTATCTGCCATCAGATTCTGTGTTTCTGTGCTTTTTGCCGCTTAGGGCTGAAAGCCAGTGTGCCAGACTGCAGCCAGAGCAGTTGTTGTCACTTCTGGCTAAGCATGCATTCGGTGTATTTTTCTGGGCTGCCTATTTCCAAGTGATCCTGTGCACCAGATAAGTTTGCTGTTCTAGTATCCAAGAATGGATTGTCCATGTGCTGTAGCCACATAATGTTTTTTTGTTGAATTTAGAAGGACCAAAACTACAGCCAGTGATCCAGTGAACAGTCGTATGGCACAGCAGTTAAAACTTTACTGTGCAGAGACATATCGCCAAAGAGCATTTTGGATAGGCATGTAGTCGAAACATTTGTTTGTCTTTCTGAACTTTGATATTAATACTAAATTGTGTTTTAGGTCTTTGTACTGTATGAGTGTGCTGGATTTCTGTTACTTTTATGTTGCTCTACATTGTTAGCTTGAAAATGGATATGAATGAGTTACTGGCCTTTACAATGTTTCAGCTCTTCAGATGCGCCTTTAGAAAAGCAAGATGAAAATCGTAGCACCACTGCTAACGGTACCATGAAATGTTTCTCCAACGTGGACTCCTCCACGGTAATCTTTTTTTGTTTATTAATTAATGAAAATGCGTATATCTGTAAAATAATGTAAAATGGACGATCTTCCAGTAATCAGTCTTCACCATTCACTACTGGTGGGTCTGTGCCAGAGGCATAACAAACCCACAGGAATGTACACCTTTAAAGCTTTAGAGCTAGGGGACCAGCATCAGGGATGGCGCCAGCCATGAGGCAAATGTATGACATGGCACTCATGGGCTGGCCAGTAACCGACGACAGCCCCCTGCCTTCTTCATTTCTGTTCTTTCTGCTGGTGAGATAACACTCTGCCAATAAAAGCTGCATAGTTTGGCACTGTTCTGTTTGTTGCTGCTTGCTCAAAGCCATAACCTTTTCATTTTGGTATTTTACTTTGCCACCTCCGTTACTGTTCCTTTTTACAGTGCTGAGCCCTGTTTTTGCTGATTTTTGATTCTTTTCCAAAGTTATGTCTGGGTTTCAGGGGCCTAAAAAATGCAAGACGTTAGACAAGAAGATGGAGTCTCCCTTCATGTGTCAGTGCCTTTGTGGGAGAAACATGCCCACCAGGCACTGGCATGACCACTGCTGGACCTGCCTTGGAGCTGAAGACGATATGTACCAGTGCAATACCTGCTTCTTAATGGAATTCCACACTTTAGAGGTCCAGGTGATGAAGTGGGGTCAGTCACCCCATACTTTCGGAGGCAGACATACATAGGAATCCAAGATAAAGTCCATGGGCTCTTCCCCTGAGCCTGTTGCCAATACTACACGTACTGAGGGAGACCAGGCCTCCTCTTATCCTTGTCGTGCCAAGATGGGGAGCCTTATGAGGGTCTGTGGGGCAGCTGACCTCCTCCACAGGACTGGTTGCGCACCTCTCCCAGGCCAGCTTCCCCTCGGGGGTCCTGATGCTCTTGGTGGTGAGGTCGGAACTACGCTGGGCCTACACCATTAAGCTCCTTAGAGCTGCAGCCCAGTGCCATTTTGACTTCTGGCATGGAGGTCAGTACTGGTGAGCAGAGAGGTACCACCCACACGTCTGGGTCCCCTTCTGATGCTGTTTGCAGCACTAGGAGAGGAAAGGTCTCTGGAGCCAGTGGCCTGGTGGATAATTTCTAGATCTTGTCCCCTAAGTGGTTAAATGGCCTGGGAAATGGGGGCCAAGATGATCTCAGCTGGCTTCCAGGCTCTGGCAATAAAGGAGGCCTTTCTGGATCTAGTCCTAGGCCGTTGTTGTCCTTGACATTGCCCCTGGGTGCTTCTCAGTCTGGTGCTGGCCACGCTGCCACCTGTCTTCTTGTGCTGGGAGGGAGGCCAGCACCAAGTGTGGTGCTGGGTTTGGTTCAGGCACCATTCTTGGCACTGAATCTGACTCCAGCACCCTTCCTAGTGCTGAGGGGTGTTCTGTTGCCCTTGCTGTGCCAGCTCCACCTTAGCTCAGGTTTTTGGTGTTGGTTCTGTGCCTAGGCCTAACCAGGGGGCAGAGCCCTTTCCAGTGAAGTCTGGCCTGATAAGTCCCAGTAGGCATCACGCTGCATTTCCACAGTTGCTGGTGGCTCTGACAGGAGTCAGAGTGCTGACTCTGATCCTTTGGCCTTACTGGAACTGTAAGAGCCTGTGGTAGGTGGGGATAGGGGCTGCCCTGTGAGATCTCTATGGCTTCCATCTCCCCACATGGGGCTCCTCCCAAGGGCACCACCTGAACCACCCCTCTACGGTTGGGCAAATTGCTCACGCCCTTCCCTTGGGTGAGATCCGTGTTCGCTCTCATAGTCCTAGCAGAGGACTTGTCCTGGTCCACCATGGCCCACTTCCTCCTCTGCCTACCCCTCCTGCTCTCCCAGTCATTTTGGATTCTAAGGGGCTTTTGGCCTGGGACTAGTTTAGAACTTCGGTGAATGCCTTCCCAGCTTACCTGAGAGCACTAGGCTGGGCTGTTTTCTAGCCTGAAACCCCAGCACCACTGCCCCTCAGTCCAGCTCCTCCTTGTCTTCGTCTTCCTCCTCCAAGGCCTGGGGTCGAAGAGTCTTCTCAATGGTATGACCATGTTGTTTATCTTGGCACACCAACACACCCGGTGTCCTATGGCAGGCACCTGTGGGCAACACTGGGACAGCTCCTGGCATCCTTGCCAGACTGTGAGAAAACCAGACAAAGCAATATATATTTCTGTGTGGGGCTTGGTGCTGGCGAGATAACAGGCAAGGATGTCCTACGATGCCAACAAGGTAGCCTCCAGGTTAATGGGAACTGCTTTCTGCATTAGGCGGACAGCGTGGCTGCGTCTTACAAGGTTGTCACTCTTGGCCCAGCATAGGGTAACTTCCTCATGCTTCCAGGGGGCCCACGTTTTCTCCTGCAGGGCCAGGCTTGAGCTTGTGGGTTGCATTCCTGCTCCAAAGCCAGGGGAGCCTCCACCTGTCCTTGACCAGTTTCAGGCTTCACCAGGTGTGTAAGGGACCCCCTCCTCTGTTTTCCCCACAGAAGGCTGAAGGAACAACCATTTCCCTCAGGGTTGGCCAGCACCATCCTTGTGGTAAGCTTGGCACTCAGACCCACCAATAATGAATGGTGAAGGATGATTCATGGAAGATATGAAATTATGTACTGACCATAATTCTTGATCTTCCAGAATATCTTCACCATTCATTATTGCAACCCGCCCACTTTTCACCACAATAACCAGGCTTCTGGGCAGTCTTTTGCTTTTCTTTCTTCTCTGCTTCACTTGTAGGTCTCCTATTGGAAAAAAAACAGTAGACACACATTGGGCAAAACACTATGGGGGTTAATTTGTTCCTTCTGTGTGGTCCCTGTTGTGGCCCTCAAAAAAAAAAAAAAAAAAAAAAAGAAAAAGAAAAACACAACATAGGAGTTCATCTTATCCCCTGTTCCCTCTAGTCCCTTCTCCTTGTTTCAAAAACAAACAAAAAAGCCATAAAAAAAAGAAATGGGGTGGAGAAAGCCCCTCCTTTTGGGGCGGCGTCTGTAGTCATTGCTGTTGATGAGGCTTCCTTTTTCATTCCACTTTTATGGGGATGACTTGCAGGAACGCAGGCATAGTAAGGATCAGAAGATACCGTATTTAGGAGTTTCAGCCCAAACTCCTTTACCTGGTGCAGTTTTCTTTTCCATTGCAGTATACCTCATGCACTTCCTTCCAGCCAGCCTGCTACTCTTCTCTTTCTCTTAATTCTCTCTCTCTCTCGCTGGGGTAATCTTCACTAAGAGAAGAAGAACATGTGGCAGGGAACTCTTACAGTTTCTGCAACATGCAACTACAGGCCAGTCAGCCTGACTTTAGGGGTGGGGAAATTAATGGAATCACTACTGAAGGACTGTGGAATACCTTGACTCCAGTGGCTTACAAGATACAAAACAGCATGGATTCACAATGGGGAGGTCAGTCAAATGAATCTGATTTCTTTGACTGGGTAACAAAGGAATTTGATCAGGGTGGAGCAATGGATGTGGCCTACCTTGATTTCATTAAAGCCTTAGACATCGTTCCACATAGGAGACTTGTAAGCAAGCTGGGCGGCCAAGGAGTGGGTCCAAAGGTGATAAACTTGGTAAGAAGTTGGCTAGGGGACAGGCAACAGAGGGTGGTGGTAAATAGAGTTCACTCCAAGCAAGGGGATGGTTCTGAGGAAGGGGAGGGATACCAGCTGGGTGCCACAAGGATCATTTCTGGGACCGGTTCTCTTAAATGTCTTTATAAGCGATGTTGAAGAGGGTCTAGAGGGGAAGGTCTTCCTTTTTGTGGATGACACGAAAACTTTTAATCAGTCAGTCTATCAATCAAGTCTTTATTTATCCAGGCGAACACCATTGAGCAGGCTCATTTACAAGGTGGACCTGCATTACACATGGGCAAGAATAACACTTTTATGTACAGGTAATAAATATACATAATTATACAGAAATATAAAAAAATATACACGGAGCAGTAACAAGTAATTCAGGCATAGTGTTAACAAGTTTAGGGAGAATGGTATGAGAAGGGGAATTAAAACATTCTGAAACAGCCAGCATATTAAAACATTTTCAAACAGCACAGCATATCATTGGTCAGGACATATATAAACTTGAGGGGCAGATATGGAGGGGAGGGGTACAGGACTGCAGCTGTTCTAGGATGGTGCTATGGTAGATGGGCTGGGGACATGTATGTTAGGAGTCTGAGGGTAAGAAAGGTAGTGGATTAGCAGAAAAAAAGGGGGGTATAGGTGGAGAAAATCAAGGGGCCAGGTTAGGTGGAGATGTAGTGGGCAGGTAAGCAGTAGGCACTCTAGCAAGCTAAGCATGCTGAAAACAGCTGCATAGCTCTTTAACAGCCTTGGCATACAAGGTCTTGAAGGTGGTAAGACTAACAGGGAGACTCAGTTTCATAGATTTCTGTAGTTTGTTCCAGAGTGAGGGCAACACAAAGCCTATGGCCACTCTCCCAAAGCGTGTATTGGCCCTAGGTACCTTCAGTAGAAGCTGAGAATAGCTTCAGTGTGTAGTTGCCTACCACGTATAACGGCAAACAGTCGGAAAGGTATTGGGGTAATTTGTTGGTAATAGTGCTGTAAGTCTAGAGAGCCGCATTTCTATTCCTTCTGTACTGAAGGGACATCCACCCCACAGCTGCATATAAGGAGCAGTGGTGGGTGGTGATAGGTAGGCCAGTTATGAATCTCAAGGCTGTGTGGTATAAGGTGTCCAGTTTAGTAAGGCAGGGGGCATTACACTGACTATAAATGAAATTGGCATAATCAATTAGGGATAGGAATGTGGATTGAACTAACTGCATCATGGCATCTTTGGTCAGGAGGCGGTTTAGTCTAAAGAAGAGACCAAGCCTCTGCCTCAACTTTTTCAGCAGATCCTCAACATGCTCCACGAAGGAGAGTCTGTGGTCTAGCCAGACCCCTAGGTACTTGAATTTCGTAACAAATTCCAACCTCTCTCCTAGTAAAGTGTTTATGGGAGGTAAGAAGCAGAGATAGCAGGGTTCGCTGAATGAGTAGCCGGAGAGAACAGCATAGCTTTTGGTTTTTTTTTTGGCATAGAGTAAGAGTTTTTTATTCAGGAGCTGATTCTGCAAAAAGTTGAATTCTGTTTATAAATCTCCACAGGTGGCTTCTGGAGTCGGGCAGCTTAGGTACAACACCATATCATCAGCAAAAAGGTGAATATTGTCCTCCTTGATGCCAGCATCAGTACTATTTATATAAATGGCAAACAATAAAAGCCGCAGGATGGATCCATGTGGAACGCCTCTTTTTAGTGGTTTGAGTGGAGAGAACTTCCTTTCGGCCTTGACCTGCTGAAGCCCATCTGTAAGGTAATTATTGAACCAGCACAGAGAGGTCGGGTCCAGACCTATCACTTTTAGGGTGGAAAGAAGCAGGCAGTGGTCAACAGTGTTGAAGGCCTTGCTAAGGTCCAGGAACATGGCACATACAAATTTTTTTGTTTTCTAGCTCTCTTTGCCAGTCATCAATCACTTTGGCCAGAGACGTAATGGTACTGTGCTTGGCTCTGAAACCAGACTGCATAGGGTTTAGCAGGTTCTTGTTATCTAGGTAGGTTCTCAACTGAGCATTCACAATTTTTTCCAGCAGTTTAGACAATATTGGTAGGAGAGATGTCAGTCTGTAACTATTTAGGTCACAGGGATCCCCTGATTTAAACGGAGGAATGATGTGGGCAATTTTTCATAGGTGTGGAAGAGTCCCCTGGGACAAGGACAAGTTAAATAGGTGTGTGATTGGTACAGCTAGGATGTGGTATGCAATCTTTAAGAAGTAGCAGTCGAGAGAGTCAGCACCAGCACTTTTCTTGGTGTCTGACTGTAGAAGGAGGTCTTCAACCTCTTTCAACGAAGCAGGAAGGAATAAGAAGACTGCATTAATGGTGCTAGGTTCAGGAATCTGTGCACTAACCTGAGAACGTAACACGGATGCTGATGAATTGTCAAATGCTAGGTCTGCCGTAGCAAAGTGGTTGTTGAAGGCCTGGAGAATCTCCTTGCTATCGTTGGTAGTAACATTGTCAGAGATGATTTTCGAGGGAAGTACATTTCCAGCTGTATGACCAGACAGCTCTTTGATTGTAGACCAAAATTTAGCTGGGCACCTTGAGGCAGAGTCAAGCTCAGAACGGTAGAAGTTGGCCTTAGCCTCTCTCATCAGTTTGGTGCAGGAGTTCCTAGCCTTCCCGAAGTGGCACCAGTCCTCGGCAGTTTTTGATTTGCGGGCTTTTTTCCAGAGTTTATTGCTAGTAATGCAGCCTTGAGTTCAGCAGAGAACCAACGGCAAGTTCTGGTCTTTACGTGGGCTTTTGCCAAAGGAGCATGATTATTTATGGCACAAGGCACTATTTCATGAAAAATGTCATATGCCATACTGACCAATTTGACTAGGTAAAAGTTCTGCCAGTGTACAGATGATGTTGGCTCATCGATGTAGGCAAATGGGTCAGAGTTGCGTCTGGACCTTCTGGGGGAGAACTTAGATGTGGAGGGGGGATTGGAGTCAGATCTTACACCAGCAGTGAAGCAGTGATCGCTAACATCCGAGAAAAGTATTCCAGCGTAGGAAGAGGATTGTGGCTTGCTTGAAGGAAAGTAATCCAATAGGGTGCTATTCCTGGGGTTTTTCTTGTTAGGACGCGTAGGTTCTTCAATGAGTTGTGTGAGCCCAAGAGAGTCACAGAAGGATTTGAGGGGTAAGGAAGCCTTGGATAACAAGTCGTAATTGAGATCCCCTAGAATAATAGTTTAGAGGGTCTCATGTCCCATAATAGTCGATAGGTGAGACAGGAGCTGGGACCTAGCAGATGGAGGCCTGTAACACCCTATAACTCTGATAGCCATTGAGCGGGATGTTTCAACCTTAAAAGACAGACATTCGAAGACATTTGTGATAGATGAGGAGTCAGTGGTAGTGACCGTATATTTGTCCTTGACATAAATGGCTACCCCACCACCCCTAGTCTGCCTGTCTGCTCTGAACAGCCAATAGTTAGGGATGTTAACCTCCCTGTCAGGGGTGGATTCCGAGACTTCCAGCACATCTGGTTCGGTATGAATGACCCAGGTCTGGATCGATGTAAGCTTTTTTAAGAGACTGCAAACATTAACATGCATAAAGCTCATTCCTCTAAGCCTTGTAAGGTCGAACGGAGATAAGGCTTCTGTAGGACCAGGGTTAAGTTCAACATTGCCTGAGCACAATAGGAGGAGAAACACAATTTTCTTTAGGGCAGCCAGATATAATTTGAAAGCTCTAATTCTTCCATGACTGCTTGGAATGACAGAATGAGAGTGCTGGGCCCTGCTATTTATGCAATGCTGTCCTAAGGATGCAGCTACTAAAACCCTTGCCACGTGGCATCAAGTGGCATTATTACGGGGATATTGGGGAGCATACCCTGTATGGGTAGGGAGGTGCAGGTCCCACCCCCAGAAGCTACCTCAGACTGATGCAAGTATGGGAGCACAGGGGTACAACAAAAGTTATCAGATGAGTTGCTGTACAAATAGCACTGTGACAGAGGGTTCGACTCCCCCTGTGAGTTATTTTGGCCCGGGTGATACACCACATAAGGCACCAGCCATAGGAAGATGAAGTGAGGGAACCAGGTATCAGTCCTCATGTTGACGCCTTATAGTGAAAAATAGTAAGCTATGACTACGACAAAGTGTTTTTATCTGTAGATGGCATAGCTGGAATACAGACTCCTGGAGAATCGCCGGACAGAACAAGGCAAGTCGGTGTGTGCAGGTATTTGGGGACTTCACAGGGCTGAGACACTCGGGTGAGGGGGTGGGGTGGATGAGAGGAGACCTGAAAAATCTAGAGGAATGGTCGGAGGTATGACAAGAATTACAGTATCAAAAAGTGCAACATCGTGCGCTTGGGGCACAGAAATCCAGTGGCAGAATACAAAATGCTGGGAGCAGTGTTGGCAGCTACCAAACAGGAAAGAGACATGAGCATGATCATATTTGATGACCTAAAGGTGACCAACAGTGTGACATGGTAGTTGGGAACAGCTAGCGGGATGCTGGGGTGCATATGTAGGGGCATCACCAGCAGAAAGAGGGAGCTGGTGTTATCTCTGTATCGATCACTGGTGAGACCTCATCTTGAGTACTGTGTCCAGTTCTGGAGACCTCCTCTCCAGAAGGACATAGAACAATTGGAGGTGGTCCATAGGAGGGCAGCCAGAATGGTGCAATGTCTGCATCAAAAGCCCTATGAGGAAAGGCTGAATGATCTCAATATGTACAACCTGGAGAAAAAGAGGGGATATGATAGAGACTTTCAAATGACTCGTGTATAAATAAGGTTCAAAATGGAAGCATTTTTCAGAGAAAACTATGGTCATGGACAAGAGGTTATAATGTGAAACAGGGAAGGGGGTAAACTATGGGGTAATGTGAGGAAATACTACTACATGGAGAGAATGGTGGATGCCTGGAACAGCCTTCTAGCATAGGTGGTGGGGGAGAAAACTGTAACAGCATTCAAGCATACATGGGATAGGTTCAAGGGAACCTTAGTGGTAAGGCATGGGGGGGAGCTAGACATCTAATAGGGTCTGCGGTTATACAGTAGGTAGGGGGGAAAATGAGCAGACCAGGTAGACAAAGCAGGCCTTATCTGCTGTCAGATTCGGTGTCTCTGTTCCCTAAATTGGCATCTGACCGTCTAGCAGGGACCCCTTCTCTCAGTTGCTTCCCCCCTCTTGGGGGTTACTCCTAGATGTGTTCTCCTAGACTCAAAACCTTGACTGTTAGTTGGCTTCGTGGGTCCTGGCTGTGCGGATTGCCAAGCCTCACGATAATAGGGCTGTCAGTAAATGACATCCCATATTTTGCTTTGGTCATATGGGTTCCCCTAAACCTTTGACCCTCTGTAGTTCTTATGAGAACCCTTACTGGCAACAAAGTTTGAGGACTCACAGCTCTGTTACCATTTCTGAGTCTTCAGGGAAGTGCATTCTTCCTCTGGAATTCACCTCATTCTTTTTACTGGTCCCATGGATTTTTGGGGACCTTTGACTTTGCTTGAGAGTCACTTATGTGTGGGAGGGTACAAGTAAATCTCCCTGCAGTTGGGAGTAAGCCAACTCTTCTGAGAGTGCTGTTCTCTTGCTGGGAGCACAGCATCCCTGCTGCATACTCCCCCCCCGCCTCTCTCTCTCTCTCTCTTTCTTTCTTCCTTCTCTCCAGTTGTCCTGGTTATACCTTTGCCTGTTATCAAGGCCCCCTCTCCCAACCTCTCCTTTTCCTCCTCTGGTAGACAGGTTTTATTCCTTTTATATCCTATATCCTTTTTCTGTTCCTTGGGCAACCTTGACACAACCCTTCTCTTTTTCTTCCTTTGTCTCTCCTGGTGAACAGAACTGAAGAAGGCAGGAGGGGGCTGGCTTCAGTTATCGGCCAGCCCATGAGTGCCACATCATATGTTTACCTCTTGGATGGCACTGTTTCTGACCTCTGTCCCCTAGCTCTAAAGCTTTAAAGGTGTATGCTCTCACAGTGTTCTGATGCCTCTGGCACAGACCCACCAGTGATGAATGGTGAAGATACTCTGGAAGATCAAGAATTATGGTGAGTACTTAATTTTCATTTCAGAGCCCTTTGGGTGAGCGCGTGGAAGAGGCATTTGCAGGAGTAGTAGTACATGCAATCCATAAAAGGATGCTATAAGAGAACAAATTTAAAAAGCAGGCACACATGTTGCAAATAAGGTTCAATGTTTAGTAAAATTTGACAATATTTCTTTCAAAGGTGGTACTACACAGTTCATAATTGGACTTTTATATGTATGTTAGACTGTTTACATACTGTATATGGGTCTGTCCACACTTAATGGGTACATTTATGCCATACCCTCTTTACATGCCATTAATTCTCATAATCTAGCAATTCTAGTCTGAAAATCTGCACTGCATTGTGCTATATAACAAGCTTAGATAGGATTTATAATCTTGGAGTGGCAACGTTAGCCAGTCTGTTTTATTTTAAAAAATCGCATAAATGTCCCCTCCTTTTTTCATGCTCTGAGTGGGACATTTAAATGCAGTGTGTCTTGTGCACACTATTTCTGTCATTCAGCCTGCACTGGCAAATGCTAAAGACTGTGTAGACTGACAAGACACACACTTCCAAACGTAGTGTGTGTTTCTCTGTTTGCTGCCTTTAATTTTTAATTTAAATGTTACCAAAAATGGCAGTCACGTATGTAACCTACTCTGTCCCTCTTGGTTACATACATGATTGCAATGCAGATTCCTCCTAGTCTGCAATATTTTGGTGTTCTGATGCCTGCTCACGAAAACCCAAGGGCTTACTGGAAGATTGCTGCTCTTTGTTTCCCCCAGAGCTACAAGCTTCCCGAGCAGTCCCATTTTTAAATTGGGCATCTTCAGTTCTGTCCCTCATTCCTGTATGTCACGGTCCCCTTTCTTACCCTGGGAGCATGATCAGTGCAGGAGAAAGGATTGGCTTATCTGTTGCCAATCATACGAGGACCCTGAAGATTTTCAAGTATGTTTGCCCACGAACAGGGGCCATTTTGTCCTTGATAGTGACAGTGACAGGTTCTCCATCTCCTGCAATCCAGTCTCGTTACGTACAGGATCATTTACATTGAGGTACTCTTTTTATTTAAATTGCAGCACATTCTTGGGCAGTATAATTATTTTTACGGTGTGCATTGCTTAGGGCTCTATTCTTGAACCAGGGATGGTCATGTTCAGCCCATTCAGTCAATTCAGCCGATTCTAGCAGGCTTGAATGCAAGGATCTGAATTTAAAGGGCAATCCTGTTTATATCAGGGACAACAGTGGCAGTATCTGTCCCTGTTACAATGGGATATAAACATTGGGCAATGTTATTTTGTGGCACAACTCAGCATTATGTTATTTATTTCAATGTAATTAATAACTGCCATTGAAATAAGAAATATAAAGTCAGAAAATTTCATGTTATGATAAAAATGGCAAAAGTGGCAATAATTGTCCTGGGAAAAGTATGGAAAACTAATGCTTAGCGGTGTAAGCACTGTAGAAGATGTGGTGCTGCTATGATCTGGCAGTGAGTTTAAAGTCAGTTCCTCTTTTAAACTTTGCTTTAATGCCAGAAGTTGTTTTAAAAGCTCCCTCCCCAGTGCAATCCTGTTTGTAACAGGGATGGATTTTTCTTATTAAGGTTTATAACTGGGGGCATATTATCAATATCCATCCCTGTTACATCAATACTTCTAGCTTCCCCCTTTTTGTCTGATTATTATAGTATTTGGGGCTAATTTTAGGAACATTTTTTTCAGTGGTTGTAACAAAGTACCCTTGGTTTCAAAATGGCCACTGGCTTGCCGGGGTGGGGTGGGGGGTTGACTGGTGCTGCTAAAAAAAAATATATATATATAAAATGTTACATGTACTGTAAAAATGTTCTTAAACTCAAGCTCCCACCCCTCCACACCTCGAGGATGAAGCCTATTTTTCGGCAGACTAGCTCACACCATCAAAGTCATTTCTGTCTGTCTCCAGCTGTTTGCTGTTCCTTTATGAGGCAACATTATCTTTTTTTTTTTTTTTAACTATTATGTGCAATTTGTTTCTGTTACTCAGTTTGCTCAAGTAGCCTTTGCTCTGTATGACTATGATACACTAATCTGTCTACTGAAATTGTATTTATCTATATGATGGTGTTTTTAGTCATTTGTTTGCCTGTGTTGTTACTTGTCGTTGTATGACGTAGAACCTACGCAAAAGAGTCTTCTGACTCGTAGATAATTGTAATCGAAGAATTAAATAAATAAATAATAATAAAAAAGAAATACAATGCTACAACAATTTCCTAACATGTTCAAGCTGCAGAAAGCTATTTATGTCTTGCTTGCTTTTGAAAAGTTAGCTTAAAAGCCCCTTCCCTCGTTCAATCCTGTTTGTAACAGGGATGGAGTTTACATATTAAAGTTTGTAACTGGAGACATGTTGTGAATCTCCGTCCCTATTAGAAACCAGACTTTTATCACATCCCTTTTTTGTGTGTGATTATTGCAGTATTTGATGTTCATTTCAGTATGGATTTGTTTTAGTAGAGTAACAAACTGCCTTTGGTTTTAAAATGGTCGCTGGCTTACTCTGGGGGTTGGGAGGCTAGCTGGTACAGCAAAGAAAAATATAAAATGTACTTTTGACTGCAAAAATGTTATTAAACTCAAGAAATGTACATTGCTACAACAATTTCCTAACATGTTTAAGCTGCAGAAAGCTGTTTGTCTTTTTTGCTTTTGAAAAGTTACTTAAAAGCACCTTCCCTAGTTCAATCCTGTTTGTAACAGAGATAGAACTGTAAATATCTGTCCCTGTTACAAACAAGATATTTATTAAAAATGAAAATTAAAATGACATTGGGGTGGTTTGTGAGTTACAGGCGAGTGCCACATGGGCACATAAAAGGCTGACTGTTTTGGGGAGAGGGAGAAGGTGTGCCACCAGGCCTCAGGAAAGGCTGTCCTGATATGGAGAGGTAAGAATATGCCACCAGATTTCCATGGACAGCTGGCAGGGTGTGGGATGGGAGATGGGAATCACCAGGCCCTGGAAAAGGCTGAAAGGGTTAAGGTGAGGGAAGCTGGTGCCAACAGGTACCCAGGGACAGCCAGCAGGGTGTGGAGGAGACGGGAGACTCCAGGCACAAGAAAAGGCTGAAAGGGTTAGGGAGAGGGAAGCCAGTGCCAAGAGGTCACCAGCTTGGTAGGGTGTGGGGTGGGAGATGGGCGTCACCAGGCTCTGGGAAAGGTTGTTAGGGTTAGGGAGAGGGAAGCTGGTGCCACCAGGTCCCCAGAGATAGCTGGCAGGGTATGGGGTGGGAGACGGTTGACACTAGGCTACGGGAAAGGCTGTCAGGGTTAGGGAGAGGGAAGAAGGTGGACAGCTGGCAGGGTGTGGGGTGGGAGACAGGAGCCTCAAAGCTGACAAGGTTGGGAGAGGGAAGCTAGTGCCAGCAGGTCACCAGGGACAGCTTGGCAGGGTGTGGGGTGGGGGATGGGAGACACCAGGCCCCAAGAAATGCAGAAAGGGTTAGGGAAAAGGGAAGCAGGTGCCACCAGGTCCCCTGGGACGGCAGGCAGGGTGTGGAGGGGAAGACAGGTACCACCAAGCCTCAGAAAAGGCTGACAGGGTTGAGGAGAGGGAAGCAGGTGCCAGCATGGCCCCTGGGACAGCAGGCAGGATGTGGAGGGGCAGACAGATGTCACCAGGCCTCAGGAAAGGCTGACACAGTTGGGGAGAGGGAAGCAGATGCCGGGTGGGAGACGGGAGCCTACAGGCCCCAGGAAAGGCTAAAAGGGTTAAAAAGAGGGAAGCCGGCTCGTCGGCGCAGCTGTTGGATTTCCGCTTGCAATGCCGGTGACTCGGGTTCGGGAACGGTCCGGGTCACTGGAGGGCCTGACAGGGGAGAAGGATAGAGCATCCTAGGGGACTGCCTCCTTCTCGGGGGTTAGGAACGCCTGTGCCTGCTGGCTCCTAGTGGAGGCTGGGAGCATTGCAGGACATCAGGATCAGGCACATCATTGGGGAGGGGCGGACGTCGGCATTAGCCATTACATCACACACCACCCGACGCAACAGAGGAAAATGGCTGTGCTCTTCCTCATGACGGCCCCTCAGATCCTCTGCGCCCGAACCTCTCCAGGGAGCCACCCCCTGATCCCAGCAGCGCCCCGCGCCTAAAATGAAGGTCAGTGCTGCCCCTCCACTGGTGCATTCACCCCTGGAGGGGTGGGACCCACCTGACCCACCCGGCGAACGGAAACACCGAGATACTGCAGGAGGGCTGCGATATGGGGCTTGCGAGGGGGGTCAGGACTCGAGTGTGGCAGTAGAGAGGTATGGCAGAAGAATCATAGTGGAGCCTGAAGGAGAGTAGGGTACCTGAGCAAGGAGTGAGGGAAATAAATACATAACACACACAAAAAAAAGAGGGAAGCCAGTGCCAACTGGTCACCAGTGACAGCTTGGCAAGGTGTGGGGTGGGAGACAGGAGACACCAGGCCCTGGGAAAGGCAGAAGGGGTTAGGGAGATGGAAGTAGGTGCCACCAGGTCCCCGGGACAGCAGGCTGAGACAGCAGGCAGGGTGTGGAGGGGGAACAGGTGCCACCAGTTCTCAGGAAAGGCTGACAGGGTTGTGGAGAGGGAAGCAGGCACCACTGGGTCCCTTGGGACAGCAGGCAGGGTGTGTTAGGGGAGACAGGTGCCACCAGGCCTCAGAAAAGGCTGACATGGTTGAGGAGAGGGAAGCAGGCACCACCAGGTCCCCTGGGACAGCAAGCAGGGTGTGGAGGGACAAACAGTTGCCACCAAGCCTCAGGAAAGGCTGACATGGTTGGGGAGAGGGATGCAGGCCCCTCTAGGTTCCCTGGGACAGCAGGCAGGATATGGAAGGGGAGATGTGTGCCACCAGGCCTCAGAAAAGACTGACAGGATTGAGGAGAGGGAAGCAGGAACCATCAGGTCCCCTTGGGGCATTAAGCAGGGTGTGGAGGGGCAGACGGGTGCCATCAGGCCTCAGGAAAGGCTGACAGGTTTGGGTAGAGGGAAGCAGGCACCACCAGGTCCCCTGGGACAGAAGGAAGGGTGTGGGGTGGGAGACGGGAGCCTCAGGGCCCCGGGAAATGCTGGAAGGGTTAAGGAGAGGGAAGCAGATGCCACCAGGTCCCAAGGGATAGCTAGCAGTGTATGGCATGGGAGGCGGGAGACACCAGACCCTGGGAAAGGCTGGAAGGGTTAAGGAGATGAAAGCAGGTGCTGCCAGGTCCCCAGGGATAGCTGGAAGGGTATGAGGTGGGAGACGGGAGACAACAGGCCCCAGGAAAGTCTGTCAGGGTTAGGGAAAGGGACACAGGTGCCACTAGGTCTCCAAAGACAGCTGGAAGTGTGTGAGGTGCGAGACTGGAACCTCCAGGCCCCGGGAAAGACTGTCAGGATTGGGGGGGGTGCCAGCAGGTCACCAGGGACAGCTTGGCAGGGTGTGGGGTGGGAGACAGGAAACAACAGGCCCCGGGAAAGGCAGAAAGTGTTAGGGAGAGGGAAGCAGGCACCACTAGGTCCCCTGGGACAACAAGCAGGGTGTGGAGGAGCAGACGATCCCTCTAGGCCTCAGGAAAGATTGACAGGGTTGTGGAGAGGGAAGCAGGCACCACCAGATCATCTGGGACAGCAAGCAGGGTGTGGAGGGTCAGACAGTTGCCGTCAGGTCTCAGGGAAGGCTGACAGGGTTGGGAAGAAGGAAGCAGGTGCCACCAGGTCCCCAGGGTTAGCTGGCAGGGTATGGGATGGGAGATGGGAGACACCAGGCCCTGGGAAAGGCTGAAAGGGTTAAGAAGAGGGAAGCAGGCACCCCTAGGTCTCATGGGACAGCAAGCAAGGTGTGGAGGGGCAGACGGGTGTCATTAGGCTTCAGG
Source organism: Neoceratodus forsteri (assembly GCA_016271365.2). Classification (NCBI taxonomy): domain Eukaryota; kingdom Metazoa; phylum Chordata; order Ceratodontiformes; family Ceratodontidae; genus Neoceratodus; species Neoceratodus forsteri. The sequence goes on along the minus strand of CM057450.1, from coordinate 1,135,052,110 downwards.
AAAGGCTGACAGGGTTGGGGAGAGGGAAGCAGGCACCACCAGCTCACGTAGGACTGCAGGTAGGGTGTGGAGGGGGAGACGGGTGCCACCAGGCCTCAGGAAAGCTGACAGGGTTGGGCAGAGGGAAACAGGTGCCAGCACATCCCATGTGACAGCAGGCATGGTGTGGAGGGCTGTGCGTGCTGTCATCTATGGTCTTCCAGGTCCTTGATTCGTTTTCTTCAGGGCCCTGGTGGGTCCACATGAGGAGTACTGCACAAACTTGCCTGAGTATGTCACTGTAGGCCAGCACCTGTGTTCTCGTCTAGTGAAATCAGCTACGCCATCACTTGTGGTCTTCCAGATCTCTGGTCTGTTTTTTTTAAGGCTCTGGTGGGTTTGCATGAGGAGTACTGCACACACCTGCCCAAGTATGTCACTATAGGCCAGCGCCTGTGTTCTCGTCTGGTGGATTCAGCTACGCCATCACCTGTGGTCTTCCAGGTTCCTGGTCTGTGTTCTTTAGGGCCCTGGTGTGTCCACATGAGGAGTACTGCAGGATATTGGCAAACTAGATGCAAATTATATAATATGTGGATCACTGGTCATTGTGGTAGATGGGCCTTATATGGTCAAGGCATAGAAACTGTCAACAAAGCCTTCAAAGTAAAGAAGCTGTACAGCAATTGGGCTGTCGTAATCCGTGTATATAATGGCCCAGATATTCAGACTGTGCCGGGCAGTGGCACAAGCCTGGGCGCAGCACAACTGGTCTGTGCCGGGGCCAGGACCAGGCGATATTCAACGGTGATGCGCCATGGTGCAGTACCATTGAATATGGCAAGGTCGGCGCACATACTGCGCATGGCGCAGTGGCACTGCGCCAGCGCAGGCCACAGATAGGGAGCACGGAGATGTGCCAGAACAAGTGCAGTTGCGCTAGGCGCATCACCCGGGATATTTAGCCGGGGGCATGCAAATGAGGCCATAATATATGGAAGGCACAAATGGGGCCATTTGCATGTCATTATAGCGCCTATTTGAGTGTTCTCAGCAGTGCAGCCCGGCAACTTGCAGCCTGTGCTCCTGCACAGAATGACGTGTGCACAGTGGGGTCCTGGGCATCCCACAGCCGCGATCGCGGTAACATGCTGTGGAACAAAGCCCTGGTAGTCTAGTGGTAACCCCTCCCTCCCTTTACCCCGAGAAATGTATGTATGTAATTCTCTTGTAGTCTAGTGGTACCCCCCTCCCTCCTGTGTCCCCATAATTGTATTGAAATCATTCCCTGGTGGTCCAGTGGTACCCCCCTCCCTCCTGATTCCCCGATCGCCGGTACATATCTATGCATTCATTCCCTGGTAGTCTAGGGGACCCTCCTCCCTCCTGGTTCCCAGAGCGCGTAACATACCCCCTGGTGATCCAGTGGGACCCTCCCACTCACACAGGACCTCAGCTCCCCCGCCCGGTCATCAGCAGGCAGTCAGGTCCACTTGCATACCGCCTTGGCTGTCGACATAGTACAGTGTAACTAAGGCATACTGTACTAGAGCCAGTCCCAAATATGAAATGAAGTCACCACATATTTGGGACTGTCCAGTACAGTATGCCCTGCAAGCCCATACTGTACCTGTTATTCAGCAGGTGGCCGGGCGGTATGCGGATGAGTTGCAGCCCTCCATCGTTGATTGGGGGGAAATAAGGGCCATACATGGATAGGTGTGATAGTGTTGAAGGCTTCAGTGACAGCTTTATTATAGGCTGCCGCTGCCCCCTCCACCCCCATTGTGCATGCAGCTTCCACATCCAGTAGATCCAGTGCCACTTGTAGTCCTGTTGGGGACAGTCTCCACAAAGAGCGATACTGGACCATCTCCACAGAGGAGGGAGGAGTCGGCGGGGGGGGGCAAACTGGAACCTCATGGTGTTATGATCCAACCACACCACTGGATCAGTCCTGAGACCTGCGATATCAAGCCCCAGTGAGAACACCTGCAGTGTAAGAGAGTAGGTTAGTTGAGTTTGCCTGGAGGAGAGGGCAGTGGAAGAGTATCTAGTGGAACAGGGTAGAGGAAAGCAACCTACAGAGTAGTGGAGGGCCCTGGGAATAACGTATGTTTGCTGTGAAGGCAGCCCTTTCTATGCACAGTATTCTGATGTTATGTGTTGGGCACTCCATTTGAGACATCTCCTGACCACCACAGGTTTAGCTGGATTGTGTAACCTGGACCCATGCGCCTCCTTGTGGGATTCCTGCAAGTGGAGAATGGTAGAGATGCAGTGAATTTAATTTTGTTGGCACTGTTTCTGCAAAAGTTGCCAATGTTGCACTAAGCCTAGCAGAGTAAAGTTTTCTGAATTCACGCCAACTTCGCTTCGCACAGTTTTACAAAAAAAAACTGTTTTAACATGTTTAAACCCACTCCCACCTGCTGAAATACTGATCTTACCTGAGTTAATCCTCACCATTCATAAGTGGTGGGTCATAGCCAGATGCGCCAGAGCCTTGCGGGAGTGTTAGCTTTAAGAATTTTGAGCTGGGGAGGTGATGTCAAGGATTGCGCCGCTCTCATTAGTCTGATGTATTATGTGGTGCTTGTGGATTGGCCAGTAACTGATGCTGGCTCCCCTTAACCTTGAGATCTTATTTTGAGAGTATATTTTGCCACAGGCCATTACCAGTAGGACTCAGCCATCAGGTGCTAGAGTCACACAGAAACCTTTCTAGCTAGCAGTCTGCCAGAGGGGGCTGCCCACCACCAATGTCGGTGGCTGACGTCAGCCTAGCCTATATAACGTGGGTGCACCCCCCATGTCCTCCTCAGTTATTTCCCAACATCGACCAGTGCACATCAGACCACAGACTCTGCCACAGCTACAGTCGATCGCCTTTTTCCCACAATTACTGCACTTTCTTATTTAAACATTGAGATGTTTGGGTGTCTCTTCTTTACATTTATGTCTTATCAACCTTTTTCTTCTGACTGCTGCACTGTGTGTGCCTGTGGCAAACAGATCTTGGACAAGGATGGCCACTCTGCTTGCCTCTTCTACCTAGGCCCAGACCACGATGTTCAGGCCTTCGAGGTCTGCAAGAAGTTTAACCTAACTACCAGAAGACATTGCCAGAGGACCCTGGAAAGCCATCTCCTCCTGCAGAAGGTCACCCAGATGGAATGGGAGGTGTAGTTCCAGAGCTCCTCCACTTCCCTGGCCCAGTCCTCAGGCTCTTCTTCATTGAAGTCAAAGGAAAAATTGTCAGGGAAGCACAAACACTGGGACAAGGACTGACTCACCCTGGTCTTCCTCTTGCTGATGGTAGCTGCATAAAGCTCCTCCAATGACCGCGTCAGGATTTTCCTCGGGGGTTCGACCTTCTCAGCCCCACACACCCTTACTCCCTCAGGACTGCTGATGGCCCTGCCACCTGCCTGGGTGTCTGTGACTGGCAGCAGCTCCACGGGGCAGGTTACCGCTTATCCTACAGCTCAGCCCCTGCTTTTCCAGCCTTGTTTTCTGTGGACTGATCAGCAGGTGGCTCGGCTGGAGCTCCTCCAACCGGCGCAGGTGCTTCTTGCACCAGTTCTTGTCCTGCTGCCCCATTACCTGTGCCCCCTACACTGGTCTCAAACTCCAAGACCTCCCATCAGGTCTGTCCCTCATTGACAGGGGCAGATGCTGCTGGGTACCAGTGACTCCTTGAGCTCAGCCCTTCCCCCCCAACCTTCTCCAGAGGGACCCTCCTCCCCAGCGCTGGTATCACCTCACCCAGTGCCTATGGATCTCACCTGGGAATTACTTAGACTGATGCCCATTGGGCCAGCACCTGTACTCCTGCAGTGTGTGGGCCCTTTGCTGCTCCTTCCTCTGGTGCCAGCTGAGCCTTCACCGGCCATCCCTCTGCGTATGTCCAGCTTACCATTGTTGCTACCAGGAGGACCAGCACCTGCACTGCTGCCTACCTCTGCAGGGTCGCAACCAGGATATTGACCCTGACACTGGGGGTTTGACACTGAGCTATCTCTGTCCAGTGCCTGGGGGACTGGCGCTTGGGTACCTGTATCCTGCACCAGTCTGACCGCTGCTGCTCTACTTCTATCCTGTGCCTGGGGTCTGATGCCATCGCCTGTGGATTACCACAGCCTGGACTTGGCGCTTTTGGGCCTTGGTGCCATCGCAGGCCCCTCCCCCTAGTGTGCCGCCTCAACCCTGCCACATTGGGGCCCTCTCGGGACGCTTTCAGGACTCTCGCCCTGGCTCACCTGGGACCCAGTGCTCCTACTACCCCTAGGAGTCCTACTCGCACTGGTTCCTCCACTCGCCCGGTCAACCAACAGGCAGACGACAGTAGAGGTGAGGACTGTGCCACTGATGACCAGGTCTGTTCGGAGACTTCCTCCTTTGAGCGGTTCTCCTTGAGAGATGAAGCAGGGAGTCCAATAATGTCCCCAAATTGCCTCCTGATGACTCCACTTTTATAGTTACCAAGAGGCATATCCAGGTTACGATGGGATGGGAGACTGAGGAGCAGGAGCTGGAGTGCAGCTGCCTGGCAATCTACCTCCATGTGTGACGCTCCTCCTCTGGTAGTCCCCCCCCCCATTCATTTAGTTGTATGAGGACATTATTAGGGCCTTATGGCTCCATCCTCCTACTATCACTGTGGTTTCTGTGGTTTCTAAGAAGGCTTACAGCCTCTACCATGCTCTGGCTGGTAAGTCCTTCTTTGGTGTGCACCCCAAGGCCAACTTTATAATTATTAACATGGCTCACAACTGCACCAAGTGGCCGAAGCATCTTAGCACCCTCCCTCTAGGTAGAGAATCTAGGCAGCTGGATCAGGTGGGCAGGCGTGTCTTTGCCTCGGCCACCCCTGCTATACGGGCCCTTAACTACCTGGCTCACATGGTGCAGTACCAGAACCTGTAGTGGGACCAGGCCAGAGAGACACTCACAGTGATGTCAACTGACCCCTCCAAACAGCAGACTCTTCAGGCCCTAAAGACTAGGTCTGACATCGGCACCCATGTCCTCTGGGCAGCTTATGATGCTGTGAATGCTTCAGGCTGGGTGGCTGCAGCCTATATTAGCCTGTGGCACCTTATCTGGCTTAGGGTTTCAGGCTTTGCCCTCTGATGTCTAATCCAGCATTATGGATGCTCCCTTCCAGGGTCCCAGACTGTTTGGGGGTGATGTTCAGAACATTATTTCACAGATCAAAACTCCGGGAGGACCTTGAAGTTGGTCCACTCCATGTACCACACTCAGCCGAATTCAGGCCACAGGCCCCCTTTTCATTGCTCTTCACGTAGACAGACCATTGCTCCTCCCAAGGCCCAGGGAAAACGCAAAGAAGGGGCTGCACTCTCTGCGCCTACCCCAGCCCCTCACCAGGCTGCCAGAGGCACTTCTGCAGCCCAACCAGGGGCTGCCCCATCTTCTGATTCCTTGCTGGACAACCCTCATAGAGTTTCTGGAGATAGTGGTGGTTGGGGGTCATTTCTTCCTCCACCTGGATAGATGGGCCATCACTACAGACAACTGGGTGCTACAACTCCTAGAGCATGGCCACACTCTAGAGTGGCCCCTGGAAAATCTGCCAAGCCATGTTCCCCTTATACGGGTAAAATAGGTGTCTGATAAGGGGAGGAACTGAAAGGGGCCAGAGTAACTGTGGATTCAAAACAGGAGCTGTTTGTGGACTCTGTAGAAAGTGTGTTTAAATGCCCTGAGCTGGGGGTTTAAATGCTCTTCTGTAATCATGCCATGTCGGCAATTATTTCTGTCCCAAAGACACTGGACCATTTATCAGAGCAACTGCTCAGAGTTAAACCCTTTGAAGTCCCCAGTAGTCCACTGGCACCCATAAGATAAAATTCACATTGTCCTGTAATAATGGTCATCTGCTGATCAAATCCTTGCTAAAACGCTTGCTACCAGGAAGACCCTGTAGAGTTTATGACTATACGTTGGGACTTTTATTACCTCTGGTCAGCTAGTCAGAAAATGCAGTTAGCTTCCTGGCAAACAGCTGTCTTCAGATCACAAGAAGGTCAAACCCCTTAAAAAAATCCAGTCTTTCCTCTGTCTGCCTTGTGCTGTGATGTCTTGGCATGTACTGTCGTGGTCAAAAATATTAGCGCCCTTGCAGTTTTTTCTAATAATGCACCATTCCTTCCAAGGAATTGTTGAAATTAAAAAAATATTTTGGAATCCACATATGTATTTCTTTGGTCTGCAGTGGAATAAAATATAAAAAGCAAAAACAATTTACTAAGTCTTAGCTTATTCCACACAGAAATCCTTAAATGGCCCAGACAAAATTTTTGGCACCTTTTAGAAGTAGTTAGAAATAATTAGATTTCAAGCAGGTGATTCTCATTCACTTTGGAACTGAACTCACCCGTGGTGAGTTGCAGGTGCCTGCAATATAAAAATCACTTATTCAACCAGTTTGAATAGAGAAAATGACTCATTCTCCTGTTTTGTGTCACTGTGTGTACCGCAGTGAGCATGGAGAAAAGAAAGACAGCCAGAGAGTTGTCTGAGGAGGTCAGACAGAAGATTGTAGCCAAGCATGGACAATCTCAAGGCTACAAATCAATCTCCAGAGACCTTGATGTTCCTGTTTCCACCGTACGTAATGTTATCAGGATGTTTAAGGCCCATGGCACTGTAGCCAGAAAACTTGATCAAAGATTGCAGTGCAGGATTGTTCGAATGGTGGAGAAAGCACCTCGATCAACTGCCAAACAGATTCAAGCTGACCTTCAGACATAAGGTATGACAGTTTCAACTCGCACCATCCGTCGCAAACTCAATGAAAGGGGGTTATATGGTAGGAGGCCCAGGAGGACCCCACTGCTGAGAGAGAGACATAAGAAAGCCCGACTGGGGTTTGCCAAAACACACCTGAACAAGCCAAAATCCTTCTGGGAGAATGTCCTGTGGACAGATGAGACCAAATTAGAGCTTTTTGGTAAAGCACATATCTCTATGTTTACAGAAAACAAAATGAAGCCTTTAAAGAAAAGAACACCTTCCTTCAGTCAAACATGGAGGAAGTTCAGTGATGTTTTGGGGTTGCTGTGCTGCCTCTGGCACTGGGTGCCTTGAACGTGTGCGTGGCATCATGAAATCTGGAGATTATCAGGCCATTTTGGAGCGCAATGTTGAACCCAGTGTCAGAAAGCTGGGTCTCCGTTGAAGGTCATGGGTCTTCCAGCAGGACAATGGCCCCAAACACACTTCAAAAAGCACCCAGGAATGGTTCAAGACAAGACGCTGGACTGTTCTGAAGCGGCCAGCAATGAATCCAGATCTAAATCCCACTGAAAACCTGTGGAGAGATCTGAAAACAGCAGTTGGGAGAAGGCACCCTTCAAATCCGGGAGAACTGGAGCAGTTTGCTCAAGAAGAGTGGGCCAAACTGCCAGTAGAGAGGTGCAGGAAGCTCATCCATGGCTATAGGAAGCGGTTGATTGCAGTTATTTTGACCAAAGGCTGTGCTACCAAATATTAAGTCTAGGGTGTCAATAATTTTGTTAATGCCATTTCTTTTCATTTTCTGATTTAAAAGGATATATTAAATTCTGAATCAAAAACAAAGGTTCTGTAATATTAACAGAGAAGTAAAGAATTGTGGAGACCAAATACTGTACTGTTGTTAATTTCAACTTATGTTTAGAGGAATTGTGTGTTGTTTGAAAAAGTGCAAGGGCTCCAATATTTTTGGCAACGACTGTACATATACAACAGAATTACAAGGAAAACTAACATACAACAGAATAATATCTACAAATAAGGTATAGAAGTAGGGTAGCTTGCCACAGTCCTAACAAACAGACTACAGATAATCACCCATACTGCAGTCTTTGATAATATCGGTGACCACAGTGCAGTTGCCTGTGTATAGGGCCTAAAAGAAACGCAGGGGCTCAGCACAAATTTGTACTAAAAAGGTGCTTTATCCATTTCAGTAAATCTAATTTTCTATGAGACCTAGCAGCTATTGGTCAGCAGAGTTCTTATCTGGCATGTCACTGTATACCACCATTGTCATTTTTAACAGACGGCTTCTGGTGTCAACAGACATACCCCCCTGGTTAAATGCAGGGTAAACAAGATAAACTGTCCCTGGTTCAATAAGGAACTGCAAAATCATGGGCTATATTTAAACAAAAGCAGAACCACTGTACTATGCTAACTCAGGCTGCTAAGGCCAACCTCTGTTTGAACCTAATAGAAGAAAACATAAATAACTCCTCCAGATTCTAGTGTAACCTCTAGGTGGTGCTATCCCAAGGGCTACTACCCCTGCCTGCTTGGTTACTAACAGGTTAAGGGGCCTGAGTTCTGAAATGGGTGCCTCCACCCAAAGGTCTGGGTTGGTTTGGGTTACGCTAACCAGACCACAGATCTCTGGGACACTGTGACCCCTCTTTTCTCCCACTAGTGGCCCACATAGTACACAGAAGTAACCTTCCCAATACCCCAGATATGCAAACCACATACACTTGTACTTGGCACTTACCCTCAGGACTGGTTCCTTCAGCTGGACTCTGGGGACCCCCTGTAAAATAAGGTGATGCAGTACAACAGCAACAGTGCAGTACCTTTAGCATAAACTGACACCATAGTCAATGTAAATTGCAGAAAAAACGGATCTGATTTATTCAGGGGTCTGTAACAAGGAGGGGGAATAATCAGGTTAATTAGCTTGACCACATTAATAATCTCTCTACTGTGAATGCACTAAGAGTCCAACTCAGTCACACTCTCTGGGTACCCAGGATGGAAGGAAAAAACTAGCCAGGACCAATGCCCGGGGTAGGCCAACGATGCAGCTGGTTGGGGCCCTGTGATGGAGAAAGAACATGCACACACAGTTTGTAATCCAGAGCCGGAGGGCTCAGTTCGTGGAAGGAAACACAAAACAATCAGATGACACACTTTGATTTAAGAAAAGTTGCAGGGAGCTACCCTGATAATTACTCACGGTACCCAGACTAAACACAGGACGGCTGATGGATGAACTTTCTGGATTGCCAGAGGAAGCAGGGCCCACACGAGTTGTTTTGGCTCTGCTCTTGTTCAGGCAAGGTGTAGGGGGCTGGTCCCTTGTCGATGAATCTTTTCTCTATGCAGCAGGGTAGTGAGACAAGACCTTCGTGGCTGGGCCTATCTGCGTCAGGCAGCACGGATTCAGTCTGATTCTTGATGGGAAAACAACTTCCAGCGCTAGCACACAGTTTACAGCAAATGGGGAAATCAGATTGTGATCCCCTTCCAGCACTTAGCACATTCATACGTAAAGAAAGTTTACTGTACCAGGCAAATGACTCTTCGGTCCCGATCGCAAAATCACTGCTAAACCCGGGAGCACTACAGTAGCTAAAGTTCCTGAAAGGCCGATCGCGTTCAGCAAAATCTTAGGTCTTCTACAGGGTAAGCCTGGTCCCACAGCAGCTTGCTTCATTCTCTACAAATTGGGATTCAGTCCAAAAAAGTCCGCTTCTCCCTCTCAGGGCAGAAATCAAGCAAGTAGGCCAGAAGTCAGGCCTTGCATGGGTCTCCTGCGTGAACTGTGCCACAAACGGCTGCTCGAACACACAGAGGTGCTGCTCCTTCAGCTTCCAACTCTAATCTGGCTTTCCAGCAGACAGTTCAGGTGATTTCCCTTAGATCCAAAAAGTCTGATTGGCTGGTTCTGCTGTTGATCACAACACACTCCCCCTGTTGGTGGAAAAAGGCGCCAATGGGAATGAGCTAAAACTACATTTCCCAGAGTCAAGCACCACACAGATCCACTTTATCAGGCTCCATTTTAGAGTCTTCATATCCCCATTGGTCCAGTTCGGCAGTTCAGGACCAAAGTGGTGGAGCACAACAGAAACAGTCCATGCTGCAAGAAAGGCAGGTTAGATAAACTACATTTTCATTACCACACCAGTGTTTTACCACTAACTATTTACATCTTCCAAAAGGGCTCCCTCTGCTCACTTAGCGACGGCAGAAACAGAGCGCTTAGGCAGCAGCTCGGGTGGGACTCGGATATACAAACACACAGTCCCCCAGTGCAAACTAATTATGACTGCGAGCAGGCAGCCCTTAAAGAGACAGTACTTGGAGGCTTTAAAAGCACTCACTGGCAATCACAGTTAAATGGCTTTAACGCCGAACACCAACCAGGCTATGAGCAAATAGACAAGCTTTGGGAAGACTTTTGGGAGCCCCAATTTGTAGGGGGTTACACTACAAAGCAGCTAAATTATTGGAAGACAAAACTACTTCTTCATCACTACCAAATCAACTAATGGTTAGAATCATGGTATCTTTAAAACCAAACCATCCTGGAGGAGTGAAACACTCAATTTGTCTCTGTGGGGTTGACCTTTGATAATTCTCCCCCAGCGTCCTATCCTCCATCTTGGGGCAGCCAGAGAAGTTGGCCTCTGCTAACACCTCCTTTTTAAGATATCCTACAAACAGGTTGAGCAGCTTTTCTTAGGGCTGGATGCCAAAACATTGCTGAGGCTGACAACCTGGACCCTCTCTTTTTTTTTTGTCCTGTACCCCCGGTCTACCCCTCCCCAGCCCCAAGGACTTACCTTGTCTGACCCATTGCAGTGCCTTTCAGATTACCACCTGTGGTGGAGCCTTCCAGGTCCCCAGCTAAGCCTGGGGAGGTGTTTAGCTCAGGTGTGGGTCGGGGCGCAGTGGGTGAGTGTGGAGCCCATGAGGAGAGCCAGGCATCATCATGCGTTTTTTTCTTGCATTTTCTGCTACCCAGACCCTTGGACACTCTATATGGAGGCAGCTTGATGGATGCACGGATGTCTTCTGCAGGGAACATCCCCCACCCAGAACTGCTGCACCTGCCTGGGTCACAAGGCATGGTCACCTAGGTGGTGGTATCGTGATGGAGTCAGCAACCTCCCTTCCTGGAGGAGGAAAGCGTCTGTTGGCACTCTCAATCCTCCTCTCCCCCAACCGACCCCCAGTGGCCCTGGCTCATTCCCAAACCCAGGTCGCTGGCATGACAGTAGGTGAGGCATAGTTACTTTAGCCCTCTGCACCACTGGGCCAACCTGGGCCAGCTCTTCCTGAAATTTGGCTACCTCCTACTCACTGCTACGACCACCTACCTTTTCAACCTCTTGCTTTCTCATGGTGAACTTCCAGTGCTATGTAAAACTGCTTATGTAATTCCTCTGTTTAAAACATGAGAAAAGAGCAACCTTAATAATTATAGGCTTATATCTTTACTTCCGGTCCTTATAAAATTAGTGGAAAAAAAGGATATTGAACAGTTGTGTGAATACCTCAATCTTTTGAACTTAATCAGTTCTCTGCAATCAGGCTTCAAAACCAAACATAGTATGACCCCTGCTTTGCTCAAGGTTACTAATGACTGGCTCACTGCCCTTGATCAAAAGCTTGTTAATGGTGCCATTTTTTTAAATGAAAGGCAAAATGTTTGACACTTTTCCTGATTCCATTTTACTGAAGAAGTTTACGAGTGTAGATGTTGGCTCATCTTACCTTTCTTGGTTCTGCAACTTCAGTACTTAGCTGGATGTCAACAGTAAATAAGAGTAGAAGGGCTCTCGTTCAGTGTGCCTTACTAAAACAAATTCTGGTAAGAACCAGTATGCCTGCAATATGATGGTAGTGATGTGGCCGAAAAAAGTGAGAGCCTGCTTCACCCCATCTCATGAACCCTGTAGGTGAAAGTTTTCAAATCCCTGCCAAAATGTGATTTCACCCCCCCGAAATGTAATTCCGTGCCACAGGTGGGGAACTGCACTTTGGCGAAGATTTGAAAAACTAGCAGCTGTCACTTTCATGAGGTAGTCTGAAAAAAAATGTATGCTGAAAATTTTGGTCAAAATATTGAAAATTACTGAAGGTATGAGTGAGCATAGAAACATTTCGATGTGCACTGGTAACATTGCCATTTTTATTTATTTTGATCCCAGATTTTCAGCATAGCCTTCTTATGACCCCAGCTGACGAACAATGGTGGTAAAAATGTTCAGATTTTGCCTGAAAGATGATTTTGAAAGATCACCTTTTGGGCCTAATTTGCATAATTCCAGCACCATTGGTCATGAGGTTGAGCCCCAAAAAGGCCATGTTTAAAATTTGGGGCCAGGTTACCTTACTTATTCTTGCAGCCCAAAAAAGTTATCACTCGGCTGTGGCATATGGGAACCATCCCAGCCTGGGATGCCTGGTGCACTGTGGCTAGGCAAAATCTACACTTTAGAGCGGTTTTCTGCCAGGCTGATGGACCGAGTAGAGACTTTTGACCTCAGATGGCAAAAGTGGGTAGTATATCAATTGGAGCATTGTACGGATTTTGTGCCTTAGGTTACCAAGAGGTGTGGAAATGTTTTAGCCTGAGCTGGATTCCAACAGTTATGGGACACATGAAGGGGTTTGAGGAGAGGATCCTTTCTTATATTAGAGGGCCTCCCTGTTCTTTACCTTCCATTGTTTCTTGGAAGTGAAGTAGTATAAAACAGTGACTCCTCTCTTACAACTACTTTTTTTTTTGTATCTTATGTATTGATATCTTTGTAGTTACTTTAACTTGGTGGTCAGTTCATTTTAATTATTTGTACACAGTTTGAACAAGTATTAATATATTAATGATGCACTGGGCTTACCCTGGGAGGCCAGGTCCTGTGCTCTGGGCCTCCTACCAAACACTTATATGATTGCAGCAGCAAGACGTGTCTTCGATCGGAGAAGGTATGTTTGTCATGGGACCTGTACAGGCGAGTGAAGGTGTGTGTGGGATAGAGGTGGTGACTGCTGAGTGGGAGGTCGGGGGGGGTGGGTCAGATCAGCGAGGGACTGATTACATTTTTCAAACAACATGAAGTCTTGCTATATTATAGACATTAGCAGTTTGATCCAGCTCTAGAACTGCCAGGAGTGAAATGGTTAAAACCATTCCAAAATAGAATTTTGGCACGAGAGCAGCTCTATCTGTGTCATTTCAAACTTGAACTGTCAGATTCTTTACTCCGCCTCAGTGAACAGTCGCTCCAGAGATTTCTCCTTCTGCTCGGTTCATTTTTTCAGTTTAAAAAGTGTTTTCTCGGTTGGATTTAACCGAGAATAGTTTTATTTTAACCGCAAAACCGTTCGGTTCAAGCTCTATCTGTGGTAACCGTAAGTAAGTGAAGGTTTGGTCTGTGTGGAACTTGTAAGTTATCGGTTCGGTTTTGAACCGATCAGTGGGTTTAAAACTCATTTAAAACTAAAAGTTACTATTTTAGAGTGCAGTTCCCGGTTCTTATCGGTTCTAAAAAAGACGGATTTATTACGGTTTTTTCTAATACCCGTGACACGGTTAGGACCCGGTGTCTTCGCCTGGCACTGCCGTTAAAGGCAAGTTTTTGGTTAGGCTGGCATTATGTCTGAGAAAACCCAAAAGAAAAACTGGCCTGATTAGGTTTCAACACTGTGATGTTTGTGGGGAAGTCTTTGCCAAGGCTGACCCACACACCACATGTGTTTATTGTCTGGGGTTTGACCACCTCCAGTCAGACTGCCAGGTATAAGAATTCTCCTGCAGCCACCCTGGAAAAAAGATTGGGCAGGCTCAGGGAACAGAGGCCAAAAAGTCCGCTGACCCGATGGACAGCCCGGTCCGGTGCCAACCGAACCAGAGGGAGTGCCTCTGACCAGGGCCAGACTTCTCGCAAAGAAAAGCTGGTTCTGAGGAACCAATTCCAGTAAAGAAAATAAGAAAATCAGCAGGTCTGGAGTCCAAATTCCTTCTCCAACTGCTGCAGAGATAGCAAAAGCCATACAAATTGTCCAGTCACTGTCTCAGGGTCCGTCCGAACCACCACTATCTGGTAAAAGGTCGGTTTGTCCGTCCCAGTGGTTCAGGATTATGATATTGAGGAATTTTATGAACCAGAGGAGGGGAGGAGGATTATGAACAGTATGAATGTGGCTGGGAAGGTCTGGGTGTGCCCATTGAACTGGACATCTCCCCAGACAGACCTTTAGAATCTCCCCTATGCTGTCTGAGTCCCCATCTCATTTTATGTTTTATAAAAAGTTGCTGAAACCCTCCAGCTTCCTTTAGAAGAGGCTGTGATGAGCAAGAGGAGCCTGATTTTGTAGAAATGATGGATATTCCAGAGTCTAGAGATTGTCTATTCCTTTACATAAGTCTTTTAGGAAACAAACAATTAAAATTTTAAAAGCTCCTAATTCTGTGCCTCCTGTAGATAAAAGATGTACAGAAGGTATACATTGTCAGGCCCTGATACAGAATTCCTTTCTCAGCAATGCAGTCATGTTGAGTAGTTCAGGCTGCTGCCTGTGATAAAGCTAATATTCCCTGGCTTCACATCCTCCTGACAAGATTCCAGGAAGATTGATGCCATGGCGAAAAAAACAGTATATGGCAGCCTCCTTGGGACTCAGGCAAGCAAATTATATGGCTTATGTAGCTAGGTATCAGAAATCTAGATGGGATACTGTTATGGAATTAGCCAAACAAGCCCATGGCCAGCTGGCTAGTGAACTAGAACAGGTGGCTGCTGATGGCATTGAAGCCTCTAAGGTTCAGTTTCATGCTGCTGTGGATGTTAATGATGTTTCCTCTAGGGTCATGGTCACATCTGTAGCTTTTCATAGGTTGGCCTGGCTCAGGTGTACTAGTTTGTCACAGGATACCCAGATTAAGGCTATGGATTTTCCTTTGGTGGGAAATTCTCTGTTTGGAGAGCAGACAGAGAATTACATGAAGAAGATGGATGAATATAGGACTACTTACAAGAGTGCCCAGGCTACGGAGCGGCAAGCACTCCTCAAAGGCATGCCTCAGGGATAGGGGTAGGCCTTTTCACAGGCCTTTCTACCAGACTCAGGCCTCCTCTGCCTATGCTCAGAGGGGCTTCTTCAGAGGCAGGGCAGACGAGGGTGGGCAGACCTGCTCCCACCCCCAGCCTAAAGCTCCTGCGAAACAGGCACCTGATGGGGTGCCCAGGGCCGGTCTCCTGTACCGGTGGGGGCAGGCTGGCTTACTTCAGTCAGAATTGGGCTTCTTTAACCTCAGACAAGTGGGTTCTGGAAGTAGTAAGCCAGGTCTGGTTCTCAGCTTCAAAAAGTTTCCCAAGTTGAGAAGCAGACTTTTCTACCTGCAAGTGCTTCAGAAACCCTCGCTCTGGAAACAGAGGTCTCATCCTGTTAGCTCTCAGAGCAGTAGAAAGGGTTCCTCCCTGCATCAGGGCAGGGGTCTGTATTCAGATACTTCCTTACCCCAAAAGACAGGAGAATGGCGGCCCATTTTAGATCTCAGATATCTGAACAAGCATCTTTGAAACCAAAGTTGAAATGGTAACTCTGGCAATGATTTTACTTTCCTAAGGCCAGGGGACTGGCTAGCCTCCCTGGACCTCAAGGCTGCCTATTTCCATGTCCGAATCAGAAGATCCCATCAAAAGTACCTCAGATTCGAACTGCCCTCAGGTCATTACCAGTTCAGAGCAATGCCTTCGGCCTTACCTCTGCTCCAAGGGTATTCACAAAGTGTCTAGCAGTGGCAGTGGCCCACTTAGAGGCAGAGGATTGCTGTTTTTCCCTATCTAGACGACTGGCTCATTGTAGGCCAGTCCCCAGAACAGGTAAAATCTCACCTGCAGGTCACCCAGCAGCTTCTCACCTCCCTGGGTTTCTGCTAAACCTACCAAAGTCGGTTCTGGAACCAGTCCAGGTACTCACCTTTATAGGGGCAGAATTGGACACAAAGCTAGCCAGAGCCTTTCTTCCCCCAGAAAGGGTAAGGAATTTAGTGGCTCTGGCCTCTTCCTTCACTCTGCAGGTCTCTCGACCAGCAAGACACTTCTGCAGCTCCTGGGGCACATGGCTGCATCCACAGCTGTTGTGCAGGGAGCCAGATTTCAGATGAGAGACATTCAGTTTCACTTGAGAACCTTTTGGTCTCAGAGAAGAGACCCTCTTCCAAGTTGGTCCCAGTGACTCAAACCTGATCCTAGCTCTCCAGTGGTGGCAGGATCAGAGCAATTTAAGAGCGGGGATCCCCTTCATTTCCCCTTCTCACAACTTGACTCTCACTACAGATGCTTCCCTTCTGGGTTGGGGAGCCCACATGGGCGACCTTTCCACTCAGGGAGTTTGGCCCCCCCAGGAATCTCTGCTCCACATCAAGTTTGCTGGAACTCAGAGCTGTCTTTTTAGCTCTTCAAGCTTTTTCTGCATCTGTCCACGACAAGGTGATACAAGTCAGAACAGACAACACCACAACAATGTGGTACATCAACAAACAGGGGGGCACTCGGTCTTCGGCCTTGTGCACCGAGGCAATGAAGTTGTGGTCTCTGGCCTATTCCCTGAACACTTCCCTCATAGCAGTTCATCTTCCAGGGAAGCACAATGTCCTAGCGAATGCCCTCAGCAGGATTTCCCAGGGCCATCACGAATGGTCCCTGGATCCTCAAGTGCTGGGGATAGTTTTTGCCAGGTGGGGCATCCCTCAGATAGATCTTTTTGCAGCCCCAGACAATCACAAACCTCCTCTGTTCTGTTGCAGGCCTCCAGTGCTGGGCTCAGTTCCCCTGGATGCCCTTCTTCTGGATTGGGAGGGGAAGTTCCTCTATGCTTTCCCCCCCTTTCCTCTCCTATTCAAAGTACTAGTCAAAATCAGATCTCAGCCTTGCAGGGTGATTCTGATTGCCCCGGATTGGGCCAGGCAGCCCTGGTACCCACTCCTCCTGTCTCTGACAGTCCATCTTCCCCTGTGCCTCCCCAGGAATCACAGTCTGTTGACTTGTGCCCAGGGAAGGGTTTGTATCCGGACCTCAAATCCCTCAACCTCAAGGCCTGGCTCTTGAGGAGTTAAGAGTTTGCTGATATACACCTGTCTCAGGGTGTTCTTGAGATCCTAAAGGCTTCCAGAAAGCCTTCCACTAGGACTACTTATAGTTCTAATTGAAAAAGGTTTTCCATTTGGTGTGCTGGGAAAAATATTTCCCCAGAATCTGCTGAATTGCCCATTTTGTTAGATTACATGGTACATCTTAATTCCTTGGGTCTCAGACCAGCTACCCTGAGAGTTCATTTGGCAGCTGTGTCTGCTTTTGTGTCAGCAGAAAAGTCATCCCCTCTTTCCTCTCATCCTGTGTTTTCCAAGTTTTTTAAGGGATTACTCCATACTAATCCTCCCTTTCGGGAACCGGCCCCTGCTTGGGACCTTAATGTTTGCATTGCCCAGTTAATGCAACCCCCTTTTGAACCTCTGTCTTCTGCAGAGCTTAAGTACCTAACTTGGAAAACTGTTTTTCTAGTGGCTATCACTTCTGCCAGACGCATAAGTGAATTGCAAGCCTTGTCAGTGGAGACTGACTTTATTTCTTTCCACAGGGATAAGGTAGTCCTTAGGACTAATAGGAAGTTTTTGCCTAAGGTGGTTTCAGATTTCCATCTTGATCAATCTATCTCCCTTCCAGTATTTTTCACTGATCACTCCTCTTCGGGTGAGAGAAGGTTGCACAGCCTGGATGTTAAGAGAGCTCTTAGTTATTATATAGAGCGTACCAAAGGTCACAGGTTCGAATCCCTCCAACTTTTCCTTACCTATGGTGAAGTTGGGAAAGGCAAACCTGCCACTAAGAGATCAATAGCCAGGTGGATTGTCTTTTGTATCCAATTTTGTTATCAGAAAGTGGCAGAGCCTCCGTTTGAGGGCTCTTTCTACCAGGGTACAGCTGCTCTAGCTGCTGCCAGAGATATCCCTTTATTAGAGATTTGCCAGGCTGCTACTTGGAAAATGGTACACACTTTTACCAAGCATTACTCCCTGGATGTCCAGGCCAGGAGAGATGCTCCTTTGGCACAGCTGTTCTTCAGAGCCTATTCCTAAGTAGGTTCTGCCCTTCCTCCATGGAGGTACTGCTGTGTATTCTGCTAATGTCTATAATATAGCAAGACTTCATGTTGTTGTTTGAAGAAAAAATTACTCACCTTAGTAATGTTGTTTCTTCTAATGGAGTCTTGCTATATTATAGACCTCCCCCAACCTGCCCCTCTCAGAACCTCTACTTGGTGGGGTGCGGGCAACTTAGTGTGGGCACTACTTATGTCCTGTTAGCATTTTGTCCCTTTGGGACTTTGGGGGTGTGTATGTAGCGCGTGTGTGTTTTATTATACTTATGTTCCATTTTCATATTATTAGAATGGTGTTAGTATTTCTGGTCTCTGACTTGAGTCTTGGGTGTTGGGACCATCAATGGTTGTTATTATTTAGGTAGCCATTTGGCTAGTGTGAGTTACAAGCTTCCACAGTCCTTAGTGAGTTTGGCTGTAAAGATCGACAGTTCAAGTTTGAAATGACACAGATAGAGCTGCTCGTGCCAAAATTCTATTTTGGAATGGTTTTAACCATTTTACTCCGGGGCAGTTCTAGAGCTGGATCAAACTGCTAATGTCTATAATATAGTAAGACTCCATTAGAAGAAGCAGCATTACTAAGGTGAATAATTTTTTCTTACAGTTGACATTGGCACTCTGTGGGGACAGCGATTTGAGGGTAGAGGGCCACTAAACACTAGGGAAACAATACCTAATGGGGACAGTGGTCAAAGGGTACTGGCCATTAGACACCAGGAAAACAATACATCATTACGGTGATGGTGATTGAAAGCTGGGGGATGCCACTAGACAACAGGGAAAGAACAGAACATTACAGGGACAGGGAGTGGAGGGTAGGGGGCACCACTAGATACCTGGGAAACAATAGAATATTGCAGGGACAGTGATCAGAGGGTGGGAGGTGCCACTGAACACCAGGGAAACAGAACAGTATGGGGATGATGATCGGAGGGTGTGGGGTACCACTGGACACCAGGGAAACAGAAGAACATTACAAGGGTGGCGATTGGAGGGTGGTGGCACTAGGCAGCAGGGAAGGAATAGAACATTATGGGGATGGTGATTGGAGGGTGGGGGTGCAACTAGACACCAGGGAAACATTATTACATATGTAAGGGAAGGAAAAGAAGTGGTCATTCCGTAACTGGAAGTGAACCAGAAGGGAACGTGGAGCAGGAAAATAGTGTGTGTATGTTTTGGGGGATAGCACTCTAGTCATTGGAGAGGACCAGATGTGCTTCAGCTCCACTGTGGAAGGACATAGTTGAGGTATCCAGTCACGTGATTCCAGAATCCCTTCTCTCTTTTAGGTCATAGCAAAACACCAGCATAGCTCTTCTGTGCAGTCATAAAAAGGGCTTCCATGTGGGAAGGTGCTGGCCCCTTGCTGTGAATGATTTATATAAATGACCTGGGGCTGACTTGGAAGGGGCAAAACTGTATTTCATGATGATACTGCACTTTGTCTCCATCCTCTCTATTTATTTTATATTTTTTATTTCATAGTTTTGTCCGGGACAGAAACATTAAACCAAGGCTTGTTTCCTAGTGTATCCTGGGAGCACAGGGAAGTTGAGTTACTTTCTCCTGGTCAGACATTATGCATGTGGTGGCCGTAGAATTCAAATATTGTTCTCCAGGTTTTCAGCTCAGTGTTCCTAACCACTGCACTGTATTGCCTCTATTACATTTGAACTGCAACCTGCATTTAATTTACTGAGGTACAATTTCTATCAATCCAGATCTTCTTTAAGGATATCTCTTTCATCAGGCCACATCTCTGGAACTACAGTTGCCAGGCACTAGAACCACACAGAAACTTTCTGCAAGCAGTCCACTATACCCAGGACGATGTCTTACTTAAACATCCTCTGTATATAAATGTGGGCAGCCCTTCTCCCTCTTCAGGAATGCATGGGACAGACATAAGGCAAGTATAGTGGGGGATAGGAGGAAGTAGGCTGTTAGTTAACTAGAATCTGCAGCTTATCCAATAGGTAAGGAAATGGGCAGACTGGATGGGCCAAGCAGTCCTTATCTGTAGTCAAAGTCTATGTTTCTAAGTTCTTTTACCACCGTCGACCATATTCAGTGGACCCGCCACTACAGTCAGTTGCTTTTTCTAAGATTTTTTTGTATTATCATCCTGTTAGTTATCACTTTTATTTAAAAGTAATTGCAGTTGTTGTGTATGTTGTCTAAAGAGTCCACTAAACTCTTTCAATACTTCGAGTGTAGTGGAAAGATTTATCCAGGTGACCACCATGATGTCTGCCTGTGCTGTCTTGGAGAAGGCTGTGATGTTAAGGCCTTTGAGATCTGTCTGATGTTTAATACAGCCACCTGCTGATGCCGACAACATGCCCTGCAAACCTCCTCCAGAAACAGCAGGTAGCCAGAATGAAGAAGAGCTCCACTGTGTTGTCGGCCCAGTACTTGGGCTCACAGTCCTACAGGGCCTGAGAGAAATCCTCAGGAAAGAATAAACATGGGATGAAGGAAAGAAGTAAGGATAAATCCTCTCAGTGAGCTCCTGGTCGCTGCTTCACTTGAGGACAACTGTTGCAGTGCCGTCGACTGCTTCAGTGGTGACACCTGCTGCTCAGACCTCCGAACCCACAAGGTCTGCTCAGTTAGTGAGTTCCACCAGGCCTACCATGACTGGCAAAGGCCCATCAACGTCAGTGCCGCAGACATCCTCCATCAATGTCACAAGGCGACTGCAGCACAGGTCACCGTCAACATGCAGACGGTGCTTTCCTCCTTTGCAGTGATACTAAACTGCTTCATACCTCCTTCTCCTACACCATGTGCGACAACGACAGGGCCTGTCAGGTCATCCCTACTGGCGACACCTTCTAGGTCAACACTCCAGCGCATTGACATTTTTGCATCCTTCCTTACGGCCTTCAGGGCCTGCCAACAAGGATCAAGAATATAACCCTGACCTTCATATAAGAGGAAGAGGAGGAGGAAGATACAGAGAGTGCAGATATAGAGAGCCCATCTGAGAGATCTGGCTCCACTATTTCCACCAAGAGTGAGGACTCCTCCGTGTATACCCCAAGGTCCCCTCGCAGAAACCCCTCCTTTATCTATATGATGAAGCAACTTCAAACTGCAGTGAGGTTTGATGCTGAGGAGCAAGACATCACTAGTAGAACCTTGGTTAGAGTTTCTAGAGCTACCAGATTCTCCATCTGTTATCATTCCTCCTCTATAAGGATGCCACCATGGCTGCTGGCATAGACCAAGATTCATCGCTGTCATGCCCAGAAAAGCAGACAATCTGTACCAGGCTATCAGGAAAGCACTTTTTCTCAGGCCAACCTAATGCTGATTCGGTTGTGATAAATGAAGCCCATGATAGGTCTAAGGTCCCTAAACATCTCAGTTCTCTCCCTCCAGATAAAGAGTCGAGAAAACTGGACCTCATGTAAAAGAAGACCTTTGCCTCTGCCACACTGGAACTCAGAATAGCAAATTATCAGGCTCATATGGTCAAATACTAAAATATCCTCTTGAGAAAGGCTTAAGCAGAAACCCAGTCCCTCGTAGAGGGTCGCCAGAGGCAAAAGATGCTCAAGGCCCTCCAGACTGGGGCTGATGTGGGTAAACCCCCTCTTAAGGTCTACCTATAACATTTTGTTTGCATCAGCCAGAGCTGCTGTGGCTACCATCTGCTTAAGAAGGCATTCTTGGCTGAGGGAACAGGATTTGCTAGTGATGTCCAGCAGTCAATCATGAATGCCCCTTTCAGAGGCTACAAGCTATTTGGAGCAGATGTACAGGACATCTTCTCCGACCTGCAAGGTTGGGTTAGGACTGTAAGGTTAGTTCACTCCATCTGTCACACACAACCAAGAGGTAGGCAGAGGGTGTCCTTTTGTCGGGCTACCAACAGACCTAGGTAAGGGGCTAGACAGTAGAGTAGAGTCAGCTCTGCTGCCCCCAGCCTTCACTGCAGGTGCATACTCAAAAGCCCCTAGAGGTGGAGGTGCAACTGCAGCCGCAGAATCTGCTTCTGCATGATTCCTCCTTAGACCTCCACCATACAGTACTAAATGCGGAAGTCATTGTAGGGGGTTGCCTTTCCCTATACCTTAAACAGTGGAGGGAGGTTACAACAGATGCTTGGGTCCTGTAGCTAACAGAACAGGGCTATGCTCTAGAATTTCTAGTTGCCGTCATACCTTCCACCAGTTCCCTCAACTTGTTCTCCAGACAGCATACCAGTGCTACTAGAGGAAGTGTGTACACTCCTGTAGAAGAGAGCCTTAGAACCAGTTCCTGGGATCGAAGGAACATGGGGTTCTATTCTCATATGTTTCTAGTCCCCAAATACCCAGGGGACTTCAGGCCATTCTGAATTTGAGTAATCTAAACTTCTATATTTAGTACAAGAAGTTCAAGATGGTCACTCTGCAAGGTCTGCTGCCCCCATGCAAAACGAGGACTGGATATGCTCCCTGGATGTGCAAGATGCCTACCTGCATATCAAGATCCCCCCCCCCCAAAAAAAAATGAAGTACCTCAGGCTTCTGTTTTGGGGAGAGCACTACCAGTTCAGGGTATTGCACTTTGGCTTGTCATCTGCATCACAGGTATTCACCAAATACTTGGTAGTTGTGGCAGACTGGCAGCAGCTCTCAGGGGAGAGGGACTGTATGTCTTCCCCCATCTAGACAACTGGCTGCTCAAAGCTCAGTCCAAGGAACACCTGTCTCACACTATAGCGCATACTAGACAGTCGTTCAATGCCCTAGGAATCACGGTCAATTCACCCAAGTCGGTCTTGGCCACTTGGCAGTGTCTACAGTACATAGGAGCAATTTTGGACGCTGCTCAAGGCTTAGCCTTTCTGCTGCAGAACAGGGCAGAGTGCCTATTGGCACAGGCCAAGCTGATTTACCACAACAGGTGTTTCGCAGCCAGGATATTCCTGCGACTGCTGGACCTGATGGCTGCAGCCATTGTTACGTTACCCCTGGCCAGGCTGCAGATAAGAATCCCTCGATGACATTGAGTCCAGTGGGATTAGCATACTAATAATCTAAAACAGCAGGTTTTAGTAATGTCTTCTGCCTGAAAGGTGCTCTTGTGGAGGATGGAAGCCAGTTAGCTGAAATTGGTCCCTTTCCTAATCCTCTCTCCTCATCAAATTCTCACCACAGACACTTTGGGCATGGTCTGGGGCACATCTGGGATCTCATCAGACACAAGGAATACCAGAGTAGATATTTCTCCACATAAACATCCTAGAGATGAGGTCCATTCTGTTTGGTCTGCAAATCTTCCTGAACTGTCTGTCCATAGAAATATAGAAACATAGAATTTGATGGCACATAAGGACCGCTTGGCCCACCCAGTCTGCCCATTTCCTTACCTAGTGGATAAGCTGCAGATCCTAGTTAACCAGCAGCCTACTTCTTCTTCTCTGTCCTCTTGTCTCTTGTCCTCTGGGCATCTGCTGGTACAGATGGACAACATCAGTGTAGTACACTACATAAACAAGCAAGGAGAGACTCATTCTTACCCCCTGTGCAGGGAAGCAATGAGGGTTAGATACTGGGCTTTAGAGCATGGTCCAGAGCTATCTGCTGTCCATGTTCCAGGCATCCAAAATGTCCTGGCAGACAGTTTAAGCAAGTTGCACTCCAGAATGCAGGAGTGGGAGCTGCTGATCTTGGAAGTCGAAGGCCTGTTTGACAGGTTGGGACATCCAGAGTTGGACCTTTTTGTGTCCCCACTCAATGCAAAACTGCCACTTTTCTGCTCGCTTGTTCCAAGCCTGGAGCTTTCTGGTGAGATGTGTGGTTCCTCTTGGAAAAGGGAGGTTCCTTTCACTTTTCCTCCCTTTCCTCCGATTCAGAGGGTGCTAATCAAGCTCCAAATGGAAGGAGCTATCCTGACTCTTGTGACTTCCTTTTGGCCTCATCAGATCTGGTTCCCCTTGCTGTAACAACTAGCAGTGGAACCCTCAGCACCCCTGCCCCTGTGCAAGGGCTTACTATTACTGGAGCAGGAAACCCTGGTCTATCCGAAGCTCAAGTCACTCCATCTCAATGCCTGGCTCCTGAAGACATAGCCTTTGCTAAATTTGGAATATCTCAAAAGGTGGCTGATGTCGTGGTGGCTGCCAGGAAACCTTCCATCATGGCCACTTCTACCATGAAGTGTAAGCTGTTTGCTTCATGGGCCACTTGCCATCAACTGGATCTCTTCACTTGCCTAGTGAATCGGATTCTAGAGTATTTATTGTTCTTGTCAGACGCAGGACTACAATACTCTTCTATCAAAGGGCACTTGGCTGTTATTTCAGCTTTCCATGTGCCTATTGATGGTTGTACAGTGGCACAGATAAGGGTGGCCCTTACATTTTTGAGAGGCATCCTGCACTTGAAACCTCACATCTGCAAGCCAGTCCCAGCCTGGGACCTGGATGTTGTCCTAGAGAAACTCACTTTGGCTCCTTTTGAGCCAGCCACGACTTGTGGCTTAGGTATGTTTTCTTGGAAAGCATTATTTTTAGTTGCTATCATTTCTGCTCGAAGGATTGCAGAGTTTCAGGCTCTTGTGTGTAAGCCTCCTTGTTTGATTTTCCATAAAAACAAGGTGTGTTTACAGACCAGTTCTAAGTTTCTTCCTAAGGTGGTGTCAGAGTTTCCTTTAAATCAGACTATCCACCATCCAGTTTGTATTCCGGAGCATGCCAATCCCGGGGAAGCATTACTCCATATCTTAGATCTACATAGAATACTCAGTATGTTCACTGTATGAAGGACTGCAGGAAGTCCTCACAGCTTTCTATTTCATTCACCCCTGGGAAAGAGGACATGCTGGTTTCTAAACACTGCCTATCCAGATGGTTGGCCAGCTGTATTACCTTTTGTTATTCAAAGTACAGTAAGGAACTTCATGGGGTTGTTTGTGGCTATTCAACCAAAGGTATGGCAACTTTCGTTGCCTGTTTCAGAAATGTATCAGCTGCAGAAATTTGTGCTGCTGCAGCTTGAAGTACTGTCCACACTTTCCTTGGACATTGCCTCTTAAAGAAAAGCAGACTTCAGCCTGGCTATGCTTTAAGGCCTCCCTTCTTAGGACTGTAGCCTCCAGCTACCCAAACTGTTTATGTTCAGTATTGCTTGGTACTTGTTCCATGGGTGTGGCATAATGAAAGAGATATCCTGAAAGCTAGAACAGTTATCTGCTTACAGTAGCAGTAAATCTTTGAGAGAATCTCTCTCATTTTATTTATTAATTTTTTTCAGTACTCAGGAAAGCCATTTGTGCTCAGAGCTCTTTACATAGGTTCCACGTCAGGACATTTCAGTACAACAGATAGGTGACAATTATACAAAGGATTGCAGAAATACAAAGGTAAACAAACATGATTATATATCAAACTCAGTACAGGTCACAGGAAAACAGACAATGTACAGTGCCCAACGGTGAAACCAGTCAGTTGTCTGCAAACAAGAGGTTGTTTGGAGCGTTGCTAAGTGTTAAAGAAAAAAGGGGGTGAAGGGGAGAAGCCCAAGTGCAGTGTGCAAAAGGAGAGCATAATATCCGTATAGCAGTAGGGAAGGGAGGTGGTTAAATTGGAGGCAGAGGGTGCTAGGTGTTTGGGGGAGCAGGAGGGCCTACTCAGGGAAGAGAGGGAAGGGTTGAGGGGCAGGGGATGGAAGTAGTGATCAGGGTGGTGGAAAGGTGGCGCTAGCGATGGCAGACACATCGAGATTCGCATATCATAAGGAGCTTCAAGTTCGTTTTGAAAGTATCTACTGTGGGCAGGTACGCAATGTTCTCCTGGAGGGAGTTGAACCACAGTGGTGCGCAGTACGCAAAGGACCTTTGTCCTTGAGATATTCAACCTTTCGGAGTTAGGAAGGACTGGTGTTCGGAGTTATGGGTATGCTGTGGATTACTGCTGGGAACCAGAAGTTGTTGGACCCTGGCAGTAGCTGACCAAGGCAGATCTTTTTGGCCAGAAGGCAGGATTGATATTTTAGTCGGCCATTGAGCATGAGCCAGTGTGTCCTGGCATAGAAATCACAGGTGTGAGTCCGTCTGTGCTCACCTAAGGTGAGCTGGAAGGCTTTGTTCAGTGTAGTTTTTTATGCACTGGAGAGCAATATATGTGTCAGAACCATATATAGACAACCCGTAGTCCACCAAGGAACCCACATAACTATGAAGAGCTATGCTGAGGGCTTCAGAGGAGAGGCTATGCTTGTGACAAAGTAGCCCTATGCGCTTGGTGATAGCTTTGGCTGTGTTGTCAGTGTGGAGAGTATAGGAGAGCAAGTTGTCAATAGTGATACCGAGGTATTTAAAGTGTTGAACAAATTCAAGGGAAACCCCGCCACTATTGCATATTGATAGTGGGGTAGTTTTTGTGTGTGTTTGTTCATCAGGCCATGCCATCCCACCCTCACGCCCCTTGAGACTCAGCCTCTTTGCTCCTGTCTGTTCCTCCAGGATAGACTACCTGCTGTTTCTGGCCTCGCTTGGTAGCTGGAAACCTCATCCTGGTTCCCTAGAGGGAGTTCCTTTGAGTAAGATCTCCAGTGGGAAACTGAGGAGAGAGAGAGAGAGAGAGACGAGAGACCACCCACATTTATTTACAGAGGATGTTGACGTAAGACGTCGTCATGGACAGGCCCTAATGAACTGCTTGTAAAATGTTTCCATGTGGTCCTAATGCCTGGTGGCTATAGTTCCATGGGTGTGGCCTAATGTGAGATTCTCTCGAAGATCTACAGTACTGTTGTGGCAAGTATGTAATTGTTCTTTACTTTATAGCTTGGCAGAAGACACCAGGAGAAAGGACTGCTGTGTGACTGAACTTCTCTGCTGGGACTAAAGTAGAAGAGCTTTTGTACTTGGACCTTTAATTTAGGGTAAAAAAACTAACATACAAAAAAAAAAAAAAAATGTGTGTTTGGGTTAACTGAACTGAATGGGTATCTGAAGAGTTATCTAGGTGTAAATCTCAGGTGACTGAAAGGACTTAACTGCTGTGAGGTTTAAATTACTTGTAGAAAGATCTGGTAAGTAGGGGAGTGGCTTAGCTAGAAGGAAGCTACATTTAAAGACTGCCTTAGAAAGATTCTGCTAATAGCTTGGCAGAAGACACCAGGAGAAAGGACTGCTGTGTGACTGAACTTCTCTGCTGAGACTATATTGCCCTCCTTCCTCCCTCACCCCCACCCCAAAGCTAGTTCTATTTTTATAGGCACAGGATTTGACTGACAACAGGAACTTCCTGTTTAGGGCAGGAAGTAAGTGATCACAGAACCACCAAGGACCCACCATCCTAGAAGGGCAAGAGTAGCTCTCCAGCCCCTCTAGCTGCTGGAGGTCTGCCTCTGAGCAAGTAAGTGGTCTACTGAGAAATATAGGATATTCTTGTCTCAGAACAGGACAATCCGGAGCTTAAAGGGCACACAGGCAGAAAGTAAGGAGAGAGAGAGAAAAAAAAACAGAGGAAAGAGTAAGGATTGCAAACAGTTAGAGGCCAGAAATAAGACATGATTGGAGTGGTGCTGTGGGCAGCAGTCTTCCGGGAGATGTTCTGGAGGATGCGGTGTTGTCCCATCTGCAGGCACCTCTCTGGGCTGAGGGAGTAGGTTGCTCATCTCCGGGCTGAGTTGGCCAGGATTTGTGGGACCTCCTCTTCCATCCAGGGACCACCAGTGCCACTACCGTTGCCTCAGAGATTGCCAAGAAAGAGGAGCGGTTGGACCACAATGGGCTCAGGGAGGGTGAGGGTGGTGAAACAGAGGCGCATCCCTCCAGTTGTACCTCTCCACAATTCCTATGCCATTCTGGCAAAGTGTGGTTCCTCTATGGAGGCACCCACAATGGAGACCAAGGAGGATGCTGGGAACCTCCACAAAGGAGACCCACAGGAGGGTGGCAGGGGACCCTGCAGGGGAAGGAAACAACTCCTGGTGGGGGACTCCATTGTTAGGAAGTTAGAACTGGGAGAGGGAGGTAAGGTGCCTGCCTGGCACCATGGCTTGGAGGGACAGGGAGCGAATCCTCAGGATTGCCGGAGCAGCTGCACAGGTGAGGGAGCTGGATGTCATTGTTCACCTAGGGACAAATGACCTGGCTAAGAAAGGGATTGGAGAAGTGCAGGAAGAGTTTGTGGAATTGGGGAAGGGCCTTAGTCAAGTAGCACGCATGGTAACCTTCTCGGAGGTGCTACCCATCTATGGCATAGGAGAGGCTAGGGTGTTCCGCACCATGGGATTCAATCAATGGTTGAAAAACTGGTGTGAAGCTCAGGGATTTGGCTTCATTGGGGACTGGGGTCCACCTGGAGTGATGCAAGCCTGTACTGGCATGATGGGCTGCATCTGTCGGGAGGGACCAGGATCCTAGGTGATAGGTTTAAATGCTTCATTGGCAAGCTTTTAAACTAGCCAAGGGGAGGCACTGGAAAGGAAGGAAAATCCTAACCCCTCCAAATAATCACGGTAGTAGTGCGGCAAACACCAACATAGAGGTGTCGATAGGGAGAAGGGCAGGGTAAATGGAGAAAGTGACAAAGGCAAGAAGGACAGGGATGGGGCAAAAGGAGTAAGGCCATCAGGAAATGGAGGTAATGAGTACCAATGCCCATAGTCTGGGCAACAAGTTCCCAGAGCTGATGGCCTTAATGGAAGAGGGATGCCTGGATATCGTAGCAGTCACAGAAACTTGGTACACAGAGAACCATGACTGGGATGTTAACATACCAGGGTACATAACCTACAGGAGAGACAGGCAGGGAGAAGAGGAGGAGTAGCTCTCTATGTAAAGGAAGGGATAAAAGCAACTGAACAAAAAGAGTAAACAGGGAGGAGAGGAGGCACTGTGGGTCACCTTGGAGACTGGAAAGGCACCACAGTCCGCTACAGGGTTGTG
Source organism: Neoceratodus forsteri (assembly GCA_016271365.2). Lineage (NCBI taxonomy): Eukaryota > Metazoa > Chordata > Ceratodontiformes > Ceratodontidae > Neoceratodus > Neoceratodus forsteri. Next base: position 1,135,023,292 of record CM057450.1, on the reverse strand, counting down.
TACAGACCCCCATGTCAGGGGAAGGAATGGACAAGGATATGATAGAAGGCATTCTTAAAATGGCAGAGAAAGGGAGATACTGTTGATGGGAGACCTGAATATGCCAGATGTTAACTGGAGCACATTGCTGCAGCCACATCCAAAACAGGGCCATTCTTGATGCCCTACAGGTGGCAGGCATTAGACCAGCTAGTTTGGAACCCACTCGTGAGGGAGCAGTCTTAGACCTCGTGCTCTCAAGCGGGGGCAGTGAGAGGATCTCAGATCTAGAAGTGGGTTGCCATCTGGACAAGTGACCATCAAACAGTGTGGTTCACGTTAAACTCAGCTACAGAGTCAAGCCATACAAAAGTGAGGGTACTGGACTTTAGGAGGGCTGACTTTGGCAAGATGGGAGAGTGCCTCAGAAAAGCACTAGAAAACAGGCTAGAAGGAGGTGTGGAGCAACAATGGGGCATTATCAAAACTGCCATCGCAGAGGCAACAAGCCTTGTGTGACAAATAAACAAATCAAAACGAAGAAGAAGCCACTATGGTTCTCAAAGAAGTGGCTATGACAGTCAGGAAGAAAAGATAGCATTCCGAAGTATAAGGAACACAGAAGGGCAGGACAGAAGCTGTACCAGTTAAGGCAGAAGGAAGCAGGGAGGGAAGTCAGAATAGCAAAGGCCCAAACTGAGGAAAAGATAGCCAACTCAATCAAGCGGGATAAAACCTTTTATAGATCGTCAATGACGTCAGAAAGACAAGGGAGGGAAGTGAGGCTGAATAGAATGAGCAGTGGGTGGGCAGAGGGACAGTGAAAAGCAGGAATACTGAACGAATATTTCTGCTCAGTATTCACAAAGAGGAGGGAAGTGCCTAATCCAATTAACAGAAGCACTCTTGATAGGGGTGATCCCAGTCCTTTCACAGAAGAAAAGGTTCTGCAAGAACTCCTAAAACTGAAGGTGGACAAGCAATGGGTCCTAATGGAATTCACCCCAGAATTCTAAAAGAATTAAGGGAGGAACTAGTGAAACCACTGGCTACTCTTTAATAAATCATGGGAGGATGGTGTGGTACCTGAGGACTGGAGGAAGGCGGATGTGATTCCCCTTCACAAAAGTGGGACTAAGACAGAGGCAGGAAACTACAGACCTGTCAGTCTGACCTCTGTGGTAGGGAAAGTGATGGAGTCACTTCTGAAGGAAAGAATAGTTGAGTACCTAGAGGCCAGTGGAGCACAGGACCCAAGGCAGCATGGGTTCACAGTGGGAAGGTCATGTCAGACAAATCTAATAGATTTCTTTGACTGGGTGACCAAAGTAGTAGACCAGGGAGGGCTGTGGACATGGCCTACCTAGACTTAAGGCATTTGACACAGTCCCACACAAAGATTAATAGTCAAATTAACCAGCCTGGAAGTGGGACCCAGGGTGGTAGCTTGGGTAAAACATTGGCTGGACAACAGGACACAGAAGGTAATTGTAAATGAGTCCACTCTGAAGAAAGGGGGGTTACTAGTGGGGTACCAGGGGTTCAGTATTGGTCCAGTCCTTTTAATGTCTTCATCAGTGACATTGCAGAGGGACTGGAAGGAAAAGTATGCCTTTTGCAGATGACACAAAGATCTGCAACAGGGTTGATACACAAGGAGGCGTGGAAAGGATGAAAGGGACTTGGCAAGGTTGGAGGAATGGTTAAAGTATGGCAGCTAGGATTCAATGCAAAGAAGTGCAAAATAATGCACCTGGGAAACAAGAACCCAGGGGAAGAATACACAATGGGTGGGAGGTAGTAACAACAACAAAAAAGGAAAGGGACCTGGGGTAATCATATCAGATGACCTTAAGGTTAGCAAGCAATGTGCGAAGGCAGTAGGGAGGGCTGAGGTATACTGGGATGTATAGGGAGAGGCATCATCAGCAGAAAACAGGAAGTTGTTATCCCTCTGTACAGACAGTTGGTGAGACCCCATCTGGAGTACTGTGTCCAGTTCTGGAGACCCCATCTCTGCAAGGACATAGACAGGATAGAGACAGTCCAGAGGAGGGCAACTAAAATGGTGCAGGGTCTGCAAGAGAAGCCGTATGAGGAGAGACTAAAGGAGCTTAATATGTATACCCTTGAGGAAATAAGGGAGAGGGGGGACATGATAGAAACTTTTAAGTACCTCAGTGGAATCAACAAAGTCCAGGAGGGTAGCATCTTTCAGAAAAAGAGACTTGCAAGAACAAGGGGACACAATTTAAAGATAGGGGGCGGTTCAGGGGCAATGTGAGGAAGTATTATTTCACAGAGAGGGTAGTGTATGCATGGAACAGCCTTCCTGAGGAGGTTGTGGGGTCTAAAACTGTGGGAGAATTCAAGAATGCGTGGGACAGACATAAGGCAATTCTTGTGGGGGGTAGGAAGAAATGGGCTGTTGGTTAACTAGGATCTGCGGCCTATCCTGTAGGTAGGGAAATGGGCAGACTAGATGGGCCTAGCGGTCCTTATCTGCCATCAAAGTCTATGTTTCTATGCTCAGTGCATCCAAAACCAAGACAGTGCTATTCACATCAAATGATAACCTGATCCTAAATACAACGTCCTGCACTATCTCCACATTTGTAGTTGACCAGCTTGAATTTTTGGACTCTTGTAAATATACTGGGCTCTGTTTGGATAGCAAACTATACTTCACAACACATATTGACACCCTTTGCAAGAAGCTTCAAGCCAGATTTGGATTTTTCCTAATTTATTTTATTGAGGAAATACCACGCTGTACAGGTTCACAAAACATACTGGACACAGGTACAGCAGGTCCTTATTTTCCAATATTTTTACATAATACACAATATCTGGCTAATGCAAGGGTTGACTTATCTAACAAATACATTGTGTGGTATCTACAGTTAGAACAAAATGATACTGATATAACAGTACTGTAGAATCTGTTGCTAAGAGGGTCATAAACTACATAGTGCGTTCTAAAATAGTACTGAACACCAGTGTATGAATGAGAAACACCCACTTTGGTTACTAAAAGGCTCATGAAGATGAAACAATAACATAATAAAACCAGTATTAAAAAACAGCTTTTACGGGAGGGGGGGGGATGATTTATTGGTTCAGTGTAGTTCCTGTTTACGAGACCCTCTCACCAATCTTGGGCTAAAGAATGTATTTTGAATAATGGGCCCTGTAACTTAAAAGTGATAAGGTAATACTGACAAAGCCATAACAAATAGAATAAAGTATAGGGTGGTATGTGGAAAATTCAAGATCTTACTTTCGAAAGGGCTCTTACAATAGGTATTCACATATAGAGCTAAGCTGCCAGGTGTCAGGACCGCATGGACAAATTTCTAGCTAGCAGTCTCTGGCAGGGGACTGCCCCCACATCCGGTGACTGGCGTCATGCGACGTCAGTATAAAGGGGCGGGCCTCCACGCTCTCCTTCCAGTTCTTTCCCACTATCGGCTTGTGAAAGTTTCTCGTGGTAGAACAGCACTCGTCAGTCATTCGTCAGTCTTCAAGTTTTCAAACTTTTTCAACCTATTTTTCGACTTCTCTTCAAAAAATTGCTGTGTATGTCATCTCCGGCACCCTCCGAATCGTATAAGAACAAGTCTGACTCATGTGGTTCTCAACGTCCACACAAGGACGGCCACTTCTTGTACCTCTTCTGTCTGGGCCCAGATCACCCTGTGGAGAAGTGCCAGCACTGCCAGAAGTTCAACTCCGCTACCCGCAAGAGAAGGCAGCAGTCCCTAGAAGCCCATATCCTCAAGAAGAAAATGGTCTCCATGGAAAAAGAGTTAAAAAAGCTTAGGCAGGCATCCACTTCCCCCGAAGGTCGTAAGAAAAAGCGTGACAAGGAGAAGCACAGGGAGAGAGAATCGGATTCCACAGCAGCCGCGACCTCGGTTGGAGTTGCGGCCCTAAAGGTAACATCCCTTACGGGGGATTGCTCCACAACGGCTGTCTTGGTGGTTACCAAGAAGGCATCACCCCTCCCGTCTGGCTTGCGCTCAGGCCCTTTGGGGTCCTCCGCTCCCATGAAGGCCGCTCCTCCCTCATGGCCTTCCGGTCAGAGCGGGTCCGGTAAGTCGGACGTCGGTTCTACCGATGTACACCCAGACAAGGCAGCTATGCCACGTACCTCTTTGGGTGAGCACCCAGCCATAACCCCTTTCGACAAGGCCACCTCTCCTCCTTTGGTAGGGAGTCCGATAAGTCAGACGTCAGCTCCTCCGACATTCACCCAGACATTGCCGATAGGTTGGACGCCAACTCCACTGACGACTGGCTGGCCAAGAAGCCTGTGCCAGACCTTATCGATCAGTCTGGCATCCCAGGTTCTCTGCAACGTCTCACCACGTTGCCCGCTGAGGTCCCTGTGTCCCCCTGACTGACTCCCGGGGATTTTAGCCCTCCTTCCCCGATCGTCACTGAGGACCTTGAGATGCTGCCATCAGGGCTCCCTCCTCCTCCTCTAGACCCCTGATACTGGATCTTCAGACGCCAGTCCTGACGCTGGCTGAGCCAACGCCATTCGGCGTCCCTTTGCCTGATGGAAGACCTGTTCCTTTGTCAGGTCCATCGGACCCACTTGACGGTATGCCCATGCCGGTCCCGACGCCTGCGGGGCCAGCATTTCCATGTTTGTCCTGCCAGCAGGGCCTCTGCCAGGTCTCTGCTCCATCAGAGCCCCTGGTGCCTGGATACCTGACACCGCAGTACCCGGTCCCTCAGTATCCGGCGCCGCAGTACCCGACGTTGCAATATCTGGTGCTGCAGTACCCAACACCTCATTACCCAATGCTGGGTTACCCGATGTCTGGTTATGGATACTCCTTTTACGGGTACCCTCAATACCCATATCCCCCACCTCCTCCACCTTCACCACCCACTTCTCAGCCGCCAGCGGATCTGAAGGAGACCTTGGCCTCCTGGTGGGCTGAGGCCAAGGCTCAGCTCACCAGGAGGTCGAGAGTCTTCTCTCTACACCAAACTCGATACTGGATCCCCTACATCGGAGATGGGAGACTCCATCCCCCCACCCGACACCAGCGGCGAGCCCTCTGGTGCCCAAGGCAGGGAGGATATGCGCCCCCAGGAACTCCCCAGAGGGGTCATCCCCCCGGAGGAGTCTTCTTCCTCTTCATCATCTTCTGATTCGGAGTCCGGCCACTCTGATCCCGAAGACGAGCCCCATTCTAGGAACGCCCCAGACCGAGGGATGCTCCGAAGTCCCCTCCGGACACTTCTTTTCTGGAGTTAAGGAAAATCCAGGAAGTTCATCAGTGGCAATCAGTGGAGTCAGACCCAGTGCGTAAAAAACTCGCTGCCCATCTGGATCTGCCCAAGACCGCTCCTACTCTGATCCCACCCTGGATAGAGCCTTACGCAGATCTTGTTTCCACCATTTGGAAACAACCCACTACATTAGCCCCCCCCTTCTGAGGAAGGCGGGCAGGTTATATCAGGCTCCTGAAGGTGTAGACTTTTTAGCCTTCACCCCAAGGTGGATTTGGTCATCATCAGCGCTGCTCACGGCCTCTCCGCCAGTCCTAAACACCTCAGCTCATCTCCACCTGATAAGGAATCTTGGCTTCTGGACCAGTACGGGAAGATCTGTTCCTCTTCTACCCTAGTCATCAGGCCCCTTAACTGTGTTGCAGTGCAGCACATATGTGGGATTTCCAGAAGACCATCCTTAGCCAGGTGAAATCTAAACTGGACTCCCTTCCTGAGTCACAGACTAAATAGAAAGTGGGTGACCTTGTCTGTCCCGCTCGCTCGGCCTGTCAGCATATGTTACGTGCCACTTACGATGTGGTGGACACAGCTGGAAGGAGCTCGGCCTACGGTGTCATGCCTGGCTCCACTTTTCAGGTTTGGTCCCTGAGGTACAATTTGCTATACAGGATGCTCCATTCAGGGGTTAGGTGCTGTTCGGGTTGATGTCAAGGACATCATTACCAAACTGCAGGAGAAGGATACTGCACTCAAGTCTGTCCAGACTATGTACAGGCCCCCTCAAGGGCAGTGGCATCCTTTTCGTCACCAAAACCAACAGACAAAAGCCGCAGGGCAAATGTGCCAGCAAATGTTGGGCCCCTCCAGCAACCAAGACTCCCCCCCAGCAAAAAAGCCGCCAGAGCCTCGGCTGCTGCGCTGCCCCACACCACCTGACTCCCTGCCTCTTCCACTGCCTCTGGAGGTTCCAGAGGAACCAGTAGGGGGAGATTCTCCTCCCATCTGCTGGGTTGGGAGAGGATAACATCAGACGCACGGGTGCTCCAGTTGATATCAGCAGGACACTCAATAGAGTTTCTGCAGAAACTGCCCCGAAGACCACCCCCCCATTCATCCTACCCCCCACAACATCTTCATCTGGTCCTAGAGGAAATCATCTCCCTTCTGTCGAAGGCAGCAATAGAGCCAGTCCCCACTCATCTTTGGGGGACAGGTTACTATTCCCATTTCTTCCTAGACCTCAGCTCTCTGAACATGTTCGTGGAGTACAAACACTTCAGAATACTCTCTTTGCAGAGCCTTCAACCTCTACTTCAGCTAGGACAGTGGCTATATGCTCTGGACATGCAGGATGCCTACTTGCATATCCCCATATGCCCTTCCCACCACACATTCCTTCGGTTTTGTTTTCAGGGGGACCACTACCAATTCAAGACCCTCCCATTGGGTCTTTCCTCACCCCCCCCAAATGTTCACCAAATGCCTGTCGGTGGTAGCGGTCCACCTGCATACCCAGGGAATACAGGTATTCCAGTACCTGGACGATTGACTCCTGGGGGCCTCATCCAGGGAGGAACGCCTGCACTCCCTTTCCCTTACCCTGCAGGTTTTTACCAGCCTGGGTATCACCATCAACCAAGCCAAGTCCCACCTGATCCCTTGCCAATGCCTCCAATTTATAGGGGCAATTCTGGACATGACCACCAGCAAAGCCTTTTTCCCCCCAGACAGGGTAGTCACCCTTCAGACTCAGGCTCGTCTTCTGTCCGGCTGCAGGAGGGTCAGAGCCAGGTCAGTCCTCTGCCTCCTCAGGCTAATGGCAGCTGCCATTCCGACAGTCCTGTTCGGACGACTCCATATGAGAATCTCTCAATGGATGCTTTGGTTGCAGTGGGACCAGACCAGGGACAATCTAGACCAAGAGGTACTAGTTTCAGATCCCATGATTAGGGACTTGCAGTAGTGGATGGTTCAGGAGAACCTGTGCCTGGGAGTTCACTTCTGCATCGATCCCCCTTCCCAGACGTTGACGACAGATGCGTCAGGAGAAGGCTGGAGTGCCCATCTAGGGTCTCACAGGACTCTGGGCAGCTGGTCCAAGTTCAAGCAAATCCTGCACATAAATGTGCTCGAACTGAGGACAGTCCTTTGTGCCTTTCAAGCTCTCTCTCCTTTCATCCCTCCTGGTCATTTTCTCATTTAATTAGACAACATGTGCATAGTCTGATACCACAACAAACAGGGAATAACACGTTCCTACCCCTTGTGCCGGGAAGCGATGAGAGTCTGGCATTGGGCAGCCCAACATCACCTTCACGTGACTGCATTTCACATTCCGGGAGTGAAAAACACACTGGCAGACAAACTCAGTCAGTCCTCAGCCAGGTCCCACTAATGGGAGTTAGATCAGTCAGTCATAAACGACATCTTTCAGCAATGGGGAACACTTCAGATAGACATTTTCGCCTCTCCCCAAAACGCAAAACTTCCAGCCTTCTGCTCGCTCGCTCCAGAGTGAGACATTTTTTGGCGGGATGCTCTGTCTCTCGGTTGGAGGGACAGATTTATTTATACCTTCCCTCCCATTCCCTTAATTCCGAGGGTCCTGAACAAACTCAGATCGGAAGGAGCTCGAATGATTCACATAGCTCCCTTCTGGCCCAGGCAAGTTTGGTTCTCTCCTCTGCAACAGTTTTTAGAGGACCCTCCTCTTCCTCTGTCGCAGCAATTGTTGACCCAGGATCAATGGACCCTTGTTCATCCAGGTCTCAAATCCCTTCATCTCCATGCGTGGCTCCTGCAGACGTAGCTAAAGCCCGCTTTTGAGTCTCTCCTTTAGTGGTGGACATTTTGGTGGAGGTCAGGAAGCCTTCCATCAGGTCCACCTACGCTATGAAGTGGAAACTGTTTTCTATCTGGGCAATTTCGAAAGACTTTGAGCCTTTCTCGTGCCCAGTCAACAAAGTTCTGGAATACATGCAACACTTCTTCGAGCTTGGTCTCAGCTATTCCTTGTTGAAAGTCCACATGGCAGCTATCTCAGCCTACCATATTCCCTTTGGAGACAGGCCTTTTGCTCAGTTAGAAGTCTCTGAGCCTTTCCTCAGAGGGGTTCTCCATTTGAGACCCCCACATCTTCATTCCTGCCCCTCCATGGGACCTGAATTTCATTCTGGAGAAGCTTACTCTGCCTCCCTTCATGCCGGCAGCAGCAGCTGATTTGAAGTTCCTTTATTGGAAGACACTCTTCCTAGTGGCCATTACTTCTGCCTAGTGAATTTCCGAGCTTCAGGCCTTAATGTGTAAAATCCCGTACTTGATTTTTCACAAGGAGCGTGTGGCTCTACACACCAACCCTAAGTTTCTCCCTAAGGTGGTGGCTGAATCTACATTGAAGCTATTGAGCTACCCACTTTCTTTATGCAACACTTCAATCAAGGGGAGTACCTCTTGCATACTTTGGATGTTCACAGAATCCTGAAATACTACACAAACCGGACTAAGGATCTCAGGAAGACCGATCAGCTTTTTGTCTCTTTTGCTCAACAAAAAGAGAAGGCAGTGCTGTTTCCAAGCAATGCCAATCAGAATGGTTGCCGAATTGTATCACTTTCTGTTATGACAAGTACAAGACCCTTCCAGGTCAAATCAGATGTCACTCCACCAGAGGAGTAGCTGCCTCTGTGGCTTGTTTCAAAAATGTGTCAGCGGCAGATATCTGTGCAGCTGCAACTTGAACTTCTATCCATACCTTCATGAAACACTACAGTTTGGACATCTTCTCTCGCTGTAGAGCAGGCTTCGGGTTGGCTGTCCTACAAGGTCTCCTTTCATGAGACACGTTCAGCCCTGAGGTTCCATGCTATGGATTACAGTCCTCCTCCCGAGTGCTTTTCCTTGCTCCAGACTGCTTGGGACTCAGTCCTATATGTGAATACCACTGCAAGAGCCCTCTCGAAGTAAGACAGTACAGTTACATAAGAACTTACCGTAACAGTAGATCTTCAAGAGAGGCTCTTGCAGTAGGTATTGCCTTCCCGCCCTCCATCCTCCTAAGTTTTCTTTGCTTCATTTCCATGGGGGGAAATATCCTCTTCTCTCTCGTCTTGCCTCTTTTGGCCTTTGGCGGGAAAGAACTGGAAAGCGGTCATGGGGGAACACCCCTTTATACCAACGTCACATGATGCCGGTCACCTGACGTGGGGGCGTCCCCCGCCAGAGACTGCTACCTAGAAATTTTTCCATGGGGTCCTGACGTCTAGCGGCTTAGTCCTCTATGTGAATACCTACTGCAAGAGCCTTTCTCGAAGATCTACTGTTACGGTAAGTTCTTGCGTAACTATACTTTTTTACTACACCACCCCATGTTTTATTTTATATAATTGCTGGGTTTTGTTTTTTTGGTGTAGCCGTGATCCAGCTGGGTTTCAGGATTGTCAGTGATCGGACGCCACTGCTTGAAGAAAGCTTGTCTTTTTTTTTCTTTTTTTTTTTTCTAAGAGGAGGCAGGCCTTTGTTTTTTTTTTTTGTTTTTTTTAGTTCTTGTACTTGCTGTGATGCATGGCTAACTGGTTACGATTACTGTATGATATTGATATTATAAATAAATGGTCAGTGTATGAAATGTCAGTCTGTGAGATTTGGCTCTTTTAAATTACAAGGTGTCAGCAGCTGAAATCACAGTATGTATTACACTGACCAGGAGATTTCTGCAATATAATTAACTTCCTTGAGAAATTGCATTTTATGGCCTTTTTATGATCTCATGCTTTTGAAGTTGGAAACGAAATATACATTTTATTACATCAGGAAATAACGTCATTTAGCTGATTCCTGTTTGCTACCTCACACCTGGGTGACTGTGCAGGGTTGTAAACCTCAATGGAACTGGTTGAACAAAGACTCATAATTTGGGAAATGGGCTTTTGCTGATGTTCACATTATTTAAAATACCTCCTGGTAGGGAATCATGTTTGTAATTTTATATTCTAAGAAGGAGCTAGATGACTCACTGAAGGGGTGTGGAGACACAGAGTTTAAAACTGATACGTGTGTCTGAAATTAGAATATATCTTTTCGGGCTCTTAAGAAACAACGCTCTCTGATCTAACTTTAAAGGCACTTACAGAGATAATACATTAGATAGAAAATATCTAAATTTATTGTGGTAGGAGTTTGTTCTGTAGTTTTCCTTTTTTTTTTCTTTTATATGATTGTGATGTTCTTTGATATTTGTTCTGTATTTTATCTTACTGTTTTTATCCATTTTTAGTAAATATTTTCTTAAGATACTGTCTGGGTCTCCTCAGTCATTTTTTGCATGTTATTGCTGAATGGATATTAAGTCTGACGACTGTTCAAGGGCTTGATAATGTTACTAAGCTTGGTAAAAGGTAGAAATATACCTAAGGTCTCTTAAGAGTTTTAAGGATTCATTTTGGATACCTGGTTAGATGCCCTTAGGAGAAAGATATATTGCATCCCCTGAAGATAATACTATCTGAGCCTGTACATTTAGATATGCTAGCATAAGGTTCACAGTTTGAATCCCCCCAGAACTTGAGACTAAAGGTGATTCAGACCCAAAAGTAGACAGGAGGGTTACCCTATCTGTTACCTGTTCACACTATTGCGCTGTGAGGTTGGCACTGTGGGAGCAAAGGGCCTGACCTGCAGAGTGTGCTAGTGACAGATTTGGTTGGCAGCGGTGCGATAAATTTGGTAACTCAAGCTTTAACTGTTCAGTGCGTCAGCTTAATACTGTACAGATCACTTGCAAAATAAGACAGTGATTTATTTTTAAAAGAGAAAGCAGAACGATATCATTTTGCTTACAGTCAAAATTCCTACCTGTTTTTTTTTTTTTTTTTTCAACGTTCAAGTTAGAGTAGCCGTAGTTAGGGAAGAATATGGCTTCCAGCTACATTGAGCGCTCTGCAGACTACCTAAAGCAGTTGTGCAAGGAGAGAGGAATCATGCATGAGGGGAGAGCCACCAAGCAGAACCTCGTGGACGCTCTGATGGCCGCTAATGCCCAGAGTGTCGAGTCCACAGACTAGGGCCCGGATATTCAGTCTGCGCCAGGCTGTGGCGCAAGCCTGAGCGTAGTGCAAATGGGCTGCGCAGGGGCGTTGACAGGGTGATATTCAACGGAGCTGTGCCATGGCACAACATCGCTGAATATTGCACCCTGGCCACCCCGCAGTGCGCATAGCGCAAGTGGCCAGAATGGAGCAGGGGGATGCGCTAGCACAAGTTCTGTTGTGCTAAGTGCAACAACCACGATATTCAAAAGTGCACATGCAAATGGGGCCCTAATGCATGCAAGGCGCAGATGGGGCCATTTGCATGTCATTATAGCCCCATTTGCATGCAGGTGCGCCGATCCCTGGTGATTTGCGCCTGGCACACTGCCAGGCTGCAGCCGTCAGGGACCGATGCCCCCTGCACAGCGCGGCAATGTGCCCCACTGCCCGATCGCGGGCATATTTAGGTTTAAATTATCGTCCAATTTCCCTGGTGGTCCACATGGACCACTCGCAGCCCAGTCGTGGGCTACAATATGAAAATAATTTGTCCAGTATCCCTGGTGGTCCAGTGGACCGCTCGCAGCCTGATCGCGGGCTTAAGAATCAACTCAGTTGTTCCATATCCTTGGTGGTCCAGTGGACCACTTGCAGCCCGATCACGGGCTTAAGTTATAATGTAAATGTCCAATATCCCTGGTGGTAGAGTGGACCGCTCGCAGCCCGATCGCGGGTGTCAGTAACACATTAATGCTACAGCAACCAAACCCTGGTGGTCTAGTGGTACCCCCCTCTCCACCCACCCACTGAGCCCCACCGCCCGCTTCCGCCAGTGGCAGGCTACAGCTCCCCACCCCTTACCGCCCGCCCGCCGCTGACTGACACTCACGTAGGGGCTGTACGCCCGCTGGTCCACAGCATGAGCCAGTGGGCATACAACCCTACCGACGGTGTCAGTCAGCAGGTCGGGCGGCAAGCGGTGAGCTGCCGCCCGCCGCTGACCGGGGAGAGCGGGGGGGGCCAGTGGAGAGGGGCTACCGCTAGACCACCAGGGTTCGGTTGCTGTAGCGTTACTGTGTAACTGACACCCGCGATCGGGCTCCGAGTGGTCCACTGGACCACCAGGGATATTGGACATTTACATTTTAACTTGTGCCCGTGATCAGGCTGCAAGTGATCCACTGGACCACCAGGGATATTGAACATTTACATTTTAACTTATGCCTGTGATCGGGCTACAAGCGGTCCACTGGACCACCAGGGATATGGGACGACTGAGTTGATACTTAAGCCCGTGATCGGGCTGCAAGCGGTCCACTGGACCACCAGGGATATTGGACATTTACATTTTAACTTGTGCCCATGATTGGGCTGCAAGAGGTCCACTGGACCACCAGGGATATTGGACATTTACATTTTAACTCATGCCTGTGATCGGGCTACAAGCGGTCCACTGGACCACCAGGGATATGGGACGACTGAGTTGATACTTAAGCCCGTGATCGGGCTGCAAGCGGTCCACTGGACCACCAGGGATATGGGACAATTGAGTTGATACTTAAGCCCGTGATCGGTCCACTGGACCACCAGGGATATGAGACATTTATATACTTCTACATATGCCCGCGATCGAGCATGGGGGGCACCGCCACGAAGGTGCAGCCGGAGCTTGGGTGGCCACCCACATGTGGCAGCTGCCGTGTGCGCCCTGCAATACAGCAGCTCACCTGTGGGTGGCTAGCCGTTCCTTTTTGGGGGGGGCTCACTTGTTTGCAGCGCAGGTAGGGGTTGTGCATGCATGGGCTTAGCACATCCCGGGCTGAATATCCGGATGTGCAGAGTATGCATGGGCACACCCCCCCCACCTGCGCTGCATACATTACTGATGCGCTCCGGTGCATCGGGATTTGTGCCAGGCACAATCCCCGTTTGAATATCGTGCCGGGGCGCATCAGTGGGTTGCGCATGGCGCAACAGTGTTGCTCCATGCGCAACCCTTCTGAATATCTGGGCCTGTGACTGTAAAGGACCAAACTTTGGATGTGGAGGGGCCAGTGGCCAGTGCATTGTCCAGATCCAGTGAGGAGGGCAGCAGGGCCAGTGCAAGCCAAGGGCCAAAGCAGCAAGGGAAGATCACCAGCATTCTGGACCCAGAAGCAATCAGGCTGCAGATTGAGTGGCGCAGGATGGAGCCTGAGTTCCAGAGAGGAGAGAAGAGAAGCGAGAGCAGCAAGCTGCAGAGGAGAACAGGGAGCGAGAACAGTGAGAAGCTGACCTGGAAGAGCATGAGTGCCAGAGGCGACATGAACTGGAGAAGCTGTGACTCCAACCACCAGCACCAGAGCTGGTAAGTGGCTTGGGTTTAACTGGAACTACAGAACTGGGTTACAAATTAAATTGCAAATTGATAGCTGAATTTAAAGAGGGAGAGGATATGGATGCCTTTTTAAATTCCTTTGAAAAAGTTTGTATTCAGGCAAAGATTCCTAATGGGTACTGGAGCTTCCAGTTATCCCTGCTACTTACCGGAAAAGCTCTGGCTGCATTGGGTCAAATGGACAATGAGGACAATAATGATTACAGCAAACTTAAAGCTGCGCTTTAAAAAAAGTTTGATTTAACTGCAAAACCATACAGAGCTAAATTCCGTAAGCTGAGGAGAAGCCCTGACATGAGCTTCGAGGAGCTAGGCACGGAACAACGTCAGTGTTAAAAACGTTGGTGGGAAGGAATTAAAGCAAACTCTGTAGATAAAATTGAAAATGCTATATTGTTAGAACAGGTTTTTTTGGGGCATGCCCAGCAGAGCTGAAAACCTGGATGGAGGACCGAGATCTCAAAACAGTGCAAGAGGCTGCCGAACTCTCGGACTTCTATGCCAAGAGCAGACCTGCTCTGAGAGCAAATGGGGTGCACATGGCAGCGCAGAAAGGGGAAACGCACCTTCAGGGCAGCTAAAATCCTCACTGCCTCTACCAAAACCAGTTATCCCCAGGTTTCAAAGAAAAGATTTTTCTGAGAAAAGAACGAATGTTGGGTTTACATAGAAACTGGGCATATTGCCAGACAGTGTCCCAAAAGGACGAGCAATATGCAAATTGGGGCTTGGAAAGAAGTGGGTTGTTTGTGTGTCCCTGGAAGCATGCCTGTGAACATGAGGGAACACATGCACCCAGCCACTGTGAATGGTGAACAGACACAAGGGTTGAGACACAGGGGCATCCCTGACATTGGTAAAAGGGGATCTGGTAGAGCCTGGTCAGCTTATACCCAATAAATTTGTAGCTGCAGAAGGGTTTACTGAGAGGAGACCACATTGCCACTCGCTAGTGTTCTCCTAGACTGGGGTGAAACGGGGAACTGTGCAACAGGTCTCTGTAGTCAAAACTTGAGCAGTTGATGTCATCCTTGGCAACAGTCTCAAACAGGAGATGGTGTGTGTAGTTACCCATAGCCAAGTGGCAAGTGAAAATTGTCGTTCCCTGGACCCCATAGAAGCCACTGTGGAAACCACTGGGAAGCTGGTTCCCCAGCCTGTGTCTCCTGATATGGAGACTAATGAAAAGGGGGTAGAAATGTCCCCAGTAGCAGTTAACCAAACAACTATGGAGGGTTACTCCAATTGTCAGAGGATTAGGGATGACAGTGATCCGGAGTGCCCTGACACTAGAGCTAGGGACCCTAGTTTAGATACCGACGGGGACCTGTCCCATGCCTTGGGAATGTGTAAGGAGTTTGCAGCTGCTCAGAAAAGTGACCCTAGTGTAGAGAAGCTGAGGGCTTGGGCAGACTGTGATGGAGCACAAGGAGGTGACGGCAAACATAAAGTTTATTGGAAAAATGGACTGATGAATACTCAGGATGCTAAGACAGAGGGAGGGGTGATAGGCATGCAGCTTGTTGTTCCCCAAGGGTACTGTGAGCAGTTGCTCAAGACTGCACATGATATTCCCTTGTCTGGTCATTTGGGAATCACGCGCACTATGCAGCAGTTCACCCAGAATTTCTGTTGGCTTAACTTCACCCAGCAGGTGAAGGAGTATTGCAGGTCTTGTCACCGGTGCCAAGAAATAGGGAAGTGGGTAAGAAAACTCAAGCCATCCTAATTCCATTGCCCATAGTGAAGGAGCCATTCCAGAGGGTGAGAATGGATATTGTGGGGCCTTTAAATACCACCAGCTCCTCCGGGAAGAGGTTCATCCTGACTGTGGTGGATTATGGCACCCGGTATCCAGAGGCAGTTGCCCTATCCTCACTGAGGACAGACAGATTGGCAGATGCCTTACTAGGGATTTACTCCCGTGTTGGGTTTCTGCAGGAGGTTATCACCGATCGAGGGGGTTCCTTCATGTCGGACCTGATGAAATGTTTGTGGGAGAAGTGTGGGGTGGTGCAGAGATGCACAAACCCTTATCACCTGCAAGCCAATGGGCTTGTGGAAAGATGTAATGGTACCTTAAAGTCAGTGCTCCAAGTGTTTGCTGAACAGCATGGGAGGGACTGGGAGGAATACCTTCCCCACCTGTTGTTTACATACAGGAAGATGCCCCAAGAGTTGACCAGGTTTTCTCCCTTCGAGCTCTTATATGGACGCCGGGTATGTGGGCCCCTAGACTTGATCTGGGAGGACTGGGAAGGCAAGCATGCCACCCAGGGAACTATCATAGTGGATTACGTTCTTAGGTTTAGGGAAAAGCTGAAGGAGCTTATGGGGACAGCCCAGAGCAACCTGGCAGCTGCCCAGCAGAAACAAAAAGTGTGGTATGACCACTGAGTCAGAGCTCACTCGTACATGGTGGGTCAGGAAGTCATTGTCCTTATCCCGGTCTGAAAAGACAAGCTGCAGGCTGAGTGGGGAGGACCGTACAAAGTAGTCAGAAAGGTAAATGACGTGAACTATATCATAGAATTACCTGACAGAAGACGTACTGAAAGAATGTTCCATGTCAACATGATGAAGCCATATGCTAATAGGGCTGACGTAGTGTTTGCAGTGTGTAGTCCTGGGGAGGGAACGAATGAAGGAGATCCCCTTCTGGACTTGCTGGAAGAAAGCAAGTGGGAGTCCTCTGTGGAGGCAGTTAAATTGTCACCCCAGCTGACCCTGGACAAGATCCAGGAAGTAAGGGAGGTTTTAGCAGACTTTGCCCCCTATTGTTAGTGCCAAGCCTTGACTAACCCCCTTAGCAATGCACAATGTGGAGACAGAGACACAGATGCCCATACTATGGACAACATATCAGGTGTCAGAGGTGGTCCAAAAGGATATTAGGAGGGAGGTGGAGGAAATGCTGGATTTAGGGGCAATCCAGAGATCCCACAGCCCTGGGCCTCACCCATAGTCCTTGTGCCCAAGCCAGATGGCTCTACTCGTTTCTCTGTGGACTATTGTGGACTGAATGCAGTCATGAAGTCAGATGTCTACCCGATGCCCCAGATGAACGAACTTCTGGACAAGTTGGGAGGGGCGACCTACCTTACGACTATTGACCTGACAAAGGGGTATTGGCAGGTAGAGTTAACTGACAGAGCTAGAAAGAGTCAGCCTCCATCACTCCGATAGGTTTATCTGAATTGAAAGTAATGCCTTTCGGAATGAACATCACCCTGGCCACTTTCCAAAGGTTGGTGAACCAGGTGTTAAATGGTGCTGAGGAGTATGCCGTGGCATACTTGAATGACATTGCCAGCTGGGAGAGGAACACCTGTCCCACCTTAAGGAAGTGCTGGGCAGGATACAGAGGGCTGGGCTCACTGTCAAAGCTGAGAAGTGCCAGGTGGCCATGGCTGAAGTGGCATACCTCGGGCATGTTGTAGGCCGGGGACAGCTCTGTCCCAACCAAGCAAAAATAGAGGTGATCAAGGCATGACCCAGACCAGAAACGCAGAAGCAGGTCAGGAGTTTTCTAGGGACAGCAGGGTACTATAGGAAATTTGTACCCAATTACAGTGCCCTGACTGCTCCTCTATCTCACCTGGCTCAGAAAAAGATGCCTAAGAAAATTACCTGGGAACCAGCTTGTGAAAAAGCCTTTGCCAGACTGAAGGAGGCACTGTGCAGTGCTCCTGTATTGACCAGTCCTGACTATAGCAGACCCTTTATAGTCCAGACTGACTCCTCAGCTGTGGGTATTGGGGCAGTATTGAGTCAGACATCCAACCAAGGGAAGGTCACCCCATAGTGTACCAGAGTAAAAATTTTCTTTCCAGGAAGCAGTCTTACTCTACTGTGGAAAAAGTGTCTTGCCATATTGTGGGCCCTAAAGAAGTTAGAGCTATACTTATACGGGCAGCATTTTGAGGTACAAACTGACCACAACCCCCCTGGTTTGGCTGACACAAATGGGAAAAACTAATGGTAGACTCCTAAGATAGAGTCTTGCCTTGTAAGGGTATGACATGATGATCTTACGTAGGGCTAGAGCAACCAATCAGAACATAGATGGTTTGTCACGTCTATATAAGGAGTGAACTGACAGGGAGCTCATCCCATGCAGGGGATAGGGCCCCCAAATTCAGTCTAGGTGGGGAGGATTGTGACGCTTGGCCAGCTGGTTATGATTATTGTATGATATTGGTATTATAAATAAATGGTCAGTGTCTGAAATGTCAGTCTGTGAGATTTGGCCCTTTTTAATTACACGGTGTCAGCAGCCGAAATGACAGGATGTATTACACTGACCAGGAGATCTCTGTAATGTAATTAACTTCCTTTAGAAATTGCATTGTATGGCCTTTTTATGACCTCATGCTTTTGAAGTTGGAAACTAAATGTACATTTTATTACATCAGGAAAGAATGTTATTTAGCTGATTCCTGTTGGCTACCTCACACCTGGGTGACTGACTGCAGGGTTGTAAACCTCAAAGGGGCTGGTTGATGAAAGACTCGTAATTTGGGAAATGGGTTTTTGCTGATGTTCACATTATTTAGAATACCTCCTAGTAGGGAATCAAGTTTGTACTTTTATATTCTAAGGGGGAGCTAGATGACTCACAGAAGGGGTTTGGAGACACAGAGTTTAAAGTGATACGTGTGTCTGAAATGTAGAATATATCTTTTTGGGCTCTTAAGAAACAAAGCTCTCTGATCTAACTTTAAAGGCACTTACAGAGATAATACATTAGATAGAAAATATCTAAATTTATTGTGGTAGGAGTTCGTTCTGTAGTTTTCCTTTTTTTTTCTTTTATGTGATTGTGATGCTCTTTGATATTTGTTCTGTATTTTATCTTACTGTTTTTATCCATTTTTAGTAAACATTTTCTTAAGACACTGCCTGTTTCTCCTTAGTCATTTTTTGCATGTTATTGCTGAACGGATATCAAGTCTGATGACTGTTCAAGGGCTTGATAGTGTTACTAAGCTTGGTAAAAGGTAAGAATATACCTAAGGTCTCTTACAGAGTTTTAAGGATTCATTTTGGATACCTGGTTAGGTTCCCTTAGGCGAAAGATGAATTGCATCCCCTGAAGAGAATATTATCGGAGCTTGTACATTTGGGTATGCTAGCATAAGGTTCATAGTTTGAATCCTCCCAGAACTTGAGACTAAAGGTGATTTGGACCCAGAAGTAGACAGGAGGGTTACCCTGTCTGTTACCTGTTCACACTATTGCGCTGTGAGGTTGGCACTGTGGGAGCAAAGGGCTTGACCTTCGGAGTGCGTTTGTGACACTTACCACCAAGTATGAATGGTGGTCTGGTGTCTGGCTGTTGAGTTATTTTTTTGATGCGGAAGAGCAACAGCGGGTGGTGGCGCATGCATAGAGCAAGGGAAACCCGGCACACGTTTGTCATAATAAACGCTCCTTTATTACGGCAGATTATGGCATGGGTTTCCTTATAGGAAAAAACAAATGCCATTAATTATAATGCATTTGTAGCGTTGTGGAAAAATTACATTTAGTAAATTATCAATTACAAATACTTAGAAAGGAGACGAACGGAGATGAGGCTGATGGCGGAAGAATTTAATGATTATAACAATCACAGCGAGAGATTACAAGTGGTACATCCTTCATTCTTCATTCTTCAAACTAACAGTGTATGGTGGCTTGCTTATATAGTGGAAGACAGTATTATTATTTCCTATGGTTGTCTATGATTGGTCCAAGACAAATACAAACATCAACTTAAAAGGCAATTCTCCTTTTAGTACATGTATGAACTTATCTCTGGTCAGCACAAATGTATAGATAGTGTAAATTATATTACTATATAAGGCTAGTAATAGTTGTCATTACCAGTTACCAAGGTCTAGGAGGAAGAGATAGATTTGGACTTAAGAATGTGCATTCAAGCATTTTAGCCTGTAGTCAGAAGGGTAACTTGAACTCTATCCCTGTATTTTTGTCTTCGCAGACACTTAAGACACCTGTTTTCTATTACTCACATGGTCAATACAAATATCAAAAGGCACTTTAATATTGCAACTTGTGGCTTATTTTGTCTTGTGGCTTTACAAGTTTTATATGATCCAGCTTCATAGGTCAATATTTGTTACACAAACACATTATGTTTTAGACCAAAATGAGGTTAGCCTGAAATATTGGGACACGCTTCTTTATCCCTTGTTACACATTTAATAGATGTATGCCAGCAGATTGGTTGACTATTGCTCTGCTAGATTTTTACCAAACAAAAACGCAAGCAAAACCAGGTTTGACATATACTTTCTGTTTGAAAACTTACAGATGTCAGATGACTCGTTTGATGGCATCCGGAATTTTGTGGGACAGCTGAATGAGTTGTGTCAGAAAAACAAAAAGGTTTATACATTTGAACAAGTTGAACAAAGTGGACCATCTCACAATCCAGTGTAAGTAAACTGAAATGTTTACAGTAATATAGAATTTTCTATCGTTTTGATGATTTACTATTATAACATTGTAATGTGTCCTTGTACAGTAGTTAAAAAGTGGAAAAATGTAATCGTAGAGGGGAAGTGGCATGATAAATCCCCCAATGCAGTTCAGCCCACCTCAGCAATGTAGATAAATCTATGGATATTCTGTTTCAGGTCTGCTGTCCACGATTGATTCTTTTCACATCCAGGCCCCATTCTTTAAGCTGCCACTTGGCAGATGACATTTTGCTATTAATTTATGGATTTGACTATCTTTCTGTGTACTCCATCTTACCACATTTTGTTGTTGATATGCATAGAATACTTAAATACTATACATACTGTACAAAGGACTGCAAAAATCCTGGCAGCTTTTTGTTTGCTCCTGGGAAGGAGGGCACTCTAGATCTTCCAGGAATCAATCTGCATCATTTATTACCAGAGGTACAGACCCATACATGGTAATAAATGGTGATGATATTCTGGAAAATCAACAAATACGGTGAGTACACAGTTTTCATTTTCTAAGTGGTTTTTGTCCAGATGGCTAGTGCACTGTGTTATGTTCTGTTTTTTTTTTCTATCCTGTAATTCTGCTCCTCACACTTCTAGTTGTGCCACTGTACATCCATCATTAGGGGCATGGAAAGCCAAAATGGCAGCCAACAGCACCGTAATGGATAAGTATTGTAGACCAGAGTCTGATTAAAAAAAAAAAAAAAAAAAAAAGCAGAAGGTGGGCCAGTACAGTATTGATGGGTATCATTTAACTGAGTGCTCTGAACTGGAAGCACACCATATATAGAGAGACACTTCCATTTCAGTGAATAGGTGTGTCTTTTGGTAGACTTCCTAGCTGCCAGGAAGACATCAGCTACCTGGGGAGAACCCCCAAAATGTGCAGACTTATGTTATCAAAAGGATAGTGATCGGCTCCGGTCTACTTCCCACTCCAGGTCACCACACAAGTTGGCTGCTTCTGGATCTTCCTCCTGTGGGATGTCGATCCCTCCTTCACTGGGAGCCCTCACTATTTCCGGGTTGCCCATGTCTTCAGCTCCTGCCCTTATCACCATCTCAGGCAAAGGTCCATATGGTGTTCTGACATCCCCAACCCCAAAGTCCCTGAAGCTCAGGCCCCCTTTCCCTGTGGGTTCTCAGCCAGGTGGATCGACCTGCTCTTTGGATGGTGGGTCTTGGCTCTCCATACCTCTGGTTTTGGCATTGCCTGTTTTTGGTCCTGCATTCGAGAACAGATGCTTCCATGTGATGCCCAGAGCATGCGCCCACTTCTCCCTCAAGGTTGACTCCACTGTCTTTGATGGGGTCTTCTTCCCCTATGCAGGCGCCTACTGTGCAGGCTGTGTCACTTGACTGTTGTAAGCCCCCTTCTTCTCAGCTGATGCTGGCCACACTGGTGGCTACCCCAGTGGCGCCTTCACCGTTCGTTACTCCTCAGCTGGCACCAGTCACTCCTTTGGGACAGCTGCAACAGACACCCACTACATGGATTCCGGGTCCTTTGAGACTGACTCTGGCTAGCCCTTCACCTTAGGAGCCATCATCCGGTCATTTGGTTCCTCAGGGACTAACACCAGAGCCTGAGAAACCTCGGGGACCGACTGGGGGGATCCTACACCTTCCCACCTGGCACCACCTCCCCTCCTACAGCCCTTGGACTACCTGGGAGTTCATGCAGAAATTGCCTCCTACCCCACCTCTGAAGGAACCTTCACCCTCACCAGTCTGAGTTCTTCCTTCCAGGGGGTTTCAGTGGTGACCCAAGTGCAGTGTCTGGCTATTATTTTTGGCACAATAAAATTAAAAGTTTTTTTTTTACTAGCAGTCTTTGCTTGTGCCATTATTTTGTTGTGTTGGTGAGTGCAACCTTTTGACTTTGGTTTCTTGGTTTGCTACCTGGTTTGCAGCCCCCCGGTTTACAGGTGTACTGCTGGGTTTCATAACCTTGTTTTCGGTTCTTCCTTCCAGTTTCTGGTCTCCCGGTGACAAGGAGGGCCTGTGTAAAAAGCTCGCTGTTCACTGACACCGATCCCAGAATCTGATCCACCTGGGGGGATTCTTCCTCTTCCTCCTCCTCTTCTTCTGCCTCGTCAGGATGAAGGGGGGAGCAGGAATATGGATGGGGGGCCTCAGATGGAGAACCCCTTAGAGAAAGGTCTTAGAGACCTCCAATTGAGCGAAAGCTTTATCTACGAAGGGAACATGACAGGCCGAGATGGCCGCCATGTGTACATTCAGAGAAGAATGACTGAGACCCAGGTCAAACAGATGACGTAAATATTCCAGCAGAAGCCCCACTGAAAAAGAGAAGGGTTCCACGTTCTTGGAAGCAGACAGTGAATCTTTTCCACTTCATGGCATAAGTGGATCTGGTAGAGGATTTTCTGGCCTCTACCAAAATCTCAGCCACTTTGGGAGGCACTCCAAAACGATATTGGACTAAGTCTGCAGGAGCCATGCATGCAGTTGAAGGGATCTGAGGCCTGGATGGACCAGGGTCCCCTGATCCTGGATCAGTAAACCTTGAAACAGAGGAAGAGGAAGAGGAGGATCCTCTGAGAATTGTTGTAGAAGAGAGAACCAAACTTGCCTGGGCCAGAAAGGAGCGATCAGAATCATTCGTGCTCCTTCTGAAGCTAGTTTCTGCAAGATTTGTGGGATAAGTGGAATTGGGGGAAAGGCATAGACGAATCTGTCCTTCCAGTCTAAAGACAGAGCGTCGCTCCAAAAAGCACCTCGCTCTGGAACGAGCGAGCAGAAGACGGGAAGTTTTGCGCTTAGAGGGGATGCGAACAGGTCGACCTGCGGTGTTCCCCAAAGTTGAAAGATATTGTCTAGGACCCCTTGGTCCAGTTCCCACTCGTGAGTCAGAGCAGAACAGCGACTTAACTTGTCTGCCAGGGTGCTGTCGACACCCGGAACGTGAACTGCCGTGAGGTGAAGGTCGTGTTGTGTTACCCAATCCCAAACCCTCACTGCCTCCCTGCAAAGAGGGTAGGACCGAGTCCCTCCCTGTTTGCTGATGTACCACACCACACACATGTTGTCCATCTGGACGGCTAGGTGGCCGGGAAGGACGTAATGGTGAAGGGCTTGGACAGTGTACAACACCTCTGTCCGGCATTCTGACGCCCGGTGACCGCCCTTCGGGTCCTCTGTTTGGGCCATCGGGGGCTGAGGACACAATCCTTCCCCCAGGACTGATGCTTCCCACCCGCTCCGCCCAGGGAGCCGATGCCTGGTCCATCCACTTCCCCTTCAGGGCCTTCTGTGGGGCCATCGGAGCCTCTGACGCCGGGTTACCGGATGCCAGGGTATCCGATCCGACGCCACAATACCAGGCACCCTCTTACCCAACACCGACCTACTCAGGTCCAGGTTTTCCTCCGTTGGGCTTTGGGTACCCGTTCTATGCATATCTGGATTACCCTCCTCCGGCCTTGCCACCTCCTCAGGTGGATCTGAAGCAGGTCTTGGCCTCCCGTTGGGCGGAAGCCAGGTCTCAGCTGACATTGGAGGTGGACAGATGCTGCCAAGCACCAACGCCAGCCCCGACGTCGGACCCAGATCACCCTCCCCATGGCCTCCCCACCCCGGCGCCCGTTCCTATCCTGGGGGATTTAACGGCCAGGGGTTTCAGGGAATACATCCAGCCTGTTGACTCCTCCAGGTGGATAGACATCCCCCTGCCCAGCAGGGATTCTTCCAGTTTGTCTTCTTCAGACTCTGAGGAAGGCTATCCCTCCGGGTTCGAGGAGGATCCACACATACTGGAGGCTCCTAAGCCGAAGAGTTCCCCGAAATCACCTCTCGAGGACCCTTCGCCTCAGGATCTTCTGCAGAAGATCCAGGCTGCCCATAACTGGAAGTCTGTGGATCAGGATGTTCAGCGCCAGCGCCTGACTGAACACCTGGACCTCAAGGATGTTCCTCCCATGCTTATACCGCTTTGGTTGGAGCCCCACGAGGACTTGGTCACTACCATTTGGAAGCAGCCCACATCCCCCACATCCTTGGCCATGGTGGCCCACAAGGCAGACAGACTTTATCAGCCCCAGAGGATATAGGGAGTTTCTGAATTCCCAACCCAAGGCCGACTCTGTCGTTATCAGTGCGGCCTTCGACAGGACAGCTAACCCAAAACACTTCAGTCCGGTTCCCCCCGATAAAGACTCCAAAGTCATGGACCAGTTTGGTAGGAAGATTTTCTCTTCCTCTAATCTGGCATTACGTGCCTTCAACTATGTAGGACACATGGGGGACTTTCAGAAGTCTGTTCTCACCCAGTTGGCCTCCAAATTGGACTCCCTTCCGGAATCTCCTTTGAAACAGGAGTTAGGGGAGCTGGTTAGAATGGCCCGTTCTGCCTGTCGACACATGCTTAGGGCCATGTATGACACAGTGGACTCGACCAGCCGCTCTTCTGCCTGTGCCGTTGGCCTGCGCAGACACTCCTGGCTCTGACTTCCTGGTCTGGCGCAGGAGGTTCAGACAACAATCATGGACGCCCCCTTCAGAGGTTCTGTCTTATTTGGGGGCGGCACTAAGGACATACTCGCCGAGCTTCAGGATAAGGGCCAAGCCCTGAGGTCTGTGAGGGGCATGTATTACAAGCCCCAGTCCCAGAAGCGGCTCTTTTGTTGCCAGGCCAGGACCCAGAGCAAATCTTGGCCGTCCCCCCCACCCCCGTCGCAAAAGAGGGGCCACCACGGCAGTCTGGGCTTCCCAGCCCGCCACCTCCTGACTCCTTGCCTCTTCCCCTCCGTTTGGCCCCCCCTCCCCCGAGGAGTTGGTGGGAGGGCAGTTCTCCCGCCACCTCTCTGAGTGGGAGAGGTTAACATTTGATTCTTGGGTGCTCCAGCTGATTGCTTAGGGGCACTCAATAGAGTTCCTCTGTCCTACTCCTCGCAGACCCCCTCCCAGATCCTCATACCCCGGTCCATCTTCTGCCGGTCTGGGAGGAGATCATTTCCCTTCTGCAGAAGGAAGCGCTGGAACCTGTTCCCTACCAGTTTCAAGGGGCGGGTTACTATTACCACTTCTTCTTGGTTCCCAAGAAGACGGGGAATCTGAGACCCATTCTAGACCTCAGCTCCCTCAATCTATTTGTGGCCCACAAGAGGTTCAGGATGCTCTCTCTTCAGAATTTCCTACCTCTCCTCAAGGAGGGTTTGTGGCTCTGCACCCTGGATATGCAGGACGCTTACCTCCACAACCTTGTCCATCCTGCCCTCTGCAGGTTCCTCTGGTTCTGCTTTCAAGGGGAGCACTTTCAATTCAGGGCCTTGCCCTTTGGACTGACCTTGGCTCCCCGGATGTTTACCAAATGTCTCGCAGTGGTGGCAGCCCATCTGCGCACCGTCAGTGTCCAAGTGTTTCCATACCTGGATGACTGGCTGATCGCAGCTCCCTCTCAGGAGGACCCGAGTGCCTCGTTATCCCTAACTCTGGATGTTTTCTCCTAGCTAGGCATTACAATCAGTGCAGCCAAATCCTGTTTGTCCCCCACTCAGCGTTTAACATTTATTGGGGCAGTGCTTGACACCACTTTGGGCTGAGCCTTCCTTCTCCCAGAGCAAGCGGAGACTCGCTGCTTTTCCGCCCGATCCTTGGTGGCCCTGAAGCTCGTCCCCACCCGTCACGTCCTTCGGATGCTTGGGCTTATAGTGGCAGCCATCCCCATGATTCCCCTGGCCAGACTGCACATGAAGGTCCTACAGTGGTCCCTCAGAGTCTGGTGGTACCAGGCGGTGGACAACCTGGACCAGGAGGTCCTGATCACGTCTCCCATGGTCAAGGGTCTCCTTTGGTGGACATCCCTGGAGAACCTCTCCAAGGAAATGCCCTTTTGCCCGGAGCTTCCCTCTTTATCTCTGACCACCGACGCATTGGGGATGGGGTGGGAGGGCCCACTTGGGGTCCCACCGGACCTAGGGCTCTTGGTCCCTGGAGGAGACTCATCTTCACATCAGCTTGCTCGAGATGAGGGCGGTCCTTTACGCCCTTCAGGCCTTCCAACACCTTGTTCCTCTGGGTCCCCTTATGGTACACTCAGACAGCATGTCTGTCCTGTACCTAAAGAAACAAGGGGGAACTCGATCCTATCCTCTTTGCAGGGAAGCCATGAGGGTTCGGGATCGTGCGGTTCTCCTGGGCCTAAAATTAACAGCGCTCCATGTCCCGGGATGCCAGAATTGTCTGGCGGATGCCCTCAGTCGGTCTCCAGTGAAGGCACATGAGTGGGAGCTAAAGCAGGACGTCGTACTCTACGTCTTCTCCTGGTGAGGAGTACCCCAGATCGATCTGTTCGCCTCCCCATCCAACGGCAAGCTTCCCATCTTTTGCTCGCTCGTTCCCGGGCCAGACATTTTTTGTCTGGATGTACTGTCTCTATCCTGGAACGGCAGATTCGTCTCTGCCTTTCTTCCAATTCTTTTGATACCCAGAGTTCTGTGCAAGCTGAGGGGAGAGGGCGCAAGGATGATCCTCATCACTCCCCTGTGGCCATGCCAAGCTTGGTTCAGCATTCTGTACCAGGTAGCGATCCTTCTGCCTTTTCTCTGCCCCTCTCACAGGACCTGCTGACCCAGGACCATGGGACTCTGGTTCATTCAGATCTCAAGTCCCTCCATCTACATGCCTGTCTCCTGCTTCGACGTTTCTTCTGAGGTGGCCAATATTCTAGCGGAAGCCAGGAAGCCTTCCACTCGATCTACGTACGCCATGAAGTGGAGGTGTTTCTCCATCTGGGCAGAAGCTCGCTTTCTGGAGCCCTTTTCTTGCCCTGTGGTTAAGATTCTGGACTATCTCAAACATTTTTTTGATTTAGTCCTCAGCTATTCCTCCCTCAAGGTTCACCTTTCGGCCATCTCGGCTTACCACCTCCAGCTGGGAGATAAGTCGGTAGCTCAGTTACAAACTTCCAAGACCTTCCTGAAAGGAGTTCTTCCTCTCAGACTTCCCATCCGTAGTCCAGCTCCTCCCTGGGATCTGAATTTTATCCTAGATAAGCTCATACTGCCACCCTTTGAGCCTGCAGTGGAGGTGGAACTGCGCTTTCTTTCTTAGAAAACCTTGTTTCTTGTGGCTATCACTTCTGCTCGGAGGATATCTGAGCTCCAGGCCTTGATGTGTCATATTACTTGTCTAGTTTTCCATAGGGATAGAGTGGCTCTGAGGACTAACCCCAAATTTCTCCTGAAAGTTGTGGCTGAATCCACCCTCAACCAGTTGGTTGAGCTCACTGCCCTTTTCCCAGGTTATTCCAACTCTGGAGAACACCATCTTCATACCTTGGACGTGCATCGCATCCTAAGGTATTACACCAATTGAACAAAGCATTTCAGGAAAACGGACCAATTGTTTGTTTCCTTCGCTCGTAAGAGGGAAGGTCCCCCTGTTTCCAAACAGTCTCTCCCCAAATGGTTGGCTAACTGCATTACCTTTTTGTTACCACAAATACGGCAAGTCCCTTCCAGGCCAGGCGAAAGGGCACTCCACCCAAAGCATGGCGGCTTCCACCGCAGGCTTCAGAGGCATGTCTGCGGCAGACATCTGTGCTGCTAACACTTGGACCTCTGTCCATACCTTTACCAAACATTACAGCTTGGACGTGGCCTCCCGATGTAGAGCGGGTTTCGGTCTTGCAGGGCATTCTGTCCTTTTTTTCTCTGCCAGACCTTTGTGAACAATATCTCTCTGGTCCTCCTCTCTGGCTTTTCTTTAGATACTGCTGGGACTCAGTCCTACCTGTTAGAACCTACTGCAAGAGCCCTCTCGAAGTAAGATAGTACAGTTATGTGAGAACTTACCGTAACAGTAGATCTTTGAGAGAGGCTCTTGCAGTAGGTACTGCATTCCCTCCCTCCGTTCTCCTGTCTCTTTTTTCCTTTTTCTCCTAGAGACCTCTTTGTCTCCTGCCACATGCTGCCTCCAGCAGGAAATTACTGAAGGGCGGGCGAGGGACCGCCCCTTTTATCTGACATCCGCTGATGTTGGTCACTTGACGTCTGGGGGCGATCCCGCCAGGAACTGCTGGCAAGAAGATTTTCCGTGGGGTCCTGATGCCTGCCAGTTTGGTCCTACCTGTTGGTACCTACTGCAAGAACCTCTCTCGAAGATCTACTGTTACAGTAAGTTCTTACGTAACTGTACTATCTTCGAGAGGAGCTCTTGCAGCGGGTGCTATTTTTTCCCCACTCTTCTTCCCCCGATGAGTTCCTTTCCATCTCAGATGCTTTAATCCTTAGTTCTTTTTTCCTCTTTAGCTGGTCACCGGCAGTAGAACTAGGGATGGGCTGGGGGACCGCCCCTCTTATACCAGACGTAACGTCAGTGGCAGGCCAACATAGGGGGTGGTTCCTTGCCGGATGCTGCTAGCTATAGAATTTCCATGGGGTCCTGGTGGCTTAGTCCTAAAGATGTTACCTGCTACAAGAGCGCCTCTTAAAGATCTACTGTTACAGTAAGTTCTTATGTAACTGTACTGTCTCAGTAGTCGACAACTGGTTCAGAAGAGGACCTTTTTGTGTCCCCACACAGTACAAACCACTGCTGCATTTCCAGTCACCTGCTTCTGGGCTTGGGGTTTTCTGGTGGGATGCATCCTTCCTCTCTTGGAAAGGCAGTATTCTGTATGCCTTCCCTCCCTTCCCACTGACTCAGAGAGTGCTACTCAACTTACTTATGGCTGGGCCAAGTATGATGCTCATTGTTCCCTGTGGCCTTGGCATATCTGGTTTCCCTCTCTACAACATCTTGCCGGGGCTCATGAAGTTCCTTTGTGCTTGCACAAGAGTCTTCTGTTGCAGGATCAGGCAATCATAGTCCATCCAGGCCTGGGATCTTTTCATCTGCCCACATGGCTCCTTAAGACAAAGCTATTGCTCGTTTTGGAGTATCCTAAAATAGTAGCTGATGTTCTGGTGGCTGCTAGAAAGCCTCCCACCGGGTCCACTTATTCCATGAGATGGAAATGGTTTTCCTTAAGAGCAACCTCTAGGCCCTTGGATCCCTATCTGTTCTCCCTGTCAGACTCGGTTGCAGTATTCCTGTATCCTGGTGCACCTAGCTGCTATTTCAGCTTTCCATGTGCCTATAACTGGCCATGCGGTTGCCTATCTGGAGGTGACATTATGTTCTTGAGGGGCATTCTACACCTGCAGCCCCTTCCCCACCTCACATTCATTATCCAGTTCTGGCTTGGGACTTGAATGTTATTTTGAGAACACTTATGTGGGCTTCTCTTGAGCCAGCCGTGACTTGTGACTTGTGCTTTTTTTCTTGGAAAGCATTTTTAGTTGCAATTACTTCTGCTCGAAAAGGATTTCAGAGCTAGAGGCTTTAATGTGTAAGCCTCCTTATTTGCTTTTCCACAAAGACAGGGTATTTTTGTGTCCTAATCCTAAGTTTCTTCCTAAGATGGTCAAAGTTCATTTTAAATGAAACTATCCACCTGCCAGTTTATTTTCTGCAGCATGCCACTCCAGGGGAAGCATTGCTCCATACGTTGGGTGTACATAGAATACTCAGTTACTATACAGTACACACTATACTAAAGACTGCAGAAAATCCTTGCTGCTTTTGTTTTGTTTGCCCCAGGAAAGAGGGCACCCCAGTTCCTAAACAGAGCCTGTCCAATTTGCTAGCAAGCTGTATTACTTCCTTTTACAGGCAGCCCAGTAAGGAACTTCCTGGTGTGGTTTGTGGTCATGTAACCAGATGTATGGCCACTTCAGTTGCCTGTTTCAGTTATGTATCTGCTGAAGGATCAGCACAGCTCCTACCTGGTATGCTGTCCACACCTTTACTAAGCATTTCAGTCTGGACATTGTGTCTTGTAGATGAGTTGGGTTTGGCCTTGCTGTTGTTCAAGGACTACTTTCTTAAGTCTATAGGCCCAGCCATCCAGACAGTTAGCTAGAGGTACTGCTTAGTACTCGTGCAATAAGTCTGGCCTGATGGCTACAGCCTTTCTGCTGCTCCCCTTGGATGCCTCCTTTTCAGGGGTATTCAGGGATTTGTGCAAGGTCCTTCCCACTCTTGGGCAGGGTCCCTCTTCAGGCACAAAATCAGAATCAAAGAAGGAGGCTAAGAAAAAGTCTTAATTGTCGATCATGGGATCGCGAGTGCTCTAGGGCCTGATTCCCGTGATTCCTTGGAGGTTTTGACTTCGATCGATCCTTGGGCCAAGGCCGCCAGCTCCACATTCTTTTTCTGTTGGGTCATTTGGGTGAGATGCAGGTCAATCTTCCGGCCAAGGTTTTTCTCGAGCCAGTCGACCCATTGTCGAGGATGAGGCCGATACTGCCCTCTCTAGGACTTGGTCCTGCCTGTTAACGTCCCAAGCAGGAATGGACAAGTCTACTGCTATTTCTTACTCAGGATCTAGTGGACCTAGTGGACCAGGAGGGTGCTCAGCATTCACCGGCCCCCTCTGAGACCTGCCATCAGAAGCTGTGATGGTCAGCATCATGGTCCCAGTCCTGAAGCCCTAAGTCGAGCAGCCCACGAAGGTATAGATGTTCAGATTCTCAACATTTGGGCAAGCAACTCCACTACTATTCCTCCTCTTCTTCTTCTTTTTTTTTTCTTTTGCTTGCTGTTGCCCTCGATCCACCAGTTGGACCCCAATGTAGCCATGGTTCTACCCTCCCCTCCAACAAGGTTGGGGTGGGCAGGAGCCTCCAGTATTATTCCTAGTTTGTGTCGGGTCCCTTTTGTGGCCTCAAGGGTTGATTGGTGAGGGGTGCCTCCTCTGTTGGTGGTGGTGCTGGGCTCCCAATTTTCTCCCCGTAATGAACCCTGGAGTTCTGGCTGCACCATGATGTCAAGGCATGCACCAGTGTCTTGCCATACTCCCCCCACTGTAAGGTTCTGAGTTGTTGTTCCTCTGGTCTCCACCAGAGGCCACACAAGCACTGGATCATCATCCTCCCTCCCAGAGGAGATGGGCTGTCCCTTGGACACTCAAGCCTCCCCTCCCTGGGTGGCTTTTTAGCTCCTTGGGCTCATTCCCAAAGCCAGGTCGCTGGCGTCACAAGTGGTAGAGCACTACTGCTGCACCGGTGGGCTGGCAGTTCCTCCTCTTCTTCTTCCTCCTCAGATGAGGAGAGGCTCCTTCACAAGATGCATCAGTGCTACAAAGAGCTTCAGCCTTGGCCATCACATGGCTTTCACCACAGAGGCCATAGCCCTCCCTGCCTTGGCAGGAGCCGACACGGTGGGATTCAGTTTGGCCTCCCCCGTCTTCTCAGCCTGTCTTGGTGGAGCCGCTGCCAAAAAGGTTGAAGTCTGATCCTCTTCTAAGGATGCCCGTCCAGCATCAGGGCATCCTCATCAGCTGTTCATCACCATTACTGCCGATCGACCCCATAAGGTCAGTGGGGACTCTGGCAGTTGACCATTATTCAGTGAATCCTCAGAGTCCGAGGTCTCCTCCTTGCACTCTCGTCTGGTGCACGTGGAGTCAGCAGATCATTTGTCAGTGGATCAAGGCCCTACTTCCCTGCCTGATCTTGCCGTCCACAGGTCTTCCTATGTTGCCTGGCCAGAAATGGGATAGGTACCCACGTGCAGATTCTGGACCAGGGTGACTCCCCTGGGAAAACCTTCCTGGTCGCTAAGGCCATTCTTGGCCCTGCATTGGAGCTGTGGCAGCATCCAGCCTCTTGCCCTGTGTCACCGGCCTGGATGGCTCACACATACGTGGTCCCTACTGGTTCCTTTTTGGGATTCATGGAGCACCCCTAGGCTGAGGGTCTGGTAGCTGACTCTGTGTTCCTCTTGCATGGGCAATGCGGGAGATATTGATAAGCCTCCTTATAAGGAGTCCAAGAAATTGGACAAATGGCCCAAAGGGTCTATGCTGCCTCCTCCCTCTTGGCCTTCGGCAAGCAAGTTTGGCCCTTTAATAGCCCACTTCAATCACGCCCTTTTATGCATGCTTGATGAGGAACTTTATCATCTCCTGGCAGACTTACAGACTACAGTCAAGCAGGTCCAGGACCATGGCCAAGCGTTGGCTAAGCAGCAGCTCCAGACTGCTGTGGACATCAGTGACTCTTGCGTTCTGTCTATGGTGGTCATGGTTGCCATGCACTGCAGGGCTTGGTTGCGGATCTCAACCTTTACAGCAGAAACCCAGCACAAATTGGTGAATGTTCCTTTCTTCGGCACCGACTTGTTCGGCCTTGGGGGGGAGGGGCACCTCCCCACATTTAAAAGTCCAGCGCCACCTTGGAGTCGGTAACCTCTGCCCAGAGGGATCCCAAGGGCTCTAAAGTGCAGAAGAATACTTTTAGCCTCTCTCTGCCCCTGCGGCCTAACTGGCTTAGCCTCAGGCTGGACAGCAGGCTCAAGCTTGGTGCCCCTAGCCGAAGTCAGTGACCATGGTCTTCCGGATGCCAGGAGGTCAAGGTCCCAGTGGCTCCTCAGCCAGTCCTTCCTCTGCCTCCATGCCTGCTGAGTGATGGGTTGGGGGGCCTCCCCTGTGCTCGTCCTGTCACCCCTGAGTTCTCCCATGGGGGCCGGCTCCACCACTTCCTTTCTGCATGGTCCGCTGTCACCACAGACAAGTGGGTTCTCAAAGTGGTCGGTCAGGGTCTGCCTCTGGAATTGAAGGCTTACCCACCTTGCTGAGCCTGTGCCCCACAGGAGAACATAATATCTGTGGACAATCTGTTGACCCTTCAGGACGACATTGCCCAGCTTCTTCACCAGTAGGTCATAGCTCCATTTTCAGATCCTCCAGTACAACTGGGGTTTGTCTCCAGGTACTTCCTGGTGCCAAAACAGATTGGGGGCGGGTGGCCCATCTTAGATCTGAAGGAGCTGAACTCATTTCTCAGGCCATGCACTTTCAAAACAGTCACTCTGTCTCTGATCCTACCATCTTTTGAGCAGAACATGTGATTTTTCTCTCTGGATTTTCAGGACATGTTCTTCCACATCCCAATCTTTCCGTCCCACCGCTGGTTCCTTTGGTTCTGGGTGGAGGGGATTCTCTGAGTTTTAGGCTGTGCCATTTGGCCTGTTCACAGCTCCCAGGGTTTTCACTAGATGCACAGCAGTGGTAGCAGCTTATCTGAGACTCCGAGGGGGCTGGGTATATCCTTAATGGTATGACTGGCTAATCATAGATCTCTCCCGGGAGGAGGTGGAGAGGTCCAGGGATCTGGCTATGCAGACCTGTGTCTCTCTTGGCCTCCTGGTCAACAAGGCCAAATTGAAACTCATGGCCTTACAAGTGATTCAATTCATCAGGGTGGAGCTCGATTCTTGCAGAGCCAGGGCTTGGCTTCCAGGACACAGGGTGAGGCTCTCTCCTCCTTTACCCGATCATTTCAGGTTGGGAAGTTGCTCCCTGCTTGGAACTTTCTGCGCTTCCTGGGATACATAGTGGCATGTACCATCATGGTCCACTGGGCCTGCTGGAGAATGCGCACTCTGCAGTGAGAGGTGGCCCACGAATGGTCTCAGCACAAGGGCCAGTTCGACCAGCCAGTCACTGTGACCCAGCTGATGTGGGATGCCCTCCAGTAGTGGTTAGTTCCAGAACATCTGCAAGAAGGTATCCCATTTGTCCACCCAGAGCTGAAGGTCGTCCCAACAATCAGTTCCTCCCTCATGGGCTGGGGTGCTCACCTGGGGGACCCCAGTGTCCATGAGCTCTGTATCCCCAAAGACTCCCGGTGCCACATCTACCTGCTGGAGCTCTGTGCATTTTGGCTTTCACTGACTGCTTTTGCTCCACGCATCCAGGGTTAGGTTGTTCAGATCCAGATGGACAACACCATGACCACGTACTACCTCAGCAAAGAGGGTGAGACGCACTCCCTTCTTCTGTGCAAGGAAGCTCTCCACATTTGGACCCTCATATGCAGCTTGTAGGCCGATCTTTTGGCCATCCATGTGACCGATGTCTCCAACCAGCTGGTGGACGCTCTTAGCTGTTTAAGCAAGGCATCTCGTGAGTGGTCCCTTCACCTGGAGGTGGTACAGAATCTGTTCTCCCAGTGGGGCATTCCTGTGGTGGATCTGTTTGCCTCCAAGAAGAACAAAAAACTGAGGCTGTATTGTGCCTGCCTCCCTCAGCAGGGGACACTGCAGGGTGATGCCTTTTCCAGGCCCTGGACCCCAGGTCTTCTCTATGCCTTCCCTCCATTTCCCTTGATCCACAAGGTGTTGTTCAAGATGAGAAGGAACAAGGCATGGATGATCCTGATGACTCCAGACTGGCCCCACCAGTTCTAATACCTGATCTCCTTAACCTCAGCAGGCTTGTGAGGCATCTTCCTTTCCACCCAGACCTGCTCTCTTATAATCAGGGGAAAGTTTTCCATCTAGACTTTCAATCCCTGCACTTGACAGCCTGGTTCCTGAGTGGCTAGAGTTCCAGGCTTTGGTATCTCCAACGATGTCCTTGCCGTGGTTGAGGCATCTCTGAAGGAGTCAACCCCAAAAACGTTTTGCCTTCAAATAGAAGAGGTTCTCCATTTGGTGCCAGGGCAAGTGGCTTTACCCTTTTTTCTTGTCTGATGGCTAGCATTCTCAACTACTTTTGGTCTCTGTCTCGGGTGGGCCTTCAGAAGATGATCCTCAAGGTGGACCTGGCAGTCAACTCTACTAATCGGGCATGGGCTGGTAAGCAGTTGGTGGCACAGGAGAAGGTGATCTGGTTCCTTTTTAAAGGCCATGACCACATTTTCACTCTAGTGCATGAACCACCACCACCTTGGGACTTGTTGCTGGTGTTGGCAAAGCTCTTGGGCAAGTTATTTGAACCAGTGCACAGCTGTGATATGTCTCGCCTGTTGTGGAAGACCACCTTCTTGGTTGCTGTCATGTCAACCAGAAGGATCAATGAGCGTCTGGTGCTCTCGGTGGAGTCTCCTTACCTGGTCTTCCACAGGGACAAGGTTGTTCTTCAACCCCAACCCAAAGTGTCTCTCGAAGGTTGTGTCCAATATTTATATTAATCAGGTTATTAATCTCCTGGTGCACTTCACCAACCACACTTCAGAGGCCAAAGCACGGACTCCATACTTTGGACCTGTGACTAGTGCTTGCCTATTACAAGAAGCGCATGGCTGGAGTTCGGGGAGAGGTTCACCTGCTATTTGTCAGCTGTGCTGAAGCCACAGCTGGCAGACCGGTAGCTAAGTGGATGATTTGCAGGTGGATTGTATCCTGCATCGACCTCTGCTATAGGTTGGTGGGTAGGGAGCCTCCCATGGGGCTAGGGGCTCATTCCATGTGCCATATTGCTGCCTTGGTGGCTGCTTCCAGGGACATCCCTACCCAGGAAATCTGCAGGGCTGCTACCTGGAGGTCAGCACACACCTTCATTTCCCATTACCACATTGACCTTGAATCACGCTGGGATGCTGGTTTTGAGACCTCAGTTCTCCAATCTCTTTTCCATAAATAGGGGGTGTACACCTTGCTCCCTCCTTCTGGAGAACTGCTAGGAGTCTGCTTGAAGTGTGGATAGTACACCATATCTGCATGCCTAGAAAAACAGGCTATTCACCTGTAACAATAGATCTTCTACGGAATGGTCTCGAAGTAGGTCATTACTTCTGGGAGGGTCCATCAGAGGTTGCTGTCACACGGCAGCTCTTCTAACAGTTTTGTACCAGGGACCACCATCAATGACATCATCTTCCTGCATCCTGTATAAACGTGGATGGTCCCTGGCAACCTCAGTTTATTTTCCTGTGCCTTCAGCTAGCACAGCAGCTAGAACAACTTCTAAAAACAGCAGTCATCAACGAAAAACGACATTGAAGATTACAGTATGCCTTCAGGGACTCTTCCGAACAACAGCTTCCCCATCAATGGATCTACATTTCCAGACATACATAGAGCAGGAGTACTCCTCCTTACCCTCTATGTCTTTCTTACTCATCAACGGCCACCATACCATCCAGGATGCATCTATATTTTGATGGCTTATAACTGTCAACATCCTCATAGACAGCTACCACCATCGTCGATGCATCATTATTTTCATTGATGGATACCACCATCGATGGTGCATCTATGCTCACATCGACAGCTTCCCCGTCGATGATGCATCTTTACTTTCATTTCCATGTTCTAATAGATGGCTATTTCTGTCAACGATGCATCTCTATTACCATTCACAGTGTTTCCCTATTGCTTGTCGACGGTTGTCCCCCATCAACAGTGCCTCATTATTTTGCCTACTTATTAATGGGAGGTTTACACACCCTCATCCATTATGCTTCCAGCACTATAACAAGGCAATACATGAATAACCCTTCCTGGGTTTCATTACAATCACAGAGCGGGATAGATCCTCCTCGGCCTTTGTACTTCCTGCCTTGGCAACAGTCACTGCTTCAGGTGTCCCTCCGTCGACCTTAAAAAGCGCCCTCATATTCATTTTTAGTAAATAGGGCTTCATAATTCACTAGCCCTCTGCCCTTTTAGTTGGACAGTCACAGGGGTTAGGCGAACAAAGATTGGGACCCTGGTTTTCACCATCCGGGGGCAAGACCTGCTCAGGCTACACATCCAAAGCCCCGCTTGTGTTTTACACATTTTTACTCCTACTTCTCAGAAGGAATTGGACGTCTCTTCCAAGTAGTATGGCATGTCATGCATGCCAGAAGGCACTCCCTGCCCTTCGAGCCACAGGAGCAAGACACCCCTCCACAATTTCCTCCCTTCCACCTAAGACACTTTATGTGGAAGACTGTTTTTCAAATAAACA
Source organism: Neoceratodus forsteri (assembly GCA_016271365.2). Classification (NCBI taxonomy): domain Eukaryota; kingdom Metazoa; phylum Chordata; order Ceratodontiformes; family Ceratodontidae; genus Neoceratodus; species Neoceratodus forsteri. The sequence continues at coordinate 1,134,986,425 of CM057450.1, read as the reverse complement.
AGACTTCCTGGTTCAACTTCACCAGTGCCCTTGCTCATGATGATTTCCAGGAGATGGAATTTCTTTCTCACTCTCCTTTTGTGGAAATATCTTCTCACAGCACCCCGATGTCCCTTTATTCTACGAAATGACGACAAATATGGGCCGTCATGGGATTCTCTATCACGAAAACATGACAAAAGACTTAGCAGACTGCCATTCTGGCTGCCTTGCAAAATCACCCTGCAGCTATCACACCTGTTCTACATAGCGTGGATTATATTTATCCAGCTACTCTGGGTCCTCCTTTCCTTGAAAGCTTTCCCAGAAATGGACTCTGTTCTGCCACTCGTGATCATATGATCACCTTACCACCTCATAACAAAGCTCGCAATGTGAATTTCTGGAGACACTGGCTTTTTCTTCTCCTGCTCCAAGAATATCAGAATTCCAATTTATATGGGTCATATGATTCAGTACCAACATACCCTTGAGTAGACTGCCATTGAGCTGATTACTCATCTCTCTCCTTCACCTGATCAGGGAGTGATCCTTGGGTATTGTATCAACTAGTAATGCTAATTCTCCTCCATATCCAGGTCGGGATATGATGCCGTTGGTACCTCAGCCCAACTGTCAGATATTGGCATTTCTTTGTGACACCACATCTGGCTCCACTTTTCAGGGCTTATACCTGTTACGCAAAATGAAATAGCCAAGGCCCCTTTTTAACAGGTCCAGATTCTTTCGGGCCAGGTACTCAGATTCTACTGGATGATATACAGGCATCAGGCAGACCTCTACGTATGGTTCATGGCCTGTATTGTACTCTGCGTACAACCTACCATACTACATCCTCTTCCTATAATTTAAAAGAGGTGGAAAATATAGATACAAGCGGCTATAGAGGCTGTACTTCCCCACAAAAATAAAAAAACACCTGTGCTGCCCATGGCTCCCGCTTCCACCCTCCTGCGAGGCTGGGCGGACTCATACCTAGTGACCCACTAGAAACATTTTCCCACTCCTCCTCGGCACAGGACCCGGAGGCTATGGGCAATCATTTTGCCCTCAGGAATCTTGCAAACAATCACTATACACGAATGGGTACTTCAGATTGTACAGAGGGGTTATACCCTGGAATTTACCTCCGGGCACCCTCTCCTGTCTGACCAGACATATTCATTATCCATCAGATCATATACCTGTCCTTCAAATAGATCTGATGGTTTTACTGGTACCACAAACCGTTTTTTCCTGTAACCCCTTACAATATCAGACAGGGATCCGATTCCCACTTTTCCGGGTACCTCAGTGAACTGGAGTTCCTGGACCGATACTGAACCTTAGAAAGCTGCATCTTTCTATCCAGTACAAATGGTTCACATGACAAATATGATTTAAAAGAAAATCACACCAATAATGAAACGAGGAGACTGGCTTTGTGTCCTGTATATGAAGGATGCCTATTTACATACTCCTAGCCATCCTGCTTATCGCAGGTGTTTTCATTTTACCTGCTAGGTTAAGACTGCCAGTTTCAAGCACTCCAGTTTGGCCTCTCCTAGACTCTAAGTGTGTTCACCAAATACCTAGAGGTAGTGGTAGCAATTCTAAGAGGGGAAAGACACTTTATCTTCCCATATTCATATTACTGTCCAATCACTTTGGAACATGTTTGCTTTCTTATCTAAAGACTGCCTTGCAAATAATTTTACACCCCGAATCTCAGACATGTGGTCAAAGTTTGACCTAACCCCGACACACTCTCCAATATTTTGGCCAGACCTTACCGTTCAGCTATCTGACGGAACACACATAAGTCTCTGACATCACACATAAAAAAAAAAAAAAAAAAGAAAGAAACTCAACGTGGTCACAGCCAGACGAATGGCTATGCTTCTGTCTCATGGTGCACCCATCCTCCTATGAGAACTATTCAGTGACTGCTTCAGAATCAGTGGTATCAAAGAATAAGAAACAATTTGAAGGCTAATCCAGTGTCCTTCCCTCTCCAATGTCAGCTATGACTTGATGGGCAATTGAAACCAATTTATAACAGGAAAGCCTTTCCGTCCCTCCCTCCCATGCAGACGTTTACCACTGAGGCTTCTCCGGCAGGATGGAGTGCACATCTGGTTCCTTATCGGACATGGGGCAAATGGACTACTTCTTCTCCTGGACCTCATGTCAGTATCCTAGAACTGTGGCCATTCCATTTAGCCCTTCCAGCATTCCAGACCTTTGGGCTATAGACCGTTGCTGGTCCCATCAAACAACAGTACAGTGGTGTTCTACCGCAACAAGCAAGGAGGTACTCCAGTCTTTCTCCTCTTGACTAAAACATTAAAAGAACCTTGCTACATCCTGCCTTGCAGGCTCTGTTTCTTTGCACTGCGGATGCTTTCATAATTACTCTCTGTGTCCACTCCTGTTGCCCATAATCTCTTGGTCTTCAGTAAGCTAATGACGAGAGCACCTTAACATTCCACATGGCAAAGCTTTTCCATGTGACCTGCCTCTCAATCTTTGAACACTTTACTCTTGTCCACTGACAAAGCTTTTGGACTACGTGGCCTCACTGTCCGAGTCTGGTTTAAGTTACTATTCTGTCGGGACTTCCGGTGACGTCAGCGTCATGATGGCTGCCTAGTCTTGTTGCTCCGTGCCCCAGCCGGTAACTAAAACCTAAAATCGCCTATTTCAGAATGGCATCGCCGGTCAAAAGCAAAAAGAATAGGTCTGGGAGACCTCAGCTTACTCAGGCACAAAAATTATGGGTGTTGGTCCGTGGGGATCTAGAAGATGCCTCGGATTCCTCGGAGGCCCCTTCCAACACACTCCAGACAGGCCTGCATGAGGAGGAATCTTTGTCCGGCCTAGCAGCCACGATCAAGCAAACGGCCGATACGGTCAACACGATCGACCAATCTTTGGCTGACCTCAGAGCAGATATAAGCAAAAGAAATCATAAGACTGACCAATTGGAACTACTGGCGAATCAAACCTCTGAGCAATCGGATCGCCGAGACCATCTGATTATGTATCTGCTGGCACGAGGCTGCGAACTAACGCACCACCTGGATGACCTAGAGGGTAGGAGCCGTAGGCAGAATCTAAGGATCTATGGGGTCCCGGAGGGATCTGAGGATGGATACCCCAGTGTAATGGCTTTCCTTCAGAGACTGCTGCGAGATCTTCTAGAGCTACCGACGGAGTTCTCTTTGGAAATGGACCGGGCCCACAGGTCACTTATCCCAAAGCCTAGTGCCCCTGACTCAAAACCCCGATCGATTGTCGCCAAATTAACATCCTTCAAGGTGAAAGAGGAGCTACTACAGAAAGTCTGACAGAAGGGGCAATTGACTTACTCAGGCACACGTATCTCGATAGACAATGACCATACGACAATGGTCCAGGAATCCAGAAGAATCTTATGGCCGGTGGTGAAACATCTCAATGCTAAGAATATCAAAGCGCAGATTCTATTCCCAGCAAGGCTCAAAGTTATTACTGAGTCAGGCCCGAAGGTGTATCCAGACCTCCTCGCTGCCTCCTCGTTCTTGAGCTCACAAGGGATTACCTCTCCCCCTCGCATTAAAGAAAAGTTGGAGAAAGACTTGCTTGCCTCGGCGTGGACAATATCCCAAAAAGGGGTTGCAAAGCCTGGATCGGTACAGCTGACAGCACGCACGAACTTGCGAGCAGACATAGCGACCATGCTGAGAAAATACGGAGACTCCACCAAGATAAATAAAAAGGCTGCACACCTCACAGAGGACTTCCAGGGCGTACCCAAGAACGACGAATACCCGGGAACAACGGACACTGGGTTATCAACCTGACGATCTACCTGATGCTGAATGGGTTTGCACCTTAGAGAGGTCCCATCTCTCTTTTTCCCGTTGCTCTCTCCTCCCTATGATGATGTTTTAACTGCTGTCTGGCCCCTAGAAGCTTGCTGAGCGGCTGGCTCGCGCTTCCCCTTCCTGTGATTTCTCATGGGCGGAGGGGCGGCGTTTCAGCCTCGACAGGTTATAACCTAAGGGCATCTTTGGAGGGATGAATACGTTTTGAGGGGTGGGGACTGCCAGCACCTGCCTGCCATCGTGGGCGGGGTGGAGGTGGGTGGCAAATGGAGGTCTGTACTGGTGGATCCCTGTCTGTCGGGGGGGGGGCGCTTATATTGAGGGGAGGACCTGGAGATTAAGCGGGACCTTGTTTGCAGTTACTAGGAGTCCCCCGCTCTGAAGATTCACTCTGCTGATGCCCTGTTAATGTACGCAGAGAGAGAGGTGTAGAGCGGGGAACACCCTGTCTCCGATGGTCCCCTCTTGTGAGGCTCTCCTAGGCTGGGACAATGCCCTTGCGTGGGCGCTTTGGTTCCCCTCCCCCGTTTATCTGGCCATACACTTCCCCCTTTTCCTATTGGGCCCTGTCGATCAGCCTCTTCATAACTGAATTAGGAACACCTGGGGAGCTGTGGATTGGTGGCGGGAGTCAAGTGTCCCTAAACACGTACATAGACTATGGCGAAAGCGGGTAGATCGTGAAGAGGAGCTGGGAGAGACTTACTATGGGAGCTGTCTGGGGGAGGGTACTGTCTCCTGCGGCGGGGCGCTTTCTTTTGGAGTGGAGTGTCAGGGAAGAGGGACTTTAAACTAATTCGACTGCTGGAACCACTCATCAAGGGGAGGGCTGTGGGATACCTGCTGTTTACTCCATATCCCCCTTAGGCCCCTACCATTGTATCGCTTTGGGGGATGTAGGGGATGCCTACACAGGAGCTTACAGTCTACAGTAGACGAACGGAATACCCCCGGGACTCTCTCCCTCTAAATCTAAATTAATAGATGGCCCCAGTGTGAGGCTCTGGCTGCCAGCGAGGATCCCCCAGGTTGAATCTAACAGGCCTGTGTGCCTGGGAGGGAGCTATCTGCTGGACAGCTGAGCTGTATAGCCTACCTCCTTGTTGGGGACTGTTGTTTTTTCCCCACCCCACCGCACCGGGACACCCTGGACACCCACTCCCAAAAGGCATTCTCTGTGATCGGCAACTTTTATGGTTTACTAAAATAAAAAAATAGGAGTGAATTCATTTTTTTTTTTTTATAATTAATAAGATCAGCTGGGCTTTCGCTCAGGGCAGAGCAGCTCGGATACATCCTCAGGATAATAAGGCACGCTCGATATAGGGACCTTAACCTAGAGCTGGTGGGCCTCTTCCTCAACAATAGGAGAACCCCCTTTATACTGCATTGTGGCAGTTGCCTTAAGGCTGAGTTACCACCTCCAGCTAACCTTGGAAGTTAAGTTTTGTTTTGAGAGAGGAAAGCACCTGGAACTCCTAGATTGGCTCCGGATGTCTCCCCCCCCCACGGTTATGGAACGGCCTAGTTCTGATTAGGGCATTGTTTATAGTTAAGGCAATTCTTAAACTTTTACAAAAAATGTTACAAGTGTTTTTACCTTTCTTAATACTCTCGTCTGCACTTGAGCAGAACATGAGTTGTTTGCCTCCTGGACCCCCCTTCCCCTCTGGAGCTTCCGGGGAGCAGCGGACAGAGCTGGCTGGACGTTACTTCGGGACCAGTAACGCTGGTTTAAAGGGAGGGACATGCGAGGCAATTTAAACTGCTTCTTAGTTCGTACTGTTAGAACAATGTGATTATGCCCATTAAAGTATATTTTGGGCTTATGTTATGAGAATTTCTGGTTATTGGAAATTATAGAGAAGAAAAAGCAACAAGAGAAAATAGACAGTCACAGTTTGTTATTAATGATTATAAAGTTAAGAATATTACAGTTTGAGAAACTCAAGCGTAGTTCAGAAGTAGAATGTATTGGAGTTAAATATGGCACATAATCACTTAAAAATATACTCATTGAATGTAAATGGTCTGGGCAACCCGGTCAAGAGGTCTAGAATGACTACACTAGCTAAAGAGGCACATGCCGACATTGTATACTGGCAGGAGACCCACCTGACTTCCAAAGAACATGAGAAACTCAGAGGCAGAGGCTATACACAGGTCTTTGCCTCGGCTATGCCAAAGGGGAGAAAAAGGGGGGTAGCTATTCTGATTTCGTCCCTTCTTCCATTCAGGAAAGTAAAGGAATGGGCAGATCCTGCTGGTAGATTAATTATAGTCTAGGGTATTTTAAATGACCAGGAATTGACGCTGGCCAACATTTATCTTCCCCCGGCTTCAAACACCCCCACTATCCGCCACTTGCTGGATAGGGTGGTGGAGAAAACTAAGGGGACCCTGATCCTGGCAGATGACTTTAATATTGCCCCGATTACCACCCTGGACACCTCTAGGCCTCGGACCAGGGTGCAGCAGGCCTCACATAAATTCTTTAAGAGATTTACTGAGGGGATGGGATGGCTCGATACTTGGTGATCTCTACACCCCAGAAAAAGGGGATACTCTTTTTATTCTGCAGTCCACGGGACATACACCAGAATTGACCACTGCTACACCCAGAAGGAACAGCTCGGTTCACTGGTTGAAGCCACAGTGGGCCCTATAGCTCATTCGGATCATGCCCCGCTCATCACTCAGTGGAACCTGGCCCCTGAGAAGCGTAACACTGGGTGGAGATTCAACCCCATACACTTAAAAAGTGAACAATTCAAGGAGTTCATTAGTGATAAAATTGCAGAAATTATACAGGATAACTCCTCTCAGGATATAGCATCAACAATACAATGGGACACTCTAAAAGCAGTCCTAAGAGGTCACTTAATAAAATACTCAGTGGGGTTGGCAAGGGCTCCGCAAAGAAAGGCAACTTCAGCTGGAACAGACCCTTCAGTTCCTTCAGCTTGCTGACCAACAAGGTGATGCCTCGGTTCTTCCCCAAATAAAGCGGACTAGGAGTGAGCTGGACTCCCTATGCCTGCGGCAAACAGAGGTAGCCCTCGCATACCTCCGCCAGAGATATGGCGAGATTGGCCCTCGGGCCTCCCGACTACTTGTGTACCGTCTCCGTCAACACCGTAAATTGTCTACTGTAGCAGTGATAAAGGACCCTGAGACAGGAGAATGTCACACTAAATTTAAAAACATATCTCAGGCCTTTTGTCAATACTATAAGGCCCTGTACACGTCGGATACAGGGACTGATTTACCATCTCCCCCGATCAATTTCTGTCATCCCTAAAATTACCAATGCTTAACCACGAAGAACAGGCCCATCTGGTGAAACCCATTTCACTGGAGGAACTGTCGACGGCTATCGCTAAGTCCAAAACCCAAAAAGCTCCTGGGCCTGATGGTTATGGGGTGGAATTTTATAAATCACTGACTCAGTCTATTAGTAAACTGTTCCTTGCAGCGTGTAATGAGGTCCTAGACGGTGAATCCCCCCGGCCCAGTTGGGCATATGCCACAATCTCGGTCATCCTCAAGCCTGGTAAGGATCTGCTACAATGTAGCTCATATAGACCAATATCGGTTCTTAACTCGGACTATAAGTACTTCATGTCCCTCCTGGCCCAACGACTGGACCAAGTACTACCGGGGCTGATTGATCCTGATCAGGCAGGATTCGTGAGTTCAAGATCCACCTCAGATAACACGCGTAGAGCTTTACATCTGGTTCATGAGATGCAATCCCGGGAGGGCACATCGGTCCTTCTCAGCCTGGATGCTGAGAAGGCCTTTGACCGGGTGTCTTGGTCTTTCCTATTTGCCACAATAGCTACCATGCATTTCCCGCGACCCTTTATCGACACCCTTGGGAAAATTTACTCGTCCCCAAAGGCATGTGTTAAAACATCTGGCCACCACTCTGAATACTTCACCCTTTACAGGGGTACGCGTCAAGGCTGCCCACTATCACCAGGCCTTTTCGCTATATTCATCGAACCCCTGGCCCAGGCGATCAGATTGTCGTCTGAGATTTCGGGGGTGGTTGTGGGGGACACGGAAAACCGGGTAGCTCTGTATGCAGATGATGTTCTGTTGTTCCTTACTGAACCCGAAAAGTCTGTGTCTGCCGTTTTCCGCCTCCTGGAGGAATTCGGATCACATTCTGGGTATAAGCTGAACACCAGCAAGACCGATGCCCTTACCTTCCACTGTGTCCCATCGAATGCAATTAGGACAAGGTTCCCCTTTTGTTGGGGACTGACCAAGTTAAAATATCTAGGAGTTTACCTTTCACATCAAATTAGAGCCACCCTGAATAATAATTACCTCCCTGTTACATCCCAGATGAAACAGGACCTTGAAAGATGGAATATTCTTCCACTGAATATGATGCAGCGTGTGGAGGTTATTCGGATGGTTACACTCCCGAGGATCCTCTACCTGTTTCAGAATGTGCCCCTCAATTTGCCGAATAGTCTCTTTAAGGCCTGGAACAGGGCCATAGTGAAATTTATCTGGACAGGAAAGCGCCCTAGAGTTAAACTGGAGACCCTCCACCTTCCCAAAGCCCAGGGGGGCTTAGCTGTCCCCAATATGAAACTGTACTACTGGGCTACTCATCTATCTTATATAATACAACGCCTAACTGGAAATACCCCGACCAGATGGAGGGAAATAGAGGAGAGTATCCTCCCACTTCGCGAATATCAAAAAGTGATATTCCATAAAACACTACCCTCAATGGCAAGACCTGCATGGGGTCCATTGATGGAGCATCAAGCACAGGTTTGGTACACGATGAGAAAAGCCCTAGGGATTTCCCTTTTTGGTCTTGCTATGTCCCATAGATTTATTGGAGGACTTCCCTCCGGCCCTCTTAGATCACACTTTTCAGACTTGGCGGCACACCCGCCTCCTTCCGCTCTCGCAGCTGCAAATCGGCTCCCATTTCAGAGAGTTCGGTGAAATTAGCCGCAACTGTCATTTACGCCGAACAGATTTTTTTCGGTATTTACAACTCTGGCACTATTTTGAATCTCTACCTCCCAGTGTCCATTCTCCGGAGGCACACCCCCCAGTGTTCCAGATGCTCCAGCAGGTGTTAAAGTCCCGCGGACTCCCACACGCTGTTTCAGTCTTATACAGGTCCCTTCTGGAGACAGTGGGGGGGGGGAGACACCTCACGGTTAATGGAAAAGTGGAACGAAGAGTTGGGCTCCCAAATCACACCCCAACAATGGGAGACTCTCTTGCGTATGACATCAAGAATCACCTACTCTCATTCTTGGAGGCTGTTCTCTTGGCAATTACTGATAAGATTCTTTCGAACCCCAGTAATAACCTCTCATTTTGGTGCTAACCGATCTACAGTGTGTTGGCGCCTATGCGGAGAGACTGTAGCTCACCACTCTCATATTTTTTGGACCTGCCCAAAGTTGCAGCCTTTTCTGCTGGGTGTATATGAAGAGTTAAAAGACCTCTTTGGGGTCGTACTACCCTATAGTGGTGATTTTTTTCATCCTGCATTGCTTTCCCACTGGCCTACTTGATCTTCACGCCCAGTATTTATTAAAACATTCTACTACTGGCAGCGAAGAAGGCTATCACTAAGCGGTGGCCCACAGAAGAACCCCCAACCCTTTCGGGCTGGAGAGAGACAGTCCATCTAATCTATAGATCTGAAAAAATAACCTATAACCTAAATGATCAGGCTGAGCTGGGTGGTTTGAAGTGGAGGAGATGGGTCGTTCATACCATGGCCATGGATCCTCTCTTTGTGCCATGATACGGCTTCTTATTGACTGCCTTCTCAGACCACAGGTTATGGTCACCCAGACCCCCACCTGGACCTTGAAGCCTCAGAGGAGGCGAGATGTTAGGGGCATTGATTGGATGATTGGGAGGGTTCCTGGAGGCGGATAGTGGGGGTGGTGGATGATTTAAACTTTAAATTTAAAATAGCTAACAGAAAGATCTGGTGGGGGTAGTGATGGCTATGGACTGTTGTCAAAATAATAAACTGTAATTCCATTCACAGACCTGTATCTTTGAATACCTGATGTATTGTCAGTAATGTGTAAGATGGATTCTGACTGTCAAAAGTGTATGAATTGTAAAACTTCTCTAATAAAAATGAGATTTACAAAAAAAAAAAAAAAGTTACTATTCTATCCAAGTCCAATTGGCTGCCATCTCAGCATTCCATGAACCTTTTGATGGCACAGTTCTTTAACATCAGTTAGACAAGAGGTTTATAAGAGGAATGATGCATCTTAAACCTCCTATCAGACGTCCCACTCATCTATGGAATCTCCCATTTCATTATAGAAAAAATTATCCTAGAAGCATTTGAACCAGTGGCCACTTATGACCTCAGTTTTCTTTCATGGAGAACATTATTTCCAGTGGTTTCCACCTCAACTCGCTGTTTCGAGGCTTCATACTCTCACAGGCAGGGAACTCTACTTGAACTTCCACAAGGTGAGAGTGATCCTTCGTACCAACCCGTCCTTCCTTCCTAAAGTAGTCTCTGAACATACTCTGACTCCGTCCTTGGAACTTCCAGTCTATTACCCCGACTACTCCAATCAGACAGGACATCTTTTGCATATCATGGATGGCCACTGCATCCTATACTAATCATACTCAGTCGATTAGTACACTGTCTCACTTATTAGTCACCTTTGCCTATGGCAGGGAAGGATTTCCAGTTATGAAAAGAACACTTTCTTCCTGATTGGCAAATTGTATTGCCTTTTTACAAAAAGTACAACAAAAAATTTACATGGACCTGTCCAAGCCCATTCCACTAGGGCCATAGCCACTACTGCGGCCTGATTTACAGGAGCCTATATTTCAGGATATCTGCAATGCAGCTCTCTGGTCCACAATCCATACTTTCACAAGGCATTACAATCTGGATGTTGACTCACGACGTAGGATGGCTTTTGGCCATACAATCCTACACGGTCTCCTATAATAATTGTCCTCCCACGTGGACATAACTGCAGGGGAATCTCCCAGAAGTAGTGACATACTGCAAGAGACCATTCTGTATAAGACAGTGTGGTTATGTAAGAACTTACTGTAACAGTAGATCTTCAAGAAATGTCTCTTGCAGTAGGTCCAATCCAGCCTTCCATCTCCCTCCTTGTCTAACAGAGACAAATTGTGGTCCAGTGACTTAGGGTTGGGACTCCTTGGAACCTCAGTTTCCGCTCAGTCCTCGCCTTTGCAAGCTGAATCCGGCAGGCAAACTGAGGTTGCCAGGGACCTCCCACGTTTATATAGGATGCAGGAAGATGATGTCGTTGATGGGTGGTCCCTGGTACAAAACTGCTAGAAGAGCTGCCACGTGACAGTGACTTTTGTTGGAACCTCCCAGAAGTAATGACCTACTGCAAGAGACATTCCTCGAAGATCTACTGTTACGGTAAGTGCTTACTTAACCACATTTTCTAGGAGTGGTATATGGTGTATATTCACACTGACCCACCTGACCTCCCCAGGCAAGTGGCACACCAGTCCTGCTTCCAGTGAGCAATATCTGACATCATGGGGTGGTGTTAGGGGAGTTACCACCTGGGTGGGTGGGAGGAGCCAGATTGAAGACCTTTTGGCAGGCTTTAAAGGGAAAGAAACACTGCCAGAAGTGTGGATGTACATTATATAGCACTCCTAAAACTACTGTTTTTATTTATTGAAATCTCAGATTACAACCTTTGATCTAAAAGTCCATTTACAAAGGTTCTCTGTCAGCAGTACACTACGGAGAACACAACAATAGTACAATATAGTTCCACATCAGAAGTATAATACAATTCAGTGTTACAAGGTTACATTCATAATATTCAGAGATTTACAAGGCATTTGCAATCATTGGTTTCCAGAGGAACCATGTCAGTAGTACAGTACAGGGAACCAGAGAGGTTCAGTACAAAGACAAGGTTACATTCAGCATATAAATATGTTTACAAAGTTAGTGCCTGCAGGCATGTGTTTTCAGACAGAGAGATAGATTATGATGTTCAAAAACTGTGTGTCAAGGCATTAATTTAAGGAGTAGGAAGGACTAGGAATTGAATAGACAGGAACATGCAGGGTTGTAGGCCCATTGTCACTGGAGATTAACAGTTTGTACCAAGGGGGAGGGGAGAAATATTTATTCATTCTGAGATTACAGTACATCTGAGCACAGATAGCTCATTTACAGAGGTTCCATGTCAGTGGGAAGGGGAGACAAAAAACATATAAAAATTAGAGAGCAGCATTCCTTAGACTGGTAGGGTTGGAGGAGGCAAGAAAGAGGGCAAGGTGAGGGAGTAAAGGGGATGAGGCTGAGGGGACCGGGGGAATGAATGAGCAGTGAGATATGGGGGTGGGAGAAGAACTGTGAAGAGTGTATAGCTTGCAGAGCAAGTAGCTAGTGGCAGGATTAATAGGGAGTTTAAGTGAAAGTAGAGACACTTCAGCGTGATCAGTTAGCTGAATATCTGTTAGGAGCAGGAGCACAGAAACAAGCTAGAGAGATGAAAGTGAAGCTTATCTTTGAAAGGACCAATACTAGTAACATTGTTGAGGAGAGCAGATAGTGGGTTAAGCTGGTTGGGGTATGGAAAGCAAAAGATCTCTGGTCTTGCGACGTGTGCCAGAATGGTACCTTATGGGGTGACTTTGTGAACCATGGGTTAGTCTAGACAGCTCAGTGGGATTAATAAGGGACTGTAACCCAGGACGGATATGGAGTCATACCTAGGGGGGCCTTTTTGGCCAGGAGACAATGTTGGTAGTTTATTCTGTAGTCAAGGTTGAGCCGTCCCATATGAGTGTATAGCACACACGTGTGGGTGAGGCATGGTGCATAGAGGAAAAGCCTGCGTGCTTTGGTGAGTGTTATTGCAGTTCTTCTTAGGACTGTATCAGATGCTGCACTGTAGACAACTAGCTCATAATCGATGACAGAAAAAACTGAGCTTGTTGTTACTATTTTGAGTGCATCTGCTGTTAAGCAGTGTCTGTGCCTGTACAATTGTCCAGTTTTCCTTTTTGCAGACTGCACAATGGGGTTATTGTGTAATGAGTATGATAGTGAACTATCCAGCGTAACTCCTAGATATTTGAAGCTATGGACCATATGTAGACTTTCATTTTTATTGTTGAGGATTGAAAGTTTTACTGATTTATGCTTATTATGATTAGAGGCAAACAACATAGATTTTTTTTTTATAGTTAAGTAGTAGTCTTGAGTTAATAAACCAGTCTTCTACTAGTGAGAAGTCAGTTTGCATTCTGCCTTGAAGGAATGCAATGTTTGGATGACTGGTAAATATTGTGGCATGATCCACATAGAGGAGATTGCGATCCTAGCACACTAGTGGGAGTTTATTTATGAATCAGCTAAACAAGAGGGGTTACATTATGGAGCCCTGGGGGAACTCTTGTGCTGACACAAAGGTTGTCTGAGAGGGTGCTTCCAATTTTTACTTGCTGTTCACAACCAGTAAGGTAGCTATGGAACCAGCCCATGGAGGTTGTGGACACAGTGGCTTCACTAAGATAGGCTAGAAGAAGTTCATGATTCACTGTATCAAAGGCCTCATTGAGGTTGATGAAGGTGGCCCCCACTAAGTGGCTTTGATCAAGTGAGTTATGTATGAAGCCTGTGAACTTGACCAAGGCTGGTGTGGTGCTATGTTTTTTTTCTGAAACTGTATTGCTCAGTGCACTTTAACTGGTGTGTCTAGTTGGTTGTAACTGGTTTATCTAGGTAATCGACTAGTTGATCATAGACTGTTCTTTCCAGGGCCTTCAATATGGGGTAGTAATGAGATGGGCCGGTAGTTGGAGTGGAGAGCCTTATCTCTGCTTTTAAATACAGATGTGACAACTGCTGATTTCCAGATTTTGGGGAACTGCCCAGTGATTAGGGAGAGGTTGAGTATTTTTGTCAGAGGTGATAGGACTGCATCGATGGTAAGGGTAACTGGTTTTAAGTTGAGTTTGTTGTTACTGTACCTTGTCTTTTCCAGGTGTCTTTAGTGGGTATTTTTTTGCCTCTGTTTTTGAGATTATACAAAGGTAGAATGGTGGGGTATTGGCTTCTAAGGACAGCTGGGAGAGGGTCTAAGTAGTTGGGTGGGAGAACTCTGCTGAGGTTGGTAAATTCCTTGTTAATTGTATTTGCTATTGTCTTAGCATCCTAAGTAATGTCACCATTGAGGTTTAGCATAGTGAGTGCAGATTTATCAGGAGACCTTGTAAGGGTCTCGATATTAGCAAGTTGGAACCTCCTCTTTAGTGTTTTTTTTTGGTCTTTTCTTTCTTTAAGTTTCAGTGTTTAATTTATTACCATTTGCAAACTGAGAAACTTGTTTTGCTGGTATCTCCTCCCACACTCATCCAGAGGTGTGAATGCCTTTGTTTCCTAACCATGCTGGTTGATTTTACTTGCTTCCCTCATAGTAAGAATGTGAAACTAAACTTGTGTTATTTTAATGATTGATAAAGTGACATGTCCAGTTTGCATCTCTTGGGGATGAAGCTATATCCCTTTACCTCTATGGAGAATTTGCTTGCCATCAACTCTTACGACCTCAGCTGTAAGATACATCATGCATGTAAGGTGATATATGAAATCAGGTTGCATTCCCTGAAAAACAGTTAGGTTTGTGTGTCTTCCCAACCTCTGCAGCTGCAGAAAGCCAACCCCTTATCTCTCTCTCTCTCTCTTTCTCTGTGATACTTACTGCTGGACAACACAGTTCTCTAAACAAATGAAGCTTTTTTTTTTTTGCTTAAAAAGTAGAGATTTTTTCTTCTTGCTTATTTTTAAGTGCCTGGGTAAGCCACATGAAGACATTTCTACTGCCAGAGATGTATAAAAAGTTGCAAGATGTCTTTAGAGAGAAGGTGATACAATACTTTAATGGTTACAACTGCATTAGTCTACAAATGCAGACCGCGACACAAAGTTCTCATCAAATGATTCAACGTTAAACTAATTGAGTTTATATTCTTTGTGCTTCTCTTTTCTTGATATTACCACAATCCCTATTTGCTGTTGCTGTTGCAAACATTTTTTCTGGAGGTCCCAGCCATCTCAGAAAAGATATGGATTGGGTGAAGGCAGTACAGAGAAGACAACCAAAATGTTGCATGGCCTGCAACAGAAGCACTATGGGGAATACTCAGGGTGTTAACTGTACTCTAGAGGAAAGGAGGGAAAGGGGAGAAATGATAGAAACATTTGAATACTTAAAAGGTATCAATAAGGTACAGGGACGTTAAAATTCTGCCGAGAAAGAGATGTTCAAGGACAAGGGGCGTGATATGTAGCTGGAAGGGGGGAGACTTAGAAGGGATGTGAGGAAATACTTCTTTACAGAGAGGGCAGTGACACCTGGAACAGCCTGCCAGCAGAGGTAATGGCTACCGAAATGGTAACAGGTTTCAAACATGCATGGGATACACATAAGGGGACCTTCGTAACATGGCTGGTGTAGGGACAGGGGGGGTTAAGGCTGGAGATCAGTCCTTTTCTGCCAACAGCTTCTATGTTCAACATTAAACTAATTGACTTTATATTCGTTCTGCTTCTCTTTTCTTGATGTTACTGTGATCCCTATTTGCTGTTGCAGACATTTGTTCTGGAGGTCCCAGCCATCTTAGAAAAGATATAGATTGGGAGAAGGGCAACCAAAATGGTGCATGGCCTGCAGTGGAAACACTATGGGGAAAGACTTAGGGAGTTAAATACTGTATGTACTCTCTAGAGGAAAGGAGGAGAAGAGGAGACATGACTAAAGTATTCAAATACTTCAATGGTATCAGTAAGGAACAGGATTTTTTTATTTAGTTTTTGTTGTCTGGGTAAGTGCACTAGACAAATCCTGCCTATTTTCAGGCACAACCCGGGGGAGGGGGATACAGATGAATGCTTGCTGACCTTGAACCAGATTAAGCTGTCGGTGGTATTTTTAGTGAATGAGGGAAATTTGGCCAGCACACCAGGGACATTCCCCTACTCTTTTCTATAAGTGCCATGGAATCTTTAACATCCACCTGAACTACCACCAATCCAGGCAGATGGGACCTCGGTTTAACGTCTCATCCGAAAGACTGCACATCAGAAGTGCATCACGCCTCTCATGCTGCACTACAGTGTCAGTACTGAGATATTAACCCAAGTGCCAAGTGGATGATTCAAGTCTGCTGAGCAAGAGATGTAGGACAAGGGGGCATGATATGTAGCTGGAAGTGGGGGCACTTAGAGGAAATGCAAAGAAGTACTTCTTTATAGAGACCTCTGTGGACACCTGGAACAGCCTGCCAACAGAGGGTAATGGGTACCGAAATGGTAACAGGTTTCAGACATGCACAGGATACACAAAAGGGGGATTTGGTAGCATGGCTGGTATGTGTGTGTGGTGGGGGGTAAGATTGGAGATCAGGTATGGTCCATGGCAGCACAGCTGGTAGGGACTTTAGGGCAGACTGGATGGGCCAGGAGGTCCCTTTCCACCAACAGCTTCTATGTTTAACATTAAACTAATTGACTTCATTCTCTTTCTCTTTTCTTGATGTTACTGTGATCCCTATTTGCTGTTAGTATTACAGTCATTTGTTCTAAAGGTCACAGTTATCTGAGAAGATATCAGTTGGGTGCAGGCAGTACAGAGAAGGGAAACCAAAATGATGCATGGCATGCACCAGAAGCACTATGGGAAAGACTCAGAGTTAAAAATGTACACTCTAGAGGAAAGGAGAGAAAGGGGAGACATGACAGAAGCATTCAAATACCTCAGAGGTATCAGTAAGGCACAGGAAGGTTCAATTCTGCTGAAAAGGAGATGTTCAAGGACAAGAGGACATGATATGTAGCTGGAAGGGGGAGACATAGAGGAGATGCGAGGAAATACATCTTTACAGAGAGGGTGGTGAGTACCTGGAACAGCCTGCCAGCAGAGGTAATGGGTACTGAAATGGTAACAGTTTTTCATGCATGCATGGGATACACATAAGGGGATCTTAGTAACAGGGCTGGGGGGGATACGGCTAGAGATCAGTTATGGTCAATGGCAGCACAGTAGGTAAGGACCTTAGGGCAGACTAGGTGGGCCACGAGGTCCTTTTCTGCCAGCAGCTTCTATGTTCAGATATTTTTTATGCTTCTCTTTTTTTTTTGATGTTATTGTGATCCCTGTTTGCTGCTGCTGTTGCAATCATTTGCTCTGGAGGTCCCAGCCATCTCAGAAAAGCTATAGATTGGGTGAGGGCAGTACAGAGAAGGGCAACCAAAATGGTGCATGGCCTGTACCAGCAGCACTATGGGGAAAGACTCTGGGAGTTAAATATGTACTCTCTAGAGGAAAGGAGGGAAAGGGGAGACACGATAGAAGCATAGGGCAGACTGGATGGGCCAGGAGGTCCCTTTCCACTAACAGCTTCTGTGTTTAACATTAAACTAATTGACTTCATTCTCTTTATGTTTCTCTTTTCTTGATGTTACTGTGATCCCTATTTGCTGTTGGTGTTAGTCATTTGTTCTAAAGGTCACAGTTATCTGAGAAGATATTAGTTGGGTGCAGGCAGTACAGAGAAGGGAAACCAAAATGGTGCATGGCATGCACCAGAAGCACTATGGGAAAGACTCAGAGAGTTAAAAATATACATTCTAGAGGAAAGGAGGGAAAGGGGAGACATGACTGAAGCAATCAGATACCTCAAAGGCATCTATACGGTACAGGAGGGTTCAATTCTGGTGAGAAAGAAATGTTCAAGGACAAGGACAAGATGGCATGATATGTAGCTGGAACAGGGAGACTTAGAGGGGATGGGAGAAAATATGTCTTTACAGAGATAGTGGTGGACACTTGGAACAGCAATGGGTACTGAAACTGTAACAGATTGCACACATGCATGGGATACACATAAGGGGGCCCTGGTAGCAGGGCTGTTGCGGGGGAGGGGGAGGTTAAGTCTGGAGATCAGTTATGGTCCATGGCAGCACAATTGGTAGGGCAGACTAGGTGGGCCAGGAGATCCTTTTCTGCCAACAGCATCTGTGTTCAACTTTAAACATATTGACTTTATATTCTTTATACTTTTCTTTTCTTGATGTTACAATGATCCCTATTTGCTATTGCTGTTGCAAACATTTGTTCTAGATGCCCCAGCCATCTAAAAAAATATATAGATTGGGTTAAGGCAGTACAGAGAAGGGCAACCAAAATGGTGCATGGCCTGCACCGAAAACATTTTGGGGAAAGACTCTGAGTTAAATATGTACTCTCTAGAGGAAAGGAGGGATGGGGAGACATGACAGAAGCATTCAGATACCTCAGAGGTATCGATAAGACATGGGACAGTTCAGTTCTGCTGAGAAAGAGATGTTCAAGGACAAAGGGGCATGATATGTAGTTGAAAGGGGGGGAGACTTAGAGAGAATGCGAAGAAATACTTCTTTACAGAGGGGGTGGTTGACACCTGGAGTAGCCTGCCAGCAGAGGTAATGGGTACTGAAATGGTAACAGGTTTCAGACGTGCATAGGATACCCATAAGGGGACCTTGGCAACAGGGCTGGTGTGGGGGTCTGAGTGGTTTAAGGCTGGAGATCAGTTATGATCCATGGCAGCACAGTAGGTTGGGACTTTAGGGAAGTAGGTGGGCCAAGAGGTTCTTTTTTGCCAACTGCTTCTATGTTTCTGTATTAGTAAACAGCTAGTACATGAGCGTTATACATTCATGTTGACATCAATTTTAATATGTTAAATACAAATCCCATAGTACCAGTAACACAGTGCCATTAACAAGTACTGCACAAATATTCAAAATCCACGGAATCAACCTATTGTCAATTTAAATCAAACATATGTGTCTCTATAGAAGTCAGGACAATAAAGAAAAAGAGAGAAAAAAGGAAACAAACACAGAAGAAAAAGTGTGCATAAAATAAGCCAAAGTGAGTTTGGGTGGGGGATAATGTGTATAAAGCAAGTGAGCAGCACTGAAATGCATTTTCGTTATGCTTGTGAAAGGATGAAAGCTCAAGCAAAATATAGGTCCTAAATATAGAAGACAATTGAAACTGGTATAAAATTTAAAACAACAAAACAGTGAATGATATTTGGCAGATTATAAAGGGCAGCATATTATCATTTGCAATAATTACATTAAAAAGATCAAGGAATATGACAAATGATGACAAGCAAGATGGCTAAATGAGGATGCAAAGAAAGTTACTCAACAAAAAACGCTAAACATACAATAACGTATCTGAAAACTAAAGCCATGACATAACCACATGGTCAGAATATTAAGTATTTTAAAAGAAACATAAAAGCAAAAGTAACCATTTCAATAAGAAAATGGAACTCAAACTTGCAAAAGATGCAGACAAAAGCAACAGCAAGCTGTTGTGCAGTTACATCAATAGTCTAAACAAACAAACAAAAAGAATGTAAGTAATATTAATATTAATCGGGAAACTGTAAAACATCCAGTGGAAGCCGGCCCTGTGGCGCTGGGAGGTTGAGGCACTGGTCACTACACCTCACGCCAACTACCTGGGTTTGGCAAGGAGTCTGGGCTGCTGGGCATCAACAGGGGGGGGAGAGGATTGAGCATCCAGAGGACTGCTGTCCTCTTTTGGGAGGGAGGAGACTTATCATCCCAGTCGCTGACTGCCCTCTGGCAGTAGCCGGGCAGTGTGGGTGGGAGGCACACTTGACATCACTAGGGAGGAGGGAGGATGGGACAAAAGCAGAGGAAAATGAGCATGGCAGTGCTCAATGATGGCTGCCACTCCCAACTGGCACCAGCTTCTTGATTGGGTCTCGGGGGGGGGGGTGTAGCGTGCCGCCTTCCTCCTGGCCCCGCTGTGGGGGGCAGTCCATGGGTGAACTGCCGGTGTCAGTGAGTGTGGGAGCTGGTGGGTCCAGAGAGAGAGTCCACCTGTTCGGAGGACCGAAGCTGCCTGCCAGGGCTCTGGGACTATAAAGTGTGAATGGAAAAAAAATCCAGTGGAGCTAGCAAACCAATGTAATAAATGTTTGTGTTCCTTATTCAAACCCAATAACCACTCAGTCCCTGCCCCTGTACATTACCCAAAATGCCAACAGAATTAATAAAAATATAGAGAACACTGCAAAAAATTCAGAATAAAAAAAATCAGATTGCAAAGTTTCCATTAAAATGCTGAAATTAAATATTGGGATAATCTATAACCAGGCACCCCCTCAAAATATTTTTTTAAATATTAAAGAAAAATAAATACAGGTTCTGGGTTAAATTCTAGAATCACTAAAAGACATATGTTAACTACATGTCTAACAGTGACTTCAGTGACAGAGAGCAGCAGGGATTCACAAAGGGTCAGTCATGTACCACAAATGTAATCTGTCTCTATGAAAACATGACCCAATTCTTGGATAACAATACATTATAGACATAATTTCTGTTATTACTAGGATAATTTAGACATAAGGGGGCACTAGGCCCATCTGGAATGTCTCTCACACAGGTGGGTAACTAGACCAATAGTTGTTTCGAGTAGTATGTGCTATCCAGAGATTTCTTGAATGATTCTAAACTAGTATTATCTACAACTGATTGTGGTAGGTTGTTCCATGCCCTTACTGCTCTAACTGTATAAAAGTTGTCTCTTTTTATGGTAGACACTTTAAGTAGAATTAGTCTTATTATGTGATCTTAGACTATTCCTGACATTACTATATTTTATGTTACACTCATTCATAATGTTTTTATTGTGGATGATCTTAAACAGATGTAGTAAGTCTCCCCTTTGTCTTCTTGCCTCCAGTGAGAAGATTCTTGTTTCTCGCAGTCTATTTTCATAAGTATAATCCTTAAGTCTGGGTACATATTTGGTCATAGTTTTCTGAACACTTTCTATAAGTTTAATATCTTTAGTCAATGGGGCACAGAACTGCAAAACATCTGTCACTGTACCACATTTGGCAGTCATTGAAAAATTGTCTTCCCTACCCATTCATCCCTGTATTATAAACAGTAGAACCCAAACCAGCCAAACCACATGAAAATTCATAACTGTAAGCCTTGTATATTATGCAGACTGTGATACTTAACACTTGTAGGGTAAGTTAGTGCATCTGGAGTTATTTGCTGCATCTGCATCTCAATTGCTATGGGGTCTTGGCCATGTTCACCCTTCCTCAAGCCAAGCTAGCTACAGTATGTCTTACAGCTCCTGGTAGGTGACATCATGTTAGCTTATGTATTACTGTTGCAAGCTGCTATTTTCAACAAGAAGTTAACATTTTAAAAGATAGTGATGTGGAATGAGAAGCAGCTTGTGCAGGTGAATCATCATGCTAGCCTAGATATTTCCAGGTTGCATTCAGTTAGCATAGCCAGTGGGAGCAGAAGGGGAGAGGGGGAGAGGGATACAGATCTAAAAATAGAACTGTTTAACCCATTTTGTGATTTAAAGTTACATTATGGAAATGTGGCCTTCAGAACTGGACACTGTATTCCAAATGAGGCCTTACCAGTGATCTGCACAGTGGCATCACCACCACACCCTTCCTTCTGCTGGTGATGCCTCTCCCTTTGCATCCCAGCATCCCACTGGCTCTCCCCAGAGCCTTGGTACATTGTTTAGCCACCTTTCGGTCATTCAGTATGATTACCCCCAAATCCCGCTCCGGTTTGGTGATCGTCAGTTTCTCTCCCATCCTCTAACCTGTAATCCTCCCCTGGGTTCCTGCAACCCAAATGCATGATTTTGCACTTTTTTGATTTAAATCTTAGCTGCCACACTTTGGACCATTCTTCCAGTTTACCTAGGTCCTTCCTCATTTTTCTTGCCCTTCCTGGAGTGTCTGCCCTGTTGCATATCTTAGTGTAATTTGCAAAGAGGCACACTTTCCCCTTTAGTTCCTCTGCAGTTTCACTTATGAAGACATTAAAGAGGACTGGGCACAGGACTGATCCCTACCCAACTGGTCACATTCCTTTCCTCAGATTGAGCACCATTTATCATGGCTCTCCCATCTTCTGTCATTCAGCCAGTTCCTAACTCAGTATACCACATTGTGACCCAATCCCAGGCTGCAAAGCTTGTTCACAAGTCATATGTGGGAACGGTATTGTCGGCCTTACTAAATGCAATTCATGTTTATGTTTAAGCCCATGAAACACCCTTATCTAGTTAATGAATTTGCAGCCATAGTGGCTGTACCAGAATGTGTTTGTAAATGGTGCAAAGATGCCACACTCTCCATTGAAGGTCTTGATGAGTGAGTCTAAGATAGTATCAACATCTGCTGCTGAAAAGGTATCAGACCAGTTTAGTTGCCTGAGGTATTCTCTAAGTGGGCCCAGTTGCCCCTTTCTTAGAGCACATACTTTGATCTCTTACGCAGGCATTTTGGGTCTCTTGCTCGACCACACACACAGTATGGGGGAGTAGCATTAGGGAGGACAGTTGTACTGATGAGGTTTTCCGAATGGCTCATTAGTAACTAGTCTGTTAGGGTGCTGGTACCAAATCTATAGTTACTATATGTGGGGGAGGTGACTAGTTCATAGTTTATTGAGGCCTTGAAATCTCTGTAGGGGGCAGCTTCTTTGGACAGCCAGTTTATATTGAAGTCACCAATCAGTATGGTCTCTGTATTACGGTGTTGGCAGGAGAGGTAGTCATGTAATATTTTAAACCCTTCAGCCTGCTCCTTGGGAGGGGTGTATGTAGAAACAATATTTATAGCCTTGCCATGTGTTCCAAGGATGACCCTTAAAGGCAATATTTGGACGTAATTGTCAGTTTTTACAGGTGTGAGGAGATGACCCTTCAGATGGTTTTTAATGTAAATAATGCATACCCCTACTCTCTTCCCAGTATGATCCTGTCTGAACGATGTGTACCCTTCAAGCTGGATTTCAGAGTTAGTGATCCAGGATGTGAGCCAGGTTTCTACAGCAGATAGCACAGCTGGCTTATGCTGTTGTACCCAGTCTTGCAGCGAGTCTAGTTTGGGTAGCAAGCTACATATGTTGAGAGATGCTGTTGAAACAGATCTGTTAACAGCAAGGTTGGTGGACTTTGCTACTGGATCCGAACCTGGACTAGGATTTAGGTGACCAATACCTGATAACAGTAGCAGAAGTCAGATCAGCCATGTGGCTTGAAGTCTGAGTAGTTTTAGGAACTGTGAGTGGTTTAGGCAATTTACATACTGCTTTGAGACTTTATTAGACAGTATTTACATGCTGGTTATGGGGGTGGGCACTGCCATGAGCAAGTACTGTTAATACTGGGTTGTGGTGATTGCTGGTAAATATTGAGGTTGCAGAGGGTAGGTGTGGCGTTTAGGATGCTGATCCTTAGTAATTGGAGTTTGCTTACGTAGTGCCTTTCAGAGGTGTGACGTGAAGTAGGGAGAATTAGGGTAATTAGTACAGTGGATTGTAATTGAAGCAACATTGTTAACATTGCTGGGAGAAGGTGCGATAAGCAGGTGATTGCTGGCGAGTGGCCTGGTTAAAGGCTATGGGATGGCTAGGTTTTAAGGAGGCTGCTGATAAAAGTGAAGTGACCCCGATGTAACTTGCATTAAGATTTGAGTAACAACAGCTGCTAAGCAGCCAATTAGAGTGGAGCTGGGGAGGAGCTTAGGCATATTTAATTAAGGGTGGGTGGGACGGAAATTCAAGCTGAGTAAACTCGCGCCCAGGAAGCTGAGCTGAACAGCCCCAGACAGCAGTCCCTGAAACACTAACGGAGAGCCGGCTGCAGTGTCAGCTAATGGGCAGCAGAAGGAATTCCGTTTTAGCCTATTGTAGGCTGTACAGAATCCGGGGCAGCCAATGGAATTCCCAGGTTTTGATCAGTACCTTCAGGCTGTGATTCTTGTGGGTATCAGAGAGCGGCCATGCAGGGAGAGTCTGTTTTGCTGGCTTCAAGTCAGGTGGCATTGATTTGTCCGATCAGGGCAGCACTTGAGGTAAGGAGAGAGGGAGGAAGGTTAGAAATTATAGTTGCCCAAGAGAGGGGCTGAGACAGGCTTAAATGGTGGGAGGGACAGAGACAAAGGAGAGAATTGGAGGGAGGGCTAGTGAAAAGAGATTAGCAAGAGATGGCTGGCGGGAGGTGTCCGACCTTAAGTGCCGGGTGAAGGGAGGGGAACAGAGTGCAGAAGCAGAGAGAATTAGAGGGAACAGAGTTACAAATAAAGTGTAAGTTAGATTAATGAAACGAGAATTCAGCTGGGGACAGAGTTACAAATAAATTGCAGTTAGGCAGATTTATTTAGACAAAAAGTTGGGTGTGAAGTAGCACTTTTTTTTTTTTTTTACCTAGCTGGAGTTGGCAGTCCTACCTAGCTCTCACTCTGTAGAGGGAACAGAGTTTCAAATAAAAATTGCAATTAGGCAGATTAGTTAAACAAAGAATTCAGTTGGGAAGCAGCACTTTTTTTACCGGACTGAAATTAGCAGACCCACTTAGCCCTCATTCTATAGAGGGAACAACGTTTCAAATAAAGTTGCAATTAGGCAGATTAGTTAAATAAACAAAGAATTCATCTGGGAAGCAGCTCTTTTTATTTATTTATGTTTTTACCTAGCTGGAATTGGCCATCCTACCTAGCCCTTGCTCTGTGTAGCAAGGGTGAAAATTCAGTGTTAGTAAAACAATTCTGTTCTCCCAAATTTTACTTTTTTGGGAAAATTCAAGCTGAGTAAACCTGTGCCCGGGAAGCTGAGCTGAGTAGCCCCACGCGGCAGTCCCAGAAACACTAATGGAGAGCCAGCTGCAGTCAGTGAATGGGCAGCAGAAGGAATTCCATTTTAGCCTACTGCAGGCTGTATAGAACCCGGGGCAGCAAATGGAATTTCCGGATTCTGATCTGTACCTTCAGGCTATGGTTCTGGTGCGTCTTGGAGAGTGGCCGTGCAGGGAGGGGGTGTTCTTTTGGCCACAAGTCCGGTGGCGTTGATTTGCTCGATCAGGGCGGCACCTTAAGTTTGTAGTTCTGTCAGGTCTCAGAGAGCGGCCATGCAGGATGGGTCCATTCCGCTAGCCGCAAGTCAGAAGGTGTTGATGCTGTTGATCAGGGCGGCACCTTCAGCTGTGGTTCTGGCAGGTCTTGGAGAGCGGCCATGCAGGGAGCATTCGTTCTGCTGGCCACAAGTCAGGCGGTGTTGATTGGCCCGATCAGGGTGACACCTTCAGGTTGTGGTTCTGGCGGATCCTGGAGAACGACCATACAGTGAGGGCCCGTTGTGCTGGCCGCAAGTCAGGCAGCGTTGATTCACCCGATCAGGGCAGCACCTTCAGGATGTAGTTCTGGCGGGTCTTGAAGAGTGGCCATGCAGAGAGGGTCTGTTCTGTTGGCCGCAAGTCAGGAGGCATGGATTTGCCCAATCAGGGAGGCACCTTCAGGCTGTGGTTCTGGTGGGTCTCAGAAAGCGGTCATGCAGGGAGGGTCCATTCCGCTGGCTGCAAGTCAGGCGGTGTTGATTCACTGAGTCAGGGCGGCACCTTCAGGCTGTGCTTCTGGCTGGTCTCGCAGAGCGGCCATGCAGGGAGGGTCCATTCTGCTGGCTGCAAGTCAGGTGGAATTGATTCGCCTGATTAGTGCAGCACCTTTAGCAGTGATTTTGGCATGTCTTGGAGAGCGGCCATGTAGGGAGGGTCTGTTCTGCTGGCTGCAAGTCAGGCAGCATTGATTCGAACAGTCAGGGCTGCACCTTCAGGCTGTGGTTCTGGTGGGTCTTGGAGAGCGTCTCTGCAGAGCGGGTCCATTCTGCTGGCTGAAAGTCAGAAAGTGTTGATTTGCTCAGTCAGGGCAGCACCTGAGGTTACCACTGTTACAGGTGAGTAACTTGTTTCTCCAACTGTAGGGCACTCCTCTGGTGGACCTCTTTGTCTCAAGGGAGAACGCAAAGCTGAGGCTGTTTTGTGCCTACCCCACCCCCAGTCTGGAACACTGCTGCAGGATGCCTTTGCGAGGCCCTGCACCATAGGCCTCCTGTACACCTTTCCTCCCTTTCCCCTGATCCACAAGGTGGTGGTCCAACTGTGGAGGGACAAGGCATGGATAATTCTGATAGCTCTGGACTGGTCTTGCCATTTCTAGTACCTGTATTTCCTCAGCCTCATCAGCAGAACTCCATAATAGCTGTTTCTGCACCTGAATCTGCTGACATGTTATTGGAGGATGGTCCTGCACCCAGATCTTCAATCCCTGCACATCACAGCCTGGTTCCTGAGTGGCTAGGGTTCCATGTTCTGTGTTTTTTGGAAGATGTACTCCAGGTTGTGGAAGCTTCCCAAAAGGAGTCGATTCACCATTGCTACGCCTTTAAAAAGGGGATAGGAAGTGATTTTTTACATACTTAACTGCCCTTCTATCTTCCTTTCCATGCCAGTTTTGTATTCTGATATGCTTTGATGATAGTTTGGTAAATAATCTAGCTTTGGGGTACCCTCAGATATACACTGAGTTCTACTCTCCTCACCAGCTACTGCTCTTGATTTTCATATTTTGAAGACATTCTATGACATCACAAACTCCCATTCCATGCTATTTATCTGAACAGCCTGGAAAGGTGTTTGTGATGTCACAGAATGTTTAGGCAGTATTTATTTATTTAAACATCAGTTTAACAACCTTTGAGCCAGGGGCTCATTTACAAAGGTACCTCGTCACATAGAGGACACAGACAGTGGCATAGGAGACAACAGATAATACAGGTTCAAAGTAAGTGTCATTCAAGGTTACAGTTGGTTCCAATACATATGAGGAATAAATAAGCTAAAATAGGGTTAGTGGGGAGAGAGATAGGGAGGATTAGGGGGTAGAGGGGGGGCAGGGAGGAAGAGTGGGTAGGGAAGGAGGTGAGTAGGAAGGGGGGAGTGCAGCTCGGTGAGCGTTGTCAGAGGGGAGTGTTTTTTTTTTGTTTTTTTTTACACTTTAGCAGCAGCGGCATCTACGTGAGATGAGCAGGTGATTTCTGAGGCTGCGTTTAAAGCAAGTATGAAAAGAAAGAGCAGAAACTGCTGAGGAGAGAGCAGTTTAGGGTCCTTAAAAAGGCAGCAAAATTAGATTATTAATTTAACAAAAAAGGTCAAGAACATCAGAATACTGGGTGACAAACAAGAGAACAATTAGAGGGCTTCTAGAGGTGTGTTAAGTGGAAAATATTTTCCATCTGGTTTCTCTCCCAGCTGGGGCTGAGGTCCACAGTGCTCAAAGTGCACCTGGGAGCCATCCCTGCATATTGGGTTCAGGCTGGTATGCCAATGGTGGCACTGGGGAAGGTGGTTGGGTGCTTTTACAAAGGCCTTGACCGTGCATGAACCATCACCACCTTGGGACCTGTTTCTGGTTCTGGCACTGCCCACAGACAAGCCTTTCAAGCCAATGCACAGGTGTGAGATGTCAAAGATGTCATGGAAAGCTGCCTTCTTGGTGGCTGTCACCTCTTCCAGAAGGATCAGTGAGCGCCAGGTGCTCTTGGTGGAGTCTCCCACAAGGACAAAGTAGTCCTTCGTCCCCACGGAAGTTCCTCACACAGGTGTTATCAGAGGTTCTTCATAACTATATGATTAACCTTTTGCTATTTTTTATACCAACCCATCTTTGGAAGCCGTCCACAGGCTTCATACTTTGGACCTGTTGTGGGCACTCTCTTATTATGGAGAGTGCATGGCTGCAGTTCAGGGTGAGGCTTGCCAGCAGCTTGTGATGTACGCTGAAGCTGCACTTGCAGACTGGCATCTTAGAGAACAATTTATTTTATTTATTTTTATTTTTTGAAAGATATCGGAATTACAAGCCTCTGAGTCATAGACTCCTTTGCAAAGGCTCCACGTCAATAAGAAACATACACTAAGGATCATAAGCTTAAACATTGGGTACAAATTATACATTAGGCAACAGTACAGACTTAAAACATATGACACGGTAGTAAAAATTAAAACATAGATAGAAGATTTAAACATTTGGTGAAGCATATATGTAGGGTTACATCATCTGGGATCTTAAGAGAGGTCCCGGTTTGCAGGTGTAGTGTCTCCAGCATCAACCTCGGCTATATGTTGGGTGGTAGAGAGCCTCCTATGGGGCTTAGGGCTCATTCCACAAAACATACTGCTGTCTCAGTGATTGCTTTAAGGGATGTCCCCCATACAGAAGATTTGTAGGGTGGCCTCCTGAAAGCCAATACACACCTTCATCTTCCTTTACATTATCGACCTTAAGTCATGCCAGTATGCTGCTTTTTGAGCCTCAGGTCTCCAATCTCTGCTTGCCAGATACGGGTGTGCACCTTGCCCCCTCCTCCCAAAGAACTGCTCGAAGTCTGCCAGAAGTGTGGATAAGTGAACCATATCCATGCCCCTAGAAATGAGTTACTCACCTGTAACCATTGATCTTCGAGATCTCCTGCAGAAAGTCACAACTTTGGGTCTATAGCCATCAGGCACTAGGACCACACATAAACATTTTAGCTAGTAGTCTGTCTACTGTGGCTACCTACAATGCCGACATCAGCACTCCTATATATACATGGGTGGCCCCACGCTCTCCTCAGTTCTTTTCTGGCTGTTGACCAGTGCACGTTGGACTTCTCGGACACATGCCACTTCCGTCAACCACCAAAACTACTTCATTTTTTTCCTCTCACTCTAGATTTGCCAAATCACTTTGAAAAGTAATTATTTTGTTCGTCTGTGTATGCCAAATGATTCTTCAAACCGTTTCCATTTCTGCAACTGTGGAAGGAAGATCTTTGATGAGGATGGTCATATCACCTGCCTCCAGTGCCTAGGCCCGAGCAACAACATGACAACCTGTGAGGTATACTGTGGGTTCAGCCAGGCCAACCGGAGACATAGTCAACAAGACCGCAAGAAATTCCTGCTGGAGCAGCAGCAAGTAAAAGCCATGGAAAAGGAGATCCAAGCCAGAAGCTCCTCTGCCTTTTCGGCCCTGTCCTCGGGCTCTCAGTCCTCCCAAGTCCTGGGACAAGTTGGCTGGGAAGCACAAGCACTGGGAGAATGACAAACACCTAGACTAGTCTTCCCCAGCTTGCTTGTGGTCACCATGCAGGGCACCAGCTACGACTGGGTCATCATCCCTGCCATTGACCTCTGTTGCGACTCGCACCCTCTCTTTTGCAGGGTCAGCATTTGCAGCTCTCCCTCCTCACTTCTCCATTTGGGGCAGGGGGGCCTCATTGTCAGATCTGCTCTCGCCACTGCTGCTCTCCCAGTCCATGCTGTTTCTGCTCCTTTTTTCAGCAGGACTATGGTGAGGGAGCTTTGCTGGTCTGACTCAGACAGGCTACCTCCTCCGGCGTCACCCTTGACTCTTTCTTGGGGCCCTCCACCAGGCCTTTGTTCTGGCCTGCCCTTGGTCAGCCCTGGCCCATTGCCTGTGGGGCACCTGTCTCCCCCAGTGATGTCAGAGACTTCTTCTGTGGGCAGTGCTTCAGTGCTGGAAAACAGACTCCCCTGCTGCTGCCCCGGGCTGGGTCTTCAGTGACCAGAACTGAGTCCATCTCACTGATGTCCTATGTGAATCTGGCAATGTTAGGCTCCCCATTCTTGCTGCTGACATCTCAGCCCGCTTTGCGGGCGCTGGACCTTAAGTTGCCCCCACTTGCCCACCCCAATGATGCCTATAGGCCATCAGGTTCCACTACCGATGGTACAGCCCACTCTGATGCTTGCCATCATCAATTTTCAAACTATTTCTTTTTGGGACTTCTTGCATCGTCATACCCGTCCTTCAGGGGTGATGATGCCAAGGGTACGACAGCGGGGCCTTCAATACCTGTTCCCACACCATCTCCTCCTACAGCACTGCATCTAACTTGTCCATGCTCTCACATGCTGTCATTACCCACTCCAGACCATGGTGATGAGGATGAGTATCACTCTGATCTCCTGCAAGGTAATGAGTATTCGGATAATGATGAGGACACCACCACTGGTCCTACTCCCTCTTCCTCTGTGGTCTCCTCTGGGGGAGAGAAGGACTCTGCAACCACATACCATGCCCCCCCGCCCCCACATGGATCCTCTTTTATTGACATCATGAGGCAGCCCCTACCTGTCAGAGGTTTCAAGGCAGAGGAGCAGGACATTGTCAGTAGGAACCTCTCTGTATACTTGGCGTTACCAGACTCCTGTCCCATTATAATTCCTCCTTTTATAGATGCCAATGAAGATGCCACTATGGCTGCCGGGTATAGGCTGGACATGATCCCGACCATGCCCAGGAAGGCCCATAAGTTATACCCGGCACCCTCTGGGAAACCCTTCTTTGTGGAGCAACCTCCAGCAGACTCTGTGGTCGTTAATGCGGCTCATAATAGGACCAAGAGGCCCAAGCATCTTATCTGTCTTCTTCTGGACAAGGAATCCAGATAGCTGGACGTGATAGGCAAACAGACATTTGCCTCTGCCACTTTGGCAATGAGGGTTCTTAACTATACTGGTCATATGGTAAAATACCAAAACTCACTCTGGGGAATGTCTAAAGCTGCCACAGAGGTTCTGTCAGAGGATACCCAGAAGCATGAGTTCCTCCAGGCCCTCGAAGCGGGGCATATGTGGGCAAGCATCTCCTAAGGTCAGCCTGTGATGCTGCCGATGCTTTTACGAGAACAGTAGCAGTGTGCATTTGTCTCATGTGGCATTCTCGGCTGAGGGTGTCTGGCTTTGCCATGGGCATTCAGCAGTTCATCTTGAATGCCTCTTTCAGGGATAAGCTGCCCAGAGGAGGTGGTGGTGCAGCCCCAGCCATAGGTGCCACCTCAGCCTGACTCCTTATCAGACCCCCACCCTCCAGATCTTCAGGAGATGGTGATCGGGGATCGCTTCTCACTCTACCTCGACAAGTGGCAGGAGATCACCACAGATGCCTGGGTGATACAAAGTATAGAGCACAGTCACACTCTAGAACTTTTAGCCTGGTCTCCAGGGTACCCTCCATTTCAGTCTCCTCACTCATCAGATCATATTTCCATGCTGCTGGTGGAAATTCAAACCTTGTTACCAAAAAGAGCCATTGAACCTGTTCCATTGCACCAGAGAAACGGGATCTTTCTGGACTAAAAGTCTTCACCATTCATTCGTACTAGTGGGACTACCCTGGAGGTGCTAGGACCCAGCGGGAGCCAGAAATCTTCAAGAGGGCAGGCACTGAGGTAGGACCATGCATGGCACTGTGAGACTCTCTCTTGTGACATATAGGCTATCTTGGCCCCGAACCTCCAACCACCTCAGTTCCTTTTTTCCTGCCATTGATTACACTTCAGTTCAATGTTGCTCTCCAGTGGGAGCCAAGTCTTCAAGTACCTTGACTCCAGTTGGGTTCCTGGTGGCCACCATTCCTGGCGGCTGTGATTCTCGACGCGGGACCCCTCATTGTCCTCCGTTGGGGTTTTCGATGAGCAGTTCCATCATTGGGCTGCTCTTATGGAGTAGTGGGCACGACATTTGTCTTGTCTGCCCTTAGCAGCAGCTCTGGCCACTAATCCGTCAGGATTCAGAGCTGTTGAGCCAAGGTCGGGGTGTTTGGGTTAAGAGGAATGGACTACTCCTGCAGTACTAGCAGCCTCCTTGTCCACTCCACATGCCTACCCCCCTCAACTGTTGTCCAAGCAGGGGGACGGCACGGATACATAAAACCTCTTCTCCCTTTTCTTCTAGGTCTGTCAGGACTTTTCGAGGGATGCAGACTGCTTTGGAGTGGAGCATCCAGCAGCTGGTCTCCGTGTCGATGCTGTCTCCTGTGGTGCTGGCTCTGGCTCAGTGGCTGATGCTGAGGGCCTTGATGCCAGTGGTGACCTTTTCAATTACTCCTTTTTCCTGATCTGAGTGTGTCATCGGTGTCACGTCTGGCACAGAGGGAGACCTTGATGAGTCTGATCTGGACGTAATCCTTTCTGATAATGATGTGAACAGTTCAGGTTTTGTACTGAAGAGCAAGCCTTCAATCTCTGCCGAATCCATAGTGAAAGATCTTTCTTTCCAGTCTTTACTCAGGAATATGGAATCTGCCTTGGCTTTGCAAACCTGTTAAGTGGATCCAGGTAAGCTGTTGCGATTGCAATTTCTGCATGTCCCTGAAATTCCAGTGGCTATAACTCCTCTGATTCTACCTTCTTTCGAGACTTTATTGGAGATGATT
Source organism: Neoceratodus forsteri (assembly GCA_016271365.2). Taxonomy (NCBI): domain Eukaryota; kingdom Metazoa; phylum Chordata; order Ceratodontiformes; family Ceratodontidae; genus Neoceratodus; species Neoceratodus forsteri. The sequence goes on along the minus strand of CM057450.1, from coordinate 1,134,954,377 downwards.
TGGAACAGGCCAGCTCTAATTACCTCAGTGTCAAAAGTCATTGATAGGAAATGTGCCTCGCCCAAGGATAGACCAATCCCTTCTTTGCAGGCATTTGCAGATGCTTTTGTAGTGCTTGCTGAAAATGAAATGACAAGGTCATCCTCCTGCAGGAATCTTCTACTCTACCTGTCAGTAAGGAGTCTCACCAGATCGACACTCTGGGCAAGCGAACATTTGCAGATTCAACCTTGGGTATGCGTATTGCTAACTACCCAGGGCATTTCTTACAGTTTGAGTACACTCTGTGGCATTCGCTTAAAGTTTGACTGAGAAGCTTCCCCTTGGCGCTACTTCAGACCATTACCAGAAACATAGAATCCAGTGACCAGCAGCTAAAGACTGCAGTGGACACCTGTGATACTACTTCCCAAGCTGCTGCCACCGGCATTTGTTTAAGGCATTACTCCTGGCTCAGAACATAGGGTTTTCACCTTGACATCCAGCAGGTGATGAATATTAATTTCGACAGTGCCTACCTATTTGGCTGTCAAGTGCAACAAGCACTAGAGGCCACAGAGAAGACTAGGTCTGCCCTAAGAACAGCCAGACCGGCACACCCTGCCTCTCAGAAAAATGAGAACCGTCAACAGTTTCACAGCTGACATTCCTTTCCGGGTAAGGGAAGAGGAGCTGGTAATAGAAACAAATCTTCCCAACTGCAGAAGAAGATGCAGCAGAAGACACAGGCCCCAAAGGTGTTTAACACCACTCTCTGAGGATACGGCTTGGGTCCCTCCTCCGTTCCCTGAGGGTGGACTCTTCCTTGGAGGTGGGAGGTTGTCTGTTTCTCTTCTATGAGCAGTGGAAGCAAGTCATGTCAGACAAGTGGGTCCTCAGAATTGTCTGGGAGGGGTACTCCCTCGACAGGGTGGACATACCTCCTGATCTTAAACCAAAACAACAGTCCAGTCTGTCCACTTTTCCGTCACACATTCTTACTGCCAAAAGTCAGGGCTTCTTAAAGAACAGTGTAGTAGAAGTCAGTCCCCTCACGAAGAGGAACATCGGATTCTATTTCTGTTACTTCCTGGTTCTGAAGAAAACAGGTGGGATGTGCCCGATTCTCAGTCTCAGAAATTTAAACAAGTATCTTTTTAAGAAGTTCAAGATGGTGTTCCTGGGAATGTTGATTCCATTGATTCATCAGTTTGACTGGCTCACATCTTGCAACATGCGGGACACTTACCAACATGTTCTAGTGCACCAAATCACTGCAGGTACCTCCGCTTTGTGGTTCTAGGTCAGCACTATTAGTTCCAAGTACTGCCCTTTTGGGCTGTCCTCGGCACCTCGAGTCTTCACAAAGTGCTTTGCAGTGCTCACTGCGCACCTCAGAAAGCTTGGTATTCAAGTTTCCCCTTACCTGGGTGACTGGCTCCTAGCAAGTCCCTCTGAAGAAGGGGAAGGAAAGTTTTGGCCAAAGCCTCCTAGTTCCTTACATCTATGGGAGTCTTCTTGAACCTAGAGAAGTCTCAACTTCAACTTTCCTAGCAGCTCCTCGTCAAAGGAACTTTGGATACCACCCAAGTGAGAGCCTGCCACCTGGAGGACAGGAAGGACTCCATTCTCTCGATGGCCCGCTTCATCTGGCAGAGCACATCGGTTCAAGCTATTGCGATGCAGCAGATGCTGGGTCGCATGGCATGATCTGTTTTCACGGTGCTCCTGGCATGATTGCACATAAGGACCACTGAATGGATGCTCAGTGCACAATGGTGTCTGACCACACCCACCCACAGTCCTTTCATACAAGAGTGACACAACTGCTGGCAAGGTCCCTCATATGGTGGAAGCAGGAAATAAACGTGCAACAGGGTCTTCCCTTTGCCCCGTCAGAGTCATAGATCACTGTCAGTACAGATGCTCCTCTGATGGGTTGGGGACTCACTGTCAGGACCTCCACAAGCAGGGAGTGTGGGGTCAGGACGAGTCTAAACTTCTCATAACTGTCCTGGAGATGAGGGTAGTCCTGTACGCTATCTAAGCCTGAGGGTTGTTCTCTGTTGGAAAGTAATCTTTCTGCAGACAGACAACAAGGCTGTGATGTATTGTATCAACAAGCAGGGCAGAGCACACTCCTACCCAGGGTATGAAATTCATGAAAAAAAGTACATGCCCACTTGGTCATGTAGTCAGCAAAAGTACATGCCGAAAAAAATATTTACATGCCGTCCCTTAGTTTACATCATTTTAAAAGTCATCTTCACTGGACCAAGCATTTTCATTCTCATCATCACCATCATCCCACAGACTCATCAATACGCTTTATCTTAAATCCAAATACAAAAAGACTCATGGTATCTGACTAAGCTAATGCTGTACGCACTCAGAAAATGTTTAATCTGTTGAAATGAACTTTAAGCTGTCTGTCTATTTGTTGTCATTAAACGCAACAAGAAAAATTGTGTGTCGTCTTTGTCAATATAATAAATGTAGCAACTTAAAACTGACTGTGTCTGATTATTTCTTAAGTGTTTGTTTTTTTTGCTCACAGTTGTACTTTTTTATTCAGAGAGTAGTCTGCCACAGACAAGTAGAGACTAGCTTATAAAAGAAGCTTAAGATATTTTTTTATATCACTCAGTATTCAGATTTGAGATAGTCCACAGAGTAGCTTGTTAAAAAAAAAAAAAATAACCAGGGTTTTATATCAGTATTCAGATTTTAGGTTAGATAAAATTTGTTTTAAACAGATTTTTTTTTATACAGTATTCAGATTTTAGGTAATAAAATTCAACAGTAGCTTAAGTTGTAGAAAAAGCTTGTTCAAACTTTAAGATATTTTATTTTAGACCCCACCCTGTATTTATAGACAGAGGTCAGAGGAGGTTGTTAAAAAGCTTTTAAACTTTAGAGATTGGCAGCAGCACCCCTTCTCAGTCTGAAGTTTCAACCTCAGCCTTTATTTAGGTTAGCTTAGCTATGTGGTACTTTATTGTACAACTAGATCCAAGACAATAGCTCTATTAGCCAAGCTCCTTACCAGGCCTCTACTATAAAAAGCTTTTTTAATTTTATGTTATGCCTCAGTAGCTGGCAGTTACTAACACACAGACTCAGATTTTATCGATAGACAGATTTTACTGTCTGTGAATCATACCTCTCAACCTCCTGCCTCATAAATCTGTGACAAGGCTTAAAAAATCAGGGACAAAGGACCAAAATCAGGTACACATCTTCAAAATTGGTGACATCTACTCAGGAGCCTGGTAGAATAAGGGGCTTAGTGTAAAACACGTTTTCTAAGGAAGAACAAATCTGTAACTTTAATGTTTGACATTATTTTGTGCTTACAAACCCTACTGTTTGGTCATGGAAACACAATTTTTAGGAGGGACAGAGTAAACTTTTGAGGTAAAATCAGGGACATCCCTGAAGATCAGGGACAGTTGAGAGGTATGCTGTGAATTATACACAGCAAAGTTCCCCCAAGAAGCTGTAATCAAGTAACTGAGGGGGAGAAAAACACAGACTCTGTTGCCAACTTGCTGCAGCCTGAAAAACGTATATGAATGGCCTCTACTACACCAAGACATTATATCTATGGAGGTCTAATCTGACTAGTAGTCTCTTTGGCCGATTTTTTTCCAGCAGTTGTATGCCTGTTGCAGTACAATCAGATCCAGACAGACCATAAACTGCTTGCTTTAGACCAGCTAATTAACTTCAGCTCTTAAGTTGTTGTAATAATGTGCTAAGTTTACTATCCCTTTCAATGACTGCGCAGCACTCCCGAGTTGTTCCCTCTTACTACTATAATATACAGTAGCCCTGTCTTAGTAAAGTAACTTTTTTCTATATTGTTTGACATTTCCTTCACCTGGTGAAGGTCCCCGAATCCCGATTTTGCTCTCAGTACTACCACAGAACCTCATGGTCTCATTCGCCTCTCTGGCCTATATCTAAGCCCCCCCAATTCAAAGTACAGCAATTAAATGGTATATGGGCAGTGTGTAGCTCTTAAAAGAGCTTTCGATTTTTTTTTTTCACACACAGAACAGTCGGTCACTAACCTATCAGTCTGATCACAATCTGCGATCACGATTGCTGTGTGGCCGCTTCTCTGAGGTTCATTCTCGCTCTCACAACCTAACAGCTCAACACTGTAGCGCAGACTGCCACGCTTTGCAGCAGGGTCCCAGCGTCACACTGAAGAAAGGGCGGGCACGCTATGCAAACTGCAGTCCGCGATTGGCATCCGATGGTGAAACCCGCCTCCAGCAGTGACAGAAGGACCCCTGCTACATTGTGGTTGGCTGTAGGACAAATAATGCTCTCCTCTTCTTAGCCAGCATCTTAACATGTCAGCTGACATTGGGACGAGTAGTTTAGTGTAGCTCGTGATTGTGTCCCACTGTCAGCTCTCTGCGCTGCACTTGCCGAGTCTCCACTCCGGGAAAAAAAGTCCCCAGTTTAATTTAAAGCCACAAGCCAAAACAAAAAAAAACAGAGACAGAAGATTGTTAGGGCAGGCACTGAAGATCAGTAGGTGTCCTGATGCAAAAGTGCCTGCCCTGGGGCACCTAAGGTATAGGAATTTCTCACCCTGCTCCTACCCCACATGCAGAGAAGTGATGAGAGTGTGGGAGTGATGTCATGGGAACGAGTCATCTGTCCAGGCAGTCTACCTACCGAGAGCTCAGAAAGAATTAGAAAAATTAAAGCAACACCCTTTATTTAAGCAAAAAGAAAAGGAACTGAACAGAAGTGTGGATTTGCACAAAAGGGAGGTAGTTAAGCAGAAACAAAGCATGAAAGAAATCTAAAAGACTGTTCATTGGGCCAAATCTTTGTATAGGACAGAAGGGCTAACTCTGATGAGAGAGGTCAAAATAGTAAACGCAGTTACTCAAGAAACCGTGGCAGGAGTCAGAATAGGAGCAACTCTAGGAACTGGAGACAAAATAAGAATAAAAATGCAAATAAGACTGACTCTGATCCCAGTAATCGAAGTAACACACAAACAGCAACAGCATCGACTAGTGGTGCAGCTGAGATGTCTGGTCAACAGAAAAAAGTGTTGTGTTTTTTTTTTTTTTTAGACAGGAGGAGACAAGAAGAAATCAAAGGACAAGAAGAGGAAAGAGTAGGGGCAACACCAAAAAGGATGACAAACTGAAGAGAACAACCAGGAACAATACCAGCAAAATGAATCAAAAGAAATCATAAATTTAGCCACATTTAAACTTAACCTTGTTGAAACAGATGTGTTAAGGAAAAGTTTCTCATTTGTTCCCTCCCCTAAGTTTTCATACTGGTATTTCATACTGGAATATAGGAAAGTCATAAAGGCATAGCCCATGTAAACTTTCCGCACAGTTCAGTGGCGGCAACCTAAGTTGCCAACATCATTTAGGTACTGATCTAACTGAACCTTGAAGACCTCAACAGTTTCTGCATCCACTACCGCTTGTGGTAATTTATTCCACATTATAACAGCTCTATTTTTAAAACTATATTTTCTTATATCTGTGCTACTTTTTGTCTCCCTTAGCTGCCTATTATGACTTCTCATCTGATATATATGATCTTTAAATTCTATTCCCATCTCTTTCCTTATACTTTCATTGTTTAGAATTTTATAGAGACATAACATATCCCCTCTACTTCTTCTATCCTTCAATGTCCACAGTCCCGACTTCTTTAGTCTTCTTTCATAATCCAACTGTTTATATCCTTCAATCATTTTTGTGCAAGTCCGCTGCGGTCTTTCCACTACTCTAACATCTACCATTTGATGAGGACTCCATACCGTGGAACAGTAGTCCAATAGGGGCCTGACTAAGGTCCTAAACAATGGCATCAGTATCTTGCCACTCCTAGACTGAAAACCTCTTCTAATACTACTTACCACATACATTGCTCTTTTTGATAAATTTCTACACTGTACATTATTCTTTAAATCATTCTGGATGTATACCCCCTAAATCCTTCTCACAAGTAGACACCTTCAATTTTATACCCTTCATGTTATAATTTTGGTGAATATTATTCCTTCCCAAGTACATTATAACACATTTATCCTCGTTAATTGTTTCATACTGCAAACTGAGTTGTTTAAAATATTTAGAAAAATCAGTCTGTGCTATTTTTTTTTTTTTGCATCTAAAAACATGGGAGGTTCAGTAATTCCAGATACTGCAGAATAATGCAATGATAGAAGCATATTGGATATGTTACTGGATTCTTTAGAACCCCAAAGTATGGTGGAAACTCAGGAGAACAGGGAAGTAAGTTCTACTCCCACCACTAAAAATCTTGATGTGCTAGATCTTGTGAATTTTGACTCACAGGGTAATGCTTTAGTGATGTATTGAAGACAACTGGGCCTGAACTATTCAGCCATTTACATTTCTCAGAGGAAACTAGAAAATATAGATTTAGGCCAAAATCTGTGTTTTGTCCAGGAGTTTCAGATGCTGCAATTCAGACCTGTCAAAAGGTGGTTCTTAAAGAGATAAATACACTATTTATGAGAAAATGGTATAGTATTCAGAACTTAACATCAGAGGAAAGGGCTGCTCTACAAAATCTTAAAGTGATTTTCCATCAGTCTGATAACGGCAGTAATATAGTCATCTTAAATAAAATAGACTATGAGATGGAGGCAAATAGATTATCAGACAGAGAGATCTACGTGGTCTTAGGGAAGGACTCAACTATGGAATTTCAAAAAACATTGGGTTTACTGGTAGATGAGATGACCAGGAGGGGCTTTATTGATATGAAAGAGAGTGAGTTTTTGAAGGTCAAAGTGCCTATTATTCCAAGGTTTTACTACCTACCGAAGGTACATAGACAGATTCAACCCCCCGGTCGTCCCATCATTTCTGGCTTGGGCTCATTAAGAGAAAACGTATCAATGTTCTGGTTTTTTTTTTTTCTGCAACCTTTAAGTGCATTTCTCCCTTCTTTCACAAGGGATTCAGTGCACATATTAGTGAAACTAGATGGAATACAATGGAGGGAAAATTACATCTGGATCTCAGTAGATGTGACTTCCCTCTATACTTTTATATCCCATGATATGGCTCTGGAGGCATTAAACTTTTTTTTGACTAAAACAAGATTAGATAATGTACCACCACCTAAATTCTTCTTGGATGCAGTACATTTTATTTTGATGTATAATTGTTTTTTGTTTAATGTCAAAATTTATTTACAGCAAAGGGGTACGGCAGTGGGCGCAACAGTTGCACCCACGTATGCCAATTTATACTTGGGCTGATGGGAGGAAATATATATTTTTTGTGAGAATAATCAGCATCATGATAACATTTTCTTTTGGAGTAGGTTTATCGATTTACTAATTTAGTCAGGAGCAGAATTTGAAGCAGGAACATTTTGTTAAATTTATGTCGTTATCATTCAAGTTTTTAAAGTTTTCATACTGGATGTATCCCTATATGTGTTGGAAGGGGGAGGATAGAAACAACATGTTTCAGAAAAGAGACAGCAGGGAATGCTCTGCTCCGTGATAGTGCCCACCCACCTAAACTGATATCTTCTATACCATATGGGCAGTTCCTCCGTTTATGGAGAAACTGTTCAACAGAAGACGTTTTTGAGACACAGAGAAGATGAAGAAGAAGTTCAGTGCTAGGGGGTACAGGGTTGCGGAACTCAGTAAGGCCCGAGAAAAAGTTAGGCCACTGAATAGACAGACATTACTAATGCCAAAAAATGCACACAGTGAAGAGCTTAAAACGATGGCTTTTGTGTTAGAATATAATGGTATTGCACCCAAAGTTAAGAATATTTTATTGAACAACTGGAAGTTACTTGAACATTGTAATATTCAGGACCTGTTTCTCGACAAGCCTCGAGCAACATATTGCAGATCCCAAAATATTGGAGATCTGGTTTCCTCAAGCCATTATGTTCCAGACAGGGATCGTCCACAAACTTGGTTACCTGTAAGACCAACAGGATGCTTCCAATGTGGACACTGCCAGGGCTGCAGACACCTAATACAGGGAAACATGTTTACTCACCCAGCTAAGGAAATCAAAGTAGATATTTTGGATTTTGTGAATTGTTCCACTGAATATATAGTATATGTAGCACAGTGCCCATGCTCACGACTTTATGTGAGCAGGACAGTGAGACAGGCAAAAGAGAGAATGTTGGAACATATTAGAGATGTTAAGAACAATAATTTTGAGTCTGCTGTGGCTCTGCACTTTTTTGAATTTCATAACAGTATTCTGTCACTTTCGAAATTCATGCTAATTGATCATGTAAAGCCACTTTTACATAAAGATGATAGAAGACGGATTCTATTACAAAAAGAGTCAAAGTGGATTTTTACTTTGGGTTCCTTGCACCCACAAGGTCTCCACAAGGATTTGGACCTAACTGTATATTTATAAGATTTGAATTTAATTGTGTATTTTTGAGAAATATCATATGTACATGCTTAGATTGATAAGACTTCCCCACTGAGTGCTTTTCCCACGTCTGGTCTGTTGTTCCGTTCTTTTTTTCTACCCACATGTTGCCAATGTATTGTGTTTTTTGTAGTACTATTTTTCTTTCTTTTTTTTCCTCCCTTTTTCTCCTATTGTTTCTATCTTTCATTCTTTTTTATACACATTTGGTATACACTGGTTTTGGTATATAAATATTCTTTGGTCTCTTCCAGTTGTTCGTGTTTGACAAACATGATAATAAATGTAGGTGTGAATTGTCACTATAAATAAGCAGATCCCCCCCTAACCACATACATTTATATTTTTTCTCCTTTGTATTTTCTGCCCCCCCCTTTTTTTTAAAGGGGTTATTTATAAATCCTGAAAGGTATCAAATGTGTTAGGAGGAATAGGTAAGGAATTTAACATATAAATATACAAAGGATAAGATAAAAATAAAATAAAGATGTTTTTCATATGCTTGTCACATTATTTTAAAATGATAAAGTTTGATTACAGCCATACTGAAGTTTTCTTCAGATATAGGTTTTAATTATATCAGATGTTAGTGTAGCAATTTTCTGTATTTTTGAACTATCATACATTTGAAAGTGCACTTTATGATTGAATGTATAGCCAACCCCTGGCATTTATTTATTAGGTGTTTTAATGAAGCTGTTTATATGGTTGGTTAATTTAATCATGTTATTATTGAAAGGTGTATTTAACTTGTGTTGTGAAATGTGGACTCCAAACCCCCCTCCGATGAAGAGGGTTGTTACCCTCGAAGTGCCGTGGAACCGTTTGTTTGTTCAGGAATAAAATATAAAAACCTTTTTACAGCCACAGTCTACGTATATCGCTGGTTTTTGTTTTTGAACAAGCTCAGAATCACCTGTCCGACCATCTCAGCAGAACGGAGGCGAATTTTCACGAGTGGTCGCTCATGGTAGACGTCACGCAATCGCTGTTTGGCAAGTGGAGTATTCCAGACCTGGACCTTTTTGTGTCCCCACTCAATGCAAAACTGCCTCAATTCTGCTCCAGAAATTCAGATCCTGGCATTTTCTGTCAGGATGCATTCAGACAAGATGCTTTCTGTATGCATTTTCACCTCTTCCATTGGTTCAGAAGGCGTCTCTCAAACAGAAAGCTCAAGGGGGCAGAATGATTCTAATCCCTTCATACTGGCCTTGGCAGATATGGTTTCTGCTGATCAACAGATTGCCAGAGATTCCTCCAAAACAAGTGCCTCTGTGAACGGACCTCCTGACACAGGAACACCTGGTCTGTCCTAACCTGCACTCACTCCATTTTCATGCCTGGCTCCTGAAGAGATGGAAGTGAGTAGGTTCAAGGTTTCTCAGCAGATCTCAGAAATCCTGCTAGCCACTTGTAAACCTTCCACTAGGAAGACTTACACAGTTAAGTGGAAGTGTTTCTTGATTTGATGTGTGAAGTCCCATCTGGATCCTTTCTGTTGCCAACCTAACAAGGAGTTGGAGTACCTTCTAGATCTGTTGAATGCAGGGCTGCAGTATTCCACAGTATTCCTCTGGTCAAAAGGTTCCTTAAGGGCATCCTTCACACCAGACCCCCAGTCAGAAGGCTGGTGACTGCATGGGATATTAACCTTGTGCTAGATATGCTCACTTGCAAGCTATTTGAACCTCTAGCCACTTGAGATTTGAAGTTTTTGACCTGGAAGACAGCATTCCTGGTGGCCATTACTTCTGCGTGTAGGGTCTCTGAGATCTACGTGTTAATCACAGGCCCTCCATATTTTTTTTTTCACAAGAACAAGGTGGCTCTGCATACACACTTCTGTTTCTTCCAATGGTGGTTTTGGAATTCCATCTTAGCAAGTCTTTGGTGCTTCCGACTTACTTCGACAACTTCAAGAATGAAGGGGAATGCACGCTTCACACTCTGGATGTGAAAAGAGCTTTGTGGTTCTGTACTGACAGAACTAAGGAGATTTGCCAATTTAAACAACTCTTTGTTTCCTTCAGTGCAACCCGACTGGGTAAGCCTGTTTCCATCCGATGTATCTCTGTGTGGCCTGTCTCCGACATTGCTATTCTATGGCGCAGGTCAGGCTAGAAGACAGTGTTTATGCCCACTCTACTAGAGCGGTTGCGGCTTCCCTGGCAGAGATTCATAACATTCCCATTGCAGACATCTGCAGGACGGATACTTTGGAGCTCAGTATATACACCTTTGTAAAGCACTATGGTCTTGATGTTCATGCCAGACAGCACACGTCCTTTGACAGATCAACCCTTAATGGACTTCTGTCTTGAGTGAGTTCAATCTCCTGTCACCTTGCCTGGGGGATTGGTGTTTAGCTTGGTACACTTCCACTAGCGTGAATGAATGGTAAAGACGTTTTAGTCTAGGAACATATGGAAATTATGTACCTACCGTAATTCTTGATTTTCTTGGACATAGTCTTCACCATTCATTCACATGCCCATCCACCATCCCCCCGAGCTCACTGTCTGTTTTTGGTCTTCACTCCCTTGTTGGTTGGACTGTGAAGATGCTGCGGTGTTGACCCTTCTTACATGTGTCATCCAGGATATCTTATGCACGGTTTAGGTTAGGTTTTCCTAGGATAGTTTACGCTGCACGTCTTCAGTCAAAAAGATACTGAGGCGGTTGGAGGGTCGACACCGATATAGCCTATATGGCACGAGACAGTCTTACAGTGCCTCACATGCATGGTCCTACCCTCCGAAGATTTCTTGGCTCCCGCTGGGTCCTAGCACCTCCAGCTTAGACCCACTTGTGTGAATGAATGGTGAAGACTACATCCAAGAAGATCAAAAATTACTTTAGGAACGTAATTTCCATTTTGTATTCCCACTTCTTTCTTGTCCCTAAATCTATCTGAAGCCTATTCTGGACTTAAGGAATCTAATTTCCTACATTCAGTGCAAAAAGTACAGAATGGTGACCCCTCAACATGAGGGAGACTGGATCTGTCCTCTGTACATACAGGATGTGTACCTGCATACCAAGGTGTTGGCTCCCACCAGCAGTACCTCAGGTTCCACTTCCAAGGGAAGCATTACCAGTTTCAAGCTTTGCCCTTTTCCTTGTCCTTGGTGCCCCTGGTCTTTACCAAGTTTCTGGCAGTGGTAGCAGCTGCCCTCAGGAGAGAGGACTTATGTGTCTTCTCTTACCTGGATGATTGGTTGCTTAAAGCTTCTTCCCAGGACCTGTTGATTCAGATCTTGCAGCACACCATTCAGTTTTTCTGTTCACTGGGCATTATGGTGAATCTGTCTCAAGTCCATTGTGACCCCTGGTCAATGCCTTTGGTATATTGGGGCAGTGCTGGACATGGCTCAACTGCTGTACAATGGCCGGTGTGTAATGGTCAGAACCTTCTCGAGTCTTCTGGGTCTAATGGCTTTGGCTATCATTACTGTGCCTTTAGCCAGGTTTCACTTGAGTGTCCCTCAGTGGACATTAAGGGTCCAATGGGACCAATGCACTGATAACCTTGAGTGGCCAGTTTTAGTCTACTCCCCATTCAAAAAGGTGCTGCAATGGTGGATGGAACCTAGCAACTTATTGAAAAGGGTTCCTTTCCTCCTTCCTTACCCTCAGCAGATCCTCACCACGGATGCCTTGTGGACAGGTTGGGGGGCTCATTTGGGGTCCCCAGTGGAGGCTACCCTGCACATCAGCATCCTGGAGATGAGGGTCATTCTGTTTGTCCTTTAGGCCTTCCAGACTCTCCTGTCTCAAGGACATCTGCTGGTCCAAACAGATAACACCAGCATAATCCATTACACCAACAAACAAGGTGGGGCTCGCTGATATCCTCAGTGCTGGGAAGCAATGAGGGTCTGGCACTGGGCTCTAGAACACTGTCTAGAACTCTGACGTCCATGTTCTAGGAATGCTAAATGTCCTAGCAGACAGTTCCAGCTGCCCTCAATCCAGGATGCATGAATGGCAGCTGCTGACCTCGGTTGTGGAAAACCAATTTGAGAGGTGAGGCCATCCAGAGCTGGACCTTTTTGTGTCCCCACTCTGTGCAAAAGTGCTGCATTTCTGCTTGCTCACTACAGGGCCTGGAGGTTTGCTCCCCCCCATTATGTGCTTTTTCTTCCTTCGTCCTGCCGGCAGTCTTCTCTCCTCTTCCTCATGGCTTGCTGCTGTTGCTCCCCCTCCGGTGCTCCTCAGGTCTTTTGTCCCCACAGATTACTCCCCATGGTGGGTGGAAGGTGTGGGCCATCCCCTTTCCTGAGCACTATCTGGAGTGGGTCCGAGGAGCTCCGATGAGGCCGCGGCGGCAGAGTAGTGGAGGGGATTCCATGGAGCTGGCAGGTGATTTTTTTTTTTCTTGGTACCTCCCCTGTGGCCGTGAATGCGTATGCATGGAGTGCGCATGGCACAATGTCACACTGCTTTGTTTCCCTAGCTCTGGCGATACCCCCCTAGCCTCCACTGGGGGGGGGGAGGGGAGACAGTCAAGGAGCCAGACAGCATACTCGCCGTTTCCCGAGAGAGGAGGGCTGTCATCGGATACTTGACTCTTTCCTTCCCCTGCCACCCCACCGTTTGCACGTGTTTGTTCCCAAGCACAGGTCACCAGCGTGTCGCAAGATGTGGTGTCCAGCACCTCAACCCTCAATGCCACCGGGCCAGCTTCAGTCAGGAGTTTTTTGGTGAGACACATTGCCCCTCTTCCTTCCCCCTAATTCAGAGGGTTCTGATCAAGCTTCAGATGGAAGGGGCCACCCTCATCCTGGTGGCTCCCTTCTGGCCTTGACAGATCCGTTTCCCCTTACTACAGCATCTGGCAGTGGAACCTCTGTTCCTCTGCCACTGTGCCCCTGCTTGCTCTCACAGGAGCAGGGCACTCTAGTCCATCTGGACATTCAAGTCACTTTGTCATCATGCATGGCTCCTGTGGACATAGCCATTGCTAGGTTTGGAGTTTCTCAGAAGGTGGCTGACAGAAACTTTCCACCAGGGCCACTTATTCCATGAAGTGGACGAACTTTATTCTGTGGGATTCTTCCTGTCACATGGATCCTTTCACTTGTCCAGTGAATTAGATTTTGGAGTACTTGCACTCCCTGTCCAATGTCAGGCTGCTGTACTCTTCCATTAAGGTACACCTGTCAACCATTTCAGCCTTTCATGTGCCTGTTGATGGCCGTATGGTCGCAGAGCTGGATGTGTCCAATATGTTGTTGAGGGGTATCCTGCATTTGAAGTGTCCCATCTGCAGTCCAGCTCCACCTTGGGATCTGAATTTTATGTTGGGGAAGCTTACCTTGGCTCTGTTCCAGCCAGCTGCAACTTGCGAGCTACGCTTTCTGTTGTGGAAAGCATTATTTTTAGTTGCTATTACTTCTGCTCGGAAGATTTCCTGGCTTCATTATCTCTTTTGTGAGCCTCCTTATTTGAATTTCCATAAGGAAAGGGTGTATTTGTGTACCAGTCCTAAGTTTTTACTTAAGGTGGTGTCTGACTTTACTTTAAATCAGTGTATCCACCTGCCTGTGCATTATCCAGAGCATGCCAACACAGGAGAAGCATTGCTCCATACCTTAGATGTACATAGAATACTCTGGTATTATAGTCACCGTATGAAGGATGTTAGGAAGTCCTCGCAGCTGCTTGTTTCTTTTGCCGCTGGAAAGAGGGCACTGCAGTGTCGAAGTAATGCTTGTCCAAATGATTGGCCAACTGCATTACTTTTTGGTGAGGAACTTCCTTGTGCTGCGCGTGGCCACCCTACTTGAGGTGTGGCTATACTTCTACTGTCTGTTTCAGGAATGTATTAGCTGCTGAGATTTGTGCAGCTGCAGCCTGAAGTACAGTCCATACATTCACTAGGCACTACAGGCTGCACATTGCTTCCAGAAGAAGGGCAAGTTTCAGTCTAGCTGCACTTCAAGATCTCCTTTCTTGAACCTGCTGCTTCCAACCACACAGGCGGTTGATAAACACCGAGTTTCACTCAGATATACACCGGGTTTTGGGCACTGGTGGATAGCAGGAGGAGGAGCATCTCTCAGGTGAGGGCAGACGGAGGAGCTCGATGGAGAGACACATCCAGAAGTAAGGGCACTGTTGCTGATCTGTAGTACTGTGTTAGTACAGGGTTGGGAGCACTGTGGCTGTGTCAGGAACAGGGAGCTGTATAATTTGCTGGAGGATCTGCTATGGAGCAGGGACACTGTGACTGTAAGTGACACCTGGGCAGCGCTGGAACTGTTTTGGCTCTGTATTATAAGGAGAACTTAAAGTGATTAATATAGGATACGTGGAGTACGTAAGCTGTTCTGGGGGAAAGTAAACTGTACGTACTGCATTCGGAGGGTACTCGGTCTTTTACTGGGATCATAGGGGAGCTTCAGTTTTCAGTCAGTACAGGGGGAAGGGTTGTTAAAAAAAAAAAAAGGAGCTTTTAGTAAGCAGGGCAGAGGGTATGGGAGGACATGCTAAATAAGATCTATCTACGGGGGTAGTCCAGGAGTAAAGAGATGTTGAGGTGGGCAAATGAGGGGAGCTGGGGAAGGACACACTAGGGGATAGGGTAGCAGTAGCGGCTGAGGATGGGGACAGCACAGGAGGGGAGCAAAGGGGCAGCAGGATGCTAGAGGGGTCTTCGTGGATAGAATAGTGGATTGCATTGGTTCAGGGGCAGCAGTCTGAATGAACATATTGTGGAAGCTTGAAGAGTGTGTGATCTGTGTCAGGCTGAGGAGACTCAAGGAAGAAGTGCCATGGCTTGGTAGGTAATTGGGGAAGTTGGGAGGAGGGTGGAAGGGACCTGGGGCAGAGGGCAACAGGAGGACACCACATAGGAGAAACAGTGGCTTGGGGAGGGGGGCAGAAGCATTACAAATAGGCCTAGCACGGGAGGGAGGTAAGGGCAGAAAGAGGGATCTTGCACCCAGGATGGCCAAGAGGGCAGGAAATGGGTTTGCCTTGCTGGCAACACTGGAAGAGGGGGAGGTGAGTGACCACCAGGGTGGGGTAGGTAATGGAAAGCGGGAGGACAGCACAGAGGTCATTGGTTGGGCAGAGGACTTTGGTCGGGGTAAGGGGCACAGCTGGGAGAACAGACAAAGGGAGCAGGGGGAAACACAAGAGGAGTGTTGCTGGAGTGGAGTACGGGAGGGACTTATCGGAGGGGGAGAGATGACCAGGGTGGAGGGGAAGGATTGGAAGGAAGGTGAGGGAACAGTAAGGAGCAGAGGGGACAGGTCGAGGGGGGATCCATAGGAGGGAAGGGTAGGGTTTCAGCCGAGGTGGACTCTTTAGAAGATATCAAGGTAATGAGGTGTGGGGAGACAAAGGTTGTAGAAGGAGGGGTATTAGTACTGGGGGACTCCATCCTTAAAGGGATTAGATGGGGCAGCAAGGGTAAACAACATAGTTGCATCTGGGTGGAGTCCATACCTGACTTAACTGCAGGCAGGACAGGGCAGTTGATTCTAAAGTGTGATAGGAGGGGTAGGAGGAAACCGCATCTTGTGGTGTGCGTGGGCACGAATAATCTGGCGGTGAGATGGTAGAAGTAGTGAGGGAGAGGTTCGAGAAATTAAGTAGGCTATGTGGGGAACTGGGGTAATCGGTGGCCTTCTCGGAAGTTCTCCCAGTACCTTATGCTAGTACGGTGAGGAAGGTAAGGATTGGGGAATTGAACACTTGTCTGAGAGAATGGTGTCTGTTGAGGGGATATGGGTTGGTTGGGGGCTGGGACAGAATCTGGGACAACAATGAACTTTATGCAAAGGATAGGCTACATTTGAAGAGGGACAAGAAATGGGTACTAAAGGAGAGGGTAAGGGAATACATAGCTACGAAGGTGGATTTAAAGTAAAGGGGTTGGTGAGTGGGCAGAAGGTAGGTAGGGATCCCAGAGAGGGGAGCCTAATAAGCTTACCCCCAGGCTAGTAAGGAGGAACTTGGAGCAGTTACACAGGGGGAGATTAGGGAGGGCAGGGATGGGTCGGAGGGTGGTCTCACTGAATGCAAGAAGCCTTGGTAACAAATCAGCAGAATTACAGGCTGTCTTGGCAATTGGAAGGGAGGACATTGCGGCCATCATGGAAACATGGGCCACCCAGCACTAGGAATAGGACTTGATGATCCCAGGGTATAGGATATTCAGGAAGGATAGGGATAGGGGAAAGGGGGTGTGGCAGTATATTACCTAAACCAAACTGTAGAAGCACTCTGGATAGTGGGTTGACGCCAGTCCATTTACAGAAGAAAGAGTACTGAAAGAACTCCTAAAGCTCAAGGTGGACAAAGCAATGGGGCCTGACGGGATTCGCCCTAGAATCCTAAAAGAGCTAAGGGAGGACCTAGTGACACCACTAACCACACTTTTTAACAGATCATGGAAAGATGGGGTGGTACCTGAGGACTGGAGGAGGGCGGATGTGATTCCCCTTCACAAAAGTGGGAGCAAGGCAGAAGCAGGAAACTACAGACCTGTTAGTTTGACCTCAGTGGTGGGGAAAATGATGGAATCACTTTTGAAAGAAAGAATTGTTGAGCACCTAGAGGCCAGCAGGGCACAGGACCCAAAGTAGCATGGACTCACAGCAGGAAGGTCATGTCAGACGAATCTAATCGATTTCTTTGACTGGGTGACTAAAATAATTGACCAGGGAGGGGCTGTGGATATGGCCTACCTAGATTTTAGCAAGGCATTTGACACAGTCCTGCACAAAAGATTAATAATCAAGTTAGCCAGCCTGGGAGTGGGTCCCAGGGTGGTAGCCTGGGTAGCAAACTGGCTGCACAACAGGACACAGAAGGTAATAGTGAATGGAACACATTCTGAAGAAAGGAGGGTTACTAGTGGAGTACCTCAGGGCTCAGTACTGGGTCCAGTCCTCTTTAACGTCTTTATAGGTGACATTGCAGAGGGTCTGGAAGGAAAGGTATGCCTCTTTGCAGATTACACAAAGATCTGTAACAGAGTTGATACACAAGGGGGGGTAGAAAGGATGAGAAGGGACTTGGCAAGGTTGGAGGAAGGGTCAGACATATGGCAACTTAGATTCAATGCAAAGAAGTGCAAAGTAATGCACCTGGGAAATAAAAATCAGGGAAGAGTACACAATAGCAGGAGGTACTAACGACAACAATAATGGAAAGGGATCTGGGTGTAGTCATATCAGATGACCTAAAGGTGGGTAAGCAATGTAAGAAGTCAGTAAGGAGAGCCAGGGATACTGGGATGCATAGGGAGGGGCATCACAAGTAGAAAAAGGGAAGTGGTTATCCCTCTATACAGACAGTTGGTGAGACCCCATCTGGAGTACTGCGTGCAGTTTTGGAGACCTCATCTACGCAAGGACATAGACAGGATGGAAGCAGTCCAGAGGAGGGTAACTAAAATGGTGCAGGGTCTACATCAGAAACCATATGAAGAGAGACTGAGAGAGCTTAATATGTATACCCTTGATGAAAGGAGGGACAGGGGGGACATGATAGAAACTTTTAAGTACCTCAAGGGAATCAACAAAGTCCAGGAGGGTAGCATCTTTCAGAAAAAGAGATGTGTAAGAACAAGGGGGCACAATTTAAAGTTAGAAGGGGGACAGCTCAGGGGTAATGTGAGGAAATTCTTTTTCACGGAGAGAGTGGTGGACGCATGGAACCACCTTCCTGGAGAGGTTTTGGGGTCTAAAACAGTGGGGGAATTCAGACATGCATGGGACAGACATAAGGCAATTATAGTGGGGGGTTGCAAGAAGTAGGCTGTTGGTTAACTAGAATCTGCAGCTTATCCAATAGGTAGGGAAATGGGCAGACTGGGTGGGCCAAGTGGTCCTTATCTGCTGTCAAAGTCTATGTTTCTGTATTTATGGGAGAGGATAAGATGCATAAGGGAGGAGGGGAGGAAGGCAGAACAGAGTCCCAATGGTTACAACTTCAAGATTTAAAACATAGGACATTGAGGATGGGGGTGGTGTACAGGCTGCTAGCCCAAGGGGAGCATCTGGATAGGGAGTTAGCAGATCAAATCCGAATGGTCTATAGGAAAGGGAACACTGTGGTGGTGGGGGACTTCAGCCTACCGGGGGTGGAGTGGAGCACCCCAACCACTAAGAGTGCAAGGGAGCAAGTTTTTCTAGAGGCATTTCAGGACATCTTCCTGGTGCAGTTGGTCAGTGAACCAGCTAGACTGGATAAGACTCTGGACCTGGTTCTATCAAATGGGGAGGCTGTAAGAGATCTGGAGGTGGAAGACCCTCTAGCTGGGAGTGACCACTGTGACACTTGGACAGCTGGTTCTGATTACTCCATGATTTTTGTAAAATAAAAATATAGTGTGATTGTCTGTCATGAGAAATGCTCTGTTCCTGGATGACCCCACCAGGTTTCATTTCAAAGGGCAGGATATCTTAAACAGCAGATCTCTGTAAGGTAATTAACTTTCAAAGACTCGCATTGTATGGTCTTGTTGTTGAGCTGTGTTTTCTTTAAAGCCAAAGGAGACTAACATATCCTTTTTATGGCGTCTTCAGAGAAAGCCCATTCAATTTCATCTGGTGTTACAAAGCATATTACACCTCAGTGAGATCTGACAGTCAGTCATAAAAAGCTCTTTGATGTCTTTGTGAAAGCAGGAAACTGCTCCTGGATGAAAGAAGATACTGGAAAATCACAGACTTGATTGGGAAGTCATGTGAGGAAATGAGTTTTTTGCTAATGTCACCTATTTAATTTACCTTCTGAAGTATATGACATCCTGATCGTATAATTTTTAATAAACAGAGGAGAAGGCAGGTTCAAGACAGTTTTTTGAATTATGCTGTGACTGACCTTGAGAGACATTCTTGTTTGGACTGTCTTGAAAACAACATCTATTTCACACACTGTTAGAAGGTATACATTAGATAGACAAGTCTAAGTGTACTGTGGTAGGAATTTGTACTTTTAAACCTTATTCTTTTAAAGATTGTATGTTTTGTGATATATTGTTCTGCACTTACATTTTATATATTTTTTATCTATTTTAAGTAAAACCTTATTTTAAGAGACTACTTGGTGTGCCTTTGAAATTCTTTATTTGACAAGTGAAGCGTATATGGTTAAAATTGACACTGTGCAGAAACTTACTGGTTTACCAAACTGGGAAAAGGTAAACGTTTATCTGAGGTCTTTAATAGAGTTTTTCAGGGTTCATTTTGTACACCTGGTTAGGTGCTCATAGGCAAAAGATATCTGGCATTTCCCTGAAGAGCAGAATTTTCTGAGCCTGTACATTGGGTATGCTAGCAAGAGGTTCACAGTTTGAATCCCTCCAGAATTTGAGACCAAAAGTTGATTCGAATCCACATAACAGACAGGAGGGTTACCCTGTTCTGTTCCTGTTCACAATACTGCGCTCAGAGGTTGGCATTGTGGGAGCAGAAGGCTGACCTGCTGAGTGGGGTTGTGACAACCACCACTCTGTATGGTTCACACTCAACATGGGCAGGGAAGCAGGAGGTACAGGTACCAATGTGATAGACTTTAAGGGGGCACATTTTAAAAGGATGGGGGAAATTTTGGGCAAGTATCTGGTGGAAATTCAACCGCACATGGATGCTAGCCAAAAATGGGATATCATTAAAGGGCTGGTGGAGGTGACTGGGACATGTACAAGAACAAGGAGTAAGAAGGAATGGGCAAAAAATCCCAGCTGGCTGACAAAGGAGGTCACGGAAGGGGTCAGAGGCAATAAAAGGCATTTCAGAGACTCAAGATATGGGGGTGGGTGGGGGAGATAACAGGGAGGTGTATGTGAAAAAGTCCAAGGAGGTTGCCAGGCTGGTCAGAGCGGCCAAGGCATCCAAGGAGCTGAGACTGGTGCAGGGCATAAAGGACGTATAAAAGGGCTTCTTCAGATACATCAGTGATGATGGAAAAACTAAGATCAGATTGTGAGGATTAGGAAAGGCGGGGACTGTGTGGAGAAAGGGGTGGCCCAGGTGGAGGCACTGAATGAGTACATATGCTCCATGTTCATTAGGGAGAAAGGGGGGCTCTAAGGGGGGGGACAAGGCACAGGGTCCAGATGGCAGTCACCCTAGAGTACTTAGGGAAGTGGCAGTGGTCCTAGCAGGACTGCTGGCTGACCTGTTCAATATGTCCTTGGACACTGGATGCATGCCACAGGACTGGAGGAAGGCCCATGTGGTACCCATCCATAAAAGCGGACCTAGGGATGAACCAGGGAACCACATATCAGTAAGCCTCACATTGATTGTAGGGAAGCTTGTGGAGATGATCTTAAAAGAGAGGCTGGTAACCTTTTTGGAGATCAGTGGTCTCCAGGACAATTAGCAGCATGAGTTTGTCTCCGGGAGATCCTGCCAACAAATCTGATTGAGTATTTTGTCTTAGTGACAAAGGAACTGGACAAAGGCCATGTGGTGGATGTCCTGTATTTGGACTTCAGCAAGGCCTTTGATTCTGTGCCACATGAGAGGCTGGGGGGAAGCTGCAGTAAATAGGGGTGGGATCAAAGATGGTAAGATGGTAAGCTGGATCACCAGTTGGCTGAAGAGAAGGAAACAAAAGGTGTTGGTGGGGGGGCCTCTCATCGCTGAGGGATGTGATGAGCGGGGTGCCACAGGGATCAGTAGTAGGACGTGTGTTGTTCAGGATATTCATAGCAAACATCTCTCATGGGGTTCGGAGTAAAATCTGTCTCTTTGCAGATGACACAAAGATGGGTGCCGTGATTTATGACATCAGAGGGTGGAGGGGGCTGCAGTTGGACCTGAACAAATTGCATGAGTGGTCGGATGTGTGGCAGTTGGGGTTTAACGCCAAGAAGTGCAAGGTCTTGCACTTTGGGCTGTCAGCTGGGGGGTGTACAGCTAGCATGCACCAAGGAAGAAAGAGATCTAGAGGTGCTTATAACGGGGAATATGAACAACGTAGCCCAGTGCAGGAGGGTGGCAGCAAAAGCCAACAGGATGCTGGGGTGTATAGCTAGGGGAATCTCCTTCAGAAATAGGGAGCTGTTTCTGACCCTTTACAGGTCGCTGGTCAGTCTTCACCCAGAAAACTGTGTGCAGTACTGATGCCCAGTCTTGAAGAAGGGAATCAGCTTGTCTGAAGGTGTACAGCGGAGAATGACAAAGATGATCCAGGGATTTGAGGGATACTCCTATGAGGAGAGGCTGGGTGAGCTGAACATGTATTCCCTGGAGGAGAGGAGGGATGGGGGGATGTGATCAAAACCTTTAAATATTTGAAGGGTATTAACAAGGCTAGTAAAGAAGTGGTTTTCCAGTTTAGAAGAGGGAGGATCACGAGGGGGCACCAGATAAGATTGGAGGGGGAAGATTCAGGATGGTAGTCAGGAGACATTATTTCACTGCGAGGGTGGTGGACAAGTGGAATACACTACCAGAGGAGATGTTAGCCTATAGCATGGTAGACAGTTTTAAGAGGGGATGGAACAGAGTGTGAGGGGGGGTATTTGTGAGGAGGTGAACGGTGGGTGGGGCAGCTGCAAGTTGGGCTGGCTGAACAATCAAGCAGACTTGATAGAACGTGAGGCCTATTTCTGCTGACATTTTCGTATGTTTGTACACTGGAGAGGTAGTTCTGAAATGGAAGCCTGGTGCTGCTTCAGGTAAGAGGAAGAAAAAAAGTTGAATGTTTTTTATTTGTTATGCCTGAGATTTGAACCACAGCAAAGGGAACAAGCATATGGGTTTGTGCCATTTGTTTGAGAGGCACAAACTTGAAAGTTGGTGACTGTTCCCCTTTAACAGCAGAAATATGTGGCTAGCTGTCTGTGGTCTGCTGAGTGCGCATTTTACATGTGGCTGTGAGACTGTTGCTTGCAACAGGACAAGGGAGAGCAGAGAGAGAGAGGCAGAACAGTATATTTGGTGGGCAAGCAGTTCGCCAGCTTGGGGGGGATGTTCTCTGCTTGCTGGGTGGCTATAGGAGTGGCTTGCGGTTTTGAACAGCAGGAAGTTTCCACCCAGAAAGAAGAGAATAGTGTCACAATCAGCCTGGCTAATGATTGGCCTGTCATTTCTGAGCCCACTGCAGCCTGAGATGCACTGGACCCAGCAGTAACACACCTCTGAAGTGCAGTTCTTTGTATCAAAATGACATATCTTTGAAATGCAGTTCTGTGTAACAAAATGTTTGCAGCTCACACACATACACACTAACATAAGACAAAAAGAAACAATCTATACAAGCCAATACAGGTTCTCTTCTGCTAAACAAAGGCTAGCTGTTAAACAAATTCCTATATATGGGAGATTTAATAGCAGACATTCTGCTCGTAATTGCACTGGCGAAGGAGACAGAAATACTATTCTGCTTTTCGGTGACATTTTTTTTATTGTAACATCTATTTATGCACCCTTACCTTCGGGGCATCTGTCGGGGTCCCTTCAGCAGCCGCTGTACACAACTGCCCATCTGAACTGAGCTGCTCCAGGCTATGTAGGGTATGCGAGGTCTCAGCACTCCCACCTGGCCCAAGGAGTGGCCCCAGACCCCCAAGGAGAACCGGAGAGTCAGCCGGCATTGGGTGTGAGGTCGGACGGACTGCCTCCGATCGCTGTCGCCTCACCCGAAGGAAGGGGGATTTTTTTTGTAGTTTCTTCCCGGAGCACAGACGTGCAATGATGTCCCGCTCAGTGTGCGCGCACTTCTGCATGCACCTGGAAGATGTCTGCCATGCTCCAATCCCTGAGCATCTGCTTGCTGTGCACTGCAGTGCCTCAGCCTCCACCAGGGGTCACCAGTGCAACGGGCAGTCCCTGAACCCTCCCCAGGACTAGGAGAGCTGTCTATGGACGCTCAATCCAAGTCCTCACCTGCTGACCCCAGGCAATCCGAGCTCGGGTTGCCAGTGCAGTGCAAGGTGTGGCATTCAGCGCCTCAACCCTCAGCGCCACCGGGCCGACATTTCAGTGACATCTTGCCAGAACACCTCATGGACAGACTGGATGGGCCTTGCGGTTCTTATCTGCTGTCAACTTCTGTGTTCCTATAGTTAGGAGCTTCTCTAGTGATTCAGGATGCTGTGCCATATCTTGCAGTACAACAGGAACCAATGCCAAGCATTCATCTAGCTAAGCGTTTTAATACATCTCAACACTATGCATACCTCTCAGCTGTCCTTGATTTTCAGGGATGTCCCTGATTTTGCCTCAACATTTTCCTGTGTCCCTTGTAAAATTTGTGTTTTTATGACTGAAAAGTGGAGACTGTAAGCACAAAGTAATGTCAAACATTAAAGTTACAGATTTGTTCTTCAGAACATGCATTTTATACTAATCCCGTTATTCTGTCAGCTTTCTGTGTGAAGATTACCAATTTTTAAGATGTGTCACTGATTTGTGGTCTTTGTCCCTGATTTTTTAAAGCCCTGTCCCTGATTTATGAGGCAAGAGGTTGAGAGGTATGACACTATGTAAAACTACTCAAAGGGAAATGTGCCTTCAAAGGGAACGCTGTTTGTAATATGATCCATAGGAAGGGTAGCTTAGCTGTTTTTTCACACTTAATGAAAACCATGGCATTCACATGTAAAACTGCTGTACTCATGGTTTATTATTTTATTCCCTGTATTATGTTCCTGGCATTTTATTTCTGTTATGTAACCTTCCTAACTAGGACTTTCTTGCAAATCAGCAATGCTCAATACAGCTCTTTTCCTGGTGAAACAAATACAAATTACTTAAAAGCAAGAACACAGAGTAACATTAGCATACAACAAAGCAAAGATGATTAAATTACTGCTGTTAATAACAGATCTGATGTAATTTAATCTCTGATGTTTGTCATTTGAAGGAGTAGTTTCAATTTCGACAACCAGCCCACTCCAGAGTGGAGAGGGCACACTGGAATCAATACAAGGAAATCAGCTTTAGGGAATACAGAAGTTTAACCAGTCCAGGCTTCATCTTCCCACAGACTAAAGTTGATCCTTAACA
This sequence comes from Neoceratodus forsteri, assembly GCA_016271365.2. NCBI lineage: Eukaryota > Metazoa > Chordata > Ceratodontiformes > Ceratodontidae > Neoceratodus > Neoceratodus forsteri. The sequence goes on along the minus strand of CM057450.1, from coordinate 1,134,929,959 downwards.
TTTTCATTTTTTTCTTTTTTTATTTATCCCCTGCCAACCAGACGCCACTGGGCATCATGCTGGCCATTGCTTCTTGCCAGTTGAGGGGCCAGCTGACCCAGTGCACGGTGGAGACTGGCTTCATCTTGCCGGTTGGATTCATTTCTCCTCTGGTTTTGTCCTGTCTCTGAGCACATAGCCAATGCATGCAATATTGCCAGTAGCTGAGCAGTGCACACATCCGTACACAGCACGCTGGGTGTTTAGCACGGCTCCGCCCGCCTTGTGTGGGTCCATTGTGCTGGCCCCCAGCCTCCACTCGGGGGCTAGTCAAGCAGCGGACTCCATTCCCACCCCTCCCCGGGAGAAGAGAGCTGTCCTCCAGATGCTCAGTCATCTTTCTCCCCAGCCAATCCCTGGCGACCTGTTCGCACCACAGGTCACTGACATGGCGGAAGGTAAGGCAACGCTGCCTCAGCCCTCCACACCACAGGGTCTGCTGATCCTTAACATTTTCAAGTGACAAGAATTATATATCTCACCAAATCAAATGGAATAATCCTAGAAAATCAAATGGAATAATCGCAGAAAATCAAATGGAATAACTGTGGCTGTAGCACAGCCTCATCCCATCTTCAAATCATTAGTTGATTTCTTTTTAAACTAACATACACTTTTATGTCTGTAATATTTATGTGATGTGGAAATTAAAAAAATTGATATAATGGGAAATTGGCAAAAAAAGTTATTTTACATTGATGAAACCACCAATTGAGGTCTCCTCTGTCTCACTCCAAACAATGTGTGTGTGTGTGTTTGTGTGTATATGCATACTACAGAGAAAATGGGCATCTTAGGGAAAAAAGAGTGATGCAAGTTTCTGAAAATGACATTTCGATCAAGCAGCATAACAACACCACTGCTCTTTTTTTTAAATCAGATTTATTCAGGTGTGGTCTCAACTTATAACAATGCTAAGACTCAGTGAGCCTACCATATAGTATGGGTGTAAATGGGAGTAAAGAGAGGCAGGGCAAAGGCTGTCATTTTCATGCTTCAAGACAATATAACAATATGGAGTATCTCCATGTGTCAGTCAGTGAGCTCACTAGGACTCGCATGCAGTGGCCACAACCTGCTCTACATCTAGACCCTGTGCTTGTTAAAATATATGTAGGATCAGTCTGATGTGGAGAGCTCAGTTTCACACACATCGTAAGAGCTGTACATCATTGGATCTAAATCAGAACTTGAATAAATTGAGAAATGCACATTTGGTGACTGCTACTGCTCATGAGTAATGTAATTGCACGTCAAATTAAACAACACACAAATAGCTTGTGACAGGATATATTGGATGGGCTCAATGTTTACCTAGACTTCACCGACGCACCACTGGTCATGGTGCCCGCCAGAGTCTACACCATCCCATGCTTCTCCCACTTTGCAGCTCGATTGTCCATTCATTTGGATTCACTGACTGAGAGAATCTGGGAACATGGCACTATGTGAAGGGGTGAGTCTAACAAACACTGTGTCATCCACGGGAAGATTAAGCCACAAGGCAGGGGCAGGCTGAGGAAATACAGACTTCAAATCTGCAGTCTCCTAGCAAACACCAGATTGATGGGAGAAAAAGAAAAGGCCAGGGTAGCGGCACACTAAGCAAATTAAAAGTAACTCCGGTTATGGACAGTTAACCCTACATCACCGCATGCTCACAACTGCACCAGACAACTGCTGCAGGTTCAGCAGAGATTTTTTTTTTTAAATAGATAAAAAAGGGGAGAATGAGAGGAACAGGCATGGAGCCGACTGAGTCTTCCCTCATCGGCAGAAGCTGCAACAATTGAGGGGAGGGACAGAGTTTTTTTTTTGTTTCCTTGTTTAAAACATGGAGGGGGAGGAGACTGAAATGGGCAGAGAGCCTGAGTGCATTCCCCTTGCAGGGGTGTAGCCAGGGATTTCAGATCTGCACACCAAGTGGACTCACTGCTATGTCTCCCCCTTGTTGGGTGAGCTACCCCCCCAGGGTACAGCCAGACAATATACAAATGTACACCAGGACCATGTTTGTTGCCTCATTTGGCACAATACATACAACTTTTGTATCTCATGACAATGGTTGTTGCCATGCATGGGTAAATACAAATGCCATGCATTGTTCCTTAAGACACCCACACACCAGCCCAGAGCCTGTAAAGTTGTATTGTCCTTGGGATGCAAAGACAGTATTAGTGACCCGTCCTTCTAGTTTTGACTCCTGTGAATAAAATTATAGAAAGGTTCAGTATTTTCTTTGTTAGTTTTCATGGAAAAAGGAAGCAGTTCAGAGCCTATTTGCTACCCCCCTTAAATAAAATTGCACACCATGGAGTGCTTGGAGTATGCCTGCCTACACCCATGCCCCCCTTGTATGCAGGAGCTGTGACCGGTGAGGGGAGGGACACCAGTGATTTTTTTTTTTTTTTTTAAAGAGCGGTACCGGCAGCAGAGTTCAGAACTTAGGTTAACGTCAATAACACCAAGGCTGGGTGGAAGGGGAGCTACTGGTGGTGGGGTTGAGAGCACCAGCTGTAAGTTCAATTTAACAGCAAAGTTGGAGTGAGGAAATAGCTGGATCAAGAGGAGTACCTGTGGTGAGGTTGAGAGCACCCACCACCAGTTCAGTTTAAAAGCAGTAGTATGTAGTTAGCTGTCTGTGGCTCTGCTGAGCGCTCTGTTTCTGTGTGGCTATGAGAGTCTTGCTACCAGCGGGGAGAGCGAGAGTGGGAATGGGGAGGCAGAACAGTATGGTGGGTGGGCAAGCAGCTGAGCTAGCTTAGTGGGGGGGGGGGTTGTTCTCTGCTTGCTGAGTGGTGATAGGAGCAACTTGCTCTTTTGAACTGTGGGAAGTTTCCAGCCAGCAAGCAGAGGCTGTTGTCAAAATCAGCCTGGCTCATGATTGGCCTGTCCTTGCCAAACCGACTACAGCTTGAACTGCATTGGACCAGACAGTGACACACCTCTGAAATGCAGTTCTTTTGTATCAAAATATTTGTTACGCATGCATGTGCAAGTACTGTAATGGTTATTCTTCATAGGACAAGTGGGGTTTCAACTGTAAAATTAGTCAATTATTTTTCTCATATTTTTTTAAAGTTAACTACTACTTTCTTTTTTAAATTTTAATATGCTTTAGGTAAATTTTTTCCATCTCATTCTAACTGTAGTGTTATTAAGCAGACCAGTATGTTTGTATTCATTTTCTTTTAGTTTTGTTCAGAATAAGAGTTAATCAAATGTGTATTTTTGCAGGCATATTCTCAGAGTGGTAATGGGAGATAAGGAATTCCCAGCAGCTTCTGGAAGAAAAAAGCAGACTGCACGTCAAAGGGCTGCTCAGCTTGCTCTTGAACAGTTGATGTATTCAAACAGTCAGGTACTTTAGGAGTTTATGAAAGACATTTTTACAGTACTGCCGTATTCTTTTCTCATTGCATAACATAAACATACTTACAATATGTTGAGAAAAGTCAGCAAGAATCCAAGTAATCTCACTGGCTAAAATACAAAAAAAAGTCAAGTAACTGTTATTCCATAATTACACTTTTATATGTTTCTCTGTGCAGACTTCATTTCAGGCACCACATTAAAGAACTGGTACACTCGCCATGATGAAGAAACAAAACTCCTCAGTCCTATATATTTAAAATCCCGGACAGCTGAATTCATAAGTGAATAATGAATTGTAACCAGGTCACCATGGATGTTGCAGATATTACTGTAAAACACAAGGTTATTGGCTAGTGGTCCCTGGTAATCCAATAAAGTCACCTGATACCAAATGTTGTTTTAAATCAGTTGCAATTTATTAATACCAAATAAGCCCTAACAATTTTACCTCTAACATGATTAAATCTAAACAGTTGATGGCTTATTACCACCAGGGCTACAGGTGTTCAGAGGGAATGAAGCAACATTCCTCTGGGTGACCCAAGTATATATGGAAGCCATGTTTGCTACTCCCCTTGGACACACTGGACATACAGTCTGTCTGATATTTATACAGTGTTTGACAAGAATTGCAAAACAAGGGAAATTTTACAGTTTATACACTCTGACCATAAAAGGCAAGAGAGTAGGGTCATGAGACAAGGGTGTAAAAGTATAGTGGCCATGAAATACCTCGGTCATAAGATACATTTGACACTTTGCTGAGACATGTCATTCTTAGAAAAACAAGTGATCAGGGGATTTTACATTCATCAAAAATAATTCGCTTTAGGATACAGAAAACATGTGAGGGGACTTCACATTCACTTTAATTAACTTGCTGACTAGACAGTGGCCAAAACAAGGACATAACCTGTTCTTCAGTCTCCCACACCATGCAGGCCTGAATATGCCTCATGATGGCCATGAAGGTGGGGTGGTCGGGGGGGGGGGCCTTAAGTATGTTACTCGGTGTCACAAGCGCACTCCGCAGGTCAGGCCCACTGCTCCTACAGTGCCAACCTCAGAGCGCAATAGTGTGAACAGGTACATAGAAATATAGAATTTGACAGCAGATAAGGACTGCAAGGCCCATCCAGTCTGCCCATTTCTTTTTCTTCTACCTTATGAATGTGCCATTGGCCTTTGCTCTGTCAATGGCCTATCTATTCATACTCATCTGTATTGCTCCCTTATGCCTATCCCATGTTTGTTTGAAGCCCTGCACTGTATTCATATCCACCACTTCCTGAGGTAGGCCATTCCATGCATCCACCACCCTTTCTGTGAAAAAGAACTTCCTCACATTACCCCTTAATCGGCCTCCCTCTAATCTCATGCTGTGTCCTCTTGTCCTGCTATTTTTCTTATATTGAAACATGTCAGACTCTTTCACCTTGTTAATGCCCTTAATGTGTTTGAATGTTTCAGTCATATCACCTCTCTCCCTCATTTGCTCTACGGTATACATATTGAGCTCAGTTAATCTGTCCTCATATGTTTTCTGATGCAGTCCTTGCACCATTTTGGTTGCCCTTCTCTGGACTGCCTCAGTTTGGTTAATGTCCTTGTGAAAGTGTGGCCTCCAGTACTCCACACACAGTACTCCAGAAGGGGTATAACCAGTGTCTTGTAAAGAGGGATTAATACCACCCTCTTCTGACTTGTGATACCCCTACTAATACACCCCAACATCCCTCCTAGCCTTACCTACTGCTTTAGTGATCTGCTTGGATGATTTCAGGTCATCGGTGATGACGCCAAGTGTCTTTCTTCCCTTGTGAAAGCCAGCAACTTCCCTCACAGCCTTTAGGTGGCTTCTGGGTTTCTCTTCCCTATGCGCATGATCTTGCACTTCTTTGCGTTAAACCCCAGTTGCCACTCTTCCGACCAATTGCTAGTTTATCCAGATCTTTTCTCATTCTGCCCACCCACAGCAGGGAGATTGGCTAGCCTCCCTGGACCTCAGGGATACCTATTTTCATATCCCCATAAGTCCGTCCCACAGAGTGTTTCTCAAATTCAGGCTGTCCTCCGGCCATTACCAGTCTGCAGCTCTACCATTTGGTCTGACCTCCACTCTGTGTCTTCACAAAGTGTCTGCAGTTGTAACAGCTCACTTAATGCAACAAGTGTCCGTTTTCCCTTACTTGGACTATTGGCTGACAGTAGACAAGTCTCCAGACAAGGTTTGAGAAGCTCTCATGTTGGCAGTGAGCACCCTAGAGTCCCTGGGGTTCATCATCAACAAAGTAATGTCCCACCTTGAACCAGTTCAGGTACTAGACTTTATTGGAGCAGAATTAGATACCATCCAAGGGAAGGCCATGCTTCCTATGGACAGGGTACAGAACTTCTTCGAATTGTAAATTCCTTTGTCTTGGGTCAGCCAAGACCAAGACAGTAGGCAGTATAGCATAGTGGTTTAAGGCTCTGAGCTGCAAACCTGGAGACCTGGGTTTGAATCCCACAGCCCCCACTTGTATACTGTGTGACCCTGAGCAAGTCACTTAACTTCCTCATGCTCCCAGGTTGCAGCTGTAAACAAGCTTTCAGCTTAGTGTGTCTCTCTTAGTAAAACAAAGGTTAAAAAAAAAAGGCCAGACAATTCCTCAGACTACCAGGTTACACGACTTCCATGACGGCCGTGGCATCAGGTGCCAGCTTTCAGATGAGAGACATTCAATATCACCTAAGGGCTCACTGGTCCCAAAAGAAGAATTCCATCTCATAGTTAGTTCTAGTCTCAAGAATCTTGCTTCAGGCTTTGGACTGGTGGAAGGAAAGGGAAAACCTCAGGGAAGGGTCTCCTTTCAGCAAGGACAGCTTTCCAGGTCTCTTACCACAGATGCCTCCCTCTTAGGATGGGGAGCTCATCTAATGGACCAGCTCATAAAGGCAGAATCGTGCACTTAGGGTGCCGGAATCCAGGGGAGGATTACATGATGAGTGGGGAGTAATTCACAGCCACCAAACAAGAAAGATATCTGGGGTGGTCATATCTAATTACCTAAAATTGGTCAAACAGTGTGCCAAGGTGGTAGGGAGAGCCAGTGGGATGTTTGAGTGCATAGGGAAAGGTATCAACAGCAGAAGAAAAGAGGTTGTGATACCACTGTATAACTCACTGGTGAGACCTCATTGGGAGTACTGTGTCCAGTTCTGCAGGCTGCATCTCCAAAAGGACATTGACGGGTTAGAGACAGTTAAAAGAAGGGCAAGAAAAATGGAGCAGGGCCTGCACCAGTGGTCATATGAGGAGAGGCTGAAGGAGCTCAATATGTATACCATGGAGGAGGGAGAGGGGAGACATGCTAGAGACCTTCAGGTACTTAAAGGGAATAAATAAGGTGCAGGAGGCAACATCTTTCAGAAAAGAAGATGCTCTAGAACAAGAGGGCATGATATGAGATTGGAGGGGAGTAGAGTAAGGGGCAATGTGAGAAGGTACTTCTTCATGGAAAGGATGGGGGAGGCATAGAACAGCCTCCCAGCAGAGGAGGTGGTGGGAGCAGGGTCGGTGAGGGAATTCAAAACTGCATGAGATAGACGGGGGACCCCTCAAAAGAGAAGGTAAAACTGTAGATAAAGTAGGATCTCTGGCATTTTTAGTAGGTAGGGCAAACGGGCAGACTGGACTGTCCTAGTGGCCGTTATCTGCCATCAAATTCTGTTTCTATGGCCTCTGAGTACTTTCTGTACCAAAGATTCCTGGCACACATACATTATTGCAATCACTAGACATTTGCACAATTGCCACCCACAGTACCCTGTCCATACAGCTGGGACTCCTAGGAGCATTCATTGATACCGCTGTGTCATTCCTTCCCTGGCCATAAGCCAGAATCTTCTAGAACAGTTTGGAAACATCCTTTAGCTCTTCCTCCAGTTCCATGGGATGTCTACCAGCAGTATTGCACATCCATAGGCTCTGCAGGTACAGTGCTTCACCTCACTTTCGATTTTCAGGTTAGGCAGACCCTGGCAGGGCCTCCTGCCCCAGTGTGTGTGACCAACCTGAGGATGACTCTGCTCATGCAGATTGTTTGGGTAGGAAGGTTTTGTCCTCATCTCAAACTGCGAACTGCATTGCTGCACATCAGACACACTTGGAAGCTTACACCAAGTACTTGTGAGCACAACAAAGACAGCTCCTACAGTAGCTGTAATGCATCATTCAGAATTAGCTGGGCAAGCCATCTCCCTTTCCACCAAGGTCCTGGAGTTGGCAAGCACCAGAGAAGGGAATTGTACGATGCGAGTGACTTGGTCTCAAGGCTGGTGGGAACCAGCATGTACATTCTGCAGACAAGGTGATTCTAGCCTCTGTTGACTGGCACCTGTGATGTGTCAAAAGGTGCTAATTCCCAGTTCCAGAGGGTGCACGTCTTCTCCTTTATGGTCAGACAGGAGCTATTAGGGTGCACTCTGCCTCATCCAAATGTTCTCTGGTCTTGCCAGACCCATAAGGAGACTCTGCCTTCAGGTGTTTCCCACATGCAGAGGGTTGAGTACCTATTACCCTCAAGGGTGATCCAGCTTCTCCTTCTTTGGGAAGCATGGTACTCAGACCCATAAGTGTGAAATCGAAGTTGAAGACTGATTCTTTTTGAGGAACCAACACCAAACAATATTGGCACAAATCAGTATATGCTTCGTCCACTACAGATTACAATCAAAGAAACACAAATATCCATCCTTAAAAAAGATCATAATTATAAACACCTACTGATATATACATATGAGATATGAAGATGATGACAAAACAAGTATTACCATCAGGATTGTACAGGTTATCAGCTAATATTTAATGGCGCCGGACACACTCTTGATAACAAATAATAAGATAATAAAAAATCATCATGGAAGAAAGTTGGGGTCACATGCCACCTGAAAGTTGATCCATGGACACCAACAGTCAAAACAAAAATCTTCCCTATTCCAAAATTTATAATGTAATTTTTCCACCCCATAAACAAAGTTGACTATAGCATACCACTTTCCCATAGAATGCATCTGATATTGCAGCCACAACTTCATTATAGCTTTTTTGCCACATAATAGCAAAATCAAAAACAGCTAATTTGTTGTCTTGCGAGATTAAAAGTTTCAGGTGGAATTAAAAGCAGAACCAACTTAGAGGATAAAATAACTGGTTCTGTGAAAAATTCATGCAGATTTCTCTGGATGTTACTCCGGAAAATATATTAACTGAGGACAACTCCAGAAAATATGCACTTGATGAGCAATAGATTCTCCACACTGTCACTATTATCTTGTTGAACCAGCCACTTTATACTGACACACTCTGAGGGGCTTAAGAAAAAATGTCACCCTACATTTCCAGGAACATTATTTAATATAAGAAAAGGAAGACCATTTATAAATGAGTAGAGATTTTTTAAGCATTCTTCCAATAATACAGGTTCAGCCATGTCTTGTTCCCATTTTAAAACAATGGACTTGGCCTGTGTTGGTGAGGCACAAGCCAGGAATAGGAAAACCAGGAGCAGTTGTTGAATTCACCAAAAGGATTTATTTACACTAGTAGTAACAACAAATAAAATAAAAAACGTGTTCAGTTTAACTATTTAGAAAGGCAAAATAAAGATCCATCAGAGTTTTCTATCGGTTTCTGTGTCCCTTTTCTTCTCTCTGAAGCAGTTGCAGCTCATCTCTCTTATAAGCCCTTCCAACCCCCATTCTTAGCAAGCACCCTGTTCTTGTATGTATCAGGCATCTGCAGCTAGAACACAGTGTCCCAGAACTGAGGCCCCTTTTCCACAGCTCTTCTGCAGAAGGCTTAAAAATGTTTACTTGTGTAACCTCTTGAGTTTCCAATAGCTTTTTGCAGTCATCTCAAAATATAATTATATACATTCAATCAGTAACACTATACATTTCGTAAACAAAGGGATCCCAATATTAGTTACATTTCCACTTAATGATCTGCATATATTTTTTATATCAGATACGCAAGGGAGGAAAAACGGACAGCAAGGAAGGGCTGAGAGATAGTGAGAGGCAAAGAATTGCAAGACTGTCAGGGTGATCAAATCCTAGGTCTCACAGGAAAATTTGGTTGTGCAACCAGACAGACTAATAGACAGGAAAGGAATAGAACAGAACCGATCCTTGCATTTAAACACTTTCTCCATAACAACTGGGACAGGGTCCTCTTTCTACCCTGTCACATGCACTCCCTCCTTAAGAGGGAACCTGTTTCATTGAACAGGTTTTCAAAACGTTTTATTGATTTTCTATTTACATTAGCTGCTAACCTTCAAAAGTTAAGCACATGTGCATTATTCATTTTTTTCTATAACAGTAGCACAAACAGTAACGTTCAAACACATACATTTGTTTTTCAACCTTCAGAACCTTCAATTTCTGATCCATATCTTGAGAGAAAATCAGCATTACTATTCTCTTTACCAGATTTGTGCATCACCTGAACTTAAATGGCTGTAGTGCCAGGTACCACCTTGTGATTCTGGAATTTTTATCTTTCATTCGGTTAAGCCAAAAGAGAGGATTGTGATCTGTTATAAGTACAAAGTCAGTTCCTAGAAGAGGATGTTCCTTCCCATCAATATTTTGACTCAGTATTGCGCCTAGGCCTACCTTGGATGCATCTGTTTGTAGCAAAAATGGTTTCTCTAAGTCTGGGCTTCTTAAATCAGGGGCTGAACATAATGCAACCTTAATGGCTCGAAACGCTTCATCACAGTCTGGGGTCAATTTCACATTATTTGGGTATCGTTTTTTTATGAGCTCAGTGAGGAGAGTAGCTAACTCAGCAAAGTTCGGAACAAATCTCTGATAATAACAAGCCAGTCCTAAAAATGACCTGACATGCTTCTTTGTTTTAGGGACAGGGCTGTTAGCTACAGCTTCTATTTTAGAAACCTCTTGCTTAACTTCTCCATTTCCCAACACTTAGTCCAAATATCTGGTTTCCTGCACACACAATGCACATGTGGTAGAATTAATAGTCAGACCTACATTTTTGATAGCTTAGATAACTGCTCATGGGTGTTCCAGGTGGCTTTTCAAGTCAAGACTGTACACCACAACATCATCTAGGTACGCAGCTTAATAACCAGTGTGAGGTGATAAAATTACATCTGTGTAGTGCTAGAATGTAGCTGGCGTACCCTGTAAACCAAAGGGCATGGTGGTGAACTGATAGAATCCAACAGGACAGGCAAATACAGTTTTATCTCTAGATTCTTCAGCTAAAGGTATTTGCCAGTAACCCTTGGTGAGATTGAGGGTACTGATATACGTTGCATTCCCCAGCCTGTCCACCAAATCATCTATTCTGGGCATAGGATAACTGTCAAATTCTGACACTTGATTAAGTTTCCTAAAATCAAGGCAGATTCTAACACCCCCTTCTTTTTTGTGTACAGTTGCCATTGGAGACGACCAAGCACTCCTCAACTTCTGTATGATACCCGATTCTTTCATTTTTTGTATTTCCTTAACCATGTCTGCTCTTAACCTCTCTGGTAACCTGTTTGTCTTTTGCCTAATAGGCGAGCATTCCTTGGCACTGTTACATGCTCAACCCCTTTTGCTTGGCCCTGGTACTGTGGTAAATGTACTGTTAAATGTTCTTAGCACATTACAAATATCTGCAGTTTGTTCTGAAGTTAAAGAAACATTCACCTTTACAGCATCATCAGTTACAGTTTGTTCCAGTCTATCATAAGCTACATCAGTATCTGCTTTATCAGTTTCTGGTAAAACTAGCAAAGCAGCTTTTGGCATTTTTTTCAACCCATTCCTTGAGGAGGTTAGCATGGTATATCTTAGTAGGATTTTTCCTGTCAGGGGTCTCAGTCTCATAACAGTGCCAGTACGTCTAAGCACTCTATAAGGCCCTTGGCTCTTCATTAACAGTTTATTTTCTGTTGTCGGTAACAGTAGCAAAACCTTTTCACTTGGCTTGAAACCTTTTTCTTTTACCCCATGGTCATAATATACCTTCTGCTGGTTTTAGGCCTCTTCCTTATTACAATGGGCAGTTTCAACATATTTTGCCAGCTTCTCTTTTAGGGCACACATGTAAAACGTTACAGATTGTTTCTGAGTGGGGTTATCTTACCACGTTTCTTTTATCACATCCAGTGGCCCTCTTGGCTACCTACCATACAGCATTTCAGATGGTGAAAACCGTGTTGATGCCTGTGGCACTTCTCTGTAAGCAAAAAGTAGATACAGCAAATATTAGTCCCAGTCTTTGCCTTCCCCTTTTACAAACCTTAACGTGCATTTTAGGGTTTGGTTAAACTGCTCAACAAAACTGTCTGTCTGAGGGTGATAGTGGGAGGTTCTTATGGCAGTGATACCTAGTAGTCTGTACAGCTCCTTAGGTAATGCAGCCCTAAAATTACTACCCTGATCAGTAATAATTTCTTTATGTATGCTCATTCTGCTGAAAATTTTTGCAAGCTGTGCTGCCACTTTTAAAGCTGTAACAGTACGCATTGGAACTGCTTCTGGAAATCGAGTAGCATAGTCGCATCCAGGATAAATCTACTACCCTTTTACTTTTGTCTAAAGGACCAACCATATCCATTGCAATTTTCTCAAAAGGAATATCTATCAAGGTTAGGGGCATCTTGTCTTTTCTAGTGACTGGGGCTGCTTTCTGACACTCGGCACAGGAATTACAATAGGTAGCAACAACTTCATGAATTCCAGGCCAGTAAAATCTGTACAGCAATCTGGCAAGGGTGCGATCCCTCCCTGAGTGACCAGCCATAGGACTATCATGTGCTATCTGTAACAACCCTGTTCTGTACTTCTGTGGTATAACCAATTATTCTGTCTGTTCCTGTGACAGAGGCTTAATTGCAACTCTTAACAGTAACCCATTACATCTTTTAAACATTGGTCCACCCTGTTTTGGGTTCACCCCCAGCTGCTTTAAATAACCCTGGAGAGAAACATAGTTGACTTGTTCTGAAAGAAAATCACGAATCAGTTATCAACTTAGTTTCAGCATTTTCATATGTTATCCCCTTATATCTGTTAGTCATTTGTTGCCACAGTTTCTTCGGGCATCGTCTTTCTTTCCTAGATTTCTGTATCTTGAAGCTGTGCGCAAACAAGTCCGAATCAGAATCACTGAACAGAAAAGTGTCCCCATAGTCTGAAATTTTCTGTGCCTGAGCTCTTGTCACCACAGCTGCTGAAACATCAGGATTTACTTCTTCTTTGATTAACTCAGTAAATCCTGGAAAGTCATTTCCACTAATCACAGGTACAGGTAACTTAGGTTCTACCCCCACTTTCATTTGATGCGACACACCCATTAATGGTCAGTCACTAAGGGGTTGGGATGGTATCAAGTGTGCCCATGTATGCAGATAACACCAGTACCTGGTCCTTTTGCACAGTGTTTTCCCAGCAGTTCAACATGCGCTAGGGTCTGTCTGCTTCTCGAATCAATGAGTCCCTTTACAGACTTATCCCCCACTTTCACATCTGTTAAGGACTTGCCCCAGTTTACCAAGTACAAATCTGCTGCAGTGCCACTCTCCTTACTACGGCAGTTTCTTGCAATATGGCCTGGCTTATTTCAGTCATAGCAGATAATGTCTTTGGGCACAGATTCGTTACCCCACCAGAGTTCTTATCAGACTTGGAGTTTAAATGGGAAAAGAGTGTCTTACCGGTGCTTGGATGTTACCTCGCTGTTGTGGTGTCTGTCTGGCCGTTTGGTAGTCCTCGACCAAAGAAACAGCCTTTTCCCCACTATCTGGTTGGTGTTCTTTTACCTAAAGCTGCACATCTTTATGCAGGATGTAGATGAATTGCTCCATGGCAGATGTGTCGATCTATGGGACTGTTTTGCCCTCTGGTTGGAGCCATTGTTTCAGGAGTTCTCAGAGTCGAGTGAAGGCTTCTCGAGGATTGTCAACCGAGTTGTACGTCAGAGATCAAAATCTCTGCCTGTAGGTCTCTCCGGAGATGTCATACCTTTTCAGGATTTCGCTTTTCACCAGGTTACAGTGTTCTGACTGTGCAGTATCCATATTGCTGTAGGCAAGTTGGGCTTTCCCTGTCAGGTAGGGTACAGGTCTGATTGTCCATTGCTGCTTTGGCCATTGGCAGGCTGTGGCAACTCTTTCAAAAGTTGTCAGGTATGCCTCTGTATCATCCGAGGGACTCAACTTTGTAAGTTTAATGGCTTTTAAGTTGCTTGTGTTTTGTTGGTCATCTTGATGTGTGCCAGATCCTCTGCCTTTGATAGCTTGCAAAGCATCCAGCCATTGCTACTCCTGTCGCTGCATTTCTTCTCTCCTCTGTGCTTCTTAACATTGAATCTCTGTTTCTCTCTGCTTCTCAGTTTCCCTTTGTTGTATAGCCCACCATTTGAAAAAGTTCATCAGGCTTTCTGGTTCCATCACTGCCTGTTCTTTTTCCATAAGTTGTGCTGGCTGTACAGTCTCAGCTTGGACTTCTGTATCTGCTAGTTTGACTGCCATTCTCCTGGTAATCACTTCTGGACTTGCTGCTGCAGAATCCATACCTTACTCTGTGATTCCCTGGTACTAGTTCCAGTACCCATGCACATAGCTCCTGTCTTAGGGTATGCACATTGTAAATCCCACTTAGGCTGACATCTGTCATCGAGGCACAGGCCAGGAAGCATAGGAAAACCAGGAGCAGTTGTAGAATTCATCAGAAAGATTTATTTACACTAGCGGTACCAAAAAAAAAAAAATAAACTTGTTCAGTATAACTATTTACAAAGGCAAAATAAAAATCCATCAGAGTTTTCCTTCAATCACGTGTCCCTTTTCATCTCTGTCAAGCAGTTGCAGCTCATCTCTCCTATAAGTCCTTCCAACACCCATTCTTAACAAGCATCCTGTTCTTGTATGTATCAGGCATGTGCATCTAGAACACAGTGTCCCAGAAATGAGGCCCGTTTTTCCACAGGTCTTCTGCAAAAGGCTTAAAAAATTAGTGATTGGGTAGCCTCGAGTTCTCAATAGCTTTTTGCAATAATCTCAAAATATAATTATATTCATTTCAACAGTAACACAGTTGTGAGTGCTCTGCCTAGGCTTGCGGCTGTGTTTCACCTCTCCCTCCTCTTCTCTCCTCCCTTGCTACCCTCCCCACTTCTCTCCACCCCTCCATCCAATGCTACTCTCTGTCTCTCTCCCACCCCCACCTACCATTCTACCCCTCTCACCTCCCACCTACCATTCCACCCCCTCCCGCTCCTCTCCTCCTTTCTCCCCCTCCCTATCACCCTATCGCTTGTTGCTCCACCCCATACTACCTAGCACTTACCTTTCTGTTCTTGCACTTACGACAATGTCAGATCCTTGACTGCCTACCTACCTCCCTTTTCCCCACCCCTCTCCCTCTTATCCCCCACCCCTTGCTCCACTTAGGTCACCCCAGGATAGTTTTAATTTATATCTGTGTCTTACTATATATACTCCCGTATTGTTAATTGTGCATTGTTATTTGCCACCGACTGTTTGCTACTGTGCTAGTCTATACACATGTACTGTCTTTTGCTACTAAGTTAACCTCCTGATCTGTATTGTATCCTACCTCTGCTTACTTCTATGTTAACCTCCTGACCTTGTATTGCATCTTCCATTATTTTGCTTGCACCCATTGCTGATGCGGAACCCTTGTAAAAGAACCCTTGGTTCAAAGGTATTTGTAATCCTAGTAAATAAATAAAATAAATATATATATTTTCTAAACAAAGAGATCCCAGTATTAGTTACATTTCCACATAATGATCTGCATATATTTTTATTTTAGCAGATATGCAAGGGAGGAAAAACAGACAGCAAGGAAGGGCTGAGAGACAGTGAGAGGCAATGAAATGTGAGACTGTCGGGGTGATCAAATCCTAGGTCTCACAGGAAAATTTGGTTGTGCAACCAGACAGACAAATAGACAGGAAAGGAATAGAACAGAACAGATCCTTGTATTTAAACACTTTCTCCATAACAGCTGGTACAGGGTCCTATTCTACCTTGTCATAGCCTCCTCCGATTTCTCAGCTCGTATATCCCCATACAAGTTCCCAATTAAATGTTTGCTAGATACAGCCTTTTGTGCAGTCAGTATGAGATGAATCCCTGGAGCTTTCAATGAATTGGTAAGGGAATTGAAATAGGATTTTTTTTTGTAGATATGAAAGAACCCGCAAGTATCGGTAATGGTCCACCTGCTTCAGTCCATATCTAGTTTGCAATACAGAAAAGCGAAGGGGGCCCTCAGCATCAAAAAATGTAAAATAATATTCTAGGCCTAGCGTAGCCGATTGCCGAGGAGAAATTTCAGTTTTATAAAAAGGATTAGCTCCATCCCAAGCCAGAGATATCATCAAAAAAACGCAAATGAGTCGGGAGGGAAGCTTGACAAGCACTCCACACCTTTAAGACCACCCGGGTGTACCTAAAAAAAAACTGCGCTGGAGATATGCTTGGAATGGAGGCCGAGGACAGGATGCACGCCACATCATGTAAATCATTCAAAACAAACTCTATGTTCAAACAACATGAAGTCTTGCTGTAGTCTGACTTATTGCAGTTACAGTAGCAGCCACAGACACTGCCAGCTATTTCCTGAAATTTCTGTGATATTTCCGGAGAAATCTCCTGCTTTCTGCATTTCCATTGTAGGGGCAGCAGAGAGAAACTCTTTAGAAATTTCGTGAAATATCTGGAAAAAGCTGGCAATGTCTGTGGCTACTACTGTAGTCCCAGCACTTAAACTGCTCTGAAGAGGAAAGAGTTAAATTCTATGCTGAGCATAGAACATTGAGCTCGAGCTCAGTTTAAACCTCTGTCTGCTGCACTTCAAAGTGTAACCGTCAGATTCTTTACTCCGCCTAACTGAACAGTAGCTCCAGAGATTTCTCCTTTGCTTATGGTTCATCAGTTGGTTAAAGTTGTCTGTTTTACCGATCCTTTCATATTAATTCGGTTCAGATCTCTGTCTGTGGTACAGTAAGTACTTAGGTAGTGGACTAGCCATAGGCTACTTGTGGAAATTGTAGTTTTGAACTTTTTAACCAGTTCGGCTGAACCGGTTATCTTGTGTGTTATTCTTTGTTTTGTTTTTTTCTTTCAGGTTTAGTGTGTGGTTACCGGTCCTTATTGGTTTTAAAAAAAACATGTTTCTTGTGTGTTTTTTTCAAATATCTGTAACACTGTTAGAAACCGATAAGGGGGTCTTACCTGGCTTTTGCCAAGTAAAGGGTAAGTTTGTTGGATAGGATGGCTATGTGTGAGAAATCCAAAAGAAAAACCGGGCCCACTGGGTTTCAACACTGCAGTGTGTGGGGAAGTCTTTGCTAAGACTGATCCCCACACCACCTGTGTTTATTGTCTGGGGTTTGACCACCTCGATTCAGACTGCCAAATATGTAAAAAATTTCCCTAAATCCACCTTAGACAAGAGATTGGGCAGGCTTAGGGATAAGGAGGCCGAGAAGTCCGCTGACCCGGATGGCCAGCCCGGTTCAGTTTCGGCCGAACCAGAAGGAGAGTCCTCTGACCAGGGCGATATTTCTTTGGGCAAATGGAGAGCCGATTCCAAGGGATCGGTTCCATCGAAAAGGAAAAGAACAGAAAAATTGACCGGTTCGGATCCAGAACCACATGTTCCGACCGCCGAGGAGATTGCCCGAGCAATTAAGATTGTTGAATCGCTTCGTCCGGTTCCGACCAACCCTACTCCTTCTGGCAAGTGTTCAGTTTGGTCGGTTCCTTCGGTTCAGGATTATGCCCCTGAAGATTTTTATGAAACGGATGATGATGATGGAATGGAAGGTCTGGATGAGCCCATTGAACAGGACATCTCCCCAGACAGACCTTCGGGTGTTTCCCCTCCCAGGCTTTCTGAGTCCCTTTCCCAATTTATGTTGTACAGAAAAGTGGCAGAAACCCTCCAGCTCCCTTTGGAAGAAGCTGTTGAGGAAACAGAGGAGCCTGATTACGTTGAAATGATGGACATCCCGGAGTCCAAGAGGTTGTCTATTTCCCTTCATAAGTCCTTTGGGAAACAGACACAAAAATTGTTAAAAACTTCAAATTCTTTATCTCCTGTTGACAGAAGGATGGACAAGAGGTACATGTTGTCAGGCTCAGGTGTGGTGTACATGTTGTGCAGGCTGCAGCCTGTGATAAAGTTAACATACCCTTGGCATCACACACCCCCAGATAAAGACTCCAGGAAGCTGGATGCCATGGCAAAGAAGCAGTACATGGCATCCTCCTTGGGACTCAGGCAGGCTGATTACATGGCCTATACAGCCAGGTACCAGAAGTCCAGGTGGGACACTGTACTGGCACTGGCTAAGCAGGCCTCTTCCCCCCCAACTGGCCAGGGTGCTGGAGGAGGTGGCTGCTGATGGGATTGAGGCATCCAAGATACAATTTCGTGCTGCTGTGGACTCCAGTGATGTGTCATCATGAGTCATGGCTACATCTGTGGCTCCTCGGAGCATGGCTTTGCTCAGATGTACTAGCCTTTCACATGACACCCAGGCGAAGGCCATGGATTTCCCTGTGGTGGGTAATTCTTTGTTTGGGAAGCAGACAGAGAATTACAAGAAAAAGATGGATGAATATAGGACCACCCACAGGAGTGCACAAGCCAAGGAAAGGCAGGCAGCTCCTCAAAGGCAGCAGGCTAGGGGCAGGGGGCAGGCCTTTTCATAGGCTTTCTACCAAGCACAGGCCTCCTCTCCCTTTTCTCAAAGGGGGTTCTTCAGAGGGAGAGTCAGAAGGGGGATGAGCAGGGCTGCATCCATTCCTCAGCCTAAGGCTCCTGCCAAGCAGACACCCTGATGTGTCAGCCCGGGTCTACTCCCCAATTCCTGTAGGAGGCAGGCTGGCTTACTACTTCCAGGACTGGAAGTCTGTTACTTCAGACAAGTGGGTCCTGGAGGTAGTAAGCCGGGGACTGGTCCTTAGCTTCAAAAAATTACCGAAGCTGAGAGCCAGATCTTTTCCACCTGCAAGCATCTCTGAAACCGTTGCCCTAGAGGCAGAGGTTTCATCTCTACTGGCTTTAAGGGCTATAGAGGGAGTTCTTACAATACACAGGGGCAAAGGTCTGTACACCAGGTACTTCCTTACCCCGAAAAAGACGGGAGTGGTGGCCCATCCTAGACTTAAGATACCTAAACAAACATCTTTTAAAACCAAAGTTTAAAATGGTGACTCTGGGAATAATCCTTCCCTCTCTAAGGCCAAGGGACTGGCTAGCCTCCCTGGACCTAAAAGATGCCTACTTTCACATTCCCATCAGGTGCTCCCACAGAAAATACCTCGGGTTCAAATTGCCTTCAGGCCATTATCAGTTCAAAGCAATGCCATTCGGCCTAACATCAGCTCCAAGGGTGTTTACAAAATGCCTAGCAGTAGTAATGGCCTTTCTAAGGAGAAAAAATATCTCCATATTCCCGTACCTGCACGACTGGCTCATTGTGGGCCAGTCTGCAGACCAAGTCAAGTCAGATCTGCAAGTGACCCAGCAAGTGTTCACTTCTCTAGGATTTCTTCACAATCTTCTCAAGTCAGTTCTCGAGCCAGTATAGCTTCTGACTTTCATAGGGATAGAGCGGGATACTGTCAAAGCAAGAGCTTTTCTTCCCCTGGAAAGAGTAAGGACCATCATAGAGCTGGCTTCCTCCTTCCAACTTTTGGTTTCTCGACCAGCAAGGCACTTCCTTCTGCTTCTGGGACACATGGCAGCTTCCACTGCAGTGGTCCAAGGGGCCAAATTTCAGATGAGGGACATTCAGTTTCATCTGAGGGCTTTTTGGTCTCAGAAAAAAAGATTCTCTAACCAAACTTGTTCCAGTAACTCAGACCCTGATCCAGGCCCTTCAGTGGTGGCAGGATCAGGACAATCTCAGGTAAGGAGTCCCATTCATCACTCAGCCTCATTCTGTGGTTCTTACCACAGATGCTTCTCTCCTGGTGTGGGGAGCCCACCTGGGGACTCTCATAGCCAAGGGGGTGTGGTCCTCTCAGGAGTCTCTTCTCCACATAAACCTTCTGGAGCTCAGGGCAGTTTTTCTGGCCCTGCAAGTCTTCTGTCAGTCAGTACAGAGCAAGGTGGTTCAGGTCAGGACAGACACCGCCTCTACCATGTGGTATATCAACAAGTAGGGAGGCGCTCGGGCTATGGCCTTGTGCACGGAAGCCATGAAATTATGGCCCCTTGCTTATTCTCTACAGACCTCTCTGGTAGCAGTCCACCTTCCAGGAAAGGACAGTGTGCTAGCAGATGCATTGAGAAGGATTTCCCAGGGCCATCACGAATGGTCCCTGGATCCCCTAGTGTTTAAATTGATTTTTTCAAGATGGGGCACTCCAGAAATAGATCTCTTTGCAGCCCCAGACAGTCACCAACTTCCTCTCTTTTGTTGCAGACCCCCAGTCTTGGGCTCAGTCCCTTTGGATGCTCTGATTCTGGATTGGGAAGGGAAATTTCTATATGCCTTCCCTCCTTTTCCTCTACTGTTCAAGGCCCTGGTCAAGATAAGGTCACAATCCTGCAAAGTGATCTTGATTGCTCCAGATTGGGCCAGGCAGCCTTGGTACACCCTTTTGCTGTCCGTAGCAGTCCATCTTCCCCTGTCTCTTCCCAGGAATCACAATCTGCTAACCTCCTCTCAGGGTAGGATTTGGTACTCAACCTTCAGTCTCTCAATCTCAAGGCATGGCTCTTGAAGAGTTACAGTATGCAAATTTGCATCTGTCTCAAGGGGTTCTGGAAATTCTCAAAGCCTCTCGAAAATCTGCCACCAGAAAAACTTATAACTCCAAATGGAAAAGATTTAGTAGTTGGTGTTCCAAGATCATATATCCCCAGACACTGCTGAATTGTCTATAGTTCTGGATTACGTGGTTCATTTTAATGGCCTAGGCCTCAGACCAGCTACCCTCAACGTACATTTGTCAGCTGTTTCTGCTTTTCTGTCAGTGGGAAAGCCTTCCTCACTGGCATCCCATCCTATTTTCTGTAAATTTTTCAAGGGATTGCTTCATACCAGTCCCCCCTTTAGGGATCCTACTCCTGCTTGGGACCTTAATGTTTGCATTGCTCAGCTTATGCAACCCCCCTTTGAGCCTTTGTCTTCAGCAGAGCTTAAATACTTGACTTGGAAAACTGTGTTCTTGGTAGCTATTACCTCTGCCAGACGTATCAGTGAATTACAAGCTCTGTTAGTGGAGCCTGATTTCATTTCATTCCATTCCATAGAGATAAGGTGGTCCTTAGAACCAATAGGAGGTTCTTATCCAAAGTGGTTTCAGATTTTCATTTGAACCAATCCATGTCTCTCCCTGTGTTCTTCACTGATCATTCTTCTTCAGGAGAGAGAATATTACACAATTTAGATGTTAAAAGGGCTCTTAGCTACTACATTGAGCGTACTAAGGCACACAGGTTTGACTCCCTCCAGTTGTTCCTCACTTATGGTGAAGTGGGAAAGGGCAAACCTGCTACTAAGAGAACTATTGCCAGGTGGATTGTTTCTTGTATACAGTTCTGCTATGAGAAGATAGGCAGAATACCACCCTCAGGCCTGAGGGCTCATTCAACTAGAGGTACAGCTGCTTCCCTGTGTAAAGAAGCCACCTGGAAGTCAGTCCATACATTCACCAAGCATTACTCTCTGGATATCCAGGCTTGGAGTGATGCTCAGTTTGGTACAGCAGTACTGCAGAGCCTATTCCCAAAGTAGGTTTGATTCCCTCTTCCATGGAGGTACTGCTTGGTAGTCTGCAATAAGTCAGAATACAGCAAAACTTCATGATGTTTGAAGAAAAAATTACTCACCTTAGTAATTGTGTTTCTTCCAATGGAGTCTTGCTGTATTCTGACCTCCCTCCCTGCCTCCCCTCTCAGAACCTGGTTTTTGGGAAGTGGTCTGGCAGATGCAGTGTTGCACCCCAGGGGTGCATTTGGGTACTCCTTCCTTTTAGAAAGGAGGAGTGGGTTATATTTTGTTATTTTAATAGTCATAAGTGTTCACTACCTGGTTTTCATTTTGGATTTCTCGACTTGAGTCTTTTGGGGAATCCAAAATATTTGGTTGCCATTTGGCTAGTAAAACATTTTTACAATTTCCACATATTGATTTTAGTTAGTATTAGCTCATAAAAATCTGATGGTTACACTTTGAAGTGCAGCAGACAGAAGTTTGAACCGAGCTCGAGGTCAGCGTTCTATGCTCTGCATAGAATTTAACTCTTTCCTTTCTGGAGCAGTTCAAGAGCTGGGGCTAACTGCAGTAAGTCAGAATACAGCAAGACTCCATTAGAAGAAACACAATTACTAAGGTGAGTATTTTTTTCTTCTTCCAGTGGGACACATAGTGAGAGTTTGTCCAATAACAAATGATACACATATAAACTGCAGTGGTATACCATCCCTTATAAAATGGGCTAAAAAAAATCCAGCATCCTGATTGGCTACCACATCATCTGAGCCATGTCCTTTATCAGATGATATAGTAGCCAACCGGCACTTCCCTCCATTCCTGAGCCCCACAACAGCATGGAATCAGTGAACTATGCCAGCCGAAAACAGAAAGAGAAGCTGGCACAGCTCACAGCATGACATCCGTTGTCACCGAGGTCCGGACTGCCCACCCCATCCTCCTTCACATCACACAACAGAACCTCTACTCATTCCCCACGGACACACAAAAACACTTCATTTGCTCCACAAGATGCCACTGTCATAAGTACACCCCCTTTCCCGATTTCCTCCAGGACAAAGCAAGGATTCAGACTTGCTACTTGTTCATTTCATTTTTTCGCAGCCTTTCTGCCCTGGCCAGTATCTCCCAACATTTCGAAACACACAGCGGGACCTGGTGACAGTTAAGAAAATCGTAGCAGTCCATTTTCATCTTCCAGCAACCTGACTCTCCTTCTCCCAGCCACCACTCCACATCTGCAACAGGACAGAATTCAAAGCGCCATACAGCAGAAGTTATTTATTTTTTTATATTTTATTAAAACCACACAGCTGAAACCAATCGGTACGGTGGCTGTATAGGACACACTCAGTGACAGTCTAGCGAAGACATGGCTGAAGGTAAAAAAACAAAGTCTCAAGAAACTTAAAGTAATTTTTTTTTTTAAAAACGAACTGTTGGGGGACAAACAGAATTGGGAGTAGTGGCTGACAAGCAGTAGAAACACAAAATGCAACCTGGTGCACTCTCTCTACACTAAGTTTTGCTTGCACTAACAGGCACCACACGGAAACCACTCTGTAGGGCACCCGATGAGACAGTGGCTCACAGTCAAACTGGCCAGTCACTAGAAACAAGTGTAAAACAATGCCTCACCAAAAGTAAAGTAAAGTTAGAAAAAAAAAGTGTTTCTTACAGGAGAGATACACACCAATTTCCTGTAGTAGCCGAATAACATATGGCCTGCAAGTTTACAGTACAGATTGATTATTTTTTCTACCATCTGCATATAAAACACTTTTAAGCACACTTTATGTTTTTAACTAGGGGGCTTTATGAGAGGGGGCACCCATTTTATAAGCATAAGAACACACTCTGAGGTGTGGGTTATTGTTTCGATAAGAGTTATTGCCACCCAGGTGCATAAGGCACTCGGCGCAAGTGCCTCATGCCTTATAATGCACCTGGGGTGCTCTCATAAGGCGATAACCCACACCTTGTCATGTGTTGTTGCTTTCAAATTAGGCACAGCCATTCCTCCTTGCACTGGAGATAAATATTATAGCATGGCACGCACCTTAGCCCGATCTCCCTTCCATATAAAATGCAATATTAATCTCTGCCAATCGCCTAAAAGTTTTTTAGATGAAAGGATCGGTACTGTTTGTAAAAGAAAAAGGAACTTTGGTAAGATTACCATATGAAGCACCTCAGTTATTCTCTTGAAAGGAAACAGCAGTGTTGCCCATGTCTGTTAGTTCTATTTTATTTCTTGAGTGAGCGGTTCACAGTTTAAAATTTCAACATGCTATGACTATTTGGTTAAAATGATTCCCAAATACCTAATATAGTTCCTATTCCATTAGACTAGAAAAAGCGTACAAATTTCTTCCTGTGGGATATACGTGTACACTATTACTTAAGTCTTGGATTTGTTCAGCTTAAATCCTTCCGAGGCCTCAAACTCACCCAGAATTTGCCAAACTGCCTTAAGCGATGATGTAGGATTTGACAAGGTCAACAGAATATTGTCTGCAAATAAGGCTATCTTATAATCTTCCCACCATACAGATGCCCTCTACCTGATTAGAAAGATGAATTAAAGCCACCAAAGGCTCCACAAATAACGCAAACAGTAGGGTGGAGAGGGGGCACCCCTGTCTTGTGCCTCAGGCCAGATTAAGAGATGTAGAAAGTGACCCATTAATCTGAACATATGCCATAGGTTTTCAATATATCGAGTGCAACATAACATTAAAGGAGGGGGGGCGCAACCAAAAGCCTGAAGAACTGACTAAAGAAAATGACAAGAAACCCTATCAAAGGCCTTCTTCGCATCCAAGCTGGTCAGGACCAGAGGGAATGTCCTCTCATCAGCGTAGTCTACCAAAAGAAAAGACTGCCGTATGTTATCAAATACCTGCCATCCACACATGAAACCTGTCTGGTCTTGGTCAGCTAAGGATGGGAGAAGGCCCTCCAATTTATTGCCTAAACTTAACAATAAAAGACTTACAATCAGTATTTAACATAGAGATTGGTCGATAAAACTGTGGCTTTACTGGATCCTTAACTGCCTTTAAAAGAGCAACAATAATAGCACTATTCCAGGAGGGCGGGGAAGGTTGTCCTATTTGAACTGCCAACATAACAGTAGGATGCAATTAAATAGGGCACAAAGTTTCCTGCAAATCAGAAAGCTTATAAAAATCTGATGGAAACCTGTCAGTACCTGGACTTTTTACCAATTTTGGACCTTTTTATTGCCGCTGTTAACACAGAATTTGTAATGGGTGTCATTAACGACATCTTCTGCTCTTCGTATAGCCTTGGTAACTGAGCTCGAGCCAAAAACTGGCAAACTAGTTCACTAGATGAGCCATGTATATCTGGGGTATATAATGAAGAATAATATGTCCTAAATACCCACAAGCTTTATGGGCAATACCCTCTGTCTCCGGATCCCTCATATTAAAAATAGCATTGGCCACCTTTTGTGCTCTCAAACGCCTAGCCAAATACCAAACACCTTTGGGACCTCCTAATTGCACATTTTGTCGCAGAAATACTAATGCAAGCTGTGCTTTTGGGTCAAGACATTTTTGTAGCTTTGCTTTGGCTTCCAGTAAACTATCTTTAACTGACTTGTCTCCCCATCCAAATCTAACTTGAAGTAGTTGTACCTCTTTGGCCAGACCCAAGACTGTCCACCTTCATTCCCTCTGTTTAGCGGAAGCATATGCCACCAGCGTCCCCCAAATAGAAGTCTTTAGAGCATCCCATAAAATCCCATCGGAGACCTCCTCAGTATCATTATTCTGCAAATAAATTTTAACCTGGTGTATTATTTTTTGCCGTTGACTGCAGCTCCTTTAAATAAACCTTATTCAACTTCCAAAAGGAGTTAACAGGTTCCCAAATGTTAGCTATCGTAATTAAAACTGGTGCATGATCCGAAAGTGCTATAGGTCCAAACTGAATACTTTGAACATCAGAAAAATGTTTGTGTGGTTAAAAAAAATAATCCAACCCGGCAGAACTACCATGTCTAGCTGAAAAGTGTGTATAACATTT
Organism: Neoceratodus forsteri; assembly: GCA_016271365.2. Taxonomy (NCBI): domain Eukaryota; kingdom Metazoa; phylum Chordata; order Ceratodontiformes; family Ceratodontidae; genus Neoceratodus; species Neoceratodus forsteri. The sequence continues at coordinate 1,134,904,713 of CM057450.1, read as the reverse complement.
TGTCCCAGGGTATAAAGACTGCCATCCATTAGCTAAACCCAAATGTTTCAAAACTTGGTTTACATGTTTAATTATTGCCGTGTACTGTTGATGCTTAGGATTGTAAGAATCTGACATCAGGTTTAATGTTAAATTTCAGTCCCCTCCTCAGATTACTCTCTTTTTCAAGCAGGTAGATAATAGAGAGAACATTTTTTGAAAAACTCCTTTTATTGAATTTGGAGGCGAGTAAGTGTTCACAAAAGTCATCCCTTTTCTATACAGCAACCCATTTACACTAACATCTCTACCCTCTGGATCCATTAGAGAATCCACCACTTATTATCTTATAGCCCAACTTAAGAAACTTGTCATGTTCCCAAGGGGAGAAATGAGTATCCTGGAAGAAAATAACTTGCTCAAGATGCTGATTGGTGAAGTGGAGCAGTCTGTATCGTATAATAGGATTTATGACCCCATTCATGTTGTAAGCCAAAATTCTCAACTTACTCCTCCTCATATCTGTCATCTAAAAGAGATTAAAAATCCAAAGAAGAATATCCTCCCACTGTTCCAGTGTGTGTCCCAGCCATCAGTATTATTAAATCTGTAGTCTGTATCAAACATTGCTAATAATGAAAAGATTCTACCCCACATATTAGATATCACTGTCAGAAAAAAAAAAACAGATGTAAATCTGAAAAGCAAATTGAACGTCCAAGCTCCCATCCTATACCCCTGATATCCCAGTTAACCTCGACTCCTCTTGAATTAGAAAATGTACATCCCTCTTGTATAAATTTATGAAAGATCGTAAATACCAACCATACCCCGTATTAAATCTGGAAAAAAGTGTTCCTATTACCAAGCCTCCTCATCCATAAGTTGAGAACCAAGCCCTATTATGAGATTCTTAATAACCAAAGCATCAGTAGAAATCCCCAGTTTAATGGACATTGTAGGAAACCCCAATTTCCCCAACCATTTAAAACATTCATCAGAGAAAGATTACTCAAAAAACCCCAAGTAACCAAAAAAAAACAACATATACTATCCAAGGTCCAAAAGATAGTAAACATAATTCCTGATAAGAAACCCTTAATCAACAAACTATCCTAATTAAGAAAACTATAAGCCCATATTTCCCCCATCTTAAATAGATCAAAACTAATACCCCCCAAAATATCAGCATTCACTAATCTAAAATTACATACAACTACCATCAACCTGTTCAAACTCAAATGACTTCCAACCAAAGGAGCCAGATCAAAGCATTGACTCCTGTGCAGTACCTTGGTGGAATACAGTACTGAGGGGTTATTGGCCCAGAGGGCTGAGTAGACCCCCCTGAGGAAAAAACTACCCCTAGCAAAAAAAGACACTACCCACAGCCATTGTCCAGTTTAAATGACAAAGAGCAATAAGGCCATCCTTACAATTGACAAGACTTAACAGACAGTCATGGGCCAAGCTTATTGTCATAAAAAAACAAACAAACTAAGAAATAATAAACTTGCATTAGAAACAAAACCAGATACATAAATATATTAAACCTACTAACATGCCTGTCCGCAATGAGTAAGTCTTTAATTCCCAGAGTAAGAGACAGATCCTTCACATGTGTATCAAATAGCTCTGAAAATTCCCCTTGGTTTCCTATTAAGATCCTAGCAAGGAAAAAAAGAGGGAAAAAGGCTAAATCCAAATGCAAGTAAATATAGTACATACAAATCAAACAGGGCTACATATTATTAAAATCAAACAGATTCCATATCTAAAACTAGACATCCTTGATATAACCCAGTCTGTTGAAAATAAACCTAGTCTTATTAGGCCTGACTGGCTCATACTAAAGTTAAAAATAAAACAAAAATGGGACAGAGAAAGATGCACACTCTTTCAGAGTTCAGGTACTGTAGAGCTCCTTCGGTCCATGATAATGAGAAAAACAGACAAGCAAGCCCCATGGTTTTACTTATTTTTTTACCAGAAGAGTCGCACTAAGCTGAAAGCTTGTTTACTGATGCAACCTGGGAGCACAAGGAAGTTAAGTGACTTGCTCAGGGTCACACAGTATGCAAGTGGGGGCTGTGGGATTCAAACCCAGGTATCCAGGTTTGCAGCTCAGAGCCTTAAACCACTGCACTATACTGCCTCAGAGAATGATTTTCTAAGTTCTCGGTTTTGTCCCCCAATTACTGCATGTCTTGCAGTAGGCAGGTGAACAAATGTCTGAAGAAGGAACAAATTTCCTCTAGGGTCTGTTCCTGTTTCTTCCTCTTTTCCTCTGGTGAAACCCTGATCCACTGTTCTTTCTAGAGAGACCATTTATCCCTGGCCACCTGTACCTCCAGCAATTCCACGGGAACCATGTGTTGCTCCTGTAATCCCAGTATCGCAGCTTCAATGAAGCAGTGTTCGAACCAAATAACAAAGTCTTTTATAATTGTCCAAACATTAGCAGCCATACAAAAAATAAACAGTATTTCTATCTCGAAATGCTGCTTTTGCTCATCCACTCTGCTCTGTAGTCCAACTCGGTGATGCAAAGTCCCAAATTTCCAAGTCGGCAGAGCATCTGGAGGGCCACAGGCAATGAGCTCCCCAGAAAGAAGATAAACATAATCTTCAGAGTAACCAAATCAAAAATGTTCCACCAAGGATCCCACCAGGAGAGGACAAATAATCTAGAAAGCATTCCGGCCTAATGGTAGAAGCAAAGTGGGGAGTGGATCCGACCAGATGAAGTATACTTATTTAAACTGGTCGCCTGAACTCATCCCCAGCTGTCTCCTATGGGAGACAATCAGCCCAGGGAAAGGTAATGAAGACGAATCTGGAAATCCAACCAGTAAAATGATACTGAAGCCACTCTCCCCACTAGCTTCAAAGGACTTAGGCCTGCTAGCAATTACAGAACACTTACTGTTAACCCACTCAGTCAGCAGACTCCCATCTAAATGTCTGAAGAAGGGAACAAATTTCCTCTAGGGTCTATTCCTGTTTCTTTCTCTTCTCCTCCAGTAAAACCCTGGTCCACTGGAGAGACCGTTTATCCCTGGCCACCTGTACCTCCATCAATTCTGCGAGAACCATATGTCACTCCTGTAATCCCAGTATCTGAGCTTCAAGATCATTGAAAATCTTTGGTCCATCCTTGAAATAGACTTTGAGCTTCAGAGGATAGGGGGGTAGAAAATTTAAGATTATTCTCTCATTTAATTTTAAACAAGGGGACATATGCTGTCCTCTGTCATTGGACCCCAGCTGAGTAGTCGTTGTCCAGCCTTATACAATGCCCTTCATAAAGGAGCTGTCCCTTCCTCCATGCCCTCACCAATCGAGCTTGTTTTACTGCATAATTATAAAATCTAACTATTAGTGATCAAGGTCAAGTGCTTGAATCATATGTCGGTAAAGTCGAAGCGCAGTGTGCTCGTTCAGTAGGATGGGGCATAATGTCTGATATGTCCAACATCGTTGCAAAGAAATCTTGAAGAAAAATAATCAAGTCCCCTTTACCTTCAAGGCCCTGAGGGAGAACATAAATTTCTAAATTATTCCTCTGAGAATGATTTTCGAAGTCCTCGGTTTTATCCCCCAGTTACTGCATGTCTTGCAGTAGGCAGGTGAACAAGTGCTCCAGCTGGTCTATCCAGCCATCTGTGACTGTCGCCTGCTGCTCTAAAGAAGTTGTTCAGTCCTCAGTTTGTTGCATAGGGCTGTGTAACCGCTGATAAAGTGAACGAGTCTCCTCCCGAAAAGCCTGAATTTCTTTAAGGAGCACTGCATTAGTCAGCTGCTCAAACCCAGCTTTGCTGTCGGCCGCCATCCTGAAGGTAAGCTGATGTTGCGCACTTTTAATGTAAACTGTCTCTCCCAATCTCAAAAAGAAGTCACTCAGCAAAGATAATCATGGCTGTGGGAGAAATCTATAAGGAGAGCCAACAGCACCCATGATCTAAGCTGCCATCACCACAGGAGCGTCACCGGAAGTCCTGAAGATTGGTCCTTATACGAATTTTCTAGAAGCGTGGATATGTTCATCCACACTGTTTGGCATGTCCCCTTCCACTTTAAATCTTGCCAGAAGTCTTCAAGCTGGCTCCTCCCACCCACCCGGGTGGTAAATACTTCAGCTCCACCCCATGACGCCAGATCTTCCTGTCCACTGGAAAATGCAGGTTCCCTCGTGCTCTCAGCATTTCATAGGCCCTGACTTTCAAATTGTTGATTTTTACCGAAAATAAAACTCGTTCAAGTTAGCGATCACTCTTTCGCCGCATTGATTATGGAGGAAAAATCTTCTCCTGGATTTCTCCGTGGCCCCTGCGGCCAGAAGATGTCGCGCACCGATCCCCACCTCATGTGCGTCTACTGTCTAGGTGTCGGGCATGACACCTCGTTGTGTGGTTTTTGCTTGGCCTTCCATCCCAACATCCTGGACAACCGCAGGGCATGCCTGAAGCTGGGGAGACCGGAAAAAAGGAACCCTACGGTGAAATTGAAGGAGGCTAGGTGGGCGGTTTCCACGGCCTCGGGCTCTGCCAAACAGCTGGAACAGATGAAGGCATTCGAGGAGGAATCCGCTTGCGCTGCGGTCAGTCGGAGTTTCTTTGTCCCGCTGAACCTAGGTTCCACATTCATGGGCTGTTTCAAGGAGTTGTGCCAGTCTCTCCCCACCTGGGGTGAGGTGCCCTTGGGCTTGCACTCCTCCCGCTCTCGAAAGAGGGATAAAGACCCGTCGTCTTCGTCTCGACGGAGACGTTCTTGGGACTGGGAGAGGTTTGAATGCCAAGAACACGTGGCCTTGACCTCGGTCGAGATCGCTTCCTCAGCCGCCGGCTTTACAAACCTTCCATCTGGCCAGGGGACTGAGGAAGTGGCCAACGAGGTTGAAATTATCCTCAGCCCTATTGACCCTTTGTTGCCGGCCATGGCCGATGACTCCTTGGAATGGACTCCAGTCCTGGTATTTCCTGATGAGGAGACCCAGCCTGCTGGTGTCCCCATCAAGGACCCAGTTCCAGACCCTCAGGTTTCACCGATCCTGGTGTCTCCTGATCGACCGAGTCGGCCTCCCCGATCTCGGTCAAGGTCCACAACCCCCCCCCCCCCACCGGCTGAACGAGGAAGCACCATAAGCGCTCAAAAAAGAGGCGACGCCACAGGTCCTCATCCTCCTCAGATGAGGAGAGGCTCCGGCGGAAATTCCGTCGGCACTATGAAGACCTTATGTGGCAGCAGCTGATCTTGACCGGGCAGAAGCCGGCTCCGCTACCTACCCCGGCCATTACTTGGCTCTCACCTCCAAGGCCAAAGCAGACCCCTCCGGAACCGAAGCCATTGGTTTCTTCACCCGAGGGGCTGGCCAGTCCCCCGGTTTGGCCTATTCTGGTCTCTCCACCAATTCGGGTGGAATCACCGCCTGAACAGCCTGAGGGAGGAGCACCCTCGAAAGAGGACCGACAAGACACCGGGCTTCCCTGACGTCTGTAGATTACAGTCACCCCAGACCGCCCTCAGCCCATTGAGGGTGACTTAGGAGGTAGACCGCTGTATCCCGACTCTTCGGACTCGAACGTCACCGGACTTCACTCTCACCCTGGGGATGATGAGTCATCTGTTGGCACAGGGATGGAGGAAGGCCCTTCCTCTTCCAGGGCATTCTCCGCCTCATTTCCGATTCCACCGGAATGCCCCTGGAATCCATCCAGAAAAAGGCGGAGTACCCTCTCACTGACATACTCAAGAGAAGGGATGCCCCGACGGAGGCCTTTCCAGTGGCCGAGGCTTTTGTTGGCCCGGTCCTTGAACTTTGGCAGCACCCTGCCTCCTGCCCAGCACCTTCTGCCTGCATGGCCTGCAATTTCGCGGTGCCCATGGGGTCCCTTGTGGGGTTCACAGAGCACTCTTCGGCCGAGAGCTTGGTGACCGCCTCTGTGTTAAGGCGTACTGGCAGTTCGGCCAACACTGACCGACCCCCTGACAAGGAGTCAAAAAATATGGACCACACTGCCTGTAAGGCCTACGCGGCCTCTTCTCTGAGCCTTTGTCAGGCCAGCTTGGCCGTCATTATGGCACACTTCTCCTATGCCCTTCTGGGATCATTGGACGAAGTCCTCCCTCATCTCCCTGCAGACATGCAGATCACGGTCAAGCAGGTCCGTGACCAGGGCCGTGCTGTTACCAAACAGCAGCTCCAGACGGCCTTGTACATCGGGGATTCTTGCTCAATGGCAGCCGCAGTGGCCTCTCACCGCAGGACTTGGCTGAGGCTTTCCTCCTTCCTGTCGGATACTCGGCATAAGCTTGCTGACGTGCCCTTCCTGGGGACCGATTTGTTCGGTCCAGGAGTGGTCGGTCACCTTCAGTGTATAGAGCAGTCCCGTGCCACCTTGGACGCCACTTCTGCCATTGGTTCTTTGGGCAAGAACCAGCAGAAGAGAAAGAAGAAGCCATTTCGGCACTCTTCCCCTGCAGTCCAGCAGCCCTCTTATCAAGGAGGTCAGCAGCAGCAGGCCCAAGCTTGGTACCCTCGGCCCAAGCAGGGTCCCCCACAGGCCCACAGAGGAGGCTGAGGCTCAGGTCCTGGAGCCTCTTCCTCCACCACTAAGCCTGCTCAGTGACGGGTTGGGGGTTGCCACCCCTATACCCGTCACGCCAGCTCTGGGTCCTCCCATGGGGGGTCGGCTCCCCCACTTCCTTTCTGCCTGGTCTGCTATCACTTCGGACAGGTGGGTTCTCGAAGTGGTCGGTCGGGGACTGCCTCTAGAGTTCGAGCAGTACCCTCCCAGCCGAGCCGTGCCCCTCGGGAGGAACGGATTTCCGCTTGCACCCAGTCGGCTCTTTGAGACAACGCAACTCAGCTCCTCCGCAAGGAGGCAGTAGATCAAGTGCCAGATCCTCCAACAGGCCCAGGCTTTGTCTCCAGGTACTTCCTGGTGCCCAAGCGGACGGGGGTTGGCTCCCCATCCTAGATCTCCATGACCTGAATCAGTTTCTCAGGCCTCGCACCTTCCGGATGGTCACTCTGAACCAGATCATACCATCCTTGGAGCGAAACATGTGGTTCTGTTCACTGGATCTACAGGATGCATTCTTTCACATCCCAATCTGTCTGTCCCATCAGCAGTTCCTCCGCTTCAGGGTTGAGGGGACCCTGTACGAGTTCCGAGCCATGCCGTTCGGCCTGTCATCAGCCCCACGGGTCTTCACCAAATGCAGTGCAGTGGTGGCTGCACATCTTCGGCATCCACCCTTACCTTGATGATTGGTTCCTGGCAGGTTGTACCCAACAGGAGGTGGAGAGGTCCAGGGATCTGGCCCTCCAGACCTGCTACCAACTCTGCCTCCTGATCAACGAGGTCAAGTCGGAACTAGTGCCTTCTCGGGTGATGGGCTTCATCGGGGCAGAGCTCGACTCTTGTCAAGCCAGAGCTTGGCTCCCAGCGGACAGGGCGGAAGTTCTCTTGTCCTTTGCCCAATTATTTCTGGTTGGGCACTTGCACCCTGCCTGGGACTTTCTGCGCCTTCTGGGTTGCATGGCAGCGCGCACCTTGGTGGTCAGTTGGGCCCAGTGGCACATGCGCCCCTTCCAATGGGAGCTGGCCACCCAGTGTACTCAGCGATATGGTCATTTTGCTGAGCTGATCACTGTAACCCAGAAGATGTGGGACGCTCTCCAATGGTGGACCGCCCCAGATCGGTTGCATCAAAAGGGATCCCATTTGTCCGCCCCCAGCCAGTGGTCATCCTTACGACCGATGCCTCTCTCATGGGCTGGGGAGCCCACATGGGGGATAACAGGGCCCATTGGTTCTGGACCTCCGAGGAGTCCCGACGACACATCAACCTGTTGGAGCTCAGAGCAGTCAGACTGGCACTGTCAGCTTTCGCTCCTCAGCTCCGGGGTCAAGTTGTTCAAGTCCAGACGGACAATACCACAACCATGTACTACCTCAATAAACAGGGCAGCACACACTCCCATCTGCTGTGCAAGGAGGCGCTCCACATCTGGACCCTTGTAAGCCGGTTGGTGGAGGATCTCCTAGCCATTCATGTGGCAGGAGCCTCGAACCAGCTGGCGGATGCTCTCAGCTGCATAGGCCAGACATCCCATGAGTTGTCTCTCCATCCAGAGGTAGCTTACAGTCTGTTCTTCCACTGGGGCAAACCGATGGTGGACCTGTTTTGCCTCCAGGGAAAACACCAAGCTGAGGCTGTATCATACAAACATACGAAATTTGCCAGCAGATAAAGGCCTAGAGGTCTATCAAGTCTGCTCTAATGTGCAGCTAGCATCCCTTATTCTGCAGCTGCCCCTTCCTTCTACCGTTCCCCTTCATTGACCCTCTCCCTTGTCCTGTCCAATCCCTTTTTGAAGCAGTCTACTATTCTACTTGATACCACTTCTGCAGGTAACACATTCCACCCAGCCACCACCCTCTCTGTAAAAAAAGTGTCTTCTCATCTCCCTCCTGAACCTTCCTCCCTCCAGTCTCATATCATGGCCCCTGGTGTCCCTCCCTTCCCTTACTTTGAACAGCCCCTCTGTACCTGTCTTGTTTATTCCTTTCATGTACTTAAAGGTTTCAATCATGTCCCCCGCCTCCCTCCAGTGAGTACATGTTTAACTCTCAGCCTCCTTCGTATGATAAGTCCCCCAGCCCTTGATCATCTTTGTCACCCCGCGCTGCACCCTCCAGTAACTTAATGTCCCTTTTCAGATATGGGCACCAGTACTGCACGCAGTACTCCAGGTGCGGTCTAACTAATGACCTATACAGTGGCAGAATCACCTCCTCCCTCCTCGAGGATATATCCCTTGCAATACAACCCAGAATTTTGTTGGCCTTTGCAGCTGCCTTCCTACATTGTACCAAGTTGTTCATTGACTCTGTAATGAGCACCCCCAGATCCTTCTCCTCCTCTGTCTGGGCTAGCTGCACTCCCCCCAAGCTGGTAACTCCTCCTTGGGTTCTTCATCCCAAATGCAGCACCTTGCACTTTTTGGCATTAAACCCCAGTTGCCAGGTGTCTGACCAGGTTTCAAGCTTTTCCAGATCATCCTGCAACCCCTGCCATCCCCCTAGGTCATCCACCACTGCTCCTACCTTGGTATCATCAGCAAACAGACTGATCTTGCTCTTGATGTCCAATGATATGTCTGCAATGAATATCCCAAACAACACTGGTCCCAACACCGAGCCCTGTGGAGCACCGCTCGTCACTACCCTCGGGTGTGAGAGCTCCTCACCCACCACCACCCTCTGTTGCCTTCCCTGAAGCCAGTTCCCTACCCATCTCACCAGCTTTGCACCTGCCCCTGTGCCTACTAACTTACTTCCCAGACTTCCATGCGGCACCGAGTCAAATGGCTTACTGAAGTCCAGATACAGGACATCCACTGCATGGCCCCTGTCCAGTTGCCTAGTTACTCAGTCATAGAACTCCACCAGGTTGGTTTGGCAGGATCTGCCCCATATGAAGCCATGCTGTCTGCTGTCCTGTAGTCCTTTGGCCTCTAGGAGGGCCACCAGCCTTTCCTTCAAGATAGTCTCCATTAGCTTACCCACGATGGATGTGAGGCTCACTGGTCTGTGATTCCCGGTTCATCCTTGGGGCCACTCTTGTGGAGGGGCACCACATGAACCATCTTCCAGTCCTGAGGTACACACCCCGAATGTAGTGAGTCATTAAATAGGTCTGCCAAAGGTCCTGCAAGGACCTCTGCCGCTCCTTCAGTACCCTGGGGTGGATGCCTTCTGGGCCTGGCGCCTTATCCACCCTCAGTGCCTCAAACCTCCTGAACTCTGCCTCCATTATTTCCCATCTGTCACCCTCCCTGCTTTCTGCCACCCTTCTCTTTAGTAAATACTGAGCAGAAGTACTCATTTAGTGCTTCTGCCTTATCGCACCCTGCTTCCACCCCCAATCCTTACTATGTGGTCCTTACAGCTCCTTTTCTCCCTGACATACCTAAAGAAGTCCTTCTCCCTTCTCTAATGCCTCGTGCCAGCCTGAGTTTCAGAGATGCCTTGGCTCCCCTTACTGCGCTTGTCACCTCCTTCAATTCCGTCAAGTACTCCTCCCTGTCCTCCCCGCTCTCTGTTTTCTTGTACTTCCTAAAGGCAGCTCTTTTCCTCCTTACCTTTTCCATAACCTCCTTGCTCAACCAGCTCGGTTTCTTAGCCCTAGCCTTCTTGCTCTGGGCCTTGCAGCAGGTTTTGATTGCCTCCACTATCCCCAGCTTTATGAGCTCCCACCTCTGGTTAGTGTCCATACTAGATTGCCCTTTTACCTCTTCCCCCATCCTCCCAAAGTCAGCCCTCCTGTAGTCCAGCACTCTTGTGCCAGATTCCACTCCTTCCTTGCCCATATCCAGTGTGAGCCATACTGAGTGGTGGTCACTCCCTGACAGCGGTTCCTCCACTGTAAGTTCTCTCACAAAGTCCCCATTTGCCAGCACAAGGTCAAGGGTATTCCCTAACCTGGTTAGTTCACTGACCATTTGCAGCAGGAAGCTGTCGTGGAAGGCATCCAGCAGTACCTGCTCCCTTCTGTTCCTTGTTGGGGTACTCCAGTTCACTCCTGGCATGTTGAAGTCCCCCACAATCACCACACTACCCTTCTCGCAGGTCCTCCTGACCTGTCCCGCTAGTTCCCTGTTTAACTCCTCCATCTGAGATGGTGGCCTGTACACCACTCCCATTCTAAGAATCCTATTCTTGGAATCCTGGATTTGTATCCAGATTGACTCTGTACTACCCTCCTCCCCTTCCTCCCTTACACACTTCAGTCCTTCCTTCACATATAGTGCAACACTCCCTCCTTTCCCAATCACCCTGTCCCTACAAAACAAACTGTACCCTGGTACAGACAGGTCCCAGTCATTGTATTGGGTGGCCCATGTTTCTGTGATGGCTGCAAAGTCCACCTCTCCCTCTGCCGTGAGCACCTTTAACTCTGCAGTTTTCCTCCCAGTGCTCATATCATTTAGGTAACCACCTTCCACCCTCCCCCAATCCTGCCCTCCTTTGCTAGCATCACCAATAGTACTTGCCATTTGTCCTTTGTCATTGTTATGGGGGTAAGCTCATATGGTTTCCCAACCTGTGGTCTCTGCATGTCTCTTGCCCAATTGCCACCCCCTGCTCCTAGTTTAAATTCCCTACTTCCTCTATGTACTCCTCCATCCTCTGTTTCAACACTTTCTTTCCCTCCTCACTCATAGATACATACATAGATACATAGACAGTGTCAGCAGATAAGGGCCTATGGCCCACCCAGTCTGCCCATTTGAGCTTGTAAGTTCAGTTTATGTTTTCCTAGAAGTCTGTTGCCCCTTACCCCTGACCTCTAGAATTCCTTTATGTCTATCCCAAGCATTCTTAAATCTCGTGATTGTTTCAGCCCCCACCACTTCCTCTGGCAGGGTGTTCCACTTGTCCACCACCCGTTCTGTGAAGAAATTCTTCCTCACGTTTCCTCTGAATCGTCCTCCTCCAACTTCATCCCATGCCTTCTAGTCCTGGAACATCTTTTTCGCTTAAAATAGTGTATTCAAACAACATGAAGTCTTGCTATATTATGACATATGCAGTATAACCCCAGGTTAGAACTGCTCCGGAGGTGAAAGAGTTAACTTTCCGTGCAGGGCATGGAATCTTGAGCGCGAGCTCGGTTGAACACTCTGTCTGTTGAAGCTCAAACTTAAACTGTCAGATTCTTTACTCCGCCTCACTGAACAGTCGCTCTGGAGATTCCTCCTGCTGCTCGGTTCGTTTGTCGGTTTAAAACTGTAATTCTTGGTTTATTTTACCGAAATTTAACCGCAATCATTGGTTCAAGCTCTGTCTGTGGTATTGTAAGTAATAGATAGGCTTTGTTTATTTTCTTCTGTGTGGAACTTGTAGACGTCTTTTCGGTTCGGTTTGAACCGATCAGATTGGTTAAATTACTTTCTAGTCCTTTAGAGTGCGGTTCCCGGTTCTTATCGGTTCTAAAAACGGATTTTATTACGGTTATTTCCACGACCGTGACACGGTTGGGAACCGATAAGAGAGTCTTGCTTGGCAGATTGCCATTAACGGGCAAGTTTTGGTTAGGCTGGCACTATATCTGAGAAACTCAAAAGAAAAACCAGACCCACTGGGTTTCAGCACTGTGGCCTCTGTGGGTAAGCCTTTGCTAAGGCTGACCCACACACCACTTATGTATATTGTCTGGGGTTTGACCACCTCAATGCAGACTGCCAGATTTTAGGAATTTTCCTGCTGCCACCGTGGAAAGAGAGTTGGTAGGCTCAGGAAAGGGAGGCCAAAGTCCGCTTGACCCAGATGTGGCCAGCCTCGGTTTCCAACCGAACCTGAGGGAGTGCCCTCTGACCAGGGTGATACTTCCTTGGGCAAACGAAGAGCCAGCTCTGAGGAGCCGGTTCCAACTAAAAGGACTAGAAAGTCTGCTAGTTTGGGGCCAAAAGTTCTTTCTCCAACCGCTGAGGAAATAGCCAAAGCTATTCAAATTGTCCAGTCTCTTTCCCCAGTTCCGTCCGAACCGACAACATTAGGGAAGCCCTCGGTTCGGACGGTTCCCCTGCTCAAGATTATGATTTTGAGGATTTTATGAACCGAGGAAGGAGGAGGGTGTGAGGAGAGTGAGTGAGTGTGATTTTGAAAGTCTGGATGTGCCCATTGAACGGACATCTCTCCAGACAGACCCTCAGGGTGTCCCTCCCAGCTATCTGAGTCCCCTTCTCATTTTTGTTTACAAGAAAGTTGCTGAGACTCTGCAGCCCCTGTTGAGGAAGCTGTTGATGATCAAGAAGAGCCTGATTTTGTGGAAATGATGGATATTCCAGAATCTAGGAGACTGTCTATTCCCTGTACAAATCTTTTAGGAAACAGACAGTAAAATTCTGAAAACTCCTCATTCTATCCTCCCTGTATAAAAGGATGGACAAGAGGTATGCTTTATCAGGCTCTGATACGGAGTTCCTCTCCCAGCAGTGCAGCCATGTGGGGTAGTGCAGGCTGCAGCCTGTGACAAGGCTAATATTCCTCTAGCTTTCTCACCCTCCTGAAAAGGATTCCAGGAGGATGGATGCCATGGCAAAGAAACAGTGCATGGCAGCATCTGTGGGACTCAGACAGGCAAATTATATGCTTACGCAGCTAGGTATCAGAATCCAGATGGGATACTGTCCTGGCCTCTAGCAAACAGGCCCCTGACCAGGCTTGCCAGGAGCTGGAGCAGGTGGCTGTGGATGGTATTGAGGCATCCAAGGTGCAGTTTCATGCTGCAGTAGACTCTAATGATGTTTCATCAAGAGTCATGGCTACATCTGTGTCTCTTCGCAGAACGGCCTGGCTCAGATGTACTGCCCTGTCACAGGATACTCAGTCTAAGGCTATGGATTTTCCTGTTGTGGACAGTTCTGTGTTTGGGGAGCAGACAGAGAATTATATGAAGAAAATGGATGAGTATAGGACCACCTATAGGAGTGCACAGGCCAAAGAAAGGCAAGCCACTCCTCAAAGGCAGCATGTCAGGGGTAGGGGCAGGCCTTTTCATAGGCCTTTTTACCAAGCCCAGGCCTCCTCTTCTGCTTATGCCCAGAGGGAGTTCTTTAGAGGAAGGGGCAGAAGGGGTTCTAGTAAGCTGCTTCTACCCCTCAACCCAGAGCCCCTGCAAACAGGCTCCCTGATGGGGTGGCCAGGGCCGATTCTCCACTACCGGTAGGGGGCAGGCTGGCTTACTTTGTCCAGGACTGGAAGTCTTTAACATCAGACAAGTGGGTCCTGGAAGTAGTAAGCCAGGGTCTGGTTCTCAGCTTCAAAAAATTTCGGAAGATGAGAGCCAGGTCTTTTCCACCTGCAAACCCATCAGAGGCACTTGCCCTGGAAGCAGAAGTTTCTTCCCTCCTGGCTCTCAGAGCTGTGGAAAGGGTGCCTCCCATACACCAGGTTAAAGGGTTGTACTCCAGGTACTTCCTTACCCCAAAAAAGACAGGAGAATGGCGGCCCATCCTGGATCTCGGGTATCTAAACAAGCACATTTTAAAACCAAAGTTCAAAATGGTGACTCTGGGAATTATTTTACCTCTCTAAGGCCAGGGACTGGCTAGCCTCCTGGACCTCAAGGATGCCTACTTCCATGTTCTCATCAGAAGCTCCCATCAGTACCTCAGATTCGAACTGCCCTCACGCCATTACCAGTTCAGAGCAATGTCCTTCGGCCTCACCTCGGCCCGAGGTGTTCACAAATGCCTGGCAGTAGCAGTTGCTCATTTAAGAAGGCAAAAGATTGCCATCTTTCCTATCTGAACGACATTGCTCATTGTAGGCCAGTCTCTAGAACAGGTCAAACTACACTTACACGTAACCCAGCAACTGTTGACATCCCTAGGTTTCCTTCTCAATCTTCCAAAGTCAGTTCTGGAGCCTGTCCATCTTCTCACCTTCATAGGCGCAGAACTGAACACAAAAGAAGCCAGAGCCTTCCTCCCTCTGGAAAGAGCAAGGACCTTGGTTTCTCTGGCCTCTTCTTTCACCCTGCAGGTCTCTCGACCAGCAAGGCATTTTCTGCAGCTCTTGGGGCACATGGCTGCTTCTACAGCAGTAGTGCAGGGAGCAAGATTTCAGATGAGGGACATCCAGTTCCATTTGAGAGCCTTTTGTCTCAAAGAACAGATCCTCAACCAAGTTGATCCCAGTGACTCGAACCCTGATCCAGGCCCTTCAGTGGTGGCAGGATCAGAGCAATCTGAGACAGGGGGTCTCCTTCACCCCTAGTCTCACTCCTTGACCCTTACTACAGATGCATCCCTCTTGGGTGGGGAGCTCACATGGGCGACCTTTCCACCCAAGGGCTGTGGTCCCCTCAGGAATCTCTCCTCACATCAATTTGCTGGAACTCAGAGCAGTTTTTCTAGCACTCCAGGTTTTTCCACATCTGTTCAGAACAAGGTTGTTCAGATCAGAACAGACAATACCACTACAATGTGGTACATCAACAAGCAAGGGGGCACTCGGTCTATGGCCTTGTGCACCGAAGCAATGAAGTTGTGGTCTCCGGCTTATTCTCTGAACGCCTCCCACATGGCTGTTCACCTCCCAGGCAAGGACAATGTCCTAACAGATGCTCTCAGCAGGATTTCCCAGGGCCATCACGAATGGGCACTGGATCCCCTAGTACTGGAGGTAGTATTTGCCAGATGGGGCACCCCGCAGATAGATCTCTTTGCAGCCCCAGACAATCACCAACTTCCTTTTGCTGCAGGCCCCCAGTGTTGGGCTCAGTCCTCTGGATGCCTTCCTACTCAGTTGGGAAGAGAAGTTTCTCTATGCTTTCCCCCCTTCCCCCTCCTTTTCAAGGTGCTAGTCAGAATCAGATCTCAACCCTGCAAGATGATCCTGATTGCTCCAGATTGGGCCAGGCAGCCCTGGTAGCCACTCCTCATGTCCTTAGCAGTCTACCTTCCCCTGTGTCTTCCCAGGAATCACAACCTGTTAACCTGTGCCCAGGGGAGAGTTTGGTATCCGAACCTCAAATCTCTCAATCTCAAGGCATGGCTCTTGAAGAGTTAGAGTTTGCTGACCTGCACCTTTCCCAAGGTGTATTGGATATATTGAAGGCCTATAGGAAGCCTTCCACCAGGGCTACTTATAATTCAAAATGGAAAGATTTTCCATATGGTGTGCTGGTAAATATTTCCCCAGAATCTGGGCGTGCCTACGATCCTGGATTATTTGGTGCATTTGAATTCCTTGGGCCTGAGACCAGCTACTCTAAAAGTGCACTTGGCAGCTGTGTCTGTCTTCTTATCAGAGGTAGCTCTCTTCTTTTCAGCTCACCCTGTGTTCTCTAAGTTTTTAAAGGTTTGCTTCACACCAACCCTCCGCTCAGGGACCCTGCCCTGCTTGGGATCTTAATATTTGCATTGCTCAGCTTATGCAACCCCTCTTGAGCCATTGTCTTCAGCAGAGCTTAAGTACTTGACTTGAAAACTGTGTTTCTGGTAGCCATCACTCTGCCAGGCGCATAAGTGAGCTACAAGCATTGTCAGTGGAGCCTGATTTTATCTCCTTTATAGAGATAGGTGGTCCTCAGGACTAACAGGAAGTTTTTGCCTTAGGTGGTTTCAGACTTCCACCTTAATCAATCCATGTCTCTTCCTGTGTACTTCACTGACCATTCCTCCTCTGGTGAGAGGAGATTGCACAGTTTAGATGTCAAAAGAGCCCTTAGTTACTATATAGAACGCACTCAAGGTCACAGGTTTGAATCCTCCAGTTGTTCCTCACTTATGGTGAGGTTGGTAAGGAAACCTGCCACTAAAAGATCCATTGCCAGGTGGATTGTCTCTTGTATCCAATTCTGCTATGAAAAACTGGGTAAGGTTCCTCCCCTCAGGCCTGAGGGCTCACTCTACCAGAGGTACAGGCGCCTCTGGCTGCTGCAGGACATCCCTATCCTAGAGATATGTCAAGCAGCTACCTGGAAAACAGTTCACACTTTTACTAAGCATTACTCCTGGATATCCAGGCTAGGAGTGATGCTCGATTTGGCACAGCTGTGCTTCAGAGCCTATTTCCCAAGTAGGTTCTGTCCTCCTCCATGGAGGTACTGCTGTGTAGTTTGCATATGTCATAATATAGCAAGACTTCATGTTGTTTGAAGAAAAATTACTCACCTTAGTAATGTTGTTTTTCTAATGGAGTCTTGCTATATTATGACCTCCTGCCCCTCTCAGAACCTCTTTTGGGATGTGGGTGGGCAGTGCAATGTTGGCACTCATAGATGCCCACTTATTTTCACCCTCTTAGGGTGCTTAGGTGTTATGCTTATTGTTTTCTTTCTTGAACCTCTGACTTGAGTCTTTGTTTTGGGATCAAGATCAAAAATGTGTTTTGTAGTTAGTAGCCAGTGCAGTGTAGGTTTACTGCTCACACAGAACCTTAGTGAGTTTTTGCTCGTAAAGATCTGACAGTTTAAGTTTGAGCTTCAACAGACAGAGTGTTCAACTGAGTCATATAAGATTCCATGCCCTGCATGGAAAGTTAACTCTTTCACCTCCAGAGCAGTTCTAACCTGGGGTTATACTGCATATGTCATAATATAGCAAGACTCCATTAGAAGAAACAACATTACTAAGGTGAGTAATTTTTTCTTCCTGCACCCTGTTCCTTCCTGTAAGATACTTGTATGTCTCTATCATATCCCCTCTCTCCCTCCTCTCCTCCAGGGAGTACATGTTCAGTTCCTTCAACCTGTCTTCATGGGACTTGTGATGCAATCCATGCACCATCTGATGCAATCCATGCACTCAAGTGTAGTCTGTCCTTGGCATAGAGACTACTGTCCTCCCAGGTCCCTCCCCACCTTCCCAACAGTCCATACCCTTTAGCACAACACCAGGTTCTTAGCCATCCGTTAAATTCCTCTATTCTCAGCTTTCTTGTTGTGCTTGCCTTGGGCACTGGAAGTATCTCCGAAAAAGTTACTGATCTTCCTGCCCCCTCACATAATTGTCCTAGTTCCTCAAACCTCCTCTGGACGATATCTACTGTTTTATCAGCCAGGTCGTTCGTCCCAAGATGTATAATTAAATGAGGCTTGTCCTTACCCCTTCTAGCATATTTCAGAACAGATTGTCCCACCCTTTCCGCTGTCATTCCTGGCATGGCCTCCACCCAAATGCGACTATGCCTCTCCCCCTTGCTATCCCGCCTAACTCCTCTTAGTATTGAGTCCCCCAGCACTAAGATGCCATCACTCTTACTCCCTGCTTGCTTCCAATCATCTCCATCTCTCATTTCCGGCTCCTCTTCTTCCTCCTGCACATTATTTCCCCTTTTTGCCCCTGTTGCAATTCTCCCAGCAGAACTCCCCGCTCCGGTTTGGTCCAGGCATTTATCAATTACTCCTCAAATTTCTTCATTTCCCTCCTCCACTTTCTTCCTCTCTAGCAGTGCAAAACTATTTTCTGAAGACCCTTCACAAATGCCCCTCCTCTCTCTCTTCATAGTAACCTGTTCTCTCCTTTCCACTCCATGACTTTTGCCACTTCTTCACCTCCTCACAAGTCCCTATCTCCTCCTTCCATTTGTCTTTTGTCTCCTGACCTGGTTTCCCCGGCAATTGTTCTTCCTGGCCTGGGCCCCCTTGTCCCTGCTTCCCTTCTTCTGACCCTCTCCTCACCACTGTTAGCTTAAATCGCCCTCCCTCAACTCCCATTCTTCCTCCCTCCAGTATTGGGCTAAACCCACCTCCAGTCTGCCTTGCCTGTCTTAGTTCCTCCTACAGACCCTCAATCTCATTTCTGAGTTTCTCTATGTGGCTGCACACTAAACATCCTCCCACACTCCAGGCAATTTTTAGAAAGATTGGTGCACTGCAGTTGTTGCAGCCTACCACCCTACCCATTGCTATTGTTGCCCATCAGCGACCCCCCCCCCTTCCAGATGCAGGATACCAAACACTCCCCCAAGTTTCCCCTCGCCCCCTCTATCAGTGCAAAACCTTCTTTTCTTAATTTTCCTTACCCCCTTTGTTGTACACATTTAGATAGATTGAGCAACTGCTTTTTATATTCCTAACCTTCCTATCCAAACTCAAAAAGAGACTTTAAGTAGCTATTGCACAACCTTCTTCAAACTCCTACTCCTCCTCTCCACAATGCAATAGCAATGCAAAAAAGTAACAATGAAAGCTCCTAGATTTGCAGTTACTTCCCTTCCACTGAGATAGCAGTCACCTCTTCACTCGCTGCTGTTCCTTTCCTGGATGTCTGCTTCTGCTATGACAGATGCATATCCTTTGCTCATTTGAGAAAGTGATGTCAGAACCCCTGGTATAGAGGAAATCATGGACCAGGGCCGGGATCAACCCCATGTCTTCCAGAAAGAATCAGGTAGCTGAGGCTCCTGGTCAGACCATTAGCACCGTTCCCCCACTATGCACTAACCTTTGCAGCTAGTGAAGCCAGCAAAAATTAATCAAAATTCTACTCAAAGCCCCTAAAATAGGTTTGCTACCAAAAGAAACAGGTCTCCAGTTCAAAGAGCTTCACTAACAACACATCAAAATAAGCTTGAAATTGGACGATATAGGTCTCTTATTCAAATAAACAGCCCCTGTTAAATCACACCAAATGGGTTTTAAATCAGAAAAAATAGGCCTCTACAAATGCAGCCTGCTACACAGTGAAACATCAAACAAATGATCCCACTTACAGACACCAAAACCGTTTTCAAAATTCCTTCAGCCCCAAAACACTACCCTGCTAGCTCCTTAGAAGTAGTAAGAAAGAAAAGAAGTAACCTTCTACCAAGTAAAATCCACAAGAAACGATGTAAAAACAAGAAGAAGCTACTGTACTGTAGCAAATCTGATCCTTTCCCTTCAAGTTCCTTCTGAGAAGCCAAAGCAACCGACACCACACCTGATTCAGCTCCGCCTCCCTAGCTGAGTGAGACCTGGCAAGACCATTAGCACCCTTCCTCCACTATGCACTAACCTTTGCAGCTAGTGAAGCCAGCAAAAATGAATCACAATTCCACTCAAAGCCCCGAAAATAGGTTTGCTACCAAAAGAAACAGGTCTCCAATTCAAACAGCTTCACTAACAACACATCAAAATAGGCTTGAAATTGGAAGATATAGGTCTCTTATTCAATGAAACAGCCCCAGTTAAATCACACCAAATGGGTTTTAAATCAGAAAAAATAGGCCTCTACAAATGCAGCCTGCTACACAGTGAAACATCAAACAAATGATCCCACTTACAGACACCAAAAGTTTTCAAAATTCCTTCAGCCCAAAACACTACCCTGCTAGCCACTTAGAAGTAGTAAGAAAGAAAAGAAATAACCTTCTACCAAGTAAAATCTACAAGAAACAATGTAAAAACAACAAGAAGCTACTGTAACAAATCTGATCCTTTCCCTTCATACCCCAAGCAGGGCTCGCTGCAGGTGGATGCCTTCTCGAGGCCATGGACCCCAGGCCTCCTCTACGCCTTCCCTCCATTTCCCTTGATCCACAAGGTGTTACTCAAGGTGAGGCGGGACGAGGCAAAGGTGATTCTGGTAGCCCCAGACTGGCCGTGCCAGTTCTGGTACCCAGATCTCCTCAGCCTCAGCTGCAGGCCCCCGGAGCGGCTTTGTACACTCCCGGACCTGATATCTCTGAATCAGGGGAAGGTCTTTCATCCGGACCTTCAGTTCCCGCACCTCACAGCCTGGTAGCTGAGCCGGTAGAGTTCTAGGCTTTGGGTCTTTCCAAAGATGTCTACACTGTTTTGGAGGCATCTAGAAAGGAATCAACCAGAAAATGTTATGCCTTCAAATGGAAAAGATTTTCTATTTGGTGTCAGGGTAAGGGTCTGGACCCCTTGTCCTGTCCTCTGGCTAACATTCTCGACTACCTTTGGTCTCTCTCCAAAGGGGTCTCAGGTCGTCGACCCTTAGGGTGCACTGGGCAGCCATTTCTGCTTACCGGGTGCGGGCCGGTCAGCTGACTTTGAAAACGCACCTGACCACTGTCTCCTGCGCCAAAGGCCTGGATCATATATCCCCTCCGGTGCGTGAACCTCCACCTCCGTGGGATCTGCTGCTGGTTTTGGCAAAGCTCATGGGCAAGTCATTCGAACCCATGCATAAGTGTGAGCTCTCACATTTGTCGTGGAAGACTGCCTTCTTGGTGGTTATCACGTCAGCCAGAAGGACAGGGGAGCTCCAAGTGCTTTCGGTGGACTCCCCTTATCTGGTCTTTCACAGGGACAAAGTTGTCCTGCGCCCCCACTCGAAATTCATTCCGAAGGTGGTGTCAGAGTTTCACCTGAACCAGGTGTTGACTCTGCCAGTATACTACCCTAATTACACCTCGGACGCCGAGTACAGGCTCCATACTTTGGACCTGAGATGTGATCTCTCCTATTATAAGGAGCGGACAGCGGAAATTCGCGGAGAGGTTCGCCAGCTGTTTGTCACCTACGCTGAAGCCACTTCTGGCAGACCTGCAGCCAAATGGACCATAGCAAGATAGATTACATCATGCCTAGGTCTGTGCTATGAGTTGGCGGGCAAGGAGCCTCCCAGAGGGATAAGAGCTCATTCTACCCGCCATACTGCTGCATCGGTGGGATGCTGGTTTTGAGGCTTCAGTTCTCCAATCTCTGTTTCCTAAATAGGGGGTGTGCGCCTTACGGCCCTCCTCCCAGAGAACTGCTTGGAGTCTGCCAAACAGTGTGGATGAACAACATAGCCACGCTCCTAGAAGAACAGGTTACTCATAATGTAACAGTAGTTCTAGGAGTGGTATATTTTGTTCATCCTCACAGACCCACCTGACCTCCCCGGCTTTGGACACACAACCTTACTTCCAGCAGGCTATGATCTGGCGTCATGGAGCACAGTCGAGGTATTTTGCCACCTGTGTGGGTGAGAGGAGCAAGCTTGAAGACTTCTGGCAAGAATTAAAGTGAAAGGGGACATGCCAAACAGTGTGGATGAACAACATATACTACTCCTAGAGTTACCGTTACAGGTGAATAACCTGTTCTTTTTTTCCATATGTAATTTTATGGTTTTTCCCTGTTTGCGCCCCAGACCAGAGACCCTGTGAAACATGTACTTGCACGTGCATGGAGGCACATGCCAGGTACCGTCTCGGCCCCTTCTGCCCCACCCCTAGCATTTGCTACCGCGGCACCCGCCCCCGGCCTACGGTACCCACTAAACCGCCACCCGGTGAGAGCAGAACTATGGGGAGGTGGACAACCACCCCTGGGAGGGTAGAGTTGCCTACAGAAGCTCAATCCTGCTCCAGTCTTCTCCCATGCTGGCTCCCCGGCAACCCGAGGTCATTGCTGAACTCAGGTTGCCAGCACAGTGCGAGATGAGGCGTCCAGCGCCTCATCCCTCTGTGCCACCGGGCCGGCTGGAATATATGAAATTTACGTACTTAATGTAATTGTTGATCTTACTTCAAGAGGGTTCCTGCAGTAGGTCTTCAGATATAGGACTGCATCTCCTCACGTCGGGTCTGCACAGCAAACTTGCAGCTAGCAATCATCAGCGAGGACTGACCCCATCATCAGGTGATGCAACGTCAGCGTGATTATAAAAGGAGCGGTCCAGCGCCCGCCCTCCAGTTCTTTCCCGCCGTCGCTCAGTCCGTTCGACAGACATGGTAGAACAGAGCTCAGTTGCCTGCCATAGTTTAAAACCAATTCTATCTTTCGACATTCAAGTTTTTTCAAGTTTTCTTCACAGAAGTATCCTGCAGTGGTGTGTGTCATCTAGGCCCAAAAAGAAGTGCTCCAAGTGCGGTGTGCAAATCCCGCATGGGGACAACCACTCTCACTGTGTCCTTTGCCTAAGGCTCAAGAACAACTCTGCTGAGTGTGCCATTTGCCAGGGGTTCAACCAGGCCACGCACACCCATCGCAAGAGGACACTTGAGGCCCACATTCTTTCCAAGAGACTGGCTTCCATGGAAAAGGAGCTTCAGGAACTGAGAGAAAGGTCATCGTTGCCAGCCCCAGAAAAAAAAAAGAAAAAGAAGGATAAGGAGAGACACCGGGAGCGGAGCTGTTCTCCTCAGGGTCAGACCAGCCAGACATCTGTCGACGACCAGGGTGTGCCTTCAGTTTAAGTGAGTACCACACCTGCTGGACCTTCGTCCACCCCAGTGGACCAAATGCCCCCTCCGGCCTAGGTGAGCGGGCAGTCAGTGGTCACCTCATTAGAGGTCTTTGTCCGGTCTCCCATCCAAAACACTGCTGATAAGTCGCCCTCCGGCTCCACTGTCAGGCGCCTGACCCAGGCCGATAAAGTCTGACCAAGGTAGTCTTACTGCGGTCAGCCCAGCTGCGCCTAGCAAGTCATTCAGTGGATCTTCCGTCGACCACATAGACGTATCGACTCTCCCGTCAGGCTCTCTTGTGGACCCCTGACCCCGGGATGAGTGTGCTTACGTGTGAACCATCATCATTTCCGGTCTCTACCCCCAGGGATTCGCCACCTGTGCCCGACTTGTCTCTCCTGTCAGATACCTTTCTGGACCTTCTGTTGGAGGCCCTGCTGGATCTTCCCCTTCGCCAGGTCTCATTCCGCCGCCGGATCCCTTTTCCCCTACAGATCCATTGATGGACCTCAGCCAGCCAGGCATGGATTGTCCTCCCATGGGACCTTCGGGCCCTACGCCTGCCCCACTGCTGCTGCCTAGCGGCCCTTTGACACCCTCTCCAGCGGAATGTTTGGCTTCCCCTGCAGGCCCTGTGGGTGGTTTCCCAGGGAACCCTCTAGGTCCCCACTATCCGCTGCCGGGCAATATCCTACTGTCACCAGGATATGTTCCGCCGACACCGGGGTGCCCACCCATGCCGGACTACCCTACGCTGGGCTACCCATTGCCGGGTCATCCGTTGCTGGGCTGTGTGACACCAGGATACCCCACACCAGGCTTTCAGGGGCAGGGCTTGTATCATTATCTTACTGGCACCAGCCACCCAGTTACCCCACGTACTCAAGGTACCAGCCTCCGCCTTTGCCTCCTCCACCTCTGCCGTCCAACCGTGAGTCCATTCTGGCTTGGTGGCAGGATGCATGGTTGCAGCTCCTGTTGGAGCTCAGGCAACCTCAGCCTCCGGTGGGGGTTACCTCTCCTTTCAACGTGCCCCCTTCCAGCCCAGCGTGCTGCAGCCAGGCTTCTGACAGACAGCATGGTGCCCTTCCACCCAAGACCAGGGAAACCGTTGTTGACTCTTCACTGCCCAGCAGGCGAGAGTCTTCTGAACCTCATTCATCGGTTGATCCCCAACCAAAAGAGTCCCCTAAGTTGCCTCCGAGGACCCTTCATTTGGGGAGCTACCTAGAACCATTCAAAAGGCTTGTGGCTTGGCGTCCAAGGAGCTGGACCCGAAGTGCAAAAGGCTTGCAGAGCACCTGGATCTTGTCATTGTGGACCCGCTTCCTATTCCTCCCTAGATAGGGCCACACGAGGATCTTATGTCCACTATATGGCAGCAGCCCTCATCCATCCCGGCTGTTTCCCGTAAAGCAGATATGATCTGTTTCCCCCAGGAGGAGGTTTCTCACCTGATCGCTCAACCCAATGCCGACTCCGTGGTCATCACAGCTGCCCATGACAGATCAGTCCAACCCAGACACCTCAGTGCTTCTCCACCGGATAAGGACTCCAAACAACTGGATCAGTTTGGCAGAAAAATCTATGCCTCATTCACCTGTGCCATCAGGTCATTTAATTACGTCCCTCACATGGCTTTCCGGAAGTCCTCTTTATCAGAACTGGAGAAGGATCTCAAGGAGAACCTGATGAGCAACTCAAGGTCAAACTCCTGGAGAAAGTGTGGATGAACAAATCATCCTGCCGTCACGCTCTCTAAGCCACCTACGATTCTGTAGATTCCATGGCTCGAGCAGTGGCCATGGGGATCTGCCTCAGATGCTTAGCCTGGCTCCGTCTGGCAGGTTTAGCACAGGATGTCCAATTGTCCCTCTTGGATGTACCTTTCAGGGGGTCCAGTTCTGTTTGGCGGTGACACCAAGGATATAATAACAGCTGCTGGAGAGTGGCAAGTCCCTCAGGGACGTCCGTTCTATGTACCACACTGGCTAGAAGTCATGGCAGCAGACCTTTCGCTGCCATTGGAAGTGGAATAAGAACCAGGGCAGGCATCCAAACAAGTGATGTGCCACTGGTTGTGGCACCCAAACACCTCAGGCCAAGTTTACCAAAGCCGCCTCAGGAGGAAAGGCACCACTTCCCTCTGCGTCTTGACTCGTTTCTCCTCCTCCTCCCGCTCCCTCCGACTCCCTTGGAAGAACCGGTAAGGGGAAGATTCGGCCTCCACCTGGATGGGTGGAGGGCCATCACCACAAACATATGGGTCTTACAGCTCATAGAAAGAGGTCACTCGATAGAGTTCTTGGAGAAGTTTCCTTCAAACTCTCTGGAAAGGTCCTTTTACCCATCTGAACTGCTCCCTCTTGTCAGACAGGGGATCCAAGATCTGCTGCAAAAAGCAGCCATAAAGCCTGTTCCTCCCAAACAAACAGGAAGGGGATTCTACTCCCACTTGTTCCTCATTCCAAAGAAGACCAGGGGATCTAAGACCTGTCCTAGACGTCAGCATGCTCAACCTCTTTGTGGAATACAAGAGGTTTCGCATGCTGACTCTCCAGGGACCATTGTCCTTCAGCTCCTACCAAACAGTTGACTGTGCTCCCTGAATGTGCAGGATGCTTGCCTCCATATTCCAATCCTCCCTGCCCACTGCCACTTCCTCAGGTTCTCCTTCCTGGAGGACCATTTCCAATTCAGAGCCCTCCCGTTTGGCTTATCCTCAGCACCCAGGGTTTTCACCAAGTGCTTAGTGGTGGTATGACGCTTCTATGCCTAAGGGCATTTATGTGTTTCCATACCTGGACGATTGGCTCTTTTCAGCCCCCTCACCAGACAGCCTGAAGGAGTCCCTCTCCTTCAGCCTGGACCTCTTTTCCAGTCTGGGTATTTCAGTCAACCTACCCAAATCCCAATTTATACCCTCCCAGCACCTCCAATTCATTGGAGCAGTGCTGGATACAGTCCAGAGCAAGGCCTTTCTCCCTCTCAGTTGAGTAGAAACACTCATCTTTCAGGCCACACTTGTGGCATCCTCTTGGTAGACTACTGCTCGGTCAGTCCTTCGCCTTTTGGGTCTCATGGTGGCCGCCATACCCACAGTCCCCTTGACCAGGCTGCATATGAGGGTAACCCAGTGGTCTCTCCAAGTCTAATGGGATCAATGCTCAGATGATATGGACCAAAAAGTCATGATCTCCAGCAGGCTTCAGTAAGATCTCCTCTGCTGGAAGGATCTTGCCAATTTGTTGGTGGGGGCCCCATTCCACCCTCCAGCTCCCTCCCAAACCGTAAACTCAGATGCCTTGAACGTGGGTTGGAGAGCACATCTAGGGGACCACAGAACTCAAGACTCCTGGTCCCCTACGGAGGAGAATCTTCACATCAACATTCTTGAGACGAGAGCTGTTCTCTACACTCTCCAGGCTTTCCAGTCACTTCTCATCCCGGGAACATTTCTTATCCAGACAGACTGCATGGCTACTGTCTGGTACCTTAACAAACAGGGAGGCACCCGATCGTACTCTCCCTGCAGGGAAGTAATGAGGGTATGGTATTGGGCGATTCAGCACGGCCTATACTTGACAGGAGTCCATATGCTGGGAGTTCACAACGTTCTGGCGGACAGTCTCAGTCAATCAGTTGCCAGGACTCACGAGTGGGAACTAAAACAGGAGGTAGTGGAAGATCTTTTTCTTCAATGGGGTCAACCAGACCTTGATCTGTTCGCCTCCCCATCCAATGCAGAACTACCCAGCTTTTGCTCACTCGTTCCTGGGGCATGGTTCTTTTTGGTGAGATGCAATGTCTTTGTCTTGGACAGGGAAGTTTCTATATGCTTTCCCTCCCTTTCCTCTACTGCAGAAGGTTCTTCTGAAACTTCAAGTAGAGGGGGCTGACATGATCCTTATCACCCCCCTCTGGCATCGGCAGATATGGTTCCCATTGTTACAACAACTGGCACTGGAACCCCCAGTACCTCTTCCTTTTTCTCACAACCTTCTGTCCCAGGAGCAGGGTACCCTGGTACACCCGAGCCTCAAGACTCTCCATCTTCATGCGTGGCACCTGTGGACATAGCGATTTCTCACTGTGGAGCCTCCAGGGCAATAGCCCAGGTCCTAGTGGAAGCCAGAAAGCTTTCTACTAGATCCACCTACGCCATGAAATGGAAAAGATTTTCTATTTGGACAGCCGCCAAAGGCCAGGACCCTTTCTCTTGCTCGGCATCTCAGGTTTTATAGTATCTTTTGCATCTATCGGAGACGGGCCTCAGTTATTCCTCACTGAAGGACCAGCTCTCTGTGTTGTTGACCTACCACCTTCCAGTGGAAGGCAAAATCCTAGTTTTCCGTAGGTTTCTAGGACTTTTCTGAAAGGGATCCTTCATATCAAACCTCCAGTCACGAATCCAGTTCCTCCTTGGGATCTCAATTTTATGTTGGAAAAGCTCACCTCACCCCCTTTTGAGCCAGCAGCGAGCTGTGAAGTGCGTTTCCTAGCTTGGAAAACGCTGTTTTTAGTTGCTATCACTTCAGCTCGCAGAGTCATAGAGCTTCAAGCTCTAGTGTGTAGAGAACCTTATCTAATTTTCCATAAGGACTGCATGGTTCTGTGAACTAATCCTTCGTTCCTTCCAAAAGTGATTTCTGAAATTACTCTAAACCAGAGTGTTGAATTGCCGGTGGTTTTCCCAGAGCATTCCAACAGGGAGGACTATCTCCTGCACATGCTATATCTAACACAGGATTTTGAGGTATTATACCTACCAGACTAAAAAGGTTCAAAAATCGAACCAGCTTTTTGTAGCCTTTGTCCCCCAGCGCCAAGGCAGGGCGATCATGAAACCAACTATATCTAGGTGGCTGGCTAACTGTATCCATTACACTTACTAGAAGTACCAAAAACCCCTTATGGAGGTGGTCAAGGGCCACTGTACTAGGAGTGTGGCCACTTGTGCTGCATTTTTCAGGAATGTGTTCACTGCAGACATCTGCGCAGTGGCCACATGGTCTTCAGTCCACACTTTCACTAAACATTACAGTCTGGACATTGCCTCTGGGCGTCGAGCTGGCCTTGGCCTTACAGTTTTGCAAGGTCTTCTGTCTTGAACAGACCCTTAATTGGCAGACATCTTCCTCCTCCCAGAACATTGTCTCTGACTCGTTCTTTATGTTAGACTGCTTGGTATTCAGTCCTACATGTGAAGACTTACTGAAGGAACACTCTCAAAGTAAGATGTAACAGTTACTTAAGAACTTACTGTAACAGTAGATCTTCGAGAGAGGTTCCTGCAGTAGGTCTGTTTTCCTATCCACCTTCCCCCAGCTCCTGAGATTTTTCCCTTTTTGTCATGCCCAGGTCTCTGGTCTTAAAGGGTTCAGGGTGACGGGAGTCATTTTTTACTCCTCTTTTCTACTCTCTTTCTTAGATCTCCGTTGGAAAAGAACTGGAGGGCAGCGCGGGAACACCGCTTTTATAGTCACGCTGATGTCTTGTCACCTGACAATGGGGGTCATCCTCGCTGATGATTGCTAGCTACAAGTTTGCCGTGCAGACCTGACGTCAGGGGGCGCAGTCCTGTATGTGAAGACCTATTGCAGGAACCTCTCTCGAAGATCTTCTGGTACAGTAAGTTCTTGCGTAACTATTGTTTCAAACAACATGAAATCTTGCTATATTATGACAGATGCAGTTTGTCCCACCATTAGAACTGCTCCGGAGGTGAAAGAGTTAACTTCCATGCAGTGCATGGACCTTAGAGCGTGAGCTCGGTTAGAGAAGCTCGGTTAGGGTGGTTTCAAACCGAAACCGTGAGATTCTTTACTCCGCCTCACTGAACAGTTGCTCCGGAGATTCCTCCTGCTGCTCGGTTCATTTCCTCATTTAAAGCGTCTTTTCTCGGTTAAATTTAACCGCGATATTATTTATTTTAACCGCAAACCGATCGGTTCAAGCTCTGTCTATGGTATTGTAAGTAATAGATAGGTTTTCTGTGTGGAACTTGTAAATGTTTATCGGTTCGGTTTGAACCGATCGAATTGTATTTAAACTTTGTTTTGAAGCCTTTTAAGGCTTGTTGAAGTCGAGTTCCCGGTTCTTATCGGTTCTAAAAAAAGCGGATTTCACTACGGTTTTCCGACCCATGACATGGTTGGGAACCGATAAGGGTGTCTTGCCTGGCACTGCCATCAAAAGGCAAGTTTTTGTTAGGGTGGCATTATGTCTGAGAGAAACCCAAAAGAAAACGGGCCCACTGGGTTTCAACACTGTAGTGTCTGTGGGGAAGCCTTTGCCAAGGCTGACCCACACACCACATGTGTTTATTGTCTGGGGTTTGACCACCTCAATGCAGACTGCCAGATTTGCAAGAATTTCCCTGCAGCCACCCTAGATAAGAGAGTTGGTAGGCTCGGGGAACGAGAGGCCAAAAAGTCCGCTGACCCGGATGGCCAGCCCAGTTCGGTGCCAGCCGAACCGGAGGGAGTGCCCTCTGACCAGGGCCAGACTTCCTCGGCCAAACGTAAAGCTGACTCTGAGGAGCCAGTTCCAGCAAAGAGAACTAGAAAGTCGGCAGGTGTGGAGTCCAAAATCCCTTCTCCAACTGCTGCAGAGATAGCCAGGGCAATACAGATTGTCCAGTCACTGTCCCCGGTTCCCTCCGATCCGCCACTATCTGGCAAAAGGTCGGTTCCACCAGTTCAGGAATATGATATAGAAGAGTTTTATGAACCGGAGGAGGGGGAGGATGATTATGATCAGTGTGAATGTGACTTTGAAAGTCTGGATGTGCCCATTGAACCGGACATCTCCCCAGACAGACCTTTGGGTAATCTCCCCTAGGCTTGCTGAGTCCCCTTCTCATTTTTTGTTTTATAAAAGTTGCTGAGACCCTCCAGCTTCCTTTAGAGGAGGCTTTGGATGAGCAAGAGGAGCCTGACTATGTAGAGATGATGGATATCTCAGAGTCCAGGAGATTGTCCATCCCTTTACATAAATCTTTTAGGAAACAAACAATAAAAATTTTAAAAGCTCCTAATTCTGTGCCTCCTGTAGATAAAAAGATGGACAGGAGGTACACTTTGTCAGGCCCTGATACAGATTTTCTTTCACAGCAATGCAGTCATGTTGGGGTAGTTCAGGCTGCAGCCTGTGATAAAGCTAATATTCCCCTGGCTTCACATCCTCCTGACAAGGACTCCAGGAAGATTGACGCCATGGCCAAAAAACAATACATGGCAGCTTCTTTGGGACTCAGACAAGCAAACTATATGGCTTATATTGCGAGATACCAGAAATCTAGATGGGATACTGTCATGGCCTTAGCCAAACAGGTCCCTGGCCAGCTTGCAAAGGAGCTTGAGCAGGTGGCTCTTGATGGTATTGAGGCATCTAAGGTCCAATTCGTGCTGCAGTGGATTCTAATGATGTATCCTCTAGAGTCATGGCTACATCTGTGGCTTTTCGTAGATTGGCCTGGCTCAGGTGTACTACTTTGTCACAGGATACCCAGTCTAAGGCTATGGATTTTCCTGTGGTGGGAAATTTCTGTTTGGGGAGCAGACAGAGAATTATATGAAGAAAATGGATGAATATAGAACCACTTATAGGAGTGCATGTCAAGGAATGGCAAGCCACTCCTCAGAGGAGCCCCAGGGTAGGGTAGGCCTTTACCAGACCCAGGCCTCCTCTTCAGCCTATGCTCAGAGGGGTTCTTCAGAGGGAGAGGCAGACGGGCTACGAGCAGGCCTGCTCCCACCCCTCAGCCTAAAGCCCCTGCCAAACAGGCACCCTGATGGGATGCCCAGGGTTGGCTCTCCATTACCTGTAGGTGGGCAGGCTGGCTTACTTCGTACAGGACTGGGAGTCTTTAACATCAGACAGGTGGGTCCTGGAAGTAGTGAGCCAGGGTCTGGTTCTCAGCTCAAAATTTCCAAGATGAGAGCCAGATCTTTCCACCTGCAAACCCTTAGAGACTCTTGCTTTGGAAACAGAAGTCTCAACCCTCCTGGCTCTCAGAGCTATAGAAAGGGTTTCTCCCCTACACCAGGCAAGAGGTCTGTACTCCAGGTACTTCCTTACCCCAAAAAACAGGAGAGTGGCGGCCTATCCTGGACCCAAGATATCTGAACAAGCACCTTTAAAACCAAAATTAAAATGGTGACTCTGGGAATGATTTTACCTCCCTAAGGCCAGGGGACTGGCTAGCTTCCCTGGACCTCAAGGATGCCTACTTCCATGTTCTTATCAGAAGCTCCCATCGAAAGTACCTCAGATTCGAACTGCCCTCAGGCCATTATCAGTTCAGAGCAATGCCCTTCGGCCTTACCTCTGCCCCTAGGGTGTTCACAAAATGTCTGGCAGTAGCGGTTGCTCATCTAAGAAGGCAAAAGATTGCCATTTTTCCCTACCTGGACGACTGGCTCATTGTGGGTCAGTCTCCAGACCAGGTCAAATCACACCTGCTAGTTACCCAGCAGCTGCTTACCTCTCTGGGCTTTCTTCTCAATCTTCCAAAGTCAGTTTTGGAACCTGTCCAGGTACTCACCTTTATAGGCGCAGGAACTGGACAAAGCAGGCCAGAGCCTCCTTCCCTAGAAAGGGTAAGGACCTTGGTGGCCCTGGCCTCATCCTTCACTCTACAGGTCTCTCGACCAGCAAGGCATTTCCTGCAGCTCCTAGGACACATGGCTGCTTCCACAGCTGTAGTGCAAGAACAAGATTTCAGATGAGGACATTCAGTTCCATTTGAGAGCTGGTCTCAAAGAAGAGATCCCCTATCCAAGTTAATCCCAGTGACTCGAACCCTGATCCAGGCCCTTCAGTGGTGGCAGGATCAGAGCAATCTGAGACAAGGGGTGCCTTTCATCCCTCTGTCCCACTCCTTGACCCTTACTACAGATGCGTCCCTCTTGGGATGGGGAGCTCACATGGGCGACCTCTCCACCCAGGGTTTATGGTCCACTCAGGAATCTCTGCTCCACATCAATCTGTTGGAACTCAGAGCTGTTTTTCTAGCACTTCAGGTTTTTTCTGCATCTGTTCAGAACAAGGTGGTACAGGTCAGAACAGACAACACCACTACAATGTGGTACATCAACAAACAAGGGGCACTCGGTCTTGACCTTGTGCACCGGCGATGATAAGTTGTGGTCTCTGGCTTATTCCTGAACACTTCCCTCATAGCAGTTCACCTCCCAGGCAAGGACAATGTCCTGGCAGATGCTCTCAGCAGGATTTCCCAGGGCCATCACGAATGGTCACTGGATCCCCTAGTACTGGGGATAGTTTTTGCCAGATGGGGCACTCCTCAGATAGATCTTTTGCAGCCCCAGACAATCAACTTCCACTTTTTGTTGCAGGCCCCAGTGTTGGGCTCAGTCCCCTGGATGCCTTTCTCCTCCGATTGGAAGGAAGTTTCTTTATGCCTTCCCCTTCCCTCTCTTGTTCAGGTGCTAGTCAAAATCAGGTCTCAGCCCTGCAAGATGATCCTGATTGCTCCAGACTGGCCAGGCAGCCTCTGGTACCCACTCCTTCTATCCTTAGCAGTCCATCTTCCCTGTGTCTCCCCAGGAACCACAATCTGTTAACCTGTGCTCAGGGGAGAGTTTGGTATCCGAATCTCAAATCCCTCAACCTCAAGGCCTGGCTCTTGAGCAGTTAGAGTTTGCTGATCTGCAACTTTCTCAAAGTGTTCTCGAAATCTTGAAAGCTTTTAGGAGCCTTCCACCAGGGCTACCTATAACTCCAAGTGGAAAAGATTTTCCATATGGTGTTCTGGGAAGCATATTTCTCGAATCTGCTGATTTACCCACTGTATTGGATTATATGGTCCATCTTAATTCTTTGGGACTGAGACCAGCTACCTGAAAGTGCATTTGGCAGCTGTCTCTGCTTTCATTTCAGCAGGAAGCCCTCTTCTTTCTCTGCTCACCCTGTATTTTCCAAGTTTTTAAGGATTGCTTCATACCAATCCTCCATTCAGGGACCCTGCCCCTGCTTGAGATCTTAATGTTTGCATTGCTCAGCTGATGCAACCCCCTTGAGCCTCTGTCTTCGCAGAGCTTAAGTATTGACTTGGAAACTGTATTTCTAGGACATGGATATGTTGTTCATCCACACTCATTGGCAGGTATCCTTGCCGCTTTAAATCTTGCCGGAAGGTCTTCAAGCTTGCTCCTCCCACCCACCCGGGTGGTATAACTCTCGGCTCCGCCCCATGACGCCAGATCTTCCTTACCGCTTGGAAGCTCAGGTTCCCTCCTTAACGCTCTGCGTGCTTGAGACTGGTTCCTATTTCTCCGTTGCTGATTTAAAATAAATTTTGCAAAAAGACTTCAGTCTTCTATCCCTCAGCGGCTGCGATGGACAAATCGACTCCCAGTTCGGAGATGCCCATGCGAGCGAAGATGTCTCGGACGGATCCACACCTCCATGCGTCTACTGCTTAGGCCTTGAGCCGACCCGCAGGCTTGTGACCTGTGCTCATCTTCTCGCCTACGTCCTCGAAGACCGTCTGCCCGATTGCAACTGGGCCGTCCCGAAGCGTTTCCCTCGGTGAAGTCCAAGGAGGCCGGTTGGCGGTGTCGGCGGCGGGCGCTCGTGGATCAGCTCGGCGGATGGTCGCCTCAAGAGGAGGCGGCGCGAGGGTATCTTCTCGGCCAGGCATTTATCCCGCTCTCTGGGTTCTTCCTACCGGCTTCTTTTAAGGAGCTTTGTCTGTCCTCTCCACTAAAGGAGAAGGGCTCATGCTCTCTGGACCTTATTCTCGGTCCAAAAGAGGACGAGGGTAAGTCCTCTCCGTCGGCGCCTTGGGGCGGGAAGGTCCCTCTCCCGGGCCGTCGACCGTCGGCTTTAGTCGAGCTCTCGGCTACACTGGCCTCACGGTGTCCCGTCAGGTCAGTTGACCGAGACTCCACCGATGAAGTCGAGATTTTCTCGACCCATTGGGCGAGGCTGTAGCCTTTAGCAGCGAGATTCCCTCCCGGTTCCCCGGAGGAGTTGAGGATCGATGGGCTCGCCTGTGCCTCCGTTCGAGCCCTCGGATGGACCATCCGGGCGAAGAGTGCCGGTTCGGCGACACCTCCCGCACGACCTCGGAAATTCCGGGACTCTCGGTCTCGGTCTCGGACCTCTTCGCGGTCCAGCCCGATCCCACCGTCACAGGCGGTCTCGGTCTCGGCACCGCGGTGAGGCTGTCGCCGCTGCCCCGTCCTCCTCCTCTGATGAGGGAGGCTCGCGTAAATTCGTCGACGATCGAGACCTTATGTTGCAACAGCTTCCTGGCCGGGAATAAGCCGGGCCCGTCGCCCGGCCATTAAGTAGCTGTCACGGAGCGGCCGACACAACCCTCGAGCTTATCCGAGGCCTATGCCAGGCGGTTGTTCGGCCAAAACCAGCTGCTCCACGATTCCGGTGGAACCTCCGCCTCACAGCCCTGGTGGGGCTCCGACCAAGGTTCTCGGTCGGCTGAGGTCTACCTCATCGGCTGTCAGTTACCCTCACTCCCGACCCGACCTCGGCAGGTGAAGGGTGGCTCAGGCCAGGAGTTCTTCGAGGACTCTTCAGTCTCGAAGATGATTCCTCCTTTTCTCCAGCGACTGGACTTGGGTCTTCAGGAGGTCAGTCAATGGACGATAGCCCGTCGTCCTTCCTAGGACTGCTTCGGCTCATCTCGGAGTCTACCGGGATGGAGCTCGAACCCGTTTCAAGCGGCCAGGTATCCTCACGGAGATTCTGGACCGAGGGATTCTCCGACGGAGGCCTTTCGGTGGCCGAGGCCATAGTGGGTCGGCACTGGAGCTTTGGCAGCGCCCTGCTCTGCCCTGCACCTTCGCCAGGATGGCCAGGAAGTACAGTCCTCACCGTTCCTTGTCCGTTTTTGAACACCCTCTGCTGAGGGGTTGGTTACCGACAGCGTTTTCGGCGCCCGGCAGCGCCAGGGATGTGGACAAACCTCTGACAAGGAGTCCAAGAAATTGGACTATGTCGGGCGAAAAGTCTCGCTGCGTCCCTCTCCTTCGTCAGGCCAGTTCGGCCGTCCTCTGGCACATTTTTCCCATGCCTGTTGGGCTCCCTGGATGAGGTCATCCCTCATCTTCCCTCCGATCTGCAGACTACGGTTAAGCAGGTGCGGGACCGAACGGAGCAGTGGCCAAACCAGCAGCTCCAGACTGCTTTGGATATAGGGGACTCATGTGCCAGATCGGTGGCGCCGCAGTGGCTATGCTGCCGACGTGGCTTGGCTGAGGATATCCACCTTACTGGATACCCAGCAAGTTGGCGGATGTTCCCTTTGAGGACTGACCTCTTGACCCTGGGGTGGAAGGTCACCTGCAGAGGATCGAGAGGTAATGCCACCTTGGACTCGGTCTCTTCCGCTCAGAAGGACAAAGGCCGCAAACCACAGCCTAAGCCCTTTCGGTCCTTCTGTGCCCCGCGCGCCTGCCCAGCAACGTCCAGGGCCAGCAGGCTCGGCCTTGGCATCCCAATCCCAAGCCTGC
This sequence comes from Neoceratodus forsteri, assembly GCA_016271365.2. Classification (NCBI taxonomy): domain Eukaryota; kingdom Metazoa; phylum Chordata; order Ceratodontiformes; family Ceratodontidae; genus Neoceratodus; species Neoceratodus forsteri. The sequence goes on along the minus strand of CM057450.1, from coordinate 1,134,869,579 downwards.
CGGCTTCCTCTAACAGGAGGCAGGGAGGAAAGGGCCCAGGAGGTCCTCGGCGGTCCCTCCTCCAAGCCCTGCCCAGTGACGGGCTGAGGGGTGTCGCCCCATTCCCGTCACCTACCCTGGGTCCCCGTGGGGACGGCTCCGCACTGTCTACCCCTGGTCCGCTGTTACCACGGACAGGTGGGTCTTGAGGTGGTGGGAGAGGCCTGCCTCTGGAATTCGAGCAGGCACCACCCTTCAGAGCCGTCGCCTCGCAGAGCTTGAGATCCCCAGCCTCACTGGCGGCTCGTCGGGCCGACATCGCTCTCCTCCTCCGAGAGGAGGTGGTAGAGGAGGTGGACCCTCCTTCAGACCCAGGGTTTGTGTCCAGGTACTTCCTGGTTCCGAAGCGGACGGGGGTTGGCGCCCCATTCTCGACTCCACACACCTAAACAAGTTCCTAAGGTCTCGAACCTTCAGGATGGTACTCTGGCTCAGATAATACCATCCTTGGAGCCTGGTGATGTGGTTCTGCTCTCTGGACTTGCAGGGGCGCGTTTTTCACGTCCCTATCCGTCCGTCTCACCAGAGATTCCTTCGCTTCCGAGCGGAAGGATCCTCTTGAGTTCCAGCCATGCCCTTGGCTTGTCTCCAGCTCCCAGGGTCTTCACCAAATGCATGGCAGTGGTGACAGCATTCCTGCGGCGCGGGGTCGGTGTTCTCCTTACCTGGACGACTGGCTGATAGCAGCTCCCTCCAGGAAGGAGGCGGAGTGGTCCAGGATCTGGCCCTCCAGGTCTGCTCTCAACTGGGCCTCCTTATCAAGCGAGGCAGAGTCGAACTTTCGAGGCGAGCAGGTGATTCTATTCATGCCGGGGCGCAGCTCGAGCTCTCTTCGAGCCAGGCTGGCTCCCAGCGGACAGGGCCAGGTTCTTTCCTCCTTGGCCCGATCATTTCTGGTTGGCAATTGCAGCCCTGCCCGGGACTTCCTGCGCCTGGGTCTCATGGCGGCCTGCACCAGCGTGGTCCGTTGGCTGCTGGAACATGCGTCCCTTCAGTGGGGACTGGCCAGCCAGTGGTCCTGGCGCTGCGATCCCTTGGACCAGCTTGTGTCGGTGACACAGGGGATGTGGGAACGCTCTCCAGTGGTGGACCGTTCAGATCATTTGCAGGAGGGCATCCCGTTCGTCCGCCTTGACGGCGGTCTCTCTGTCGACTGTGCCTCTCTGATGGGTTGGGGTGCCCATCTGGGGAGCCACGGGCTCGCGGCCTCTGGTCCCTTGAGTCGATGCCACATCAACCTGCTGGAGCTCCGGCGGTCCGCCCAGCTCTCACCGCCTTTTGCTCCGTTCCTCCGGGGTCAAGTGGTCCGAGTCAGACGGACAATACCACGACCATGTACTATCTAAACGCGCCAGGCGGGGCGCGCTCCATGCTTCTGTGCGGAGCTCTCCGCATTTAGTCACTCGTGCGCAGCCTGGAGGCGGATCTCCTAGCCATTCACGTGGCAGGAGCCTCCAACACCCTGGCCGATGCCCTGAGCCGGATAGGGGCTGCATCCCACAGTGGTCTCTCCGCCGAGGTAGTACAGCATCTGTTCTCCTTTGGGGCACACCTCAGGTGGACCTGTTTGCCTCAGGAGAACGCTGCTGAGTCTGTTCCATGCCCGCCCCCCTCAGCAGGGCTCGCTGCAGGGGGATGCCTTCTCGAGGCAATGGACCCCGGGCCTCTTTTACGCCTTTCCCCCATTTCCCTTGATCCACAAGGTGCTTCTCAAGGCGAGGAGGGACAAGGCGCAGGTGATTCTGATAGCCCCAGACTGGCCTCGCCAGTTCTTGTACCCAGATCTCCTCAGTCTCAGCTCCAGGACTCCGCGGCAGCTTCCAGCTCGCCCGGACCTGCTCTCAGTCAATCAGGGGAAGGTGTTCCATCCGGACCTTCAATCCCTGCACCTGACGGCCTGGTTCCTGGCGGCTAGGTTCCAGGCCTTGGGTCTTTCCGAGCGAGAGTCCTCAATGTGGTTGAGGCGCCCTGAGAGTCGACCAGAAAATGCTATGCCTTCAAATGGAAAAGGTTTCCATTTGGTGTCAGGCAAGGGCTTGATCCTTCCTCCTGTTCCTTGGCAAGCATCTTGGACTATTTATGGTCCCTTTCTAGTCAAGGGCTTAGGTCAGCGACCCTATGGGTGCACCTGGCAGCCATCTCTGCTTACGGGCGCGGGCAGGAAGCAGTCGGGTGGCGAGAGGCTGGTCTGGCGCTTTCAAAGGCCTTGATCACATTTCCTCCAGTGCGGGAACCCCCACCTCCGTGGGATCTACTGCTGGTACTGGCAAAGCTCATGGGCAAGCCATTCGAACCTATGCACAGGTGTGCTCTCTCTCACCTGTCGTGTAAGACCGCCTTCTTGGTGGCTATCACGTCAGCCAGAAGGATGGGAGAGCTCCAGGCGCTTTCCATCGAGTCTCCTTACCTGGTCTTCCACAGGGACAAGGTTGTCCTGCGCCCCACCCGAAATTCCTTCCGAAGGTGGTGTCGGAGTTTCACCTTAACCAGGTGTTGACTCTGCCGGTGTTCTACCCCAATCACACCTCGGAGGCCGAATATAGGCTCCATACTCTGGACCCTAGAAGAGGCGCTTATTATAAGGGCGCCACGGCTGAAATTCAGGAGGGTTAGCCAGCTGTTTGTCACCTCCGCTGAAAGCCGCATCTGGCAGACCTGCAGCCAGCGGACGATAAGCAGGTGGGTAACCTCCTGCATAGATCTCTGCTATAAGTTGGCGGGCATGGAGCCTCCCAGAGGGATAAAGAGCTCATTCTACCGCCATACTGCTGCAACGGTGGCTGCTTCCAGGGACGTCCCTATCCAGGAAATCTGCAGGGCTGCTACCTGGAAGTCAGCAAGCACCTTCATTACCCACTACCACATCGACCTTGAGTCACGCCGGGATGCTGGTTTTGGGGCCTCGGTTCTCCAGTCTCTCTTTCCCAAGTAAGTATTGGGTGTCGTCTTGCCTCCCTCCTCCCGGAGAACTGCTAGGAGTCTGCCAATGGTGTGGATGAACAACATATCCATGTCCTAGAAATACAGGTTACTCACCTGTAACAGGAGTTCTAGGAATGAGTATATATTGTTCATCCACGATGCACCCGATTCTCCGGCTTCGACGCACAACCTGAGCTTCCAGCGGGCCAGATCTGGCGTCATGGGGCGGAGCCGAGAGTTATACCACCCGGGTGGGTGGGAGGAGCAAGCTTGAAGACCTTCCGGCAAGATTTAAAGCGGCAAGGATACCTGCCAATGAGTGTGGATGAACAACATATACCATTCCTAGAACTCCTGTTACAGGTGAGTAACCTGTATTTCTAGTAGCCATCACTTCTGCCAGGCGCATAAGTGAGTTACAGGCTTTATCAGTGGAGACTGACTTTATTTCCTTTCACAGGGATAAGGTAGTCCTCAGGACTAACAGGAAGTTTTTGCCTAAGGTGGTTTCGGATTTCCACCTTAACCAATCTATTTCACTTCCAGTGTTCTTCACTGACCATTCCTCCTCTGGTGAGAGGAGGCTGCACAGCTAGATGTTAAGAGGGCCTAAGTTACTACATAGAGTGTACCAAGGTCACAGGTTTGACTCCCTCCAACTATTTCTCACTTATGGTGAGGTTGGGAAGGAGACCTGCCACTAAGAGATCCATTGCCAGGTGGATCGTCCCTTATATCAATTTTGCTAACAAAAACTGGGTAAGGTTCCCCCCTCAGGCCTGAGGGCTCACTCTACCAGAGGTACAGCTGCATCTCTAGCTGCTGCTAGAGACATCCCTATCTTGGAGATGTGTCAAGCAGCTACTTGGAAAACAGTACACACTTTCACCAAGCATTACTCCCTGGATATCCAGGCCAGGAGGGATGCTTGGTTTTGTAACCGTGCTTCAAAGCCTATTCCTAAGTAGGTTCTGTCCCTCCTCCATGGAGGTACTGCTGTGTAGTCTGCATCTGTCATAATATAGCAAGACTTCATATTTGTTTGAAGAAAAATTACTCACCTTAGTAATGTTGTTTCTTCTAATGGAGTCTTACATATTATGACGCTTCAGCCTGCCCTCTCAGAACTTCTACTTGGTATGGGGTGGGCAGTCCACTGTTGGCACTTATTGATGCCCCCTTTTATGTTTGGGTGTTGTGTTTTATTTAGTTATTTTATCTTATTTTTCTGGTCCCCTGACTTGAGTCTTGGTGTTGGGACCAGGAAAATGTGTGAATATTTTAGTAGCCAGTTGGCTAGTGTAGGTTACAGCTTCCACACAGAGCCTTAGTGAGTTTTGCTCGTAAAGATCTGACGGTTTCGGTTTGAAATCACCCTAACAGAGCTTCTCTAACCGAGCTCGCGCTCTAAGTTCCATGCACTGCATGGAAGTTAACTCTTTCACCTCCGGAACTGTTCTAATGGTGGGACAAACTGCATCTGTCTTAATATAGCAAGACTCCATTAGAAGAAACAACATTACTAAGGTGAGTAATTTTTTCATCTTTCTTTTTACTTATTTCTTTTTTCCATTAGTACCTGTAATTTCTCTGTATTGCATATTTTGATATTTGGCTGAGGTATCTGGCAGTTTGATTCCCTGTTCCGAGACATTCTAAACTACTTCATGTAGCCTGCAATGAAAGTCAAGTTTTTTTTTTTTGTTGTTTGTTAAATTTCTGAAGAAACTTGCTCTGTTACATCCTGCCCTGTGTTTTTTGTACTATAGTAAAATCTTTGTCCTCTGGGGCTTTGAATTAGCAGTGTTACAGATATTTTACAAAATGTATCCCTTCACATTCTTTCTTGTAGCCTGGGATTAATAGCAGAATACATCTATTAAACCATTTTCTGAAACTAAACCCTAATGATTAATTGTATCTTAAAAATATCTCATTTTTAAAACATTACAGAGTGATTTAAATCATAATCGGTCATCAGGAGCCTCACACTTACAACAAAGGAGCTCAGTAAGCAGTGGTATTTCAGAAGACAGAGAAAGGTAAGACTTGTATTTGTTTTGCCCAGTATTTACATTGCTATACTTTATCAGTAGTCTGAGCTTTAGCTGAAGAGATGACACAATTCTAAACTGATCAATAGTGATTGTCAGAATTCTAACAAAGCTACTACAGGATAGTTTCTGGAGTGGTAGATCAGGTGTGTCATGCAACCTCAAATTTTAGAGGAGCACAAAATCTGAATTATTCTAGTGGGGTCTGGGGTATTCCCCATCTTTGGAAAATTTTGAAAAAATGAAGACGCCATGCAATTTGATGTCTTTTTGCAAGCCATGAAGCTGTCACACAACGTTATGTTTGAGCATAATGATGAGGCAGTTTTGCATTTTTTGATGAATTTTTTATCAGTCTTTGGAATTTTTGGAAAGTGACCATTTGCATTGTTTAAGAAATTTTGGAAAATATAGTACAACTAGTACCCTTCTGATGGTATTTCATGATTGTAGGTTTTGACTGGGGAAGAACTACCAATTCAACAAGAAGCAAGCTTCTCCCTGCACACTTAATGTGTTTTAGTTAGTTTTTTTCTACAGTACATTTGTGGTGGCAGGTAGGGAACCTCCTGTAAGGTTAAGGGCTCATTCCACCCATCATACTGCTGCATCAGTGGCTGCTTCTAGGGATATCCCTATCAAGGAAATCTGCAGGGCTGCTACCAGGAAGTCAGCACACACCTTCATTTCCCATTACCACATTGACCTTGAGTCATGCCGGGATGCTGGTTTGGGGGCCTCAGGTCTCCAGTCCTTTCCTTGTTCCTGAAGTACGGGGTGTGCACCTTTTCTCCCTCCTCCTGGAGAACTGCTAGGAGTCTGCCAGATGGAACAACATATCCACATCCCTAGAAAAACAGGTTACTCGCCTGTAACAGTAGACCTTCCACGGTGTGGTCTCTTGTAGTAGGTAATACACTTGGGTAAACAGCAGAGGTCACTGTGGCGCATGGCAGCTCTTCTAGCAGTTTGTACCAGGGGCTGCCCACACATGACCTCAGCTTCTTGTTTCCTATATAAGTGTGGGTGGTCCCTGGTATCCTCAGTTCATTTTCCCGCCATCTTCAGCTCGTATGCAGCAGCTAGAACAACTTCTGTACATTAGTCATTGACGAGAATTTGGACTACAAAATGAATGTCTGAAGCCTGTTCAAGCAAACAAACATTATTTCATTCCTGCTGTTGCGGTAGGAAGATATGCCGCTTTGATAACCAAACCTCTTGTGTAAGGTGTCTGAGACCCACACACTAAACCAGTTCTTAGAATTTCTGTCAGGAATTGAATCAGACAACTCGGTGACAATGGTTGCTTGAGATTCAATGTCTGTTAATGGAGTAGAAAATGTCTCTCTTGGAGAGTCAGGGGGCTCGTACCAAGGGCTCCACCACCACTGATTCTCATCTCAGGCAGAAAAAGGAGACGGAGAAACCCTCTTCATGCTCCCTGCCCAAGTGTTCATTGATGGCCACCATTTCAGGTGTCCCTCTGTCGACAACGCACCATCACACTACTTCATCGTCGACGGAGGCTCATACGCTTTCGTCTGCGGTGCTTTCCAGTACTTTAAATGCAGTTCAGTATACGGCTGCTCCATCGATGGGGGCTCCTCTCCCGTTGACGGCATCTGAAAACACTCCTTTTTTCCCCCTGCAGACCCGTTGATGAGACCCCACATTCCTCAGGTGTGATCTATGGCTTATGTCTTGCTTACTGCCCTTCTACCTTCCCAGGTGGCCACTTACAGGGGTCAGGCAAACAGGGATCGGGATCCTGGCCTTTACAACCCAGGGGCAACACCTACTCAGACTACGCATCCAATCCCCTCCACCACCCCCTTATCTCTCAACATTCCCCCTTTCCTACCCCCTTCTCAGGAACTGGACATCTCCAATGTAGTCCGACGTGTTGTATGCCATGCGGCACTCCCAGCCCTCCGACCCAGGAGCGCAGGGTGATCTTATCTGATCTTCTACTCCTCCACCTAAGCATTTTCCTGGTGAAAGGTATACCTTACCACCCTGGTCCCCTCCTCCTTACATGGAGGACTATTTATCAGATGAGCAAGAATTACCGGCTAACTTCCCTGGTGATTTTGAAGATGAAGAGTTCCAAAAACTGGAGTGTCCAAATCCTGACTTTCTATTCAGAAATCTCTTCTCTGGATGAGGACCTGCCCAGACCCTCCGCAGCCTCTCCCCCAGATGACCCAGTCTTTCACAAAATAATGGTTCAGATACAAAAGGTCATGGGATTCTACGGAACATGACAAACAATGTAAGGATATGGCAGAATATCTTGAATTACCAGAGGAGCCTGTCTTGGTGGTTCCCCCACCAATCCAAGCTTACCAGAATGCTATGTTTACTGCCTGGCATCAGTCTTCAGCTACTGCAGCTGTTCCTCTCAAGGTGGATCATATATATCAAGACCTGAACTCGTCCGAGCAGACCACTAAAATGGTAGGTAAGGCTGGGGGATGTTGGGGTGTATTTGTAGGGGTATCACAAGTCGAAAGAGGGAGATAATAATCCCTCTTTCTAGGGACGTGGATATGTTGTTCAATCCACACTTATTGGCAGGTTCCTTTCCACTTTAAATGTTGCCGGAAGGTCTTCAAGCTGGCTCCTCCCACCCACCCGGGTGGTAAAACTCTCTGCTCCGCCCCATGACGCCAGATCTTCCTTACTGCTTGGAAGCTCAGGTTCCCTCCTTAGCGCTCTGCGTTTTAGACTGGATTCACACTCTTCGGTTAATCTGAAACTTATTTTAAGATTTACAAGACTTCAGTCTATATCTTCCCTCTTGGCTGCGATGGACAAATCGACTCCCGGATTTCGTCGGTGCCCCTGTGGCCAGAAGATGTCCCAGACCGATTCGCACTCCACATGCGTTTATTGCCTCGGACTCTGCCATGACTCACAGGCTTGTGAGTTGTGCAAATCCTTCTCGGCTTCAGTCTTGGAGGACCGCGCTGCCCATTTACTGTTGGGGCGACCCAAAAAACGTTATTCTCCGGTTAAGTCTAAGGAGGCCCGTTGGGTGGTGTCCGCAGCTGCGGGCTCGGCAGAACAGCTGGAGCAGATGATCGCCCTCGAGGAGGAGGCGGCCCAGGCCGCATCATCATCATCCTCGGTCACGGCATTTATCCCGCTCTCCTTGCAATCCTCCTACACAGCTTCTTTCAAGGAGCTTTGCCAGTCCCTCTCCACCAAGAGAGAAGGCCCTTCAGGACATTTCTCTCGGTCCAAAAAGAAGGACCCTAAGAGTAAGTCCCACTGTCGACGTTCGTGGGAGCAGGAGAGGTCCCCTTCCCCGGAGAGTCGACACTCGACTTCGGTCGAGGTTGCGGCTAAGGCCGCTGGCTTCACGGTGTCCCCCTCGGACGGTCTGTCGACTGGAGAAGCCGACAGCCCTTCTTCACCGGTTCCCCTGGTGGAAACCGAGGACTTGCCTGCTCCTGTGCTGGAGTCCCTGGTTAGGTCCTGAACCGAGGGAGAGCGTGTTTCCACCCCTCTCAGACCCACCCTCGAAACATCAAGACCTCGGTCTCGGACCTCTTCTCGGTCCAGCTGATCCTGCCGACACCAGCAGTCTAGGTCTCGGCACCATGGAAAGTGGCCATTGTTGGCCCTGCCCTGGAGCTATGGCAACGGCCAGCTTCTTGTCCAGCACCTTCGGCCAGGATGGCTCGGAAGTATGCTATCCCCACAGTTCACTCTCCGGTTTCTTGGAGCATCCTTCTGCAGAGGGCTTGTGACCAACAGCGTCTTCCGGCATTCCGGGCGCTAGGGCGTAAAAGCCTCCTGACAAAGAGGTCAAGCTGGACTACTCTGGGCGAAAAGTTTCGCCTCTTCCTCCCTAGGCCTTCGTCAGGCCAGCTCGGCCATCCTGATGGCACACTTTTCACACGCCCTTTTGGGCTCCCTGGATGAGGTGATTCCTCATCTCCCGGCTGACCTTCAAACTACGGTCAAGCAGGTGCGGGATCAGGGAAGGGCGGTGGCCAAACAGCAGCTCCAGACCTTCCTGGACATCACTGATTCGTGTGCCCGGTCAGTAGCGGCCCCAGTGGCCATGCGCTGCAGAGCTTGGCTGCGGATCTCCACTTTCACGGCAGATACCCAGCACAAGCTGGCAGACGTTCCCTTCCTGGGTACCGACTTGTTTGGTCCCGGGGTTGAAGGGCATCTTCAATGGATCGAGAAGTCCAGTGCCACCTTGGACTCGGTCACGTCGCCCAGAAGGACAAAGGCCACCAGCAGCAGCGTAAGTCCTTTCGGCCTTGAGCCCCTGTGGCACATCCAGCCCAGCAACACCAGCATCAGGGCCAGCAGGCCTCGAATCCTAACTCTAAAGCCAAGCCTGCCGCTTCCTCCAGCAGGAAGCCGGAGGAAAGGTCTGGGAGGCTCCTCAGCTGGTCCTTCCTCCAAGTCTGCCCAGTGACTGGTTGAGGGTGTCGCCCCAACCTCGCTACCTCCTCCCGTGGTTCCCCATGGAGATGGCTCACCATTTCATTTCACTGGTCTGATATCACCACAGAGTGCTGGGTGTTGGAAGTGGTAGGAAAGGGTCTGCCACTGGAATTCGAGCAGTCTCCACCCTATCGAGCCATCACCCCATGGGGGACTCCGGAGTCTGCAGCCTCTCTGACATTGCCCTGGTCCTCCGGAAGGAGGTGATCAGGGAGGTGGCGGATCCTCCTTCAGACCCAGAGTTTGTGTCCAGGTACTTCCTGGTCCCAAAACGGATGAGGGGCTGGTGCCCCATTCTAGGCCTCCACGACCTGAACAAGTTCCTAAGGTCTCAAACCTTCAGGATGGTCACTGTGGCTCAGATCATCCCATCCTTGGAACGAGGCATGTGGTTCTGTTCTCTGGACCTTCAGGACGCATTCTTTCACATCCCAATCCGTCCGTCCCACCAGCGATTCCTCCACTTCAGAGCGGAGGCATCCCTTTACGAGTTCCAGGCCATGCCCTTTGGCCTCTCTCCAGCTCCCAGGGTCTTCACCAAATGCATGACAGTGGTGACAGCATTCCTGCGGCGCCGAAGGGTCCGGGTGTACCCTTACCTGAACGACTGGCTGATTGCAGCCTCCTCCATGTCTGAGGTGGAGCGGTCCAGGGATCTGGCCCTCCAAGTCTGCTCTCAGATTGGCCTCCTCATCAACGAGGCCAAATTGGAACTTGTGCCAACACAGGTGATACAGTTCATCGGGGCAGAGCTCGATTCTCTTCGAGCCAGAGCATGACTCCCGGCGGACAGGGCCGAGGTTCTTTCCTCTTTTCCCCAATCATTTCTGGTTGGGCAGTTGCACCCTGTCCAGGACTTCCTGCACCTCCTGGGCCTCATGGCGGCCTGCACCAGCGTGGTCCGTTGGGCCCGCTGGCACACGCGTCCCCTGCAGTGGGGACTGGCCTGCCAAGGGTCACAGCACTCCAGTCCTCTGGACCAGCCAGTGATAGTGACCCAGGAGATGGGGAATGCTTTCCAGTGGTGGATCGTTCCCGCTCATCTGCAGGAGGGTATCCCATTTGTCCGCCCCGAGCCGACGGTCACCCTAACGACCAACGCCTCTCTGTTGGGTTGGGGTGCCCATCTGGGGGAGCTCAGAGCGCGCGGTCTCTGGTCTCCCCAGGTGTCTCGATGCCACATCAACTTGCTGGAGCTTAGAGCGGTCCGATTAGCCCTCACCGCCTTCGCTCCGTTTGTACGGGGTCAAGTGGTCCAGGTCCAGACAGACAACACCATGACCATGTACTACCTAAACTGCCAGGGCGGGACATGCTCCTTGCCTCTGTGCAAGGAAACTCTCCGCACTTGGTCTCTCGTGGGCAGACTGGAGGTGGATCTCCTAGCCATTCATGTGCGGGAGCCTCCAACACTCTGGCCGATGCCCTAAGCTGGATAGGTGCTGCATCTCACGAGTGGTCTCTCCTGCCGGAGGTAGTACACGATCTGTTCTCCCACTGGGGCACACCTCAGGTGGATCTGTTTGCCTCAGGAGAATCACGAGCTGAGGCTGTTTCATGCCCACCCCCTCAGCAGGGCTCGCTGCAGGGGATGCCTTTCGAGCCGTGGAGCCCGGGCTCTTCCTGCGCCTTTCCCCATTTCCTTGATCCACAAGGTGCTTCTCAAGGCAAGGCGGGACAAAGCGCAGGTGATTCTGGTAGCCCCAGACTGGCCCCGTCAGTTCTGGTATCCAGATCTCCTCAGCCTCGGCTCCAGGCTCCCGAGGCGGCTTCCAGCCTGCCCGGACCCGATCTCGGTCAACCAGGGGAAGGTATTCCACCCGGACCTTCAGTCCCTGCACCTGATGGCCAGGTTCCTGAGCGGCTAGAGTTCCAGGCCTTGGGTCTTGCCGATGAGGTCCTCAACGTTGTTGAGGCATCCCATAAGGAGTCGACCAGAAAAGGCTATGTCTTCAAATGGAAGAGATTCTCCATGTGGTGTCAAGATAAGGGGTTGGACCCTTCCTCCTGTTCCTTGGCCAGCATTCTGGACTACCTATGGTCCCTTTTTCAGCTAGGGTTTCGGTCGACGACCCTTAAGGTGCACCTGGCAGCCCTCTCTGCTTACCGGGCACGAGCCGGAAAGCAGTCGGTGGTGCAGGAGAAGGTGGTCGGGCACTTTTTCAAAGGCCTTGATCACATATCCCCTCCGGTGCGAGAACCTCCACCTCCGTGGGATCTACTGCTGATATTGGCTAAGCTCGTGGGCAAGCCATTCGAACCGATGCACAGGTGTGACATCTCTCACCTGTCGTGGAAGACCACCTTCTTGGTGGCTATCACGTCAGCCAGAAGGATGGGTGAGCTCCAGGCGCCTTCCATTGAGTCTCCTTATCTGGTCTTCCACAGGGACAAGGTTGTCCTGCGCCCCCACCCGAAATTCCTTCCGAAGGTGGTGTCAGAGTTTCACCTTAACCAGGTGTTGACTCTGCCGGTATTCTACCCCATTCACACCTCGGAGGCCAAATATAGGCTCCATACTTTGGACCCTAGAAGAGCGCTCTCTTAGTATAAGGAGCAAACCGCTAGAGTTCGGGGAGAGGTTTGCCAGCTGTTTGTCACCTATGCGGAAGCCGCACCTGGCAGACCTGCAGTCAAGCAGACGATAAGCAGGTGGGTCACCTCCTGCATAGATCTCTGCTATAGGTTGGCGGGCATGGAGCCTCCCAAAGGGATAAGAGCTCATTCTGCCCGCTGTACCGCTGCCTCGGTGGCTGCTTCCAAGGATGTCCTTATCCAGGAAGTCTCCAGGGCTGCTTCCTGGAAGTCAGCACACACCTTCATTACCCATTACCACATCGACCTAGAGTCACGCTGGGATGCTGGTTTTGAGACCTCGGTACTCCAGTCCTTATTCCCTAAGTAGGGGGTGCGCGCCTTGCCTCCTCCTCACGGAGAACTGCTAGGAGTCTGCCAATAAGTGTGGATTGAACAACATATCCATGTCCCTAGAAATACAGGTTACTCACCTGTAACAGGAGTTCTAGGAGTGGTATATGTTGTTCATCCACACAACCCACTTGACCTCCCCAGCTTCGACGTGCAACCTGGCTTCCATCGGGCTAGATCTGGCGTCTTGGGACAGAGCCGAGAATTTTACCACCTAGGTGGGTGGGAGGAGCCAGCTTGAAGACCTTCCGGCAACATTTAAAGCGGCAAGGAACCTGCCAATAAGTGTGGATGAACAACATACACCACTCATAGAACTCCTGTTACAGGTGAGTAACCTGTATTTACAAGACACTGGTTAGGCCCCATCTGGAGTACTGCGTGCAGTACTGTAGGTCACACCTTCACAATGACATTAACCGGATTGAGGCAGTCCAGAGAAGGGCAACCAAAATGTGCAGGGACTGCATTACAAAACATATGAGGACAGATTAACAGATCTCAATATGTATACCCTAGAGCTAAGGAGGGAGAGAGGTGATGTGATCGAAATATTCAAACACCTTAAGGGCATTAACAAGGTGAAAGAGTCTAACATGTTTCAATATAAGAAAAATAGCAGGACGAGGACACAGCATGAGATTATAGGGAAGCCGATTAAGGGGTAATGTGAGGAAGTTCTTTTTCACAGAAAGGGTGGTGGATGCATGGAACGGCCTACCTCAGGAAGTGGTGGATATGAATACAGTGCAGGGCTTCAAACAGGCATGGGATAGGCATATGGGAGCAATACAGAGGAGAATGAATAGATAGGCCATTGACAGAGCAAAGGTCGATGGCACATTCATAAGGTAGAAAAAGAAATGGGTAGACTGGATGGACCTTGCGGTCCTTATCTGCCATTAACTTCTATGTTTCCTCTGGATCATCCCTTCCTATCCACTATTCCAGAAGCAGATTCTGTAGTCATTACTGCCGCTCTTGATTGTACTAAAAGACCTAAACACGAGCTCCTTATCTCCTGATAAGGAATCCTGAAGAACTGACTATGTGGGGAAAAAAAATATTTTCCTCAAGTACCATGAATATCAAAATGTTAAATTACATGGGTCATATGATTAAATACCAGTGTACCCTTGGGTCCTCTGCTATTGATCTTATGAGTAAACTCCCTTCCTCACAAGAAAGGGAAAAATTGTTGGGAACAGTGTCAACTAGCTGCTCTGTCTCCCGTCACCTACTCAGGTTGGGATGTGATGCCGTAGATACCTCAGCCTGACTGTCAGCCACTGGCATTTCTTTGCGTCTCCATGCCTGGCTTTGTGTTTCAGGTTTTATTTATTAAATTTTGTTGACCCAGTAAGCTCACTGAGACTAGAAGTCAAGCAGCAATGGGGGATACAGATGGTAACCATCTGAAATTGCACCAGATTAAGCTATTGGTGGCATTTTTAGTGAATGGGGGAAATTTGGTAGGACACCATGGAAATTCCCCTACTCTGCCAGCAGGAGGCATGACTTTCTGGTATCAGAATGGAGGAGCCCAGTTGGAAGCCAGACAGAGGAGGAAATGCCGATGTGGCAGGAGAGATCCAAAATGCTGTAATGGAGGAAGTGATGCTTTCTGCAGATTTGTCAGAAGAAAGGACAGCAGATGAGAAATAGGTTACAAAGGAGTGTGAACTGATTTTTGGAGCACTAGGTACAACCTCGCAGCAAACAGCACCACAGTCAGTAAGTGATCCAGAAACTAAACAACCATATAAAAACCAGAAAGTAAAGTGTAATACCAGAAATGCTGGAGAAGCACAAACTGATGCCCTTGCTGTTCGAGTGACAATCCAGGATGAGAATACTGACAGGCATCCTCACACTGATGATGCAGTATTATCAAAAGAAAGGCCGACGCCCGGTGAGTCAGCAGCTACTGATGGCTTAGGAACTCATACTGACAGCAGAATGCCGAACCCAGAGGCTAACGAAACACTACAACAAACAAAGCTCAAAACTGTGACTACACCCTTTGTTCAAACACCAAGTACAGCACAAATGGGAAACCAGTCACTGGGGTTCCGAAAAGGGCGAGAAACAGTGGGTGAACAGCAAGTTCATTTAAAAACCCCACAAACACTGTAATGCTCTGTTACAGTTGCTGGGTTGAAACAAACTGATACAGGACAGTGGGTGCCAGATCTGATTCACAGCCCCATTCCAGGTAATGACCAAACTGAATTGGTTAGTCATACAGGCAATGTAGAAGTAGCACCACAAATCCCTCATTTTGTCATGGATTCTGATTTGGATTTAAACACACAGGACATGCAGGTGGATCCACCAGAACTGGAGAATGTACAGGACATTTAATTCTCGAAAAGTACTGACTCAGGAGGGGAAGGGCCTAGTGTTCGGCCAAAAACATGGGGTGACCAGATGGATGAGGCCGCAACTACAAACCCCACAGGGCCAGACTTAAATGAAAAAGCAAAAACTACCTGGGAAGAATTTAGAAAAAAAGATTGTTTTTTCCAGCAACCACCTCCCTTGCAACATAGAAATGCTGTATGAATACAATACTTAGGGGGACTTGAAATATTACCAGACAGAGTTTATGTGGGCTGTAAACTAATAAAAGAATCTATCGGGTTCTTTACCAGTGGAGTACATGCACTAATCCATGTGTCTGGTGACACACTTTTCGATACAAGCTTCAAGACCCCCCAGGGATTGGATAGGTTTTGGTCTAAGTATGATGTACAGCGCTATTCTGCACTTGGGCTGCCATTCAGAGCAATTCCCCTCACTAAACCATCCATCGAACTAGTGACAATATTATTCCGCAATGAAAATATTATCAGTCCATGATATAACCCATTGGCTGCAGCAAAGATGTGAACTGCTGGGACTGCCTCAACCAATATTTGATGAGGAACATTTTTGGACAGGGGGGTGGAAATATAGAGTATGTTTGAGAAACAATGCTTCAGGCCCAGTTCATCTACCTAGTAGCATGTTTTTAGGAAGAGAAAGGGGCCATTGTTTCTGTATGGAACAGCCCAAAACATGCTTTAAGTGTGGTTCATTATTGCATTTGAGTTCTGTGTGCGATAACATAAAATGTAATTTACGTTTTGAGTTTGGACACACTAGTACTGATTGTAACAATGAGCTGAAATGTAACTTGTGTGATGAATTAGGACAAGCCTATCGCACCTGTCCATGGGCAGCACACAATAGGACAGATAGGCCAGACCAGGATGTTCTGCTGGTAAATGCTCAAAAGAAAGATATTACTGCACGAAGGGAACAAAATGCAAGTAATAGTGCAGAACCTAATGTGAATAACATAGAACCCCCCCCCCAGCCTCCCCAGGGGGACCCTATTCCAGTTATAGTTCCTGAGCCCAGTACAGAGGTGCCTCCCTGTGAAAATACAGTGATTGTTCAAGTCCTACCTACTGCCCTAAAAGAAAATTCCCCCAACTGTGATGTCTACCCCAGCTATAGTTACCTCTCCAGCAAAGTATAGTAATGAGCAGAGAGTTATGCCTTCCCCCCATCATGTCTGGGATGTCTAGAAGAAAAGAGCTTCGAGACAGAAAAGACCCAGATCCAAAACAGCCAAAGCTTCTTCCCCCGATGCCTCTACTCAGTTACAAATATGACCTACTTGCTCTTGAAACTCAGGAATCGGAGCACGGGGGAGAATCCGAAACCTCCTGTCAGCCTGTTATTTCTTCAGACTCTGAACGAGATGCTTTAGTTCCTGAACAGCCAAAAGAAAAGCAGAAATGTTTGGGGGTAAGGCCTAGAAGTACCAGAAGAGGGAAATTGGATATCTAAAAAATATTTGAGCCGTTCTTCCTACCCCTGTATGGCTGATAATTTGACATTAAAGGTAGGAACTTTAAATATCAACAGCATCAAGAAGCGCAGATTAATAACCCTATCTATTTTAAAAGACGGTAATTATAACATCTGTTTCCTTCGATACACTAGACTGAATCTCACTTCTTTGGTGCATGCAGCAAAACAATTGTGGTATTGGGGCATATCATACTACTCCTTTGGAACAGATATATGTGATGGGGCGGGGATACTGTTTCAAGGAGATGAATATAAGGTAACATGGATAAATGAAATAGTGGAAGGAAAGGCATTATTAGTTCATTTCATAGTGAACAACTCTGAATGGAGAGCAATAAATATTTATGCTCCCACTTCAAAAATGGAAAGGGTGAAACTGTTTAATGTCATAAAACCTTTTCTTTTTTCGACAAAAAATTTGATATGGGCTGGAGATTGTAATTGTGTAGTCGCAAAACAGGATAGAGGAGCTAAAACGGATAAGCTCTTTTGTGATACAATTTGTCTGACGAACATTATTAAATTATTAGGGTTACAGGATATGTATGAATTTTCACAAAAAAAATTGTACTATTCTTTAGGGGCACTTTAGCAACAAGAATAGATTTTCTTTTTCTCTCTAAATCCATTAGGGTCCAAAAAACACAGGCTGTGCCTGTAGAAGCATCAGACCATGTATCACTGTCAGGCAAATTAGGGCTGCAGGATAGTATCAAATTTGGGAAAGGTTATTGGAAATTAAATAACGTACCAATGGAAAAAAATTGATGAACAAATAAAAAAGCTGCTTAAAGCCCAAATGTCAATGGCAGGCCTTACTGATAATCTTAGCACATGGTGGAGAGACACAAAAAATTATTTAAAAGGTTTTTTTATTCAATCATTTAAACAAAACAGTACAAATAAATATACAAAATACTTAACTCTACGGAACCAGCTGAGGAGATTATATTCAGTAGTCAATACACGGGGTATAAATCTAACCACTCAAATTCAGAATATTAAACAAGAGATGGCAAGCCTACAGTATTCTAGGGCAACATCAGTGTTGTTTGAACACAAAATCTGTACACCAGGGAGAATAGCCATAGGAGATACCTTTGAAAACTGCTCTAAAAGGGTTCGTGCTAAATTAATGAACTCTGTTTACACAAGTGAGGGCAATGAGATCTTCCATATGCAGGATATTTTAAAAGTGGTACAAAAGTATCTACATACCAGGAGAGGGAAATTAGATATCTAAAAAATGTTTGAGCCATTCTCCCTACCCATGTATGGCTGATAATTTGACATTAAAGGTAGGAACTTTAAATGTCAACAGCATCAAGAAGCGTAGATTAATAACCCTATCTATTTTAAAAGAAGGTAATTATAACATCTGTTTCCTTCAGTACACTAGACTGAATCTCACTTCTTTAGTGCATGCAGCAAAACAAGGAGTGATAGGCATGTCCTGATTCATCGCAGAAGTTACATTTCAGCTCATTGTTACAATCAGTACTAGTGTGCCCAAACTCAAAACATAAATTACATTTTATCTTATTGCACACAGAACTCAAATGCAATAATGAACCACACTTAAAGCATGTTTTGGGCTGTTCCATACAGAAACAATGGCCCCTTTCTTTTCCTAAAAACATGCTACTAGGTAGATGGACTGGGCCTGAAGCATTGTTTCTCAAACGTACTCTATATTTCCACCCGCTGTCCAAAAATGTTCCTCATCAAATATTGGTTGAGGCAGTCCCAGCAGTTCACATCGTTGCTGCAGCCAATGGGTTATATCATGGACTGATAATATTTTCATTGCGGAATAATATTGTCACTAGTTTGATGGATGGTTTAGTGAGGGGAATTGCTCTGAATGGTAGCCTGAGTGCAGAATAGTGCTGTACATCATACAAGATATGCATACAGCACCAGATTTAGAAGAACGGGAAATAATAAAAGATACTTAAGGGTATAAATTTACCAGTTTCTCCCCAAAATGGAATTTGAACATCCGAAATTTGCCAGCAGATAAAGGCCTAGAGGTCTATCAAGTCTGCTCGAATGTGCAGCTAGCACCCCTTATTCTGCAGCTGCCCCTCCCTTCCACCCTTCCCCTTCATTAACCCTCCCCCTTGTCCTGTCCCATCCCATTTTGAAGCAGTCCACTGTTCTACTGGATACTACTTCTGCAGGTAACGCACTCCACCCAACCACCACCCTCTCTGTAAAAGTGTCTCCTCATCTCCTCCTGAACCTTCCTCCCTCCAGTCTCATATCATGGCCCTGGTGTCCCTCCCTCCCTTACTTTGAACAGCCCTCTGTACCGTCTTGTTTATTCCTTTCATGTATTTAAAGTTTCAGTCATGTCACCCCTGTCCCTCCTCTCCTCCAGTGAGTACATGTTCAACTCCTCAACCTCCTCTCGTATGATAAGTCCCCAGCCCCTTGATCATCTTTGTAGCCTCGCTGCACCCCTTCCAGTAACCAATGTCCCTCTTCAGATCACAGGCGCCAGTACTGCCACGCGGAGTACTCAGAGTCGCAGTCTAACTAATGACCTATACAGTGGCAGAATCACCTCCTCCCTCCTCGAGGATATACCCCTTGCAATACAACCCAGCATTTTGTTAGCCTTTGCAGCTGCCTTCCTACATTGTGCTGAGTTGTTCATTGACCCTGTAATGAGCACCCCCAGATCCTTCTCCTCCTCTGTCTGGGCTAGCTGCACTCCCCCAGCTGGTAACTCCTCCTTGGGTTCTTCATCCCAAAATGCAGCACCTTGCACTTTTTGGCATTAAACCCCAGTTGCCAGGTGTCTGACCAGGTTTCAAGCTTTCAGATCATCCTGCAACCCCTGCCATCCCCCTAGGTCATCCACCACCATGCCTACCTTGGTATCATCAGCAAACAGACTGATCTTGCTCTTGATGTCCCATGATATGTCTGCAATGAATATCCCAAACAACACTGGTCCCAACACTGAGCCCTGTGGAACACCGCTGTCACTGCCCTTGGGTGTGAGAGCTCCCCACCACCACCACTCTCTGTTGCCTTCCCTGAGCCAGTTTCCCCCATCTCACCAGCTTTGCACCGACCCTGTGCCTACTAACTTCCTTCCCAGCCTTCCGTGTGGCACTGAGTCTAATGCCTTACTGAAGTCCAGATACAGGACATCCACTGCATGGCCCCTGTCCAGTTGCCTAGTTACTCAGTCATAGAACTCCACCAGGCTGGTTTGGCAGGATCTGCCACGTATGAAGCCATGCTGTCTGCTTTCCTGTAGTCCTTACAGAATACAGAATTTAACCCAACCAATCACTAAAGAGGAAATTGTGCAAACCGTAAAACAACTAAAGAACGATGCAGCACCAGGATTGGAATGTCTGACATCTGAATTTTATAAAAAAAAACATGCCTTTGAGATGGGAGACATCCTGCAGGAAGTCTTTAATTGGATTTTAGAAACAAGAATTATGGATTTTCTTCTCAACACTACAAATCAAATTTTTCTGCACAAAAAACAAGATAGACGAGACCTACAAAATTGGTGACCCTTGAGTCTCATGAATACGAATTTAAAAATCCTGGTGAAAATCTTGGTTAAAAGACTGATTAAACTAGCTCCCTAGCTCATCAATATTACACAAACATGCTCAGTACCAGGTCGTTCCATAAATGAAAACTTGTCATTATACAAGGAATTAATAGAACAGGGCAAGGAAGATAAACTCATGGGATATCTTATATCCAAAGATCAAGAAAAAGCATTTGATAAAATATCACACAGCTATATGGTGCAGGTTTTGCTGGCATATGGTATACCACAAACATTTTGTGATTGGATAACCACATTATATAAGGGAGCCACAACCATCCCCTTAGTGAATGGGCATCTTGGATCATACATCCCGATACAAAGAGGTGTCAGACAAGGATGCCCAATGAGTCCCCTATTGTATATTTTCTGTTTGGACCCATTGTCACGGATGATTCAACAAGATAATATGATTGGGGACAGCCAATACAGAGTAGAACTGAAATCAAAATTGCAGTCTATGCAGATGATGTCTGTTTTTTCATAAAGGACATAGACTCTGGTGAAAAGGCCCTGGATAATATACAGAGTTACTCACAAGCCACAGGGGCACCCATAAATATCTCAAAAAGTACAATATATCCACTTTGTTCTACAACACCTCTGGTGAATGACTCGTGAGGTATTAAAGGGTCAGTTGAACAGTTTAAACTATTGGGGATCACTTTGGGAGGGGTGACAATAGTGCCGTAAACTAGACAGAAAAATTAGACTATGCTAAAAATAAAGTGCAAATATGGAAATGCTGGCAGCAAACAAAGGAAAAAAAGGTAATAATAGTAAAAACATTTTTCTTCCCTATTTTTACATACTTAAGTGTGATTTATCCTATACCCCTTTATTTGGAAACTACATTATTAAGCTTAGTGTTCCAGGTTATTTGGGGGAGTAGGTTGAACCCCATTAAAAGATAAGTTTTATACCTCCCAGTGAATCAAATAGGTTTGAATGTTAAACCCCATACCATTTTTCTACAGTGTGTTTTTGTTTTACAACCTAAAAGACCCTAGAACACCAGGAATATCACTGTGAAGTTCATTTTCACAAAAGTGGTTGAACACTGTATTAGAAGCATGGTTAGGGCCAACTGGAATATATATCTCCTTTAGGGCTGGTCCTGAGTGTTTTAGGCCAGTGTTGAAAAAGCTGAGAAAATGGCATCTAAAACCACCACATATAGTGGGTAAACAAAGGAAACAGATGTATGACATTATTCAGGTAAAAGCATTTATTGTTAACCCAGTATTTAAAGGAATACCAGAGGAAGGTGGGGGGAGTTAAGAGCACTTTGTGTGATCCCAGAACTCCTCCAAAAATGTGGGATGTGCTTTGGTTATGGTCACATGGAAGACTCGATGTTAAAGCAAACACCAAGCATAAATGTCTGGCAGAAAGAATTTGTCCGAGACACACATGCATTGCCGTGGAGGAAACTCTGGAACATTTTTATTACTATGCCCTTATGCTAAAGTCTTTTGGCAGCTAGTAGCGCATAATTGGAGAAGCAATTCATGGGCAATGTGGTCATATAAAGAAATAGTAGGAGGATTTTCTTATAAATCTTTGCAGATAGAGAAAGGCATTGTAAGGTTGATTTTAACCCATGTAAAATATTCATTGTGGCAGGCTAGATGCAAATTTGTACAACAACTTCTCGTAAAACCAGAACATTTGCTAAGAATGATAGACCATGAAATAAACAATATTTGCTATCAAGAAAAAACAAAGATACCTAAAAATGTATGGATCGGAAGATGGCAAAAAGTCCCTTTTCTGAAAGATAATGTAGGTTAATGGAGTTTTGAAAATATTGTTAAAACTGTTAACTTAGACAAAGTCATATAAAAAGTTTTATTTTTCTGTTTTTTTTTGACTGACATGAAATCTATATTGACTAAATCTCTTTGCATATTACGATAGTTATTACAAAAGAAGATGTGATTATTTCTTGTATTGTATTGTAGCACTCTATTGTTTATTTTCAATAAATATTCCCCAACTCACCTCTAGGGGAAACTCTGTCCAGCAAGATGGCCACCCAGGTGAATCCAGGTGAGGAGGAAGGAGCTGTGGCTACAAGGGAGAGGGCCTCCTCCCTTGACCAGCCTTCACAAGAGGCCTTTGATGCCGAACATGAAATGGAAATTGAAGAAGAAGGAGATATGATGGATTCAGTCAACTATGGAGATAAGGATCTAAAAGTTTTGGGTTTTCCTGAGGATGCATAACCTTCCTCAGAAAATGAAGAACTAGCATTAAAAAGGCTTGAAGAAGAAGAATATAATTTAGCCTGGAGACAACAAGCTTTGCGGGAGGGAATAGCGGCATTGAAAGTCTCTAAAGCAAAGCAGATGGAATTAACCAACTTCCAGCTGTATGACAATGCAGCTGCAGTAGATGTTTCTACAGAAAAGTGTGGAGTGATGGAGATAAAAGTGATGAAAAGCAAACTTCTGGTTTTGAGGGAAAAGCGACTGGCAGTAAAAACGCGATAAGTAGCGGGTGCCTAAAGTCGCAACCTGAGAGCACACTCACAGAGAGCAGTACAAATGCTACCGTGATGGAAAAAGTCTCAGATAAGCGGAGGAGAGCGAGGATATTGACTTACAAACCAAGCGGGGGCAAGCTCCTGGGACGTCCGAATCAACACAGACCCAACAAACAGGCAAAGGAGAAAGAGAAAAAGGGTTTTGTGAGCCAGAGAAGCTATCGGGAAAGGAATCAAAGGGAGAGATTGGACCGGAGCATGACAAAGCAGGTACAGACTTAAAAAATAGTGCAGTAATAGGAAATGTAATGCATCCAGATGTGGTTAATCAAATGGGGGCTGAAAGTTGTACACAAGAAAATGGAGTAGCAGAGAAAAGTGCTGGGGGGTGGGTTCTCCTGAGCATATAAAAGAACAGATTAATGTCTCAGATATATTAAATTATGGAGTGCCAAACTCTGACAATAATATTTCAGCAACAGGAGTCTATCGCTGAAGCCCCAAGGAACGCAGGATGGGACAAACAGCAACGGTCACAAGTCTGGTCTTCTCCTGTCCATACATCAAACACTACAAAAAGAAGCATAAATCCTTTGGAAATTCCTTCCCCTCTCCAGTTAACTCAGAACCCTGTTCTCAAATTTAAAATATCTCATAGCTTGGGAAATGGTACACATGAACATCATGAAGGAGACAAAGATGGGGTGGAAACTCCAGGAGACAGAGGAGCTCGCACAGAAACACCTATCTGATCTACAGAAGAGAATAATGACCCCCCCCCAGCCAAATAGAGCTCACCAGAGCAAATACAGGCTGCCAGGGAGGGAACCAGCAGGGTGCTCAGGGGCCTACCTCCAACAATAGAACCTACACTGGACTGTTCCACACTTCACCTGAACCAGCCAAACGTAGAAACGTAGTTCGTACTAGTTATAGAGGAGGCCTGGAAGTTTTCCTGGACCGTGTGTACATTACTTGGTATTACTTACTTGGTATGAAAGAACAGAAGAAGGCCAGAGCCCATCGAGACTGTTCCCCACACTATGTGGGACATTATTTATCTATTATCCCTCAACCTAACATCTAATTTGTTTTTAAAGACAGTGGCACTAGTTGCCTCTACCAATTCTTGTGTCAAGATTTTCCATACAATGTATGCTCTTATTGGAAAAAAGTTTCCCCTTTTGCTGGTTTTATAAGTTTTTACTTCAAGCTGTTCATTATGCAGTCTCGGAACATCTCTCCTTTTGAAGAGTGTTAGACCACATTTTTCCATTAGATTTGGTGAATTTATTAAATTAAAAACCATAAGCATATCACCTCTTAATCTTCCAGTTTGAAGAGAGAAGAGATCAGTAGCTTTTAATCTGTTCTGATATTCCAAGTTTGTTAATCTTGGAATCATTCTAGTTACTCTCCTTTGAACCTGTTCAAGAGTTGCAATGTATTTTTTTGGGTTTGGATTCCAGAAAGGAGAGCCATAGTCTTGAAACAGTCTAATGTATGCCCTATACAATGGAATAAGGCATTGTTCAGTGCGAATAACAAAAGTGCGTTTTATTTGCTTCAAAAGTCTGGTCATGCAAGCAGTTGTAGCACAGTGATCATTTGATGTAAGTTTATTATTAACATATATCCCTAAATCTTTTTCACAATTTGATGAGTGAAGTAGTAGTCCGTTTATATAATATATCGTTTTGGATTATTTACACGAAATGCACTACTAAACATTTGTCTTGATTAAACTGCATATGATTTTCATTTGCCCAAAGTGTTAATTTTTTCAAATCCTTCTTTAATGCAGAAATATTTTCTTGATTATTAACCTTGCCCCCCAATTTAGTATCGTCTGCAAATTTAACCATGAAGTTATTTGGCCCGGTTTGTAAATCACTGATAAAGAGATTAAACAGTGTTGGTCCCAAGACTGACCCCTGTGGTACACCACTTGTCACACTACCCGAATCAGACAAGATATCATTAATTCTGACTCTCTGAAAACAATTTGTCAACCAGTTTAAAGTCCAGTTGACAATATCAGGTGACAAACCTAGACTGTGCATTTTAGTAATGAGTTTTTCATGTGATACTTTATCGAAAGCTCTACTAAAGTCCAAAAGAATTACATCAGTAGGGATACCCACATCTAGTAGAGTACTTTTATTATTGTAAAAATATATCAGATTGGTGGTGCAGGAATACTTGGGAGTAAACCCATGCTGATTTGAATCATAAATTCCTAATTTTTTACAATCTTGATCTATTAGAGACTTCATTACTCATTCCATTAATTTACCAGCCACTGAGGTCAGGCTAATTGGATGATAATTTTGCACAGAACCTCTATTGTCTTTTTTAAATATGGGAGTAACTATTGCTGAACGCCAGTCATTTGGTACAATGCTTTCTTGTAAGGATTTGTTTAAGATAATTGACAAAGGTTTAGTAATATTTATAGAGGTTTTGATCAGAAACCATGGATGAATACCGTCTGGGCCCGGACTAGTATTTTTTTTTTAGTTTTTTGATAGCCTGTATAATGTCAGTTGGATAGAACCTATGATAATCTATGTGGCGAACTTTAAATGTTCTAATAGGTGATTTTTGAGAGAAGACAGATCAAAAGTACGTATTAAAGAGATTCAAGGTTTCTGTATCAGCTAGAGAAGAGCCATTGGTTATAATGGGACCAATGGTCCTTGATAGACCTTTTTTACTATTTATATAGGAGAAAAGAGATTTGTGACAGTCTTTTGTGTGAGCTAGTTTAAATTCTAGCTTATTTTTTTGCCAATTTAATAGAATTTTTTAATTTTTTCACACATAATCTGTATTTATGTAATAGAGTAGTTTTAAATGGAACAGAACTATTCTTAAGTTTCCTAAAAAGTTTAATTTTTATTTTAATCTGATTTTTAATTGTATTGTTGAACCAAGGGGGAATTTTTCCTTTATTAAATTTCCTCTTAGATGGAATAAAGGTATTTTCCAAATAATGTACAATGTTTTTAAAAAAGTCCCAAGCTTGTTGTGTTGTACAATTAAGAATATTAGATTCCCAGTTTGTTTTGTAAGTATTCATTGATTTTAGAAAACTTTGCTTTATTATAATTTTTTGTACAGTATAACTTCCTTTGTGTAGTTTTAAAGTGTTGAATTTCAAAAAGAATAGATAAAATGATCACTGGTCCCAAGTGGATCCCAAATTTGTAAATTGCTAATTTGTTGCTCTATGTTAGCAAATAATAGATCCAAAATATAAGGACCTTGAGTGGGTTCAGTAACAAGTTGTTGTAATCCAGTACTAACTACCACATCTATTAGTCCTTTCTCAACATAGGACTGTTCTGAGAATGAGTCCCAGTTAATATGAGGGAGGTTAAAGTCACCAAATATTACAGTATCTTGAGATTCTTAAAAATGTGTAATTTCTTTAAACATATCAGTTGTGTAATCTGAATTTGCAGATGGAGGTCGACAGATGTTACCAATAGTTATATAGGACTGCTCCTTCAATAAGATTTTAACCCATATACTTTCCAAAGGAAAGGGAGAACACACTTCAAAAGAAGGAATATTATTTCGTATGTACATACAAACTCCACTGCCTTGCTTATCTAATCTGTTTTTATGATATAATTTATAACCTGGAATTTCTCTGGACCAAATTGAGGATATGTCCCACCAAGTTTCAGTTACTCCCACCACACCTATATTTAAAGTTTTACATTTGGCTTCGAGTTCTGCTAATTTGAGGTGGTTTAAAGATCTTGCATTCAAAGCTAGGAATTTACATTTAGTTGTAATAATATTTTGGTAAGTATTCAGAGACTTGGGAATAGACCCATTCTCCCCCATTGTTTTTAGTTTAAACAATGATTTATGATTTTAGTGATACTTTTCCCCATAAGTGTACTACCCCTACGACTGAGATGTAAACCGTCCCAGCAAAACAAGGAAGAATGATCTGAAAATGATTCCCAGTGGGTAATACAGAGTATATCCTGCTTAAAACACCACTTTCTCAGCCATTCATTTAGGGCTTTGATTTTCTGTGTCATGGTAGATGTTGCCTTCGGGACAGGTAGAATTTCAGATATACATACACAGCATCCCCTGTCAAGTAACAGGTTACATAATGCCACATAGTCCTGTTGTAACTGATTAAATGGGGTGTTGTTTATATCATTAACACTGGCATGTATGATAACCAGCGGATTTTCCCCTGCATTTTGTAAAATTTTAGGCATCCTGGAGGTAATGTCAGATACCCTGGCTCTACGGAAGCTAGAACAAGTGCGGTTGCTCTTGTCACTATTGCATATCGCCCTGTCAATGTGCTTAATGATTGAATCTCCCAGGAATAACACTTGTTTTGAGACAGTAGGGGTACAAGAATCAGAAACAGGTGATTGTTTAACACACTCTGGAGCGATTAACTTAATAGGTATTGATTTGGTAGCTTGAGACTTACTAGGACAAATATTCATGGGCATTAACTCCTGGTTGAAAAGTGTTTTTTAAACCATTATTATCAACAGAGGGTGATGCACAGGATAAATCATGTAGCACTTCATTATTTGATACAGTCAATTGCTCAAACCTATTACGAGTTTCAATAATAGGTTTGGGGAAATCTTTAATAAAAGAGAGCTTGCCGTTTCTCCCATCAGAAATATATGCTTTGATACACACATCTGGCAAGTCTAATTTTGATTTAAGTTTTAAGATACCTGCTGGACTGAAATCTTTGTGGCACCGATATCAACAAGTCAAATATACCACACTCTGGTCTCCCTTCATAGCTGTTCCTCTAACGAAACCAGCAATCAGAACCATTTCAGTTTTGTTTAAGATTGAGGGAGTGTCAGTGTCAGACATTCTAAGATGGCTAAAGTTAATGTGTTCTGTTTTAAGCCCACCAGAACCTTTAATTGACTCTGAGCAGTTATCGACTGGGGGTTGGAGAATACAAGTTTGGCTTCCCCACTTAAGTGGGGTAATTCATCACTTACCTAGTTGTTTATACCTAGGAAGAGACAGAGGATTTATTTTCCACTCAGGCCAGCCAAAATCATGTTTCAGATGTGGTGCATATACACATCTCAGCAGCACATGTGACAGATTAAAATGTTCCCTCTGTGGAGGGATTGGGCATGTAAGCATTAACTGTCAGAAACCAGTTTATTGCAATATGTGTGACGAATCCTCCCACTCTTTTAAGAATTGCCCTTGGGCCTCTCGCAACGACCCGTCTGATGTTCAAGAATCACAGGAAGAAAGAATAATGCAGCCAAAGTTCCTCATCTAGAATCAAGAAAGAGAGGAGTAACATTGAATCTCTGTCCAAATACTCCTGTGCGTAACATTGTAGTGGAGCCGGAACAGCAAACAGCTCCTGATCAAACAGAAAATCAGCCTATCTTGGAAGAAAATAGTACAGCACAGTTACAAGATATATTAACAGGCCATCCAAGTGAAGATATAACTATTGCTCTGTCCAGTGTCTGTTCAGGAGAGGCTATGAGTTCTATGGAAATGGAAAAAGATCAGATAATGCCTCCCCCTGAAGAAAACTCTTGGTCTCCGGTTACTAAAGGAAGGTGAACTAGGAGTAAATCCAGCAGAGGGGTCAAGGTTACTAAACTAACGATGGAAGAAAGAATCCCTACAAGGAATATGTATGCAACATTATCAAAGAGGAAGAATTGGGCGGACACAGAAGAAGACTCGGATGCTTCTTCCATAGCTTCGTCTCAGCCAGACCCTACGACAGTTACAGAACATGTATCTAATGACTCAAGAACGTCTAAAATAAAAGATGCAAAATGAAGTCTCCTGGGAAAGGCAAAGGAAGCTAGGAGTTACCCTTAACCACTAACCTTTTATGTCATTTTCTTTAGCATGCTGTACCCTTAATGTGACCAGTGTTAAGAACTCTAAAAGAAGAACAATTGTTTATTCTGTTCTTGGGGACTTAAACCCACAAATTATTCTATTACAGGACACCAGAATTCATACAGTAAGAGAAGCCAACAAGCATCCAGGGAATGGCATAAGGGGGTGTCTTTTTGGTCATCAGGGGTAGATGCATGTGCACGAGTTGCAATTCTTTTTAATAATCAACAGTGTACAGTTATAAAACTGATAGATTTAGTTCCAGGCGGGGCCCTTATACTGGATGTAATGATTCAGAGACAAGAATGGAGAATTATTAACATATACAACCGCCAGGTTAAAACACAGAGAATCGAGGTTGTGCGAAAAGTACAACCATATTTACATTCATCTAGATCCACTATTCTTGGAGGGGACTTTAATTTTATTCTTAATCTCGCAGATAAAACAGAGACAACCCAGAAACTATATTCTGATACCAGTTTCTTAAATGCTATGTATAAAACTGCAAGACTAATAGATGGGGCGGCTGCTGGGTCTAACCCTCCTGCACACACATACCATAGAGGAAGATTTTCTACTAGGATAGACCATTTTTTCTATTTCAGAGTGGATTCCCTGTCAGAAAAGTGTGGTCACCCCGATAGAGATTTCTGATCACTGTGTTTTAACGATTTGCTTAGGGTTGCCAAAAAATAAACCAGAGGCCCACAACCACTGGAAAATGAATACTATGATGTTAGAGGAAGAACATAAATGGGAAGCTCGTTTAGAGGTAATAAAAGACAAAATGTCTGTGTTCGAACTATTTGACATCCCGTCTCAATGGTGGCAGGAAACTAAACTTGAAATAAAAAAAACATTGTAAAGTAACCTCTAAATTATATCACCAAGAAAGATATCTCCAATATTTGAAAAAACTGAGACATCATCAGAAATTATTTTCCCTAAAAACAGAATTTGGCCTGGACTACTCTGAGCAAATAGCTCAGACATAAAAAGAAATGGCCTCTTACCAATATGATCGGGCAACTTCACTGTTTGTAGAACAGAAATATGGTACAAAAGGTAAGGCCCAGACAGTAAATTCAATGTAAATTGTCAGCAGTGGATGGAGACAAAATGCATGTCCTCCCTCACCAAAAAAGATGGGATGCAGGTGGAAGATAATCAGGAAATTGTACAGGTAGTGAGTGAACATACCAAAGCTCTATTTGGACAAAAGGACTTGATATTTCCCAATTATCTCAAGATATTAAATCAGAACTAGTATGCCCTATTAGGGAAGAAGAAGTAAGTTCGGAAATTAATCATTTAAAAAAGGAAGTAGCGCAGAGGGTTGAGGCACTGGCGGCTTATCTCACACCACGCTGGTGACCCGGGTTCAGGAATGGACTCAGGTTGCCAGGGGTTGGCAGGGGAGGGGGAGGATTGAGCGTCCATAGGCCTGCTCTCCTCTCCTGGGGTGGATTACAGGTCCGCTTCAACTCTGCAGCAGCCCCCAGTGGAGACTGGGAGCACTGCAGAAAGCGTCGCAATGTGGGAAGTACCAGAAAATGGAAAAACTGCTTTGGATTGGCTGGATGATGGCATTCGGTCTACTTGCACCCTCCAGGCTTCCTGCGGGCTAGTCCACCTCAGCAGCGCCCTGAGGCTGAAGTAAAAAAATAGTGTGCTGGGCCACCCCCACTGCAAGATTCCTAACGAGTTCTATAAAAATTCTATAAATATCTTAATAAAATATCTGACCTTGGTTTAGAATGACATCATCCAAGGCCAACACCCATTTCCCCCCCGACACTAGCATATAGTATCTTAATTTATCTATGTAAGAAAAATCAGAGAGAGAGAGAATTTAGATAATTTAAGACCTATCGACTTGATAAATTCTGATTGGAAAATTTAATGTAAAATCATAAGTATCAGACTTACAAAAACCACTAATACTCTGATAAGTTCAACACAAACATGTGCAGTACCTCAGAGGTCCATGTTAGGTAACTTAAGACTATTTAGATAAATTTTCGATAATCCACAGACAGAAGGATTTAGTTAATGTCTTATGGGCTCACACATAAAGATTAGAAAAGGAGTTAGACAGAAAGTCAGTGTCAGTGGCTCAGTAGGTAGCACACTCACCTCTGAGGCCGGGAGATCAGAGGGCTGTGGGTTCAGTTCCCACATCTGGCACTTGGGTTAATATCCCAGTACTGACACTGTAGTGCAGCATGAGAGGGCTGCTGCACATCTGAGGTGCCGTCTTTCAGATGAGACGTTAAACCGAGGTCCTATCTGCCTGGATTGGTGGTTGTTCAGGTGGATGTTAAAGATCCCATGGCACTTATCGAAAAAGAGTAGAGGAATTTCCCCGGTGTCCTGGCCAAATTTCCCTCATTCACTGAAAATACCACCAACAGCTTAATCTGGTTCAAAGTCAGTTGGCATTCATCTGTATCCCCCTCCCCCGGGTCGTGCCTGAAAATAGGCAGGATTTGTCTAGTACACTTACCCGGTCAACAAAAACTAAATAAATAAATAAAGACAGGGCTGCCCACTGAGCCCTTTGTTATATGTGTTTACAATAGATCCTTTGCTTAGAAAACTTAATAGCCAGCAATCCCTTAGACACTTATCAGGTCCAAGTAATACAAAATTCCTTTGCATAACGGTATATGCGGATGATATCTGCTTAGTAGTAGCAGATCAGA
The DNA here is from genome assembly GCA_016271365.2 of Neoceratodus forsteri. Taxonomy (NCBI): domain Eukaryota; kingdom Metazoa; phylum Chordata; order Ceratodontiformes; family Ceratodontidae; genus Neoceratodus; species Neoceratodus forsteri. The sequence goes on along the minus strand of CM057450.1, from coordinate 1,134,838,619 downwards.
CATCAGGAGTCCAGGCCCTAAAAATAGTACTATCATTCTCTCAAAGCTCAGGGTCCAGTCTAAATATAGCAAAGAGTATAGAAACTAATTTGGCAGGTCCCCATCCTAAACAGACTCTGCGAAATAGAAGGGGTCAGGATTCATGTTGGAAAAATAAGACTACTAGGGATACTGTTTGGTGGCAAGGATCCAGCAGAAAGAAACTGGACAGAGAAATTAATCATTGCAGAAGACAAAATCTCCAAATGGAAAAGCTCCCCTATGTCTAGGAGGAAGAGAATTTATATGCTTAAAATGTATATAGTACCTATCTTTTTAACAGTGAGTTATATCTTCCCTTTACCAGTAAAACTATAAACCAGAATATATAATACATACTTCCAACTACTTTGGGGTAGCCGCCTGAACCCTGTAAAGAGAAGCATTACATATTGGCCTATAAAACAAGGTGAGCTAAATATGCTAAACCCAGTTTTGTTTTTCTTCACCATTTTTTACATTCAAATGTCCTCCCTGTCATGCTAGCCAACCAACAGGAATGGGCAGTATGTTTAAAAATCAGGTGCCAGTACTTTGTAAATATATGGAAGGCCCTGAACTGGGGAAAATTTAGACGAATACCACCAGGGACTCCCCTATACTTAATAGAGATCTTTTAAAAAAAATTAACAATGGGGCATAACCACACAAATGATGCAACTCCAGAAAAGGAAGACACCGTAAGCTACTATTTTGAGTAGTGTTTTCTTAATAGGTCCCTGCTTTAAGTGCCTCAACACATAGAAACACAGTGTCTTACAAAACAATTGACGAAAGATAGAATTCCCAAAAAAATGTGGGGCACACTTTCGATGTGTTGTCATGAAAGACTAAATGTGAGAAGTAACCATGCACATAAAGCAATGGAAGAGATATTGTACCAGAGTTAGCTGTATAACTCAAGTAGAAACAATGCAACATTTATTTTTTTACTGCCCTTACATATCACAGTTTTGGGATTGTTTAGCAAATAAATGGACAACGCCTGCGGTAAAGAAAACTGCATATACAGAATTAGTGTTTGGGAAATTTGGAGCAGAATGGAATCGTTTTTACCCAGGCACTCTAAGATTTCTTTTCTCAATTTTCAAATGGTCTATATGGCAACACAGGTGTCAGTTTGTTTTACAACAAAAGCAAGTTTGTTTAGGGGAACTTTTAGAGAAAGTGACTGGAAACAGTTTCAGTATATAAGCAGGAACTGCATAAATTTCCCCTACCAGTAGTGAATAACTGGTGGAGAGGCCTTCCTACCAAGTACTTTGAAAAGGGAATCTGAATATACAGTTAGTTAAGGTGCTTGTCTTTGAACCTTTATTTTAGAACGGAATCAGACAATAAGTTGGAGGTTTTATATAGGATAGAATGGTGTAATGTTTTCAAAAGGTAATAAGTTTAAGTTGTGGGTGAGAAAAAATAAATTGGATATAGATATATACTCGTTTTCTTTAAAATAGAAAAAGAGTACGGGGATAAGATGAAGGATTGTTTGTTTTACGAGTTAAAAAATGCCTGTGGAACTGTAAAAACAAAGAATTTAAAGAACCATGTTAGGTGAATATTTAAGTTCTGATGATTATGTTTTTTATGTCTAAAATAGAAACAAAGTTTTGATAGGTGATTTCTTAATATTTTTTGTTGCTATATAATTAATCAATAAAACATTCCCCTATTCTTTTCGGGAAGTGCCATGGGATCTTTGGTGTCCACCTGAACAACCACCAGAACAGACAGATGGGACCTCAGTTTAATGTCTCATCTGAAAGATGGCACCTCAGGAGTGCAGCACCTCCCTCATGCTGCACTACAGTGTCAGTATTAGGATTTAACCCAAGTGCCTGGTGTGGGAATAGAACCCACAGCCTTCTGATTTTCCGGCTTCAGAGGCGAGTGTGCAAACTGCTGAGCCACGGACACTGCTATAATTGTATAATGTTTTGCATTTGATATACAACACAAAGAATTCCCCCTTTAATGGGTCTAAGCTGTTCGAGTCAGGTACTCAAACTTTACTAGATGACTTACAGGCATCAGGCAGAACCCTACGTATGGTTCATGGCATGCACCATACTCCACACACAGCCTACCGTACTCAATACTCCTCTTATTCCAAAAGAGGTGGAAAACACAGAGCTAATACTAAAAGTGGCTTCAGAGGTTGTACTCCATCCACCAGAGGCAACACCTTTGCCATCAGTGACGCCTGTCCCCACCCCTCTGGAGAGGCTGGGCAGCCCAGTTCCCAGTGACTCACTAGGGCTCTCCCCATGCCTCCTTGATCAGGCCTTGAAGGCTCTGGGCGGTCATTTTACCCTCTATTTGGAGACCAGGCAAACGATCACTTCAGATGAATGGTTACTCCAAGTTATACAGAAGGGTGACACTCTGGAGTGTAGCTCCCTCCCACCCTCTCATCCTCCCTGGAAGATTCATTATCCACCAGATCATATACCCATTCTTCAGGAGGAATTGAGGGCTCTTCTGGCCAAATAGGCGTTTCGCCAGTACCCCCTTCAGAACATCAAATGGGATTCTACTCCAACTTCTTTCGGTACCCAAATGAACTGGAGACCTTATACTGATACTGGACCTCAGAAAACTGAACCTTTACATTCAGTACAAAAGTTTTCATATGATAACTCTAAATTCCATCATGCCAATCCTGAAACAGGGTGATTGGCTTTGTGCCCTAGATGTGAAGGATGCCTACTTACATATTCATATTCACCCTGCCCACCACAGATTTCTGTGCTTCTACCTACTGGGTCAAAACTACCAATTTTGAGCACTCCACTTCGACCTCTGTTCAGCCCCAAGGGTGTTCACCAAATACCTAGTGGTGGTCACAGCAGCTTTTCTAAGAAAATTACACTTTATCTTCCCATATCTAGACAACTGGCTAATCAAAGCAGACTCCAGAACGGCTCTGCTTGCCTCCCTAGAGGCTGCTCTGCAGATGTTTCACACGCTAGGGATCACAGTCAGTTGGCCAAAGTCCAGCCCAACTCCAGCTCAGTCCCTCCAATACATTGGAGCTGTCCTAGATACAGTGTCAGTCAGAGCTTACTTTCCACCTGCTCAGCAGGACACACTTGTGTCTCTGGCATTACAGGTACAGACTCAAAAAGTAGTTACAGCCAGACAAATGCTGCGCCTTCTGGGTCATATAGCCTCAACTATCCCTATAGTGGCATTCGCTTGTCTTCATCTGTGACCTGTCCAGTGGACCCTCCAGAATCAATGGTCTCAAAAAACAGGACAGTTCAAAGACAGTCAGGGTCACTCCCTCTCTGAAGTCAGCCCTGACATGGTGGACAGCCAGAGCCAGTCTATGCAAAGGAATACTTTTCCAGTCCCTCCCTCTCATGCAGATGCTAACCACGGATGCTTCCCTGGATGGATGGGGCGCACACTTGAGTCTTTATTGGACACAAGGCAAGTGGACCACTTCTATTCCTCAACCTCACATCAGTCTCCTAGAGATGAAAGCAGTCCGCTTAGCCCTTCAGGCATTTCAACCCTAGTTGACACCAGGACTTTTGCTGATCCAGTCAGACAACACTACAGTGGTATACTACCTCAACAAGCAGGGAGGTATGAAATCTCGTACCCTATGCATGTAGACCCTTGCAGTCTGGTAAGAAGCCATCTGGCAGTGACTGACGCTGACAGCTGTCCACTTACCGGGATGTTGAAACCTGTTGGACGAACATCTAAGTCGCCAGTCATCCACACATGAATGGACACTTCACGATCAAGTACTCCAAGAAATCTTCAGCCTATGGGGAGCCCCACAGCTGGATCGGTTTTCCTCCCCAGTCAATTACCATCTCCCCAACTACTTTTCCATTATCCCGAACAAAAAGGGATGTTCTATAGATGCCCTGTCCCAACCTTGAAAAGGAATCTTCTTATATGCTCCCCCCCCCACCGTCCCTCTCCTGCAACGTACTCTCCTGAAATTACAAATTGAGCCTGCCACAATGATCCTAATAGCTCCGCTATGGCCTCGCCAAGAATAGTTTTCTCTGCTTCAACAGTTATCAGAACGGGAACCCGTTCCGTTGCCAATCAGACCAGACCTCTTGACTCAATGTCTAGGGAGACACCTATATCCCAACCTGATGACTCTACACCTTCACGCTTGACTCCTGAGGACACTTTCATAGCCAGATTACAAGTATCCTCTCCTGTTGCCAGTATTCTGTTGGTCTCATGTAAACCAGCAACTAGAGAAACATACAATTCCAAATGGAAACGCTTTTCCATGTGGTCTGCTTCTCAATCATTGGATCCCTATTCCTGCCCTCTGACGAACGTTCTAGACTACTTGGCCTTGTTATCTGAGTCAGGTTTAAGCTATTCCTCCATCGAAGTCCATTTGGCTGCTATCTTGACTTTCCGTGAACCACTAAGTGGCAGATTACTGTACCAACATCATCTAGCCAGAATGTTTCTGAAAATAATGTTACATTTCAAACCACCTTTTAGAAGGCCCACTCCTCCGTGGGAATCTCAATTTTATAATAGAAAAATTAACCCTTGAACCTTTTGATCCAGCGGTCACCTGTGAAGTTCATTTCCTTTCATGGAAAATCTTATTTCTGGTGGCTGTCACTTCAGCGGGCTGTATTTCCGAGCTTCATGTCCTTATGTGTAATGAACCTTACATGATTTTTCACAAGGACAGGGTGGCACTCTGTACCAACCTTTCCTTTCTTCCCTAAGTAGTCTCTGAACACACTTTAACTCAATCCTTGGAGTTACCAGTATACCATCCTGAATACTCCAACCAAGGTTAATATCTACTACATACTTTAGATGTCCATCGTATATTATGCTACTGTACTAATCAAACAAAATCGATCAGAAAGACTTCTCAATTGTTTGTCACTTTTGCCTTGGGCCAGGAAGGTCTCCCAGTCACTAAAAGAACCCTTTCTAACTGGTTGCCACATTTTATTACCTTTTGTTATACAAAATACAACAAACACTTACCAGGACCTGTCCAAGCCCATTCCAGTAGAGCTATGGCCACTACTGCGGCTTACTTTAAAGGAGCCTCCATTTCAGATATCTGCAGTGTGGCTTCCTGGTCCACAATTCATACATTCACAAAAGATTACAAGCTGGATATTGCTTCACGACGTAGGACAGCCTTTGGCCGTGAAGTCCTTCAAGGTCTTCTGTCATAATGTCCTCCCATCTGGGATGTACTGCTTGGAAATCATCCCAAGTGTATTATCTACTGCAAGAGACCACTCTGTGGAAAATAGTACAGTTACATAAGAACTTACAATAACAGTAAATCTTTGAGGAGTGTCTCTTGCAGTAGGTCTTATCGCACCCTCTGCCTCCCTCCTCAAGGAGAACAAATTCTGGTCCAGTGACTTTTGGGTTGGGATACCTTTGGTACCTCAGGTTCTCCTCTGTCTTCACCTTGTGAGCTGAATTCTGCGGGGGGGAACTGAGGATACCAGGGACCACTCACACTTATATAGGAAACAGGAAGCTGATGTCATGTGTGGACGGCCCCTGGTACAAAAACTGCTAGAAGAGCTGCCGTGCACCACAGTGACCTATGCTGTTTACCCAAGTGTATTACCTATTGCAAGAGATACTCCTTGAAGATCTACTATTACAGTAAGTTCTTGCATAACTGTACTTTCTAGGAGTGGTATACGTTGTTCATCCACATGAACCCACCCGACCTCTCAGGCTTCAACACTCGCACTCTGCTTTCCAGCGGGCAAGATCAGGTGTCATGGGCCAGAGACGAGGGTTATACCACCTGGGTGGATGGGAGGAGTCAGCTTGAAGACTTTCCGGTGATCCTTAAAGGGGAAAGGACATGCCATATAGTGTGGATGAACAACATGTACCACTCCTAGAACTACTGTTACAGTTGAGTAACCTGTTTTTGCTAGACATGTTCCTTAAGAGGGCATATGGTCATTCTTATATACAACTAAGGGAGGGGCACCACAAAGCATGCACTACATGGTGGGTATGACATGTTATAAAGTGCTTAATATCATGGTACACCTGGTTTGTGAAACTGGTGAATCTGATGCCAAGATGTGTACCTACATACAGTACATTGGCCACAATAGTGGAAAGTAGTGGGAGGGTTTCTCACTATACCACCTTGTTGTTTCTTTCGTTAGAAATGACTGTGAACTGCCAAGTCCTTTATGTCGGTTCCTCTTCTACATACAGTGCGGGGATAGGGTTCTGGAGGGGTTTAACTCCTTGTTACATGTGGTGAGGGCTATAAATGCACTCCATGTCAAGTTGCTATGGTTTAATATCTCCTCTCTCATGTCTTACTCCTTACATAAAGGGCAAAATACTGTAGAACACCTTATTTTTGCACTGCTTATATTTCACTATCCATGGTCCCGAACTGACTTCACATTTCCTTAATTTCACTTTCCAGTCTTTGTTAATACATTATATATTCAGTATACATATATTCGCTAGCACATTATTTTAGCGCTCAAGTCTCAAATAGTGAATATAGCAAAAATAAAATGCCAGCAAATATAAGGTGTGCAACAGTACATATTGACTCCTGAAAATACAGACCAGTTACCATTTGTGTTTTTACGTCACTCTAGTGCTTCTACTAGGCATTCCTAGTTTATACTTCATGTCATATTTATTGGCTTTGTGGGTGCCATTCTTTTGCATGGCTTCTTCTGATAGGCAGTGCATCTGCACAAACCCTGGTAAATAAGTAATCTTTATTTATAAAGCACCTTTCAAGTACCAAGGTGCTGTAGAGTGCAACAATAAAACTACATAATAAATAAGTAAAACAGACAAATACAGTAAATGAAATTCACATAATAAATCATCACACATCTGCAAACATCGGCCAGAAACTACTAGCAAAGGCTTGTTGGAAAAGATAGGTCTTTAATTCAGATTTAAACCATTCGACGGTCAGGCACTCTTTTGACCAACGAGATAGAGAATTCCACAGGGTTTGCGCCACATATGAAAACGCTTGGGTGCCTGAAGTTTTCAAATTCACCCTGGGAATCTCTAGTAATCCCTTGTCAGCGGATTGGTGAGGACAGAGGGGGCAGTAGAGAGTTAGAAGATCTTTCAGGTTGCTGGGTCCCTGCCCATATAGGGCTTTAAAGGTTAGCAAGCCAACCTTAAAGGTGATTCACCACTGAATTGTCTGCCAGTGCAGTTCGTGCAGCACAGGTGTGATATGACTGGCCCTAGATGTGCCAGTCAAAAGCCTGGCCACAGTGTTTTGCACTAGCTGTTAGCAGCGAATGTCACCCCAGGAAGCCCTAGGTAGAGGGCATTGCAATAATCAAGGCAGTTAGTGACAAAAGCATGGACCAGTGTAGCCAAATCATCCGGAGGACCAAGTGTTTCACCCAAGCATTGTTCCTCAGATGGTAAAAAGAGGACTTGACAGTGGCCAACACCTGAGCTTTTAGAGTCAGATCACTGTCAAAGATAACGCCCAGGTTTGTAGTAGAGAAGAGAATGCACTCACCATTCACACAAGAAGGAGAAATTTCAAACCATTTTTAGTTATTAATACATACTTCGGTTTAATCTGTAGCCTTTTCGAAGGAAAAATAAATTACAGGTACTGGCAGCACAGATCTTGTCTGTCTGCCTGGCTAGTGTTTCACCCTACAGTTAGGGTTTCATCACAGCTAATTACAGATGCTCACCCAGTGTGTTAAATACACTTCCCATTGACATTTAAAAAAAACACACAACCTATCAGGACATTCTTCTCATTAAACAACAGGTTTTGTCAATTTAGTGAAAAAAGCACCCTTCTGTCTGTATAGTGTAATAGTTTCTATTACTTTCATTGTTTTTTTTTCACAAATGAGAATAAGCAAAGAGAAACCACAACACTATTCTCCACTACAAACACGTTTAACTTAGAGAGTTGTGCCACCACTCCTGAGCACTCTTCTCAACTATGCCATATACTTGAATTTTTGGGAGCAGCCTGGGTTGAAAAAAAATTCACCAGAAGGGACATTATAGCCATCAGAAGGATGAACGACAGTGGCACTATACAAGTCACTGCAGGAGCAGTGGAAGGCAACATCTTTGAGTCAATCTTTTCCTATGACCAGACTGAGAATCCGTTCCTGAGAGAGAATAGAGGAACGGAAAATACATAACACAACAGAAAGCACTGGGGCAAGTTCCATTAGAGATGCTATCTATAATTTGGAGAAATTGGCGACAAGGGCAAGGTGTCTTCATTGGTAGAAATTATCTATGCAAGCCTACCTGACTGTAAATGGGGCCCCCAGAGGACTACATATTTCAAAACGTCCCACTTCTGTTGAAAAACAAAGCTCTATGGTGACAAAATGGAACACCATTATGACCGAAGCAACCAATAAACTTATGGGACTGATAGCTGAGGATGATTCAGAGCAGCAGGAGGAACTAAACGTAGAGCTCAAAAAACAACAAGAGATTGTGGCTAGATTTGCAGAACACCCTGACTTTAACAGATACCATACTAAGTTTAAAGAATATTTGACTGCATGCAGTTTAAAGTTACAAGCACATCTGGCCCAGTGGCACCGAGGGTTGAGGCACTGGACGCCACACCTCATGCCACGCTGGTGACCCAGGTTTGGGAACAAGCCTGGGCCGCCAGGGGTTGGCAGGGAAGGGAGAGGATCGAGCATCCGTAGGACTGCTCTCCTCTCTCGGGGAGGGTTCCGGGGTCAGCCTGGCCCCCGTTGGAGACCAGAAGCACTGCAACATGCAGGGCTTGCATGTAGGGAAGACGTTGGATGGCTGCCTTCTGGACATGGGTGGGAGCATCCACGTCATGGGCTGGGTGGCATTGCATGTCCATCTGGGGTGTAACCTAAAAAAGAAATACCCCATCTCTGATAGGCACTGACTCCTTGCAGTGCAGGGGTGCCACACGCCGAACACTGTGTTCTCCCTCCACTGTTCCGTCTCTCGGGGGCTGAATCCAGGCAATCTGGATTATAGCTAGAGTGCTGGAGTGGATGGCGGCCCTGCCCCAAGGGGCTCAGAGTCGGGCGGGCTTGACTGGAGGAGGCAATCAAGAAGGTAGTAACCATATATAGGAGGAGGAGGAGGACCAAGGTGGGCGGTAGAGCACACCCAGTGAGCCGAGGTAGTCTGAGAGAGTTCAGGGTAAGGAGCAAATATAGAATTCCCAAAAAAAAAAATGGCAAGCACAGAAACAAAAGAAATTTACTCAGGACACTATTGATGATTTACAAAATCGAGTCTTTAACTGGAAAAAAACAGCCCGGATGGATTTAAAGGGACTTTGTCATCAATATCCACCCCCAGTACCTCAACTCAAGCACAAGTGCATGAAACTCCAGTGGAAATATTGCGTCATATTCTCAAACAAACAGCTACACCAAACACCTCAACCGACTATAGTACTGGCAAGAATATGTCTGAGAGAGAAGAAAATGATGGAGAACAGGGTCCTTTTTTAGGATTTACTCCTCATGGGCAGGGACTACCCAGGAGTACTCGACACACACACTTTTTCATTCCAGAAAAACAGGAGGGGAGAGGACGCGGACATGGAGGGGCCAGAGGAGGAAGAAATCAAGGATGAAGCCGAGCAGTGCAGAGGACATGAGCATTGAACCGCTATTGGCTGTACATAATTTGTCCCAGAGAAACTTCACTGGGGATAAACTTAAGGTACTGTCAAAAGACTTGTTGTTTGTCCCCACATATACAGTTAAGAGTTTGATGCCTTGGTTGATTTACAAATGTTTGCCAGAAAACTTAATCTGAAAATGATTTTTGGGGAAAGGGATACCAATAAAACCACTACCAATGAATATGCTGGTACAGAACAAAATGAGGAAGTGGCAGGAGAAACAGAGGGGGGAGAGGTATTTAGGTTTAAACCACCCTCTACCTTTAATCCACCATTACAACCTGCCATAGAAACGTTTTTGAATTGCTGTATTTTTGATTTAAAACAAGTACACAGTACCAGAATCCAGCTCCCATATTGCAATTTGTCCAAAAAACAAGACATATTAAATGGTTTGGCTAATGACAGTACTATAACCATTACATCTGCAGACAAGGGGGAGGTATTGTGATTCTGGATACCAGCCAATATACCGTAGAAGTTTATAGGCAATTAGGAAACCAAGAGTTTTATGAGTTACTCTCATCTGAGCCCACCACCAAAATAAAACTAGATAATTATCTGTTGGAAATGTACAGATGTGGCCAGATTGATAGAGATTAACTCTGTTATCTCAGTGTGCAAAACCCCGTAAAACTGGCATTTTATGCCCTGTCCAAAATACATAAAGACCCAGAGAAACCTCCAGGTCACCCAATAGTATCGGCATAGGGTGGGTAACAGAACCACTGCCCCGCTATGTAGACAGTTATATAAACCCATGGGTACCCAGCATTAGAAGCTACTTGAAGGACACTACTCGTATGCTTACAATTTTAGATCATATGCATGTTAAACCTGATTGGCTTCTAGTTACACTAGATATAGACTCCCTGGCCCAGATATTCAAAGGGTTGCACACGGGCGCCAGCAGTGTTGGCCATGCACAACTCCCACTGATGTGCCCGGCTCGTGTTCAGAAGGGAAAAGTGTGCTAATCGTCGCGCGGATCGCATCAGTAATGTATGCGAACGCAGGCGTGCCATGCATAACCTGCACAGCTCGATATTCAGCCGGGATGTGCAGAGTCATGCATGCGCAACCTCTACCTGCGCCTGCACAAAGTTAAGCCAAAAAAAGAGGAACAAGTGATGGCCACCCACAGGTGAGCCGCCTGCAGGGGCAACACGGCAGCTGCCCCCTGTGGGTGGCCACCCGAGTTCCTGCCGCACCTGGCGGCGCCCCCCCATGCCCCATCGCTGGCATCCATGTAGCTAAATCCCCTCCTATATCCCTGGTGGTCCAGTGGACCGCTATGTGCCTGATCGCGGGCATTTGTCTACAAGAATAATCCCCTCCAACATCCCTGGTGGTCCAGTGGACCGCTATGTGCCCGATCGCGGGCATTTGTCCTAAAGAATAACCCCCTGGTCCAGTGGACACGCACTGTGTCCTGATCGCGGGCATCGGTATTATAACCCCCGTCCAATATCCTGGTGGTCCAGTGGACCCGATCAGCTGTTGTCGCGGGTATCATAAATCATAAAATATTCTATTACCCTGGTGGTCTAGTGTACCCCCTCCACCACCCTAAGCCCCGCCCCCGGTCAGCGGAGGGTGGCAGCACCCACCACCAGCTGCTCCGCCGCCCGACAACTGACAGCTCGGTAGGGCTGCCGCCCGTGGTTCTGGCGTGAGCCAATGGGCATGTCTACTATACCGTGCTACTTAGTCCAGATATGTGAATTAATTCATTCACATATCTGGACTGAGTAGTACGGGTAGCTGCACGCCCATTGGCCTGCTTCGTGAACCAATGGGCGGCAGCCCTACTGAGCCGTCGGGGGCAGGCGGGTGGGGTGCCGCCGGCGACGGGGGTGGTGGGGCCCAGTGGGGAGGGGGCACTAGACCACCATGGTAATAGGAATATTTTATGATTTACAGATGCCCGCGATCGGGCAGAGGCGTCCACTGGACCACCAGGGATATTGGACGGGGTTATTCTTTAGACAAATGCCCGCGATCGGGCACATAGCGCCCACTGGACCACCAGGGATGTTGGGGGGATTATTCTGCAGACAAATGCCTGCAATCGGGCTGGGGGGCGCCGGTCCTGGATAGCTGCTGCCTGGCAAGGTGCCAGGCGCAGTCACAGGGGATTGATTAGCACCTGCATGCTAATGGCATGCAAATGGGTTACAATGACATGCAAATGGCCCCATGTGCGCCTTTGCATAAATGATGGGCCCATTTTGCATGTCCTCTTTGAATATCGCAGGTGCTGTGCATGGCGCAATGGCACTTGCACTAGCACATCTCCATGCTCCACTCTGGCCACTGCGCCATGCACAGTGGGGTGGCCCAGTGCGATATTCAAGCAGCGGCCATAGCGCAGCTCCGTTGAATATCGCCCAGGCCACACCCCTGCGCAACAAAGTTGAGCTGCGCCCAGGCTTGCGCCACAGCCTGGTGCAGTTTGAATATCCGGGCCCCTGTATACAAACGTCCCTAGGGAAGGGGGTCTGCAAGCTTTAGAAAAAACATTACTAAACAGTACAGATTTACCACAAAATAAAATTAATATGCTTGTAAATCTTACTGATCTGGTGTCAAAGAACAACATTTTTCTCTTTGAAGGGAAATTGTACAAGCAGACCAAAGGCACCGCTATGGGTTCCACATTGGCACCTAGTGTGGCAAATATTTATCTAGGAGAATGGGAGAGTAGGGTGATACACAATGAAAATCCATTTTTTTTATAAAATTGATGTATACAAGCGTTTCATAGCTCACTTGTTTCTAATATGGAAAGAGACTGGGAGGGAGCTTTCAGAGTTTATCCAGTACTTAGAAAAATCCAGTTAAATTTTGAGGTTCAAGGCAAATTGGAGTAAACAAGAAATTAATTTTCTGGACCTCACCATAATTAAAAATTATGATGGAACCTTGACCACAGATCTGTGCACTAAGCCCACAGACAAAAACAGCTTTTTGCATGCCACAAGCTGTCATCCACCACATGTTACAAAAAAATTTACCCAGAGGGCAGTGTATTAGGATGAAAATAAATTGTTCCAACAATATGGATTTTGTACACAGATCAACAGAACTGACAGAAAAACTAAGGGAAAGAGGTTACAGTAAGTCCATACTTGAAAGTGCAGCTACCCTTGTTATTGTTGTCGGTATCCCAGGGTTATCTCTGTTGCTCCCAAAAAATAAGAAAAAGAAAAAAAAACTGTAGAACAGCTGTCTTTTGTAACCTCTTGTGGTGGAGGTAGTAGAGAATTAGTACAAATTGTGAAACACAATTTGCAAATATTAAGGGGCATTTCTTCATTAAAATACATTTTTGATCAGTCTTTAAACATTTCCTATAGGAGGCGTAGGAATCTTGGGGACATTCTGACTAATAGCTGTCAACCTGCACCAAGTGCACACAGGAGAGTGAATATACATAGGAGCAAACCTTGCAAAACATGTCAGTATATGGAAAATAAAACTGAATTCTTTAATCCAAGAAAAGTCATAACTGAGAAAGTGACTGGCCAAATTGACTGCAACACAGAAAATGTTATTTACCTCCTGTCACGCACTTGTGGCAGCTATTATGTTGGGAGAACAAAGTGAAAACTAAGACTAAGGGTGAATAAACATATTGCTACAATAAAAAATAAAAATACAGACTATGGTATGACTGTGCATGTTAACAGCAATGTTGGGAACACCCATAAAGTCTCAGCAATGGGTATTGAAGTAATCCCTAAACATGTAAGAGAAGGGGATATAGAAAACATGTTAAATTGCAGAGAACAACAGTGGATTTTTGAATTGGGGGCTTTAAAACCTCCTGGCCTGAATGGAACATTTGAATTATCACCATTTCTGAAAAGAAAGAAAAAGAAGAAATACATGTTTTGGCCCCCCCAATCTATATAAATAACCTCTGATATATGAAAACAAAATGACAACCCCCCCCCCCCGGTACTTTGAAAATGTGATAAAATGTGGTGCATAGTTAGACCATCAGAGTCACAAAGTATACAATTAAATATAGAATATAAATATATTTAAGTATGTAATAGGCATGCTAATGACAGACTGGCATTCTACTACTGTTGTTTCAGTATTGCAGCTTCTCAAGAGGAAAGAGGCCACAGTGAAATTAAGTGCACAAAATAAGGAATGTACAGTAGTTGATTGTCTTCCTTTTATTCACTGGGTGGTTGGTGGGTTCTACAATTTCCTTTTTGTAACAAATGGTCAAAGAAGGACTGTTTTTTTGTTTTTTTCACAAATTAAAGTAAAAGAAACTACAACACTATACAGACAGAAGGGTGCTTTTTTCACTAAATTGACAAAACCTGTTTAATGTTTTTTAAATGTCAATAGGAAGTGTATTTATCACACTGAGTGAGCATTTGTAATTAGCTCTGATGAAGCCCTAACTGTAGGATGAAACGTAGGCCAGGCAGACAGGCAAGCTCTGTGCTGCCAGTACCTGTAATTTCTTTTTCCTTCGAAAAGGCTATGAATTAAACCAAAGTATATATTAACAACTAAAAACTGTTTGAAATTTCTCCTTCTTGTGTGAATGGTGAGTGCATTCATTTCTCTACTACAAACACGTTTAACTTAGAAAGTTGCACCACCACTCTTGAGCGCTCCTCTCAACTACGCCATAACGCCCAGGTTCTTCACCCGATCTGAGGTAGGCAACTGGATACCGTCAAGCCATAAGCCCGAAGGTTGCCCAGCCCCTAAACCTACCCCTAGGCAACATGGGTCCATGACTAGCACCTCAGTCTTATCTGGATTCAGTCTCAGCCGGCTAGTGCCCATCCAGTCTTTGATGTCGGTGTGACAGTTTTAAAGATGGAGATTGCATCCTCCTATCTGGGTAGAAAAGACGAATACAGTTGAGTATCGTCTGCATAGCAGAAAAAACTCAAACCGTATTGTCTGATGATATTTCCTAATAGCAGCAAATACACTGCAAATCACATTGGTGACAAGATGGAGCCCTGTGGTACCCCACAAGAAAGAGGGAAGGCATCAGAGGAATAAACTCCTGTGACCACCCTTTGAGATCTGCCTGTGAGGAAGGATCGAAACCACTTGAGGACTACTACCGATAGTCCACAAAGAAAGCACAGGCGCTCCAAAGGCACACCATGGTCCACAGCATCAAATGCTGCAGAGAGATCAAGGAGGACCAAGATGGTATGCACCTTTTGGTCTCCCGCTATTAGGAGATCATTCAGTACCCAGATGAAACATAGAAACATAGAATTTGACAGCAGATAAGGACCGTTTGGCCCACCCAGTCTGCCCATTTCCCTACCTACTGGATAAGCTGCAGATCCTAGTTAACCAGCAGCCTACTTCTTCCTACCCTCACCCCCTAGAATGGCCTTATGACTGTCCCATGCATGCTTGAATTCCACTACTGATTTTGACTCCACAACCTCCTCCGGAAGGCCGTTCCATGCATCCACAACCCTCTCTGTGAAAATACTTCCTTAAATTACCTCTGAGCTGCCCCCCATCTTCAAATTGTGCCCTCTTGTTCTTGCACACCTCTTTTTTGAAAGATGCTACCCTCTTAGACTTTGTTGATTCCCTTGAGGTACTTAAGCACGTTTTTCATGTCCCCTCTCCCTCCTTTCCTCGAGGCTATACATATTAAGCTCCTTTGTCTCTCTTCATATGTTTTCCGGTGACCCTGCACCATTTTAATTGCCCTCCTCTGGACAGCTTCCATCCTGTCTATGTCTTTGCGGAGATTGGGTCTCAGAACTGCACACAGTACTCCAGGTGGGGTCTCACCAGCTGTCTGTACAGAGGGATAATAACTTCCTGTTTTCTACTGGTGATGCCTCTCCCTGTGCATCCCAGTATACCCCCAGCCCTCCTTGCTGCCCTATCACATTGCTTGCCCACCTTTAGGTCATCTGATATGACTACCCCAGGTCCCTTTCCATTTTTGTTGTTGTTAGTATCTCACCCCCATTGTGTACTCTTCCTCTGGGTTTTGTTTCCAGGTGCATTACCTTGCACTTTTAGTATTTAATCTAAGCTGCCATACATTTGACCATTCCTCTAACCTTGCCAAGTCCCTTCTCATCCTTTCCACCCACCTGTGCATCAACTCTGTTGCAGATCTTTGTGTCATCTGCAAAGAGACATACTTTACTTCAGTCCCTCTGCAATGTCGCTTATAAAGACATTGAAGAGGACCGTCCTAATACTGAACCCTCACGTGTACCCACTAGTAACCCCTTTCTTCTGGTGGACTCCATTTACTATTACTCTGTGTCGTATTCTCCAGCTAATTCTTTACCCAGGCTGTCATCTTGGGACCCACTCCCAGGCTGGCTAACTTGTCTATTAATCTTTTGTGTGGGACTGTGTCAAATGCCTTGCTAAAGTCTAGGTAGGCCATGTCCACAGCCCCTTCCTGATCTACTACTTTGGTCACCCAGTCAAAGAAATCTATCAGATTCGTCTGGCATGACCGTCCTGCATGAATCCATGCTGCCTAGGGTCCTGTGCCCCTCTGGCCTCTAGATACTCGACAGTTCTTTCCTTCAGAAGTGATTCCATCATCTTCCCCATCACTGAGGTTAAACTAACAGGTCTGTAGTTTCCTACTTCTGCCTTGCTCCCACTTTTGTGAAGGGGAATCACATCTGCCCTCCTCCAGTCCTCGGGTACCACCCCATCCTCCCATGATCTGTTAAAAAGGGTAGTCAGTGGTGTCACTAGTTCTACCCTTAGTTCTTTTAGAATTCTGGGATGAATCCCATCAGGCCCCATTGCTTTGTCCACCTTCAGTTTTAAGAGTTCTTTCAGAACCCTTTCTTCTGTAAATGGGCTGGTATCAACTTCTGTATCCAGAGTGTTTCTACTATTTGTTTTAGGTACCTCCCCCTCTTCATTTGTAAATACTGAGCAAAAATATTTGTTTAGTATCTCTGCCTTTTCACAGTCACCCTCTGCCCACCCTCCCTCCCCTTTATTAAGCCTCACTATCCCTCCCTTGGTCTTCCTTCGCTCCCTGATGTACCTATAAAAGGTTTTATCCCCCTTCTTAACTGAGTTGGCTATCTTTTCCTCGGTTTGGGCCTTTGCTGTTCTGACTGCCTTCCCAGCCTCCTTTTGCTTTAACTGATACAGTTCTCTGTCCTGCTCCTTCTGCGATTCCTTGTACTCCCTGAATGCTTTCTTTTTCTCTTGAACCTTCACTGCCTGTTCCTTTGAGAACCATAGTGATTTCTTACATCGTTTTGTTTTGTTTATTTGCTTCACACAAAGGCTCGTTACCTCTGTGATGGCAGTTTTTATTATTCCCTATTGTTCTTCCACCCCTCCTTCCTGCCCATTTGCTAGTGCATTCCTTAGGCACTCACCCATTTTGGCAAAGTCAGCCCTCCTAAAGTCCAGTACTTTTGCCTTTGTATGGCTTGACTCTATTGCTGTGTTTATTGTGAACCATACTGTTCGATGGTCGCTAGTTCCCAGAAGGCTACCCACTTCTACATCTGTGATCCTCTCTCCATCTCCATTTGAGAGAATCAGGTCTAAGATTGCTCCCTCTCCCTACTATATGTCTTCCTGAATCCTGACTTGAGAGCCTCATAGATACCATGAGATCCCAAATAATCATCCAGTTGTAATGCCACCACCCTTTCAACAATCTTACTTACAAAAGGCAGATTAGAGATAGGCCTGTAGTTGGCCAGGATCTAAGCAGGGTTTTTTAAGGAGTGGTCGAATGACCACCACCTTCAGGAAAGACCCCCCTCTCCAAAGAGCTACAAACAATTTCATCTAGGATTGGGCAGATGGTATCAACGCAACCCCTAAGTAAAGGGGTTGGGCCGAGATTCAGACTACAGCTAGTTGGTCGCATAATCTGGATGATTTGGATAATATCCATGAGTTCCAGCCAGTCGAAATACAACCAGGCAGGCTGGGTGCTCGCTTCTTCCCGCCGATCACTGCAACCCCTCATGGGGAATGCCAGGCCGGTGCTGGCACAGTTGTTGTCAACCTTATCTGCAAAAAATCGAGCGAGCACCTCGCACTTGACCTGCAAAAAAGTTCTTCAGGGCTATTGACAGATTGGAATTGGACAATCTGTCTACAGTCCGGAGAAGCTGAGCCAGTCGATTTCAAGCAGCAGAAATCTCCCTGGACAGGAATCCTGTCTTCTTACAGGTAAATTCTGGTTGATAGATTTCATAATGCTCCATCAACCTAAGCCTGTCAACATCCGAGCCAGACTTCCGTCAAGCTCTCTCGAGCCTTCGACCTGCTCTCCTCAGCTTCTTCAAGGAACCATCGAACCAAGGGTTCCTTGGGCAGAAAGAGAGCGGTTGAACATAAACAGGTGCTGTCTTCTCCAGGGCATCTCCCACTGCCCTGTTATAGGCCAGAACTAGATCCTCTGGACTCATGTATTCTCCCGACAAACCCGATAGATACAGCACCACTGTAAAACATTCTGTGGTGATACCCTTTAGTGGGTGGTACTGGATCATCTCCAAGGGGGCAGGCCTTTTAGGGGGAGCACTGAAACTAAATCTTATGTTGTGGTGGACAGACCAGCCAGCTGGTTCCACCCCCAAATCGGTGATCTCCATCTCCAGGAGGAACACCAGGTCCAACGAGTGACCCTTTATATGGGTAGCAGAGGTAATGACCCATGTGAGGCCCAGCATCGACATAAGCTGAAGGAGACTCTGTCTGAAATGCGAGAGTTAGTTGTCTACCCAGGTGTTAAAGTCCCCCAGAATTAACCATCTGGGAGACTCCCAGTGCCACGTTGACGGAGAAGTCTGCAAACTCCTTCAGGAAATCTCAACTATTACCTGATGGTCGGTAAATGAGGAGTATCCTGAACCCCACACCTGCTTCAAGAATACACTCAAAGGACCTGGTGGTCCCCACTGGCACATCTACAAGACTCAGTTCTGGGTTAAATATAATGAACACCCCCGCTCCCTACGATCCAACCTCAGGCAGTGTATCACTAAGTACCCAACTGGAACAGCTGAAGCCAATATAGGACCAGCATTTTCATCCAGCCAGGTCTCGGTGGTACAAGCCAGGTCTGTTGTTCCAACAAGATCAGCTATAATAGCTGTCTTGTTATTCATAGGCCTGGCATTACATAACACTGCTTAGGTTGGATGGGTTTTTTGAGGAAGACCTCAGCTCCTGCTTATTAATTCTGGAGCCCTTAGGTATGGGTACAAGACGAGGGGACCCCTGTCCTGGTACCATTTTGTCCCAGGGCATCTCCTAGTCCCCACTACCCCAATCAGCCCCCCTTCTCCCTTCCCCAACCAAGCCCAAGCCCCTCCTTATTCTGCACCACTTAGCTATCCCAGAGGCTCACCATTTCTTATATGTTTCAGCAGGCGGGGCAAACAAAGGGATGTAATTCCCTGAGCCTGGTGGGGAAGTAGTGCCTGACCATTCAAGGACCTATCCAGCATATACTACCCAATAAATAAATAGATAAGAATAAAAAACAATCCAATACAACCAACCAAACACTCGTAACACACCCACAATCCACCAATACACACAGCTAACAAAAAATATCTGGATATAAAATTTTTCTCTAAAATATCATTGGCAGCACTAAAATGCTCTAAGAGTTTTAAATCCAGTTCATAGAGTCCACTCCTTCATGTGTGAGTAAAGTGACAGTTTCAAGAGTGGGCTATCACCACCGTTCCAATAATCTGATAATTAGTAATACTCCTTACTACTGAAAGTATACAGTAATGAACTCAATATGAGATGCAGATGTCCGAGAGTGGGCTCTCACCACCTACCCTCACTTGTCCAGTAAAATGTAGCACTCTCACTACCACAACAATAACTGAAGATTAGAGTTCAAATAAAAAAGGGGAATTGACACCCCATAGAAAACAGAGAGTCAGGAATACATACTGGTCAGATGTGAAGGACTGGAACAGCCAACTCATATCGGCATATAAGTAAAACTCGGTACTATACCTCTTAATGATCTTCCAGCAGGAGCATATACACAGAGAACAACACTGGAGACAGGACTGACCCCTAGCGAATCACCCCTTGACGTTAGGGCAGTCGGCTGTAAATGGTAATTTCCAGTTCTGACTGACTCTTCCCTTCCTAAGTGGATTGTTTGAAACTGCTGTATGCAAGAACACAACAAGCCAGTCCACTGTGTTCCCAGAATCTTACTAACAATCACTCAGTGGTTCACTGAAAGAAATGCTAATTATAGGCTGAGATGGACCAAAACAGATACCGTGCCTTGATTTCTCACCAGTGAGAGGTCAGTGCTCACTTTGATCAGGGCCATCTCAGTGCTGTTTTTTTTTTTTTTTTTTTTAACTTTTTATTTATAACATTTTTAAGAATAACACATTCAGAACAGATACACAAACCAAACAAATCCTGATCATTCAGAAACTGAAAGGCAGTTACGCCTCATAAATAACTTACAGCCATTCTAATTGAGCTGTGGGGCACACACAGAAAGAAATACATTGTAATACTGAGGAGAGAAATTAATTTCTAGGTTAGAGATTCTGTGGTACAAAATCAGGTCTATGCTGTGAAATATATAAAACCCAGCATCTCCAAATTGATTCAAATTGGCCCCGTCATTTATTAGCTATAGCTGTGAGATGCTCCATGTTGTAAATTCCAATCACCAAATCATGCCACTGGTGTGTGTGTGTGTGGGGGGGGGCATCACCAGATAACCGCTTTCTAGTAATTGCCTTTTTAGCCTCAAGAAGGCATATAGTAAGTAGTTTCTTAGTATTTAAATCCTTACATTCCTCCAGGTAATTTATGAAAAAAAGTCAGGTGTGAGTTGAAGAGAAGGCACAAAAAGCTCCGACAAGGCAAGCTGAAGGGCTTGTATAAAGGGTTGGATTACTGGACGAAGCCAAAAAAAAGTGTCCATGAGGGGCAGGGGAAATCTTACACCCACTCCTCTGCCCTCCAAATATTTTGCCTGAATGGCTGGCATTTAAAAAAAGCAGAGGGTGACTTTCCATTAAAACTCCATTCCACATCAAGGGAGAAGCACCCATATGTCGGGACCTAAGGTGCCTTTCCCATACTTTGTCTTGTAAAGAGACATTTAAATCTGATTCCCACGTGGTCCACACAGTCTGCAAGGAATCTTGCTTTATGGAATGCAACCCTGCATACAGATATGATATCATGTGAACTAGGTGTGCCTTCCCCTCCAGTACTGTTCTAAGAATGACCAGCAACGAAGGAATGGGTGTCTCAGCTATTAGTTTTGGAAACCTGGCTCTAATAAAATCCCTTACTTGAAAAAACTTAAGCTGCTACTGAGGGCGAACCCCATATTGCTCCGACAGGTCTGCAAAGGTTATTAGAGTCCCATTTCTAATAAAATGGGCCACTAAGTGCAGTACAAGACATTCCCATCTATGATACCCGTGGTCTAAACGGGAAGGCAGAAAAGATTTCAGGTAAGGGAGAGAGAGTATAAAAAAAGCCTGCTGTTAGTTAATGTTTTGGAGTTTTAATATAAATCGCCAGCATTTCAGTGCATTTACAGTGTATGGATTAACTGTAAGTTTCGGCATCTAAATACTAGGGAAGGCTAGTAGAATTTGATTTAAGTTTACCAAATCATCCTTCTGCACCTCCATGTCCTTCCATTTGGCTCTGTATTGTGGATATAACCAATAAAATACCGTCCTAAGCTGGGTCACATGGTAGTATGTCTTCAGATCTTGAAGGGCCAAGCTCCCAATCTTTTAGATAATTGTAATGCAGAATATTGTATTCTAGTTTTCGGTTTAAGTCCTTAAAAAACTTATTGGGTATGGGTAGAATCTGGGCTAGATTAAAAAAAAAGGGCCAGCAGGTTCATTGAACCACATCCAACCTTCTGTATCATAAGTAAGGGCAGGGATTCCATCTCTCAGGATCCATTAAGAGCTGACACAGCAGGGATATAATTTGCATTAAACAATTTATCATGGTCCTTTGCCAAGTGCCCCCAAGTACTTCAAAGTATTCAGATCCCATCGGAATAGGAATAACCTTTTTGTATAGTCCAAGGCCTCATAGTGTATTTGCAATACCTCAGTCTTTGTGGGATTAATCTTACAGCCCACCAGACTTATTTAATACCTGCCAAAGGGATGTGAATGAGGCCTTGAGGTCCGACAGATAGACTAATAAATCGTCTGCATATAAAGCTAATTTATGATGCTCACCCCCGCCGCAGTTACCCCCCATATAGTGGCATCCTGATATATTGCCTGTGCCAGTGGTTCCAAATATATGGCAGAGAGCAGGGGCGACAGAGGGCACCCCTGTCTAGTGCCACGTAGTAGTGGAATTGGTTCTGAGACTGCCCCATTTACTTTAATTTAGGCCATCGGTTGGTGGTAAAGGGCTATAATAAGTTGAGTAAAATCCTTCAAAAAAACCCACCCTCATCAGGGCCACTACAAGAAATCATCATGCCAACCGGTCTAAGGCCTTCTCCGCATCCAAACTTAATAACAGGAAAGGTTCTCTTGATGGGGTGGAGTGGCTAAGAAGATGGAGTGTTCTTCTTATATTGTGCTGAGTCTGCCTGGTAGGCACAAAGTCACATTGGTCCATATTAATCAGGGAAGGCAGGAGGATCTCCATTTTTCTAACCATTACGGATGTTGTAGTCTATATTAAGCACTGAGATCAGTCTGTATGAAGGACAAAATGTATGACCTTTACTAGGTTTGGGGATATTCGTAACCATTGCATATCTCCAGGTCTGTGGAGCCACCTGCGCTCTCTGAACCCCCAAACAGACCTTATGAAGAACCGAGAGTAACTTGCTGTAAACATTTTATAAAATTCCCCGGAATAACTATCTAGGCCCAGGCTTTTATTGTTTTTTTTAGATTAGAGATAACCCCATCAAACTCTGCTTTGGTAATGGAGGAATGCAGGGCCTCCACCGGTGTCTGTGAAAGGCTCAGCAGGTCCAGACTTGTTAAAAAGGACTGTATTCCATGGGGATCAGCCTGATCCTCTGATGTATACAGAGCTCGGTAATATGTTTCAAAAGCCTGCATTTTCTGTGAAGGCAACCACTCCATGCACCCCACTCCTGATTTGTGTGATAGTTGTTTGGGTTCATTTTTGTCGGAGATGGTGCACCAGTATACGAGTGGCTCTAGGCCCACCCTCATAGTATTTTTGCTTTAAGAACTGGAGTGCTTGTTCCGTCTTAACATCCAGTAAGTGTTGTACTTTCTGTTTGATGTCTTGTAATAAAGGATAGACCCCCTCATCACCTGCTACATGTTGCTCTTTTAAATCTTTTAATTGTTTTTTGTGCGGTATCCAATTGGGTGGCCTGTTTCTTTTTATAATGGGAAGCAAATGTTATAAGGTCCTCACATAGGACTACTTTAACAGTATCTCAAATCCCAACTTTTATATTAGGATTGGTAGCATCTTGTATTATCTGTGGAATGTGCTCTCCTACCATCTCTCTAAACTTCTGGAGGTTTAACAAAAAATTGTTGAACCTCCACACTGTGGTCTGTTTGGTCGAGTCCCACTTTAACCTCAGTAGTATCATAGAGTGATCAGAGAAATGGAAAGGAATATGTTTGCAGCTACAGTATGAAGTTAATACTGATGTTCCCCTGAGATATGAAATAATCTATCCTGGTATAGGACCCCTGGGGGTGGGAGTAGTGAGTGTATTCCCTAGTCTGAGGGTGCAAGCATCTCCATGCATCCACCCATTGTGTTTCTTTAAAATACATTTGAGCAGCTCTCTGTGCTCCTGTTTTTCTGGGCATTTTAGGGTTAGAGGTGTCTAGAGGGCCATAAGTGAGATTATGGTCTCTACCCACCATGAATACACCGTGATGGTGCTCTGTAATTTTCTGGAGCAAAAACCGAATTACCCCTGCATCTGATCTTGGAGGAGGGATATAAAGAGATGCTAGTGTGACTATGGTCCTCTCAAACATCCCAGTAGCTATGGCCATTTGCCACTCTGGATCAGTATAAGTAGAGGATGATTGAAACGGAGTACATCTCAGGATCGAAATGGCTATCCCTCTACGTTTACCTTCTTTAAATGAAGAGGCAACGACCCGGGAGAAGCTAAACCTAATCAGCTTCTGGTGTTCTGCTCGGCTAAAGTGGGTCTTTTGTAACATAACAAAGGTGGGTTTCTGCCTTTGAAGTAAGGACAAATCTTTTTACCGGGTTGTTTTAAACCATTCATATATTTTTAACCGACTATTACCTGAGGTTTAGAGATCATTTTGTTCCCTCACAGTACGTGATAATCCCTTAAGTGTCCCTAAACTATATTTCAGTAGTTGACTGCCTAGGCTGTATAATCGCACTTTTAAGGGTCTCCCCCTCCTCCTCCCATATCATCAAGCCATTATCAGGTTCCCTCATACCCCCAAAAAAACATCCTAGAGTGCCCACCTTAAACAATTGGAGGCTTCGTAGAATCTGTGTAAATGCATCAAGCTTAACGCATATAAACCAATCAAAATTCTTGAAATAGCAAACAAACCGTGTAAGTCCAGCACTTCCAAGGAAAGGGAGTGGCACAGTCAGCTAGAGCCATTTGCCCACCAAATGTATAAAACCATAATAAACATCCCGATACCCCACTCCAATAAGAACCCCAACTTCGTGGTCCCAAACCCCAGTCAAACCCTTGCTACAACCTTCCAACAAAAAGTCTCCATAACTAGCAATTGTAGGGGAACCAAAGATTTTACCTGTGTAGTAGACCTTAAAATCACCTCTTTAGACATCCCCAACCATCGAGAAAAACTGAGCTCTGTAGGGGAGGACAGTGATGCAGTAAATGGGATGAGACCAGTAAAAGAAAAGGATCCAGCAGAAAAATAGCTGGGTCCTTGTTAGAAGTAGTTTCAAAAACCACAAAACCAAACAACAATAAAAAAGCAGCTGCAACCAGCAGCAGAAAAAATATGCAATATTTATCAAAAATAAAATATTTAATAACAAAACTTCCCAAATCCAGTATATTGACTTCCAAGGTAGGGAGTTGTAAAACATGCCTTATCGAGGTGAGTGAAAACCCACTCCCCAGGTGGTGATGCCACAATAAAATTTTGGGCCCCCCATGCCACGAGTATTACAGAACCAGATGGCACAAAACAAATGAAACCATGCCTGTAGGATGGGATACCCACAGAAACCCCCTACAGCTGGTTTCCCATCTCTGTACAGGTCCTGTAAAGATGCACTAAGTAAAAGCATCACATGCCAGGCAAAATCCCTGCAAGGAAACTGTCAGTACAAGAATAACAAGGTCGAAGTACCATATCCCCCGCCCACCCAGCTCCAAGTACATTAAAACGTCCTACAGAAAATTGTAATAATATAATTAAAAAAAAAAAACTGAATCAAAATCACCAAACGTCTTGTACCCCCTCAAGTCACAGATAAATAGTGCTCCCCCTCCCCCAAGCTAGCGATCCTAGATGTGAAATCCTCCTTTCCCTCATCCCCCCACTGGTTCTGGCTAAATAAAAAAAAAAAAAAAAAAAAAATCACAATGGTTATTACAATCCCAATTGCGAATAGACCGAGACAAATAGTATCACATAGAGTGCACCATTTACCCTTCTTATTCAAATCAAAGATTGCTCTAATTAACCCATGTTAAAATATTACGTTGAATTGCCTTACCTCATGCTACGCCAGTTACCCGGGTTCTGGAATGACCTCCAGTCACCGGGGTGCCAGCTTGGGTGGGGTGGGAGAGGGTTGGAGCAGAATCGAGCCATGGTTCTCCCCTCCAGTGGGGTGGATGCCCACCCGTCCGTAGTCCCGCTCCCACTGGGTGGAGGTCTGGTGAGCGCATAGTCAGCAGTGAACGGCCACATAAGTCAGGGGAGGGTCAGAAGGGCACCAGATCATGCATGCATGTGTGCCTCCCATATACACACAAGTATCGTCATGGCCCCAGGGTGCGAGAACAAAAATAAGAAAATCCTGTAAAATATAAATGGGAAGAAAAAAAAATATTAAGTTGAATTATAGAAGTTATTGAAATCCCCAGGACTAAAGTCAGGAATAAAATAAAAAGAATTTAGGGCTAGATAGAAATAAAAAAAATGAAAGAGAAAGAACAAGCATAAGCTCCAGGTTAGCCGCAGAATCAAGAGAGCAACTAATATAAAAAGCAGGAAGAAAACCGCCAACTTCTAGACCTGCCCGAGAACCGAAATGGCACTACAAGAACAAGAGTACAGCTAACCTGGGTGTTTTGTAATTTTAGGGAAAAAAACACACACAAAAAAACCCAAGGAAATAAAAAGTGAGAAGCATGGGGTAAGCCTTAGCAATGCGCAAAGGAAAAGTTTGAGAAAGTAACAAGGAGGTACAGTGGAAGGGTCAAACAGATAGAGATAAGATGGGGAGGTGGTAAATGTGCATCACTTCGGGAAAAAGAAACTGAAATAAATCAAGATGAAGTATAAAAAGTCAAAACAAAAGCAACCATTGACTTGCAGTAATTTGCAGTCAAAGGAAAAAAAAGCAGCAAAACAGGAATAAATCACGAATACTGTGACAGAAAGGGGAAGGAAGGAGTTAATGGTTTGGATTCTCTAGTTGGTATTTTTTTAGCAGTCTAAAAAAAAAAAACACACACAGGCTGGAATTCAGCTGTCCACTAGCATCTGGCTAGGTAAGCCATAAATCTCAGACACACAGACTCACGGTTTAAAGGAACTGGTTCACGCAAATATAAATTTAAGGTTAAAGGGGATTATAATTGGTCACTGATAGGTGTTCAGTCTGATTGGGACAATACATACATGGCAGATGGTTGGTGCGTTCAAAGGGGGAATAGGAATTACCTAATTTCAAGAGAGAATATAAAATGCTGAAAGACAGTGAGTGGGGAGTTACTGTTGGAGTTGAAGGAAGAAACTGTCAAAGAGACCAAGCTTGGACCTACTCTTCTAGCTATGTCCATGGGAGCTGGTAGATAGCATAGGGTCAGTGTCTCTGGAAGAATAGGGAAGGGTAAGATTGATTCTAGCATATCTCAGTAATAGCCTTTCTCTGTTTTGTCATCTGTTATTTAAAAACATTTGTTTAGTTTTCCTGTAACAGTGTTATTCTGTTGTGCTGAATATAGATATCTTGTAATGCTCCTTTTCACTTTCTGTTAAGTAAAAAAAGCTATTTATTCAACAGTTGTGACTGTGAAGTCATTTTTTTCTAAGGTAGTACACGGGTTCCACTGGCTGAGAAAAACTCTGTTTAGCATCCGCCATCCAAGAGAGAGAGACTACCAGGCTTTGATCTGTGCAATTGCACATTTGACTGCCCAATTTTGTACACTTGGGACATTGGCGCTGGGTGAACCCAGCTGGTGGCAGTGAATACCTGAGGACAGACACCTCTCTAAAAGCTGTTCCAGCCCAAAGAGAGAGGTGGGTTGTCACAAATACTATCATGCTCGCTCCATGCAGCCCAAAGGGTTCGATGGAAAGAAAAAGCAGGTTATAATAGAATGATTGAAAAGAAAATGAAACAGGGTAGTAGGAGGGAGAGAGGGGGCCAAGGCAGCAAGGCAAGAGAAGGACAATAACACCAACTCTGTTGCCCGCTAACTACACCATAGGGCACACTACAAAATATCTTTATAAAGGCTCAGTCCAAGTAAAAACTTTTAGAACTTTGATCATGGCACTAGAACCAAAGAAGTCTTCCTATGCAATCAAGCTGGCTCCTCCTGGCAAAAAGACTGTAACAGGGCTCACATCTCGGCTAAGGATTCCTCTTGTTTTCTCTTGCCTTGTGGAGAAATCCGATGTCATTGATCTCTCTACAATGTCCGTTTTTCCCTGGCTACTTCAGTATCCATGTGCTCCTCCACAGAAATCAGTTTGCAAATGTGCAGCTCATGAAGTGCTGCCTCCAGAAAGTCTAAAACCTGAGGGCTATCCCGAAAGAACACCCTTAAATAACCCGAGTACGGGGTTGAAAATTTAATCTTGTGCTGTTTCAGGAGCTGCAGCACAGATGCATAAGTTTCCTCTGAGCCAGTACTGGTGGCGAATAGTCATTGTCAAAATAGATCCTTTTGCCCTGAAAGTAGAGTTTTCCTTTATGTCGGAGTCTAACTAGGAGCTGCTGTTTAACTGAAAATTGCAGTAGTCAGGCCACAATAGAGCAGGGCCAGACATCCTGCGAAGTGGATTTGGGTGTTAATGAATGGTGTGCTCGTTCAGTGTGTATTGGCTGAAGATCAGACATATCTATTAGACGCAAAAAGCTCATGAAGAAATGGGCTCATCCCCTTACTCTCAGCACCCTCGGGGATCCCATAAACTCGAATGTTGTTGCGGCGAGACCGGTTTTCCAAATCCTCACACCAGTCCGGCAGATCTTGCTACTCTTGTAAGACCCTCGACAACAGCTGCTCCAGTCGATCTACTCTCAGGTCTAAGTTTACAAGTGCTTGCTCAACTGATCCCAGACAGTCCTCAGAAGTCGCAAGAGCCGATTTAAAGTCTTGTTGAGTTGTCTGGTACTCTTCTCTGAACTCTCTTAAGTTCAGCCAAAATAGCAGCATTGGTAGGCTGATTCTGAGAGGCCAAGGGGAGCTCTGTCATTGCTCCTGTTACCATCTGAGGAGTACAGGCCATGTCGGGGGAAGAACTTTCTAACTTCTGTGCAGGAGTATGAGATTTGTCAGGCTTCCCACATCTGTCTTGGCATCCATGCAATTAACAGTTAGGTAAACGGCACACTTAATGAATTCAGCGGGACTGTAGTGAAAAAATATGAAAATAATCAGCTGGGTGGGCAGGAGCTGCAGAGTTAGCCTTCCATGCAAGTGCCCGACATCACCGGAAGTCCCTCGATGCTGTTTCTACTGAAAGACGTATTGGAGTGGTTTTAAGATATTATAAAATGGGGTTTAGATAACTGACCAGCTCTAACATCTTCACTGGTTAAACATATCAGCTGACCATTGATGATTTACCTAGAAACTGCTTTGTTCATAACTAGCATGCCCTAATCTACCTAGCCACAACCTAACTAAATTAAAATAAAAAAAATTGCCATTAAAATAACAATCTTGTCCACTTAGTCTACTTTTAAACTCAGACATCCACAATAGGGCATATGTTTCTTCAAAATAAATACACTTCCCCAGTTCATTTAAATGCACTCATCCCTTGTTACCAAAGTCACATATTCTATTTAGCAACAACCTAACTAAAGAGAAATAAAACGTTTTTTCCATTAAAAGAACACATTTTCCATTTTATAAGTGCAGTAACCACTTGCGGTTCCTGGGTGCATTGAAAGTCACTTTGCCGTTGGCCTTGTGCCTTACAGTTCACCTGGGGCATGCAATAATTCCTCTAGAAACTCATGCCCTGCTGTTGGGTTATTGCTTACTTATTTAACTCCAGATGCTCACCCAATTGTTCCACTTTCACCATTTCCACAAGCTAATCAGAAATCATAGTCAGGAGATGGGCTGGTAATTCATGAGATTGTCAGGTCTAATTAATGGCTTTTTGAGCATTGGTCTCATCATATTCCTTTTGGGGGCCATTTAGCGAAAACTCTCTCCCAAAGAAGCATTTGCGATATACACAAAACAGGGACCCATGTCACGACCTCAGCCTTGAGTTGGGGCCTGAGAGAGAGAGAGAGAAAGATCTGCCTTTTGCTTGGCTTATTCCGTCTTACAGAATAATATACTTTAAGTTCTGACTATGAAGCATGACTGATACCCATCCTTGGAGTGTACCCTTAACTGTATACATGCCCTTGACCACATAAAATTCCCTAAATTACATGTACTGTATAATGGAGGAATATACAGTTTCACAATATGTAACATCTGCAGGAGACGTGATCTCTTGTTGCGATAGTAGCTATACATGTAATTCTCCTTACCTTTTACCGCACTGTACTGTACTGTGCCTCTCCTCCCC
The DNA here is from genome assembly GCA_016271365.2 of Neoceratodus forsteri. Classification (NCBI taxonomy): domain Eukaryota; kingdom Metazoa; phylum Chordata; order Ceratodontiformes; family Ceratodontidae; genus Neoceratodus; species Neoceratodus forsteri. The sequence goes on along the minus strand of CM057450.1, from coordinate 1,134,808,895 downwards.
TGAAAAGTGGGCTGTTGGGGCTTGTAACTTAAGACACAAATGCAGGCATTTGTCTCAGGATAAATTATTTGTAAATTGCACTTGCCTCATTTGGCAGCATTGGAAAAGAAACAGTTTAAAGCTGTGTAATCTCTCCAAGAGTCCTGGTTACAGAAATGGTTACAGAAATCAGGGACACTAAGCACATTATGGCTCAAGTAAAGGAAATAACTGCAATATTTTTACAGGGACGTCTTCTCTCCTATGGAACTACAAAATATTTTGCAGAAAAATACTTCACCCAATGTTTTATATACTTGTAAATGTTTTTGTTTTCAAATAAAATATCAAATAATGGAGTACATCTGCATACTCATATACTGATTTTATCACATCAGTTCTAGTGAGGATTCAAGACGCAGAAGCACAGGCACTGGAGACAGCTTTATTGTATTTCGGGATGACCCAAGTAAGAAGTCAGCATCAAGTACCTCTTCATTATCGGTACAGTATTTCTCAGTTGTATTAATAGAATTAATTAAGGTTGCTATTTCAGTGTGTTGTAACTGAACCAAAGAAAAGCATCTTAGTGGTGCTATTCTTCATCATTTATTTCCACTTGTGGGTCTATGTCAGGAGGCACTAGTACTCCGCAGGAGCAAAGTCTTGTGCAGTCTGCAGCTTAGGGGAGTGACATCAATGCTGGTGCCGCCCACAAGCCAGAAATAATGACATTGTGCTTGTGAGCTAGCCAGCAACCAACTCTGGCCCCTACCTTCCACAGATCTGTTTTTTCCACCATTGAGAGCACATTGTGAGAGCGCTGGTAATCATAAGTGCATAACAACTTCTTTCTCTGTTCATTGTCACTTGTTCAATGCCGTATCCCTTGGCACCAACCTCTTTTGTTGCCACCTAGGTTATTTTTACTGAATAGTATAACGCCAGACCTTTTTTAATCCTGTTTATTATTTATTTATTCAAACAACATGAAGTCTTGCTACATTATGACATATGCTGTGAGTCCCAACCGTCGAACTGCTCCGGAGGTGAAAGAGTTAACTTTCCATGCCAGGCGTGGAACGCTGAGCTCGAGCTCGGTTGAAACTGTCTGTTGTTCTTCAAACTCAAACCATCAGATTCTTTACTTCGCCTCACTGAACAGTCGCTCCGGAGATTTCTCCTTCTGCTCGGTTCATTTTGTCGGTTAAAGTATTGTTTTTCTCGGTTTTCGACCGAATTTAAACCTCAACCGGTCGGTTCAGACTCTGTCTGTGGTGTTGTGAGTACTAGATAGGTTTTACATTAATTTCTATTCTGTGTGGAACTTGTAAACGGTTTATCGGTTCGGTTTGAACCGATCAGGTTGTTTAAAATATATTAATCTCTCATTTAGAGTGTGGTTACCGGTTCTTATCGGTTCTAAAAAAAACAGGGATTTTATTACGTTTTTTCCACGACCCGTGACACGGTTGGGAACCGATAAGAGGGTCTTACCTGGCGGATTGCCATAAACGGGTAAGTTTGGTTAGGCTGGCACTGTGTCTGAGAAATCCAAAAGAAAAACCAGGCCCACTGGGTTTCAACACTGCAGTGTCTGTGGGGAAGTCTTTGCCAAGGCTGATCCCCACACCACCTGTGTTTATTGTCTGGGGTTTGACCACCTCAATGCAGACTGCCAGATTTGTAAAAATTTTCCTGCAGCTACCCTGGAAAAGAGAGTTGGTAGGCTCAGGGAAAGGGAGGCCCAAAAGTCCACTGAACGGATGGCCAGCCGGTTCGGTTCCAACCGAACGGAGGGAGTGCCCTCTGACCAAGGGTGAGACTTCCTTGGGCAAAGGAGATCCGACTCTGAGGTCGGTTCCAGCAAAAGGACTAGGAAATCAGCTGGTGTAGAGCCAAAACTTTCCTCTCCAACCGCTGAAGAAATAGCCAAAGCGATTAAAATTGTCCAGTCGCTTTCCCGGTTCCGACCGAATCAGCACCATCAGGTAAGTGTACCGAGTTCGGCCGGTTCCACCGGTTCAAGACTACGATTTAGAGGAATTTTATGAACCGGAGGAGGGGGAAGAGGAGTATGAGGAGAGTGAATGTGGATTTGAAAGTCTGGATGTGCCCATTGACCCGGACATCTCCCCAGACAGACCTTCAGGAGTGTCTCCTCCTAGGCTTTCTGAGTCCCCTTCTCATTTTATGTTTTATAAAAAAGTGGCTGAAACCCTTCAGCTCCCTATGGAGGAAGCTGTGGATGATCAAGAGGAGCCTGACTATGTGGAAATGATGGATATCCCAGAGTCTAGGAGACTGTCTGTTCCTTGCATAAATCTTTTGGGAAACAGACAGTTAAAATTCTAAAAACTCCTCACACTATACCTCCTGTGGATAAGAGAATGGACAAGAGGTACACATTGTCAGGCTCTGATACGGAGTTCCTTACACAACAATGCAGCCATGTTGGGGTAGTGCAGGCTGCAGCCTGTGACAAGGCAAATATTCCCTTGGCTTCACACCCCCCTGACAAGGACTCCAGGAGGATTGATGCCATGGCAAAGAAACAGTACATGGCAGCATTCTTGGGACTCAGACAGGCAAATTATATGGCTTATGTTGCTAGATATCAGAACCAGATGGGATACTGTTATGGCTCTAGCAAAACAGGTCCCTGGCCAGCTTGCCAAGGAGCTGGAGCAGGTGGCTGCTGATGGTATTGAGGCATCAAGTGCAATTCCATGCTGCAGTGGACTCTAATGATGTGTCATCAAGAGTCATGGCTACATCTGTGGCACTTCACACAATGGCTTGGCTCAGATGTACTAGCTTGTCACAGGATACCCAGACTAAGGCCATGGATTTTCCTGTTGTGGGTAATTCTCTGTTTGGGGAGCAGACAGAGAATTACATGAAGAAAATGGATGAGTATAGGACCACCTATAGGAGTGCACAGGCCAAGGAAAGGCAGGCCACTCCTCAAAGGCAGTTTTCCAGGGTCAGGGGCAGGCCCTATCATAGGCCTTTTTACCAAGCCCAGGCCTCCTCTTCTGCTTATGCCCAGAGGGGGTTCTTTAGAGGGAGAGGCAGACGGGGTACAAGCAGGCCTGCTTCCACCCCTCAGCCCAAAGCCCCTGCCAAGCAGGCACCATAATGGGGTTGCCAGGGCCGATTCTCAGCTACCTGTAGAGGGCAGGCTGGCTTACTTTGTCCAGGACTGGAAGTCTCTGACATCAGACAAGTGGGTCCTGGAAGTAGTAAGCCAGGGACTGGTTCTCAGCTTCAAAAAATTCCCAAAGATGAGAACCAGATCCTTTCCACGTGCAAATCCACAGAGGCACTTGCCCTAGAGGCAGAGGTCTCTCCTCCTGGCTCTCAGAGCTGTGCAAAGGGTTCCACCCCTACACCAGGGCAAAGGATTGTACTCCAGGTACTTCCTTACCCCAAAAAAGACAGGAGAATGGCGGCCCATCCTGGATCTCAGATATTTAAACAAGCACCTTTTAAAACCAAAATTCAAAATGGTGACTCTGGGAATTATTCTACCCTCTCTAGGGCCAGGGGACTGGCTAGCGTCCCTGGACCTCAAGGATGTGTACTTCCATGTTCTCATCAGAAGCTCCCATCGAAAGTACCTCGGGTTCGAGCTGCCCTCAGACCATTACCAGTTCAGAGCAATGCCCTTTGACCTCACCTCTGCTCCAAGGGTATTCACAAAATGCTTGGCAGTAGCAGTTGCTTCCCTAAGAAGGCAAAAAATTGCCATCTACCCTTACCTGGACGACTGGCTCATAGTAGGCCAGTCTCCAGACCAAGTCAAGTTACATCTACAGATAACTCAGCAACTGCTCACCTCTGCAGGTTTCCTTCCGAACCTTTCAAAGTCAGTTCTAGAGCCTGTCCAGCTCCTCACCTTCATAGGCGCAGAGCTGAACACAGAGGAAGCAAGAGCCTTCCTTCCTTTGGACAGGGCAAAGACCCTGGTCTCTCTGGCCTTCTCATTCACCCTGCAGGATCTCGACCAGCAAGGCATTTTCTACAGCTCCTGGGGCACATGGCTGCTTCTACAGCAGTAGTGCAGGGAGTAAGATTTCAGATGAGGGACATCCAGTTCCATTTGAGAGCCTTTTGGTCTCAAAGGAAAGACCCTCTAATCAAATTGATCCCAGTAACTCGAACCCTAATCCAAGCCCTACAGTGGTGGCAGGATCAGAGCAATCTGAGACAAGGGGTTCCCTTTGTCCTCAGTCTCACTCCTTAATCCTTACTACAGATGCATCCCTCTTGGGTTGGGGAGCTCACGTGGGCGACCTCACTACCCAGGGATTGTGGTCCCCTCAGGAATCTCTGCTCCACATCATTCTGTTGGAACTCAGAGCAGTTTTTCTAGCACTTCAGGTTTTTTCCAAATCTGTTCAGAACAAAGTGGTACAGGTCAGAACAGACACCACCACCACAATGTGGTACATCAACAAGCAAGGAGGCACTCGGTCTATGGCCTTGTGCACCGAGAAGCAATGAAGTTGTGGTCTCTGGCTTACTCTCTGAACACCTCCCTTACAGCAGTTCACCTCCCAGGCAAGGACAATATCCTGGCAGATGCTCTCAGCAGGATTTCCCAGGGCCTTCACGAATGGTCACTGGACCCCCTGGTCCTGGAGGTAATTTTTGCCAGATGGGGCACCCCACAGATAGATCTTTTTGCAGCCCCAGACAATCACCAACTTCCCCTTTTTTGCTGCAGGCCCCCAGGGTTGGGCTCAGTCCCTCTGGATGCCCTAGTTCTCAATTGGGAAGGGAAGTTTCTCTATGCTTTCCCCCCCTTCCCTCTCCTGTTCAAAGTGTTAGTCAAAATCAGATCTTAATCCTGCAAGATGATCCTGATTGCTCCAGATTGGGCCAGACAACCCTGGTATCCACTCCTACTGTCCTTAGCAGTCCATCTTCCCCCTTTGTCTTCCCAGGAAGCACAACCTGTTAACCTGTGCTCAGGGGAGGGTTTGGTACCCGAACCTCAAATCTCTCAATCTCAAGGTCTGGCTCTTTAAGAGTTAGAGTTTGCTGATCTACACCTCTCCCAAGGTGTAATGGATATATTGAAGGCTTCTAGGAAACCTTCCACCAGGGCTACCTATAATTCCAAATGGAAGAGGTTTTTCCATATGGTGCTCTGGGAAGCATATTTCCCCAGAATCTGCTGATTTACCCACAGTCCTGGATTATATGGTCCATTTAAATACCTTGGGGCTGAGACCAGCTACCCTAAAAGTACATTTGGCAGCTGTGTCTGTTTTTACTTCAGCAGGTAAACCCTCTTCTCTTTCAGGTCATCCTGTATTCTCCAAGTTTTTAAGGGATTGCTTCACACCAACCCTCCATTCAGGGACCCTGTCCCTGCCTGGGATCTTAATGTTTACATTGCTCAGCTTATGCAACCCCCTTTGAGCCCTTGTCTCCAGCAGAGCTTAAGTACTTGACTTGGAAGACTGTGTTTCTGGTAGCCATCACTTCTGCCAGAGGCATAAGTGAATTACAGCCTTTGTCAGTGGAGCCTGATTTTAATCTCCTTTCATAGAAATAAGGTGGTCCTCATGACTAACAGGAAGTTCTTGCCTAAGGTGGTTTCAGATTTCCACCTTAATCAATCTATATCTCTTCCAGTATACTTCTCTGACATTCCTCCTCTGACGAGAGGAGGCTGCACAGTTTAGATGTGAAAAGAGCCCTTAGTTACTACATAGAGTGTACCAAGGGTCACAGGTTTGACTCCCTCCAACTGTTCCTCACTTATGGTGAGGTTGGTGAAGGGAAACCTGCCACTAAAAGATCCATTGCCAGGTGGATTGTCTCTTGTATCCAATTCTGTTATGAAAAGCTGGGTAAGGTTCCTCCCTTAGGCCTGAGGGCTCACTCTACCAGAGGTACAGCTGCTTCCCTGGCTGCTGCCAGGGACATCCGTATTCTAGAGATATGTCAAGCAGCTACCTGGAGAACAGTTAAGATTTTACTAAGCATTACTCCCTAGACATCCAGGCTAGGAGTGATGCTCGGTTTGGCACAGCTGTGCTTCAGAGCCTATTTACTAAGTAGGTTCTGACCCTCCTCCATGGAGGTACTGCTGTGTAGTCTGCATATGTCATAATATAGGAAGACTTCATGTTGTTTGAAGAAAAAAATTACTCATCTTAGTAGTGTTGTTTCTTCTAATGGAGTCTTGCTATATTATGACCTCCCCCCATGCGTGTCCCTCTCAGAACCTCTGTTTTTGGGATGTGGGTGAGCAGTGCAGTGTTGGCACTTAGTAGATGCCCACCTTGTTGTTTTCACCCCTCCTTTTTTGGGGTGACTTGGTGGTGTGTTTTTCATTTTTTGGGTTTCCTGACTTGAGTCTTTGTTTAGGGACCAAAAATGTGTTCTTATGTTTAGTAGCCAGTTGGCTAGTGTAGGTTTACAGCTTCCACACAGGACCTCAGTGAGTTTAGCTCGTAAAGATCTGACGGTTTGAGTTTGAAGAACAACAGACAGAGTTTCAACCGAGCTCGAGCTCAGCATTCCATGCCTGGTATGGAAAGTTAACTCTTTCACCTCCGGAGCAGTTAGAAGGTTGGGACTCACTGCATATTTCATAATATAGCAAGACTCCATTAGAAGAAACAACATTACTAAGGTGAGTAATTTTTTCTTTTTGCTCATGGCGCCATGTCCAGTTCTGAGGAGTGCAGAGGGAAAAAAGACCTCCAGCAAGCAAAAGAAGAAATGACACGGTGGCCCCCCCCCCCCATGAGTCGATGCTCTGTGGGGGCCATGTCATTGTTGAGGACTGGCATGATGCGTGTTGGACCACCCTTGGTGACAACCATGATATGGACAGGTGCAACGTCTGCTTCTTGATGGACTACCACACCTTAGAAATCCACATGTTGAAGTGGGGTCACACACACCCATTTTGGAGGTAGGCATGGCACCAAGGAGGCCAAGATAGGTTGCCTGAGCTCTTGCCCAAGCCTCCTCCCAGTACTGTACATAGTGAGGAAGACCAAGGCTGTCCACATGCTCACCATGTCAAGATTTTGGAGGACCTGGGGCAGGGTTCTGGTGGACAGTCCAGCTCACTTGGGCGGGGGCGTGGCTGAGCACCCTTCCCAGATCATTAACTCTTTGGGGTGGTGAGGCCGAAGTCATATGCTGGATTTACAGAGGTAAGCACCTTCATGTTGTGGGCTGGTGACACTTTTGCTCCTGGTACAGAGGCAGGTACTGGTGAGTGAGGGGGTGCTGGCTGCAAGATGAGGCCTTTTCTGGTACTGTTTGTGGTGTTGGGAAAGAGAAAACCTCCAGAGCCAATGTTTCTCAAAAACTTGAGATTGTCATCATTTCTTCTCCTGAGTGGTTGTATGACCTGGGAGAGGAGCTTGGTGATGGCAATGGGCATGTTTATAGGGATGGTGAGGATGGGGGCTTTCCATGGTCAGGTTCCAGGTCTGGCTTGGAGACAAGAGCTTTTATGGGGTGACCTCTGTGGTCAGCACTGAGGACCCTTTCTGGTGCTGTCCATGGTGCCAGTTTGGGCCCTGGTGGCATTCCTGATGCCAACCCTGTTCTGGCACTGTCCGCGGTGCTGGGGATGGAGCTGGCACCATTCGTGGTGCAATTCTTAGACTCACCCCCCCTGGTAGACCTGGAGGCTTTTTTAAGCTGGCGGCAGCTCTGGCAGGAGTCACAGTTCTAGTTTGGAGCAGAGTATGGTCATGTCACTGATAGGGATTGGGGCCATCCTATGGGACATATTTGATTCCGCTCTCCCCACCTGGGGGCTTCCCCCTAGTGGCACTGTCTTTGACTGGTCCACAGCTGTTGACCACTTGCTGACGGGTGAGTTTTCCAGGCCCTCCCCCTGGGAGAGGTTCCCTGAGCACTCTCACAGCCCTGGCAGTGGACTTGGTCTGGTATCTCATAACTGTCCTCCTCGGTCCCCAACTCCTCCTCTCCCAGGCATTTTCTGTCCTTTCGGACCTGTAACCTAGAATCAGTTCAGGACAGTGGCTGGTTTGTTTCAACAGTGACACCTCAGAACTGACCAAGCCATCTTTAGACCTGAAGCCCCTCCGCTACCACTTCCTTACTGCAGCTTCTCCTCTCCCACTTCCTCCTCCTCTGAGGAAGAGTATACCTCTGTACACATCTCCTCTGATGCTGAGTACACCCGGTACCAGTGGAGAAGATGCAGGAACTGAGTCTTCAGAACTTCTCAGATTGCAGTGTTACTACCCTGACACTGTCATTCTTTGGGGAACACAGCAGAGACACCACTGTCATCCCTTCATGGCCTCGGCCCTTCATGGAGACATCCAGGAATGCCTGGCTCCATCTCTCTACCCCCTGCCCAGCCCTGAGGGATGTTCAGTGCAGATACTGTGGTCCCTTGGGATCTCTAGGGTCCATACCTGATCCCGTTTCTGGTACTGCAGACCCCCTCTGGCCTAGATGCTCATTGCATGATCACCCACTGACACTAATTATATTGAGTTTGATGTCTTGGGCAGATACGTTTTTGCAGTGGCACATGCCATGATGTGAATCTTTGCACATCAGGCACGCCTGGCAGCTTATGGAAAGCACCTGTGGGTGACACAGAGTCAGCTGTTGGCATCAATGCCAGACAACAAGACAATCAGGTAGGCCATTTGTTTTTCTGCCCAGGTCCTAAAGCTGGTAAAGCACAGAGCGAGGGCATCTTGTGACACCAGTGAGGTAGCTACCAGGCTGGTGAGAACAACAGTCTGCATTCAGCAGATGGCATGGCTTCACCTTTCACAGCTGGCATCCCTGGCCTGACATTGGGTGTTAACCTGATGTTATCAATAGACTCATTTCTTCTCCTGCAAGGTCAGGTATGAATTGTTTCCCAGGCTGTGGGAGCCTATACCTACCTAGGATCAGTCTCGGGTCCCAGCTCTTCAGTGGTTATCCCTCACAGGGGGCTGAGGGAATTACCATTTCCCTCGAGGTGAGCCAGCTCCTCCCTTTTGGGCGGAAAGTTTGGTACTGTGACCCATAAGTGGGAATAAATGGTGAAGATTGGTTCTTTGAAGATATGAAAATTACATACTCATTCTTGGTCTTCTAGAATATCTTCACCATTTATTCACATGCCCACCCACCATCCCCTGCTCAGCTAGGAGCAAGGGCCTCTGGATAGCTGAACCTGTGCATTTCTATCTTCATTCTCATCCTCTTGTCACTTTCTTAGAGTTATTCTTGGGGACACCCCTTCTGTCTTGACAGGGACAACCCCCACATGTACTTTTTTCCATGTTTCCCTTCCTCCCCTGTCACCTTGAGCAAAAAAAAAAAAAAAAAGGTAAAAGAGTGGATGACCTCATTGTTAAGGTCCCTATCCCCGAAAAAAACAGTACAAAAGTTTCTAAGGGAATTTTCATTCCTTCCTTTAACAACCCTTCTTTTCTCTTCCTCCTCTGTTTCATCATTTTATTCTCTCCCAAGGTTGTGTTAGTTTTTTAAGCATGGGCAAGCTCGACCAGCTGAACTTAAGCCCCCTGTGGTCATAGACCACCTAGAGCTGTTTTGCTTTTAACATGCTGAAGCTCTGCCCAGGGTCAGACAGATTCCTTGGATGCTGGTAATCAGTCTGGTTGCTAGCTTTCAAAATCCAGTAACAAATTCAATATTTTCAGAAGCTATCCTTTTTTTAAGGCTCAAAAATCACTTTGTGGGTAGATGTCGTCGAGGCACAGGTGAGGAAGCATAAGAAAACTAGGAGCAGTTTCAAAATTTTCAAATAGCGTTTTATTTTTCTCCATAACAGCGAAAGGAAAAAAAAATATTCAATATAACTATTAACAAAGGCAGTACAAACAGAGTAAACTAAGTCCTTCTTCTGAGGTTTTCTCTTAATTCCAAGTTTCAGTCTCTCAGTCTTTCGCTCTCCTTGTCTCTCTAGCAGAAGCTCTGCTGCTCTTTTTATAAGTCTTTGGGAACTCATTAAGAGACCCTGCTTCTCTCAACGTGTTCTTGTAAGTTTACTGAATGTTCTTGTCAGTTTCATTCCTTGCAGGTGCAGCAAAACAGTACAGTGTGTCCCAGAACTGACCTCTTGTTGACAGCTCTGCAGAGGGCTTAAAAACTGCATCTTAGGTTACCCCCTTAAGTTCCAAATAGCTTTGCAATCATTTCAACATTATTACTATATACAGTTTTAAACAGATCCCAGTATCTGTGTTTTTTTCGCATAAAGATTCACGTGTATTTTTTTATAACTGCAAATATGCAAGGGGGAAGAAAAGACAGGACAGCAAGTGAAGGCAGAGAGATAGCGAGAAGCGGAGAATTGCGAGACCGTCTGAGTGATCATTTCCTAGGTCTCACAAGAAAATTTGGTTGTGCAGACAGACAGACAGACAAGAGACAGAAAAGGAGAGGATAAAACAGATCCTTGCATTTAACTCTTTCTGCATGACAAATGAGACAGAGCCTTATTCAAGCCTGTCACATACCTCCCTCTTTAAGAGGAAACCTGTTTTAAAAAAAACAGGTTTCCAAAACTTTCTATTAATTCTCTCTTGACATTAGCTTATAATCTTTACAGTTAAGTGCACATGCAGTATAGTAAACAGAGAAGTTCCAGCTCACATTTTTTTCAACCTTCGGAATTCTCAATTCCTGATCCATACCTTGACAGAAAATCAGCATTGGCATTCTCTTTCCCAGATTTGTGCATCACTTTAAATTTAAATGACTGTTGTGCCAGGTACCATTGTGTGATTCTAGAATCGTTACCCTTGATTTGGTTAAGCCAACAGAGAGGAATGTGATGTGTTACAAGTACAAAGTCAGCTCCTGGTAAGTAAAACTTAAGGGATGTCATGGCCCACTTTGCTGGAAGGCATTCCTTTTCAGTGGTGGAGTGCCTTTTCTCTCTGTCGTGCAGTTTCCTACTTATGTATAGAACAGGATGTTCATCATCATCTGTATGCTAACTCAAGACTGCATCTAGGCCTGCCTCTGATGCATCAGTCTGTAACAGAAATTGTTACTCAAAGTCTGGGCTTCTTAATACAGGGGCTGAGCATAATGCAGCCTTAATGGCCCAAAAAGCTTCATCACACTCTGCGGTCCATTTTACAATATTCAGGAGCCATTTATTTGTGAGTTCAGAGAGGGCAGTAGCTAACTTGGCAAAGCTGGGAACAAATCTCCGATAATAACCAGCAAGCCCTAAAAATGACCTGCATGTTTCTTGGTTTGGGGGACAGGGCTGTTCACTACAGCTTCTATCTTGCAAACCTCTTGCTTGGCTTCTCCATTTCCCAAAACAGAACACAAATATCTGGTTTCCTGCACGTGCAATGCACACGTGGTAGGATTAATTGTCAGACCTGCCTTTTTGATTGATTGGATAACTGCTTATAGGTGTTCCAGGTGTGTCTTCCCATCTGGATTGTATACCACAACATCATTCAGGTACGCAGCACAATAACCAGTGTGAGGAGATAAAATTACATCCATGTACCACTGGAATGTTACGGGAGTGCCATGTAAACCTAACTGCATGGTGGTAAACTGATAGAGTCCTATATGAGTGGCAAATGCAGTTTTGTCTCTGGATTCTTTAGCTAGGGGATTTGCCAGTAACACTTGATGAGATCAAGGGTACTGATGTACTTACCACTTCCCAGTCTGTCCACAGAATTATCTATTCTGGGCACAGAACAGCAGTCAAATACTGACATTTAAGTTTCCTAAAATCAAGATAGATTCTTGCACCCCCTGCTTTTCTGTTTACAGTTACCATTGATGATGACCAAGCACTTCTTGACTATTCTGTGGTACCCAATTCTTTCATTTTTTTTGTATTTCCTTAACCATGTCTGCTCTTAACTGCTTTGGTAATCTGTATGTCTTTTATCTAATAGGGCAAGCATTCTTTGTCACCATTGCATGCTCAACCACTTTTGCTCAGCCTGGTACTGTGGTAGAAGTACTTTATGTGCCTTTAGCAAGTTACAAACTTGTGCGGTTTGTTTGGAGGTTAAGGAAACATTCACCTTTACAGCATCAGCAGTTCCAGTTTGTTCCAGTCTGTCAAACTTCATCAGTGTCTTTTTTGTCAGTTTCTGGTAATACCAGCAAAACAACTTTCGGTGTTTTTCAACCTATTTCTTGAAGAGGTTAACATGTTATATCTTAGTAGGATTTTTCCTATCGTGAATCTCAATCTCATAGGTAACTGTGCCAATACATCTCAGCGCTTTAAAAGGCCCTTGCCTGTTCATTAACAGTTTATTTTCTGTAGTAGGTAACAGCAGCAAGACCTTTTCACCTGGCTCGCAAACCTTTTCTTTTACCCTATGGTCATAATATACCTTCTGCTGGTTTTGAGCATCTTTCTGATTACTCTGAGTGATTTCAACATATTTTGCCAGCTTATTTTTCAGTGCACACATATCAGATGTAATAGATTGTTTCTGATGGGGGGGGGGGTTCTTCCCATGTTTCTTTAATTACATCTAGTGGCCCTCTAGGTGGTCTACCATACAGCATTTCAAATGGTGAAAAGCCTGTTAATGCTTGTGGCACTTCTCTGCAAGCAAAAAGCAGGTAAGGTAAGTATTGGTCCCAGTCTTTCCCTTCTCCTTTTACCAACCTATTTAACATGCATTTTACGATTTGATTAAAACGCTCAACAGGACTGTCTATCTGAGGGTGATAAGGGGAGGTTCTTATGGCAGTGATGCCTAGTAGTTGGTACAGTTTTCAGTAATGCAGCACCAACATTACTACCCTGATCAGTAATAATCTCTTTAGGTATGCCCATCCTGCCGAAAATGTTTGCAAGCTCTGCTGCCACTTTTGCGGCTGTGACAGTACGCACTGGAACTGCCTCTAGGTATCAAGTAGCATAGTCACAAACTGCCAAAATGAATCGATTACCCTTTTTGCTTTTGTGTAAGGGGTGGGGCCAACCACATCCATTGCAATTCTCTTAAAAGGCACATCTGTCAACGGTAAGGGCACCAGGGGCACCTTGTCTTTTTTAGTCACTCGGGCCACTTTCTGACACTCAGCACAAGAACTGCAATAGGTAGCAACAGCTTCATGAATTACAGGCCAGTAAAATCTCTATAGCAATCTGGCAAGGGTGCGATCCCTCCCCGAGTGACCAGCCATAGGACTATCAAGTGCTATCTGTAACAACTCCAGTTACTAGCAGGGTCCCACAGGACTCTGTTTTAGGCCCAAGCCTATTCGATATCTATATTTCCTCACTGAAACTGAATAATCCAAACATCTGGCTATATAAATTTGCGGATGGTTATAGGATAGGGACTGTGGTAAATATACAAGAACATTCGAAAGGCTTACAGGAGGCCCTTGACGAGATATCAGAATGAACAGTTAGAAACAAACTAGTGCTGAATACTGCTAAGTGCAAGGTCATGCACTTTGGCAGTAAAAATATAAAGATGTCCTATAAATTATCTGACATCCCACTAGAGGTCACTGATGAGGAAAGAGATTTGGGAATAACCATCACAGATGATCTCAAGTTTAAATCCCATTGTAGAGTTCAGATTAAGAAAGCTAATCATAACCTTAACTGTATTTTCAGACATATAGCAAATAGGAACAAAAATGTACTTCTCCCGTTGTATAATGCCCTGGTTAGGCCTCACCTGGAGTACTGCGCGCAGTTCTGGTCGCCTCAAAATCGAGAGGATATAAACCGGTTGGAGGGTGTGCATTGTAGATTCACTAAATCGATGTCCGGTTTAAAAAATAGACCTTATAATGAAAGAATGACATCCCTCAACTTATACTCCCTCTACTACAGGAGGCATAGGGGAGCTCTATGCCTGCTCTACAGACTACTGGATGATGACATACTTATGGCAGAGATGGGTTTTCAAATAATACAGGTTGGATCAGTTCTAGGAGACATAATAGACAGCTTTTACACAGAAAATGGAATCGGAACCAACGTAGATTTTGATACAGTCAGAGGGTAACATCTTGGAATGATCTTCCAATAAATATTGTTAACAGTTCTAACATGAACACATTTAAGAAAAGTTTAGACAGGTACTATGGGGATCGTGTATTTCAGTTTTAGTTTAAAAATTTGGGATTCTGGCAAGCTGTTAAGGACCTTGTGTCCGCTAACTTGACTCTACCTATGAAATTCAGTTCTATACTTCTGTGGTGTAACCAGTTGTTCTATCTGTTCCTGTGTCTGAGGTTTAACCCAAACTGTATAGTAGCTCGTAACATTTTTTAAACATAGGTGCACCCTGTTTTGGTTTCAGTTCTAGCTGCTTAACCTTGGAGAGAAACATTGTTAGCTTGTTCTGAAAGAAAATCACAATCTGTGATCAGTTTAGTGTCAGAATTTTCATATGTTAATCCCTTATGTCCATCAGTCTTTTGTTACTGCAGTTTCTTCAGGTGTCATCTCTCTTTCCTGGACTTCTGGATCTTGGAGCTGTGATCAAACAAGTCTGAATCAAAATTAGCAAAAGGAAAAGAGTCCTCGCCATCTGAGATTTTTTTTCCTAAGCTCTTGTCACCACAGCTGCTGAAACATCAGGATTTACTCCCTCTTTGATTAACTCAGTAAATCCTGGAAAGTCATTTCCATTAATCACAGGTACAGGTAACTTAGGTACTACCCCCACTTTAATTTGGTGCGACACCCCGTTAATAGTCTGAGTCACTTGGCTGTTGGGTTACTGGTGAGTGTCCCTGTGGATACAGATGACACCAGTACCTGGTCCTTTTGGGCATTGTTATCCCAGCACTTCAGTATACACTAGGGTCTGTCTGCTTACCAAATCTATAATTTCCTTCACAGTCTTATCTCCCACCTTCCCATCTTTTAAATACTTGCCCCAATGGGGGCGTGGCTTAGCCTTCATCCAATGGCAGCATGATTCCTAAGCTCCCTTCTTGTGGGCTACTATCCTATGACATCCTACAATGAGGGGCCTCTATAACCATCTGAAAATACAAGAATTCAAAGAGGGACTTACCAGACATAGCAGCATCACCCTTATTTCTTCTCTCCTATCAGTGTGGATCAGCTTGCTAGGGGGTTCTCTCCTATCCTAAGTCCTACAGTATGGCGTCCTTCTCTCCAGCTCCAGCTCCAGCTGGACCTGCAAAAATGGAACACATGTTCGCTGAATTGCTGGCACAGATGTCTCAAATGACCATTACTCTAAATACTAATACTCAAACTCTACAGGCAACGGAATCATGGATGTCCATATGGAAAGGTATCTTAAGGCCCTTAATGTAGCTTTACAAGAAGTCACAGCTACTACTCGGGAACAAGCACGTCTTATACACTGTCTCCAAGATAAAGTAGATGACTTGGAAAGTCAGAGCTGCCGCAACAGTCTAAGGTTCATTGGCTTCCCAGAGGGGGCTGAACAAAGGGACACAGCTCATTTGGATACCTTGCCACGTATCCTAGGCCTGCCTCCTGGTACTATCCAGAAAATCGAGCGGGCCCATTGCTCCCTGGTCCCACCACCTAAACCAGGAGAGCGCCCGCAACCCATCTTGGCCCGTTTTTTGGCCTTTCGTCAAAAGGAGCTGATCACTGCTACAGGAAGGGACAAAGGTTCCCTATCCTGGAATAGCAATGTCATTTATATCTTCCAAGACTACTCCCGGGAATTAATGGAGCTGTGGAAAGCATATGTGGTTTGCCGCAAGATCGTGCATACGCATCATATCTCCTTTTCTCTACGCTACCCTGTCACGATGAGGCTCATTATTAATGGGGCTCGTACTCTATTCACTATGCCAGAAAGCCTCATGCATTACCTCCTACAGCAATTCCCTAAGGACTTCCAAGACCCTAAAGTGTTCAGCACGACCTGCGGCCCTCCTGATTCCCCCAAACGCATGGACGAATCAGCTAGACCTGGGCCGATGCTCTCCCAGCCTGTGCCGCATCGATTTGAAGCCTCCCTTTCTCCTAGGAACAGGAAGCGACAAACCTCACAATGGCATGAGAGGCACCCGAACACGAGGCAGTATGTGGAAGTTCCCCAGGATGATGAAGATGGCGGCCTTCAGCAACACTTCTCTCCCGAACAAGTTTGGTCTGCTGCTGACACTCCAGGAGGATGCACCGCAAGGGACTGAGTCACTGACATAGAGCTTGCCATCTGAAGAACCCCAAACATGGGCTGCTGACACAGCAACGGACCGGCCGCAAACCTCCACGGAACAACAACTTCTCCCTCCTGTGAGCAATGACTGGCACACAACAGCATCAACAGCTCTCCTGCCGGCTCGATCAGCCAATGAATCTCCCACCTGACTGCACAGCAAAGTACCTGTTTTCTATCTGTACTCTTTCTAGGTCTTTTTAAGCTCTGGTATTAGGCGCTGGGTGGAGATGGGCCCTAGCTGGCTCTTAATCAACCTCCTTACTCCCAGGACTGACCCCAGTACTGTCTGTAACTTGGATGACCTTTACCTAATTAGACCACTAGACTTCGCTGCACGCCTCTGTGGCCAACCACTATCCATGAACAAGCCCATATTTACATCGCTACCCAGGATTTGTTTGGACTGCTGAAATATTATGCTGCAGAGATACTGCCGATCCTAACGCAGCAACTGTATATTGATTAGCCTCCTTGGACTATTTGCTTATCTGTCCCTCTGCTTCTCACATTTAATTGGTGGGTTAATAGGTGAGACCTGGGCACTGGCCTGATCCCCTCTAATTAAGGCTTCAGATGCAATAGCTGTTACCCGTGTCACTCTGTCCCAGCTCTGGGGGTGGGAGATCTGCACTGTGCCTGTTTGAACTATACCTAAACACCTCTTCGCCCTTTCACAACGCCATCCTTACAAGATGGTGGTGTATGGGGGTGGATTTGAGTCATGCCACAGACGCGCAGCTCTCGTTTGTTTAGGGCTGAAGCTCACCTATCTCCTTTCTACACCCTTGGAGGAGGCAATAGACTTAGAATTGCCTACCGGACAAGGTGAATAACTCCTTATCCCCCCTCCTCTTAGCCCCTATCCACTGGATACGGGTTTTGTCTCCTGCACTGCCCCTTGTTGCTTCCTTTTTGTTGTCTCTCTCTTTTGCCCAAAGGCCACATGAAGGAGCGGATCTGTACTGCTGCATGATAGGTGCGCGAATCAGAGCTCTATGCAGTGCTCTGTCTCTTCACCTCTGCAGGCCACCCCACGAGGGGATGATAGGTTGCCTTGGCAGCCTGCCTTCCGGCCTAACTATCAACCCCCGGATACTAAGGTTAATTGGTACTTGTGTACTGCTGTATGTAGGTTAATACTGGTACGGGCAGTTTGCCTGATTTTTTTGGTTTATATTGTGTAGCAACTGGGCTTCTGACACCTGTCGTAGATATTTGGGCTCTAGATTGATCACCTGTGTTAGGCAACTAGATGTCACTGGGAGGTTCCTAGAGGGAAGGCCAGCAGCACCCTCAGCTTGTACTTTTTGTATTTCTGTTATGGTAACTTGCACATGCTCCTGTCTCCTTGATCATGGCTGACCTTCATACATACACCTGGAACGTACGTGGTCTGAATACCCCGGTTAAACGTAAACAGGTGCTGTCTCATCTGAAAAGGCTGAGGGCTACACTGGCCTTCCTACAGGAAACTAAATTTGCAAAGCAAGATCATGATATGCTGAAGAGAGACTGGGTAGGACAGGTCCTATCTGTGTCTTCCCCTACCCGGAAAAGAGGAGTAGCTGTCCTCATCCACAAGTCTCTGGCTTGGTCCGTCATCCAAGTACGGACAGACCCCTATGGCAGATGGGTTCTAGCCAGGGCTAGAAATAATTTTTTTGAGATGCCTGTCCGAGGGACAGGTGGAATGTAAATGTTACCTGTCCGGACAAAGTTTTACCTGTCCACATTTTTGTGAGGTGAATTTTAAACTTAAAACATAAAATGGACTGTAAAGTGGAAAGAGAGAAAACTGTTGCTTTTTGGGGGGTTATTTTTCAAGGTAAAACACTGATTGAGTCTAGTCTATTTCTGAATTAGAACTTGAATCAAGTCTGCAGCCATATGGTCTCACATGAGGTCTTCTCTTTGTTTTCCAGATTTGAACCATAGTGTTATGGCATCCTGCAGGTCAAATGCAGCAACGCTAGCATCTGACAGCTTGACACGCATTAGTTCAGATGTAGTCATAAGAGACAGACAGGACTGCCAGTCAGACTTCACTCTGCCCATCAAGCTGAATCCTCTCTCAACTACTGCAGTTTGGGTTGGGATCAGTAGAGCTATTGTGACTAAGACCAGAATATCAGGGAATCACTGTTCATGTGCATCATTATGGAGAATTTTTGCCAGAAATCCAAATAGTGAAATTTCGAGACAGCTCATTCAGTGATTTTTTCATAAGTGGTTTAAGCTCTAACCATTATGCTCAATCAAGTTTATATTATTATTGTGTTTCTTCAGTAGGTCACTGTAGTGCTCTGTGAGGGTTCTGACTTCCTCATTGCCATAAAGGGCTAGTTGGTCACTATCTGGTAACTGTAATGGGTTAAATATACTGAATGACTGTAAGACTTTGTCTTTTTTAAAATTGGAAAATCGTGAGTTAATACTTTCAATTGTAGATGAAAGAAGGCTTGTAACATCACGCAACACTGCCTGTTCGGTTCTATCTATAGAATATCCCCTTTCTAAGTTAAGGAAGATATCAGATCCACAGAGCTGAACCTGAGTAGTGGCTGAACCTGTCAGTCGACTTGTGCTAGTGTCACTGTCAGCTGTGTTAGAGTCAGGGAGCAACATCAGTTCGTTACAGACTTTGTCAAGTTTATCCTGCGCAGGGTAGTTCTCTAGCCAGAGCACCGTGCTTTCAACCTTGCTGACTATTGTTTCTACTGTTGAGCTGTCTCTCTGTAGAGTTAGACTGAAGGCCATCATGACAGAAAGGTATTCAGCCAGAAACTGAGAAAAGAGGACAAATCTCATAGTACTTATTGTTTTGAACAACCCACTGACCTGATCTTTTGTTTGCCCTGGTGTGGAAGCAATGTGCTGCAAATGTACAACTAAGGCCTTGTAGCTGGACAGAATAACAGACAGAGCCCTTTCTCTGTGTGCAACCCACCGGGTCCCTGACACGTTAATTGGTTTGTGAATGGTGTACCTCATATTACTGGCTAACTCTTTGAGACCGGCCCAGTTTTTGGGAGACTTATGGTATATTTTATAGATACCCATTAAGACTTCATCTGTTGTTTTCATGTATGGAATAGATGTTGCTGATTGCTTTATAGCAAGCTCCAACTTGTGGGCACTGCACTGAATCCTAACAAATGAGGCACGCTCTTCAAAATCCTGCCAAACACCCCAGTCACTTTACCCAACATGACGGGTGCCCGTCAGATCCAAAAGCAACAATTTTTTCTTTCCAGTCTTTACAGTCCAAGGTGAATTCTAAGGCATCACCTATTGAGTTATAAATGCTTTCACCATTTGGAATAGAGACTGGCTGAAGGGAAACAAATTTAACTGGACGGAAATTTTCCATTGTCCTAATATAGACTGCCTCCTCTTCTATTACTGAGGCATCAGTGCTCGAGTCACACAAGACAGAGATAAAAGTGTTACTGTTAACCAGTTTTGCATCTTTTATCCTTATTGATTCTGAAATAAAATGTGTGAACGTTGCTGCCTGTTTGTCACTTCTATAACTGACTCCGACATTTGTACCATTTACATGTTGTAATTCTAAGATGCCAGGGAGTCTGTGAATGGGCGTTCTGAATTAATCAAATAAAGAGTTGTTCTAAACAAATGTTCTACTTGTGTTGCCTCATTTTTTTCCATTTGTATTATTCCTCGTTCTATTGCTAAGTTGGAAGGTTCAGTGTTAGACACAATATTTTTTTCATTGGCTAATTTATGAGGTTTGGAGAGTTCATGAGCACGTACATTTTCAAGTCTCATGCTCTTACAGCCACTCATGAAAGTGTTTGTCTCCCTTAAGTATTTTTGCAATATGAGCAGGTCATGCCTACATCAGGCTCGTAGTAGTACTCCTCTTTTTTCTTCCAGGTTTCCTGGAACCCTCTTTTTCTTTTTGTCCCACTTTCAACAGTAGTCAGAGTTGCTGGCATATCAGCACTGGCAGTAGCACTGCAAGTTGTCACATCTGTGGCCACAATGGTGGAGTGAATAGTTGGTGCTACTGAGTCTATCAGTAATGGAGAAGCAATACACATAGAGGAACCAGAGCTTTCTCCTCCCTCTTGGCTTGAAACTGAAGGCTTTCCTATTTTTTTAAAGCCAAACTTCAACAAAGACATTTTTTCCCCTTGAATACTTAACTTAGTAGTACAAATTTAAAGTACAGTAAGCACCTTGGAAGACAGTGGACACTACAGCCTTCTCTCTCAAGCCGAAGCACTGCAGGCACTCCTTATACTTTTGATCTAGTATTTCTTTTTTATCCACAAAACAAAACCCCAGAAATCTGAAATGTGTCCCTGCCTAATCCCTTCTTATAGTTCTTTTCTTTCTTTAATTTTATATATCAATTCAATCCCTCTCCACCAGAAAGCCTAGTACACACCAGCCCTCAAGGTATATAGTCCCTCTGATTTAGTGAGACTCGGGGCTCTTTCTTGGTGTTCCCTTAATTTTTCCCCAAATTCAGACTTAGAATATTTTTCTTTTATATGTTCCCTCTGATTGAGAGATCATTCTTAATTCAGTCCCAGACAGGGCAGGGAACTTTCCCCCTCCTCAACCAGATGTGGAGAGAACAGCCTGCCTGCCTAATAAATCTGTGTGTTTTTTTCATCAACACAACAACGTTATTTTTATTAACAGGCTAACAGCCCTGCTATTTGTAGGCTTTTCCCCCTTTTATAAGTGTAGAGGTACAGGTAGTAACTTGTAAGTTCAAGCTCTGCAGTGCTATTCCCCCTCCTTCGCCCCTCTGCTAGCCTGAGCTAATTCTTTTTTGTTGTACAGTGAAGTGAAGTCGCTTGTGGACAGTATCTGTATCAGGCTTTTTTTTTGTTTTGCCCGGTAGAATGGCAGTGAATTACAGCGTTGGCTGATCGTGGCTAAACACTCGCTCTGCTCTCCGTCCGTCTCCTACAAGATCTGTGGTGAGAATGAGCAGAGCGAGTACTGAAATGTACGAGAATGCCCGTTGATGCATCAGCTCTTCCCGCCCGACCACCAGAGCAGACAGACAGACGTCAGGTGACTAAGGCAATGGTAAGTCACCTGACATTGGCATTGATGGGCAGGGCGGGTGGTTGGTCACACTATGCGCGCTGCTCCACGATCTCCACTGGGTCCTCGTGCCCAGCACATCCCCTTGCTGAAAAGACGGAGATTAGGGATTCAGCGCTAGTAAAGCGCTTGCCACTTAAGTGCCTGTCTTAGGGACAGGCATTACATCAAAACCAGCTGTCCCAAGTGAAAACCAGCTGTCCCAGACAGGCGGACAGCCGGTTATTTCGAGCCCTGGTTCTAGCCCTAATGAAAACCCCCGTTGGCCCATACTTCTCGGCTGCATCTATGCCCCGAATGAAGATTGTCCTCCCTCCTTCTTTCACTCATTAACCCAAGAGGCATGCTCTATATCCCTGGACCCTGTACCCACTATTTTAGGAGGGGACTTCAACCTGGCCCTAGTACCTCAGTTGGACCATAGTGCTCCCTCTACTCCACAACATCCCAAAGCTTGGCTAGCCCTGCAACTATTGATTGCAGAAGTAGGTCTCACTGATATTTGGAGAACCTTTCACCCAAAATGAGAGCTTACTCCTTCACCTCGGTGGTGCATGGGTCTCATAGCCGATTAGACTTCTGGCTGGTTTTGGCTGATATTGGTCGAAACGCAGTTGACACCAAAATTATGCCTAAAATTATTTTGGACCATGCCCCTGTGCACCTGCATGTCCTCTGGGGCCCATCCTCTCCTAAATCCTCTATTTGGAAACTAGACCCCCTTTTACTTAAAGACCCCCAATTTGCCCAATGGGTCACTTCTGGGACGACTTATTTCCTAGCAGAGAATCCCTCTCAAGATACTCCTCCCGGCACTCGCTAGGAGGCTTTCAAAGCCACCCTGCAGGGGGCCATCATCAGTTATGCTGCTAAACGAAGGAAGAAACGGGAGCACCTCTTGACTTCCCTATAAACCAAGCAAAAAAATTTAGAAGTTTGAGCAAAACAATCGCCCAACCTGGCACCAAACTCCCCACTGTGCAGAGACCTGCTTACCATCCGCTTAGCCATTAATGACCTACTAACTTGTAAGGCCGAAGTGGCAATTTTAAGGCTACGTCACCATTATTGGAAGGGGGTGAAAAAGCTGGCAAACTCCTGGCCTACAGACTCCGTAAGCAACAGGTTGAACATCAAATCCCAGGCTTGGAGGATCAGACGGGCTTAATCCACACCGACCCCAACACCATTATTGCCATTATGCCAGAATTCTACTCGACCCTCTACACATCCACCAGAACCTCAGCGGAGCAGACAATGGAAACTTTTCTCACATCTCTCCAACTTCCTGTACTTCTGCCTCCCCAAGCTGAGCAGCTGGACCTGCCTATTACTCATGCAGAGGTCATAGCGGCCATTAACACTCTTAATACCAGTAAGACTTCCAGGGGGACGGCTTTCCTGTCGAGCTGTGGTAGATACTAGCTCCACACATTGTCCCCCTTCTCTCCCAGGTCTACAATGAGGCCTTACACAATGGTATTTTTCCTCCTACCCTTCGTGAAGCAGTCATTACTGTATTCCCAAAAAAAGGTAAGGATCCTACCACTCCCTCCAGCTACCGCCCCATCTCTCTAATCAATACAGACAGCAAAATATTCGCTAAGATCTTGGCTACCAGGCTTAACCTCTTTCTTCCATCTCTTATTCTTCCCTCGTAAGTGGGCTTCGTGCAGTGACGCCTTTGCCGGGATCACATCAGATCACTGGTTAACATAATATACTAAGCCAAGACTCTACCTACCCCTGCAGCTGCCATCGCAGTAGACTTTGAGAAAGCCTTCGACTCCCTGATTTAGACTTTTTAGACAAGATATTGCAGAGATTTGGCTGCAGCTCTTTATTTCAGCAATGGGTGCTGGCATTGTATCACCAACCCTCGGCCAGAGTCCAGACTAACACAATCTTCTCCAGCCCTTTCCAGCTTGGTAGGGGCACTCCGCCAGGATGCCCTCTTCCCTCCTGTTCATACTAGCAGTGGAGCCCTTAGCAGTGGCTATTCAGCAACATCCCATTATCTGTGGTATCTCCATCGGAGATCAATCATACTCCACGTTCATGTATGCTGACAATCTGCTAATCCTGGTTGAAGATGCCGCGGTAGCACTGTCAGCTCTCCTCACTCTCCTGACGAGCTTCGCAGCAATCTCTGGTCTCCAGATGAATTCATCCAAACCTGAGCTACTACCCCTCAACTCTACCTGCACCCCAAATATAGTCTCCTGTCTTAGACTCAAATGGGCCCCGGAATCTCTTGTGTACCTTGGTATCCAGAGCTCCCCTGACCTATCTACACTCTGGGATCTTAATCTTAGTCCCCTGATTGCCTATGTCAGAACTGAGCTGGATAGGTGGAAGATGTTATACCTTACCCTAGCCAGAAAAATTGTTGCTCTTAAAATGATTGCAGCTCCCAAGCTACTTTATCCCCTCTTACATATTCCTATAGCCCCCCCCAACCCCCTTAAAATGGCTCCATACTATAGACACTGTAGTGGGCAACTTCTTCTGGGACAACAAAAAAAACACGCTATAGTAGGAGTAAACTTCGCTCCCACTGGAAAGATGGTGGCTGGGGACTTCCATGGTTCGAGGGATACACATGGGCATTCTCGATGGCACAGTCTTTAAAATGGTTCACTACCCTGAACTCTAATTCCCCACAATGGCTCCATATGGATCAGGCTATAGCTCAGGTGC
This sequence comes from Neoceratodus forsteri, assembly GCA_016271365.2. NCBI lineage: Eukaryota > Metazoa > Chordata > Ceratodontiformes > Ceratodontidae > Neoceratodus > Neoceratodus forsteri. Next base: position 1,134,784,938 of record CM057450.1, on the reverse strand, counting down.
ACTCCTTCCCTTTTAATCTACAATCTAGTACCTAAGTTCTTACGGTTCCATCCCACTATCGCATCGGTGACCTATATTTGGTACAAGGTGCATAACAAGATCCGTGCTAATTAAACCCCTCCTTTGTTACACACCAATTTTTCATGATAAGTGCTTACTGATAGATAAAAAGCCCTTCCACTGGCCCCAGTGGGAGAAAGCCAGCATCAAGATCCTGGCAGATATTCTTGATGAGACTGGTTCCAGACTGAAACCCTTCCAAGCCTTGTCTCAGATATACAATCTGAGTAAGAACAATTTCTAGAGATATTTCCAACTCTGCAGTTCCCTATCTGAACTCCTTAAAAGCCATTCCCCTGAAGCGACCACCACTCAGAAGCTCTCTATCTGGCTGAAATACTCGAGGGGTCATGCAAGCAGAGTCTATGCAGAAATTAGAGAGAGCATTCCCTCACAATCTGGGGCCTCTAAAACAAACTGGGGAAAAAGCATTAAAAATGGAAATAGGGGATACTCAGTGGGCCTTTTGTTGGAAATTGGCACATACGTACTATCCAGATGCTCGTAGTAGGCTCATCCAATATAAACCTTTGCACAACTGGTATCAAACCCCAGATGTACTACACAAAGCTCAACTTTTGAATACTAACCTGTGCTGCAGATGTCAGACCCATCCTGGGGACTTATATTATATTGTGTGGCAATGTTCCCTGTTGGCTCCCTTCTGGCAAGCAGTGAACCAATTTGCCATGGATATATTAGGCCTCAAATTACAACCAGATCCCCTTTTATGGATCCTGGGCCTACTTCCCTCGAGACTCTACCTTAAACCCTCCCAAATTCGCTGGCTGGCCCTCGTGGGTATCTCTGCCAAATGCCTAATACTGTGTCGGTGGAGATCCACAGAAATCCCCACCATCTGAGAACTTCACCATGCTCTCATGCTCCTTGCTACCCTTGACCGACTATCCTATTCTGCCTTTAATAAACCTACTGCATACGTAGCCTGTTGGGCCCCCTTTCTAACCTATTTGAAACCTAGGACTGGAATAAGATGAGCCTAGGCCGTAAGCTCCTTTGCTGATCCTCTCTAATATGACACTCCAGATATAAGTGACTCCTCTCCTAGCTCGAAATAGTCAGCCATAGACAATGTACGGATCCTATTAATTATAGCGCCCTTATCTATCATTATCCCTTTTCTTCCACTCATCCTGTTATGGTACATATCAGGGAAACCCAGTGTTGGACACTTCTTTGTTTTTGGTTTTTCCTTATGAATTGAACGGAGCAGAGATTGAGGGTCTCCCTCATACCCCTTCTAAAACCCGGTTAAGATCATAACTTTCATGATATGGTGTATTATATATGACTGTGAGTATAATGTTTTACTTCCTTCTCTGCTGTTACAGTATGTTTCGTATGTACTTGTCATGTGACATGTTTCTGTATGTTTTTGATGTGCTGAAAATTAATAAAACTATTCATTGAAAAAAAAATAAATACTTGCCCCAATTTGCTAAGGACAGATCTGCTCCAGTGTCACTATTCTTACTATGGCAATTTCTTGCAATATGACCTGGCTTATTATAGTTATAGTAAATAAAGTCTTTGGGTACAGGTTTGTTACCCCTGCCCCAGAGTGCTTATCAGAGTTGGAGCTTAAATGGGAAAAAGGATGTCTTACCAATGCTTGGCTGTTACCTCGCTACTGTGGCATCCATCTGGCCATTTAGTAGTCTGCAGCTAAAGAAACATCCTTTTCCCCATCTTTTTGTTCGGTGTTCTTTTATCCAAAGCTGTATGTCTGTGGTTAGGATGTTGATGAACTACTCCATTACAAATGTTTCGATGATCTGTGGGAGTGTTTTGCCCTCTGGTTGGAGCCATTTCATAAGGACTTCTCCAAGTCGGTGAAGGCTTCTTGAGGATTGTCAATTGAGTTGTACTTCAGAAACTGAAATCTCAGCCTGTCGGACTCTCCTGAGATTTCATATCTTTTAAGGACCTCTCTTTCCACCAGGTTATAGTTTTCTGACTGTGCAGTGTCCATGTTGCTGTAGGCAAGTTAGGCTTTCCCTGTCAAGTAAGGTACCAATTTGATTGCCCAGTGCTGCTTTGGCCACTGGCAGGCTGCGGCGACCCTTTCAAAAGTTGTCAGGTATGCTTCAGTGTCATCCAAGGGACACAACTTTGTAAGTTTAGGGTCTTTTTCTTAAGTTGTTGGTGTTTTGTTACTCTGCTGAACCTGTAGCAGGACCTCCAACTTTGATAGCTTGCAAGGCATCTAACCATCGCTGCTCCAGTCGCTGTACCTCTTCTTTTCTCTGCTGCTTGTGTTGCTGCATCTCTTCTTTTCTCTGTTTCTCCATCTCTTGTTGTTACCTCACCATTTGAAGAAGGCAGACAGACTTTTAGGTTCAGTCACTGCCTGCTCTTTTTTTTCATGACTGGTGCTGGCTGACCAGTCTCAGTTTGGACTTTAATTTCTGCTTCTAGTTTGGCTGCCATTCTTCTAGCAATCACTCCTGGACTTGCTGCTACAGAACCCATACCTTTCTTCTATGCTTCCCAGGTACCAGGTCTAGTACCCATGCATGAAACTCCTGGCTTAGGGTATGCACGGCATAAATCTCACTGAGGCTGGCACCATCTGTAGTCGAGGCATAGGTCAGGAAGCATAGGAAAAGCAGAAGCAGTTTCAGAATTTGCAAATGGCATTGTATTTTTCTTAATAATAGCAAAATAAAAAAAATATTCAGTACAACTATTTACAAAGGCAGTACAAACAGAGAAAGTGAAGTCCTTCTTCTGAGGATATCTTTTAATTCCAGGTTTCAGTCTCTCACTCTCTTTGTCTCTCTGGAAAAAGCATTGCTGCTCTTTTTATAAATCTTTGTGAACTTGTTAAGAGAGCCTACTTCTCACAGAATATTCTTGTAAGTTTACAGAATGTTCTTGTCAGTTTCACTCCTTCTAAGTGCAGTAAAACAGTACATGGTGCCACAGAACTGACCTCTTGTTGACAAGTCTGCAAATGGCTTAAAAACTGTATCTGAGGTTAACTCATTGAGTTCCAAATAGCTTTGTAATCATTTCAACATTATAACTATATATAGTTTTAAACAAAGGGATCCCATTATCAGTGACATTTCCACGTAAAGATTCACATATATTTTATAACTGTAGATCTGCAAGGGGAAGAAAAGACAGGACAGCAAGGGGAGGCAGAGAATTGTGAGACCATTAGCGTGATCAGTTCCTAGGTCTCACAAGAAAATATGGTTGCACAACCAGACAGACAAGAGACAGAAAAGGAGTGGATAAAACAGATCATTGCATTTAACTCTTTCTGCATAACAAATGGGACAGGGCCTTATTCAGCCCTGTCACAGCAGGTAGACAGTTGGCCAGTAGCTTGCAAGCTCTAGTAGCCAAACCAGTTATTTTAGTGGCCATTGACCACCTGGCTACCCAGTTTGTCGCACCCTGGCTCTGCCAGCTGCAGTTCAGCCTCCTGTGGGTGTCACTAGCCTTATTCTGGAGGGGAAGACATTAAACGGATTTTGCCTTCTTTTTCACTCTCTCTCTTTTGCTTAGGGAGTGGCAAGAGGATATCTGTATCCTTTATCCTACCCCTTTCTTTCCAGCCCCCCCCCCATTGTAGTGCAAGTTCTTTCTGTTACCTTACTCTCTTCTTAGAAGATTCTTGTTGGTCTTTCCAGCTTAACCAGAGTTCCATACCAGGTCTGCTGCCCTTCTTCACTTTCCTGTCCGGGGTACTGGTAGGTTCTGGCACCTTTTTCCCTGCTACCGCTGGACCACTTAGGACAACACCTTAGTTTTTTTTTTTTTTTTTTTTGTTGGTAGGTTTTATTGCTTTTATATCCTATATCCTTTTCCTATTCCTTTGGGCTAGGACTTTTAGTCCCTTTCTCTCTGTTCATCTTTCCCACTAGTTTCTCTCCTGGCTGAACGAACTAAGGAAGGTAGCGGGCTGGCATCGGTTGTTGGCCAGACCCACAAGTGCCATATCATTACATCTGCCCGATGAGCGGCACTGGCATCGATGTTGGTCCCCTAAGCTATAGGCTGCAAAACAGTTTTCTCCCCTGGGGTCCTAGTGCTTCCAACACAGACTAATAAGTGGGAAGAAATGGTGAGGATATTCTGCAAGATCAATAAGTACAGTATTTAATTTTCGTTTATTTTATGTTTGATGAGGATACACGTTAAAAATTGTTGTGCACATATTTTAAAACTTGAATGTTTTTTCATAACAGGAAGCTTAAATGGCAATCCTTTGTATTACAACTATACATAGGAGAACAGCTGATTGGCCTAAGTAGTCCCAAAGATTAAGAGACACATTTGTTACACAGGTATTTTAAACCATCTTTAAAGTGATTATGTGAGCTTTCGGGCGATGCCTTTTTCACATAGTATTCCATTGCCCCCCATTCTTCAGATGATGAAGCTGCAATTTGTTTTATAAAAAAAAATCTGTAATAGTCATTTTTATTTATGTTTTATCAGCACTGTGTTCTCTAGTTTTCTGTGTGCAGTCACACCCCCAGAATGATGTCATGCAAGGGAACTGTCAGTGTTTTCCGTATAGCACCAAGGAATTCTGGGTAAATTATCATGTTGATGTAAATGTTACTCAGAGGTACAGTCCCTTATTTTGGTGGTGGTAACTGTACCCAGTAGGTAGATGTCTCTAGCAAGGCATTGTGGGTACAGTAAGACATTGTTTTCTAATTCCCCTTACTGTGAGGTGTAGTTTCATATCTCTGTAGTGGCTTTAACAATAAAAGCTCTCATATGTTTATTTCCCAAACAAGGCATTGTGCGTATAGTATCTAGCTGACAGGATTTCTTTACTGAGAGATGTAGACTCCTATGTTGATAGTGTAAATGTCTGCAATACCAAGACTGATGAACAGAGATCTTTCTTTCAAAACAGTGCTTATAAACTTCGTTTCCCTTGCGTGATGTCATGCATGGGGTTGCAGCACTGAGGGAAAAAAAAGGAGGCGGGTTATGCAAATGAAGCAAAGCACAGAAATAAAAGCGTTTATTTAATGGGAAACAGCACTTTTTGGCAGTTTGAATGGTAGCAGATTGAATTGCAACTCCTACAGGTTACTACAGGTTATCAATCCCATTTTTGTATGGCAAAGTTCACAAAATCACTTTATAAAGAAAATGTAATTGGTAAAACATACTCTGTTACAAACTGGTAGGGTAGATGATTTAAGAAATAACCTTATAGAAAAATAATTGGGATAAACCAATAAACTCCCCTAGGCAAATTTCCAAAAATATGAAACTTCAATTACAATATAAAAAACACTGTTCTCTAAGTAAGCAATAATACCCAACAGGGTGGGCTGTATTGTGCTATACCAGACTGCCCAGGGGCGTAATGAGGCCTGACGCCACAGGCGGAGGGCCTTATAGCCCCTGGAAGGTCTAGTATAGCCCATACCGCCCACCCTGGAGGGTATTATAGCACTTAGAAAATGGGCACTGTGAAAATAATTATTTAATAAAAAAATGTTTTTACAAAATTAGTTTTAAATGAGGTTTGTAATAAAATAGTTCCTCTGCCCCCCCCCGAATCTCATTTGGGACGCTGCTCACACCCACCCCCTTCTGACCACTAAGGAGAGAAAAACAATTTTTTCTAAGAACGCTTACAAGGGGAGTGAAGAGTGAACGCTCTCCTATTTACAAGTCTACATGCTCTCATCCAAATAAAAATGGGTTCTCCAATGTTTTCATTTAAAATATATTAGTCTCCCATCTAAAGAGAGAGAGACACTTTTAGGTCCGTTTCACTCAGTGTAGCAGGTTTTACAAGTCTGCATGCTCTCATCTCTAAATAAATACGGGATCTCCAATGTTTTATTTAAAATCTGTCTCCCGTCTAACGAGAGACACACTTTTAACCCCATTTCATTCAGTGTAGCATGTTTTGCAGGCAGGGTGTCTTCTATGCCAAAAAGGGAAAGTTTAAGCTGCTCCATTACTATACATGCTGCAAAACTGTGAGAGAGAGAGAGAGCACGCGATGAGCCAGTATGCTTCTGTTTGCAGCCTTCACAAGCTCTCTCTCTCAAAAGCAAATAGGCATCTCAAAGTATTTCTTTAAAAAAAATTCAGCCTCCCTGCAAAAGAAAAATGAGCAGTCTGCTTTGTAGGTAACAGTCCTGCTGTAAGCATTTTCCATCTTTGGCAATTATTTCTACTAGGGATTTACTGTAGGATGCCCTACTGACAGAAAGGAAAGTAGAAGCTGCTCACGGTTATACAGCAGATTTAAAAATGATACCAAAACACTAACACCAACAGTGACAGTTCGTTTTTTTTATTCTGCTGTAGTCCGGGAGCTAATTGACATGGGGGTGAGTTGGAGTGGGTGCGAGTGGTCACCGGAGCGTACTGTCGGGAGTGAATAGTCGGGAAAAGACCAGTACTGAACTGAGGTATCTTTCTCTTTTTTTTATTTGGGAGCAGCTTTCAAATGTGGCACGAATACCCAGCACGAGTCTCTAGCATCAGTTTAAAAGTATGCCGTCGCTTCAGATGGAGCGCGATCGGGAATTTACTATGAAACTCGTGGAAGTGGTATTATGTTCAGAAAAAAATTATGTTGTTTCTGCAGTTTTTGAAGGAGCTACTTCTGAGCGTAAATGATGAGGGATACTATGGGTTTACATGGAAGAGCGGTATGTGAAGCCGATCGATCTGTCGTGGGCTTTTTTAAATATATGGCTACTGGTGTGGTTCTGGTCCCCGTGACTCTCAGGAGACATACTGAGTGGGCAGTGCAGTCAGTGGTAGCGGCCATTTAAAGCGAGCAGCTCTTTACACCATGAAGCCGATAGGACCAGCGGCTTTCGTTTAATTTTGTCTAGCGTGGTAGTGCGAGGAGGCAATCGAGAGTGGCCCATAGTAAAGAATACAGCTGTGAATGTCTTAACTCTCCCAACTGAAAAATCAGGCAGGCAGTGATCACTGAAGCTAGTAGTGGGGGTGGGGGGCTTGTAGCTCTCACTAGGCGAGAGAAAAACATGGCGGGGATTTCGAATTTTCTGAGCTACTTCCAGCCAATTCCAAAGCAAGCTGGGCCCCCCTGGAGAATGCTGCTCGGTGAAGTGGCCCTTAGACTGGCTCTTATTTTTAGCTGGGCATCTATTGTCTGATAGATGCCCACCTAAATAAATGTCTCAGCCAATCAGGAGAGAGAATTGTCTTTGCCCATTTTCTAATTTAATACATTGTTAGTGAATGCTAGAATGTTGATTTTACTTCACTGGAAAGATAAGAACACACCAACTGTTGAACAGTAGCTAAAAAACTGAGAGAATGTATTACATGATGGAAGGTGAACAAGACACATTTTATGTATTTTGTAGTCACTTCCTGGAAATTAAAATATTTAAAACATAAATTAAACAACCTAATTGGCCCTCAGTCCCGTTTAAATATTGCATAGAAAATCAAATGATAAAACAAAACCAAAAAAAAAAAAACACACATATGTCTACAGAAGAAAAACCTCAAGGTATCCCGTACAGCAGATCAACAGAGCAGATGATGATTGGCAGCTTTCTCGGGATTTTAGTACTCTCTTAATATGGTACCAGCATTATGTACTGTACAAGATAATAAGCCATATCTGAGCTGAGAAAAATAGATATTTGAAACTATAGTATTATTTTTAATGGTTTCTTAAATTGTTTTCATTTGTGTTTAGCATCCTGTGAATGAAAAAGATTTGGGCACAAAACCTCCTACAAGGTAACAATCATTTATTTTATCTTGATTATTGCAGACCTTTTTGTAGGAGTATGTCTCCGAATTGAAAAAGAATCCACACTCACCACTGGCAGTTAGGAAGGCACCTCTTGAGACAGCAGTTTGTGCAGAATAGTTGGTTGCAAGCAGGCAGAACAAAATTAAAACATTTTACATTTAGAACCTTTTTCAAATATGACATCTGAACATATGACAAAGCCAGCAGAATAAGGCCATTAGGTCTCTCGAGTCAGATTATAGTGCAGGGTCCTCAGCATCAGCTACTTTGATTCCTTGCAATGATATACACTTCACCAGCAGCAGCGGTACTTAGAGATGTCAGACATTGTAGTAGCAGTACGCTTGCACAGGCAGCAGAACAAGGTAAGTACATGTATCTTTCAGCTGTCTTTTGCACCCACAAGAACTGAAACTAGTAAGCTCATGCAGCTGCATTCTGTGGATAAGATAAGAGGAGGAGGATTTACTATTTGTGGGGGAGGCATTACACACACCCAGTAGGGTATGCTATGTGAGATGAGGGTTGGGGTGGAGAAAGTAGAAATCTTCAAGGGTATCTCTTTAATCAGACCACACCTTTGGAACTATCCCCGCATTAGCGCTAGGACCACATGGAAACACTGGAAGCCAGGGGCTGCCCATGATGATGTCATGCTTCAGTGTCTACATAAATGTGGGCTGCTTCTCCTCGTCTCAGTTCCTTTTCTGCTGTTGTTCAGCCTCGTCGGACCCGCCATTAGAAATGCCACTGCAAGAAGCTGCCACTTTCATTTTTTCTTTATACCTGGAGTAATCACTTTTAGAGTGATTTTTGGTGGCCTGTATGCCCCCAAAAGAACTGTCCAAGCTTTTTCAATATTGTGAGTTTGGAGGAAAAATCTACAAGGATGATGCCCATAAATTGTGTATCTGCTGCCTAGGTGCCTCTCACAATGCAAAAGTGTGTGAGATCTGCTAAGGATTTAACTCTGCTACCAGGCAACACTGGGAGGGGGGCTTTGGAGAAATTCTTCCTACAAAAGACTTTAGCAGCAATGGAGCAGCAATTACAAGGCAAATTCGTATCTCTTTTCCCATCGACCGAATTGCAGTCATTTAAGTCGCAAGATAAATCCTCATCAGGGAGCCACATACATCAGGACAAGGACAAGGCTGCCCTAGCAAGAACTAGGTCCCTACTGCAGACTGTTGGTATGATATGACACTGTCCATTCCAGTAGCAGCGCTGACAACTCCCTTCCCTCCCCGACTGTCAGCCAGGCACCAAAGTTGGGGCTTGGCATAGGCACTACTGGGCTCATTACATCCGGTATGTCGCCATTGTCACTGAAGAGTCAACCTCCACCGTCAACTAGTGCAGTCACAACCACTACTCAGAGTGGTGTTGATGCACAGACAGTATTACTGTCATTCTCAGACATGATACAGCATCTGCTGCTAGGCCTACCTCCTACAGTGGAACAAACACAATGAGCTGCACACTGCATGAATGCTATAAAGGTGTGCTGCTGTAATATCAACTGATGTAAATGCAACCAAACACAGCAAGAAACAGCACACACCACTGCAGAAAACTGGATAGCAAAAGATTTAATAAGCCAAGCTCCAACCAGGTAGTAACCCTGGTGCTTTGAGGATGCATTGCTTCTTCATTACGGGGCCTCCTACCTCCTACAGTGGACTTTCAGAACTACCCCATCAACATCGCAAGTTAATAAATTGCAGAATAGATCTCTTCAGCTGCTGCCGATCTCTCTGCTGTGGCCATTCATTCCTGTCGAGAGATAGGGTAACAAACTTGAATAGAATCCTGACCACATAATGGAGGAGGAGGAGGAGGAGGAGGAAGACTATGCTGAGGATATCCAGTATGTACATGACACCAGCTCCATAGTTTCCTTCTGTAATGAGGACTCTGTAGTGAAAACATCCAGATCACCCCTCATATTTTGCCATGATTCAGCAAGTGCAAGCTGCCCTGGGCTTTACCGTAGAGGAGCAGGATTCACTAAGGTGAACCTGCTGGAGTTTCTGGAGATGCCAGACTCCTTGTTCTTCCCATTTCCAGCTTTGGAGGATGCTACTTATATAGCCTGGTACAGGCCAAACAACATACCAGCTGTTCCTGAAAAGCAGACAAATTGTATTGCGCCCCCTCTGGGAAACCTTATTGTGCTAACCAGCCTGAAAACTGAATTCAGTTGTGATTACAGCTGCTCATGATAGAGCCAAGGCACATAGGTGCCTGAGGTCCTTTCTTCCTGAAAAGGAATCTAGGAGTTTAGATGTCCTGGGCAGACACACCTATGCCTCTGCCTTACTGGGCCTACGTATTGCCAGTTACCAGGCCCATATGATAAAATATCAGAATACCCTATGGTGGAAGGCTAAGGCTGCTACACAGGCCTTGCCTGAGGGATCTGCTAAACAAGAGTTAATACAAAACTCATAATGCTGGTGTTGATGTGTGTAAACATTTGAGCCGCACAGCATATGATATTTCTGATGCCTTTGCCAGGGCTGCAGCCTCTGGCATCTTTCTCAGGTGCTACTCTTGTCTCAGGGTAGCATGTTTTGCCACTGATGTACAACAAACAGTTCTCAATCCCCAGTTAGAGAACAGAAACTGTTTGGCCATGACATGGAAGAAGCTCTGAGAAACCTTTAGTCATCTGGGAAGATTTAAGTCGGTGAAATCCCTGTACCATACCCAACGTAGAATAGGGGCAGGGGTCATTTTCACCCATCTGCTGTCAGAGGACAACTTCATGCCTACAGACACAGAGTAGAGGCAGAGGTGCGGGGGCCTTGCTTGTCTGTCTCCCAATCCCAGGTGCACATTCGAGAGCACCCAAAGATGCTGGAGCCGGTGTCTCTGCCCTCCTTTGGCTCAGCATGACTCCTTATGCACCCCACAATCACCATTTTTTCCAGGAGTGGTTGTAGGAGGGTTGCCTGTCCCTCCACCTGGATCAGTGGAGGACAGTGACTGATTACAGAGAAGGCTCATGCTTTGGAGCTTCCGGACAGCCCTTCAGGTCACCCACCAGTTGTGACAGTGTACTCCCCAGGGCACATGTCCCTGTTGCTAGAGGAACTACAGACCCTGTTTCAAAAACAGGTCATAGAACATGTGCCCCCATGACCAAGGCTCAGAGGGTTTTACTCCATATACTTCCTTGTCCCAAAATGGATAGGCAATCAGAGGCCTATTCTAGATCTTAGGGACCTCAGATTCTTTATAGAATACAAGAAAATTCAGATAGTCTCTCTGCGGGGTTTCCTTTCCCTGCTACAAACGTGATTGGATATGCTTCTTGTATATGAAGGATGTTTACCTCCATAACAAAATCAGGAAACCTCACAGGAAGTATTGGAGGTTCTAGGGTGTGGATATAATGTTCTATCCACACGTCTGGCAGTGTTCTTTCCCCTTTAAGACTCGTCAGAACGTCTTCAAGCTGACTCCTCCCACCCACCTTTGTGGTAACTCCCTCGGCACAGCCCCATAACACCAGATCTTCCTTTCTGCTGGAAAAAGAAGGTTCCCTCCTTACTGCTGTCATGCTGTAGAGGCCCGTTGCTTATTTCTTCAAAGTTTTAAAGAGATACTGACACCTCAAAGAAAACTTTAAAAAACATAATAATTAGGTACAACTCTACTTGCATTCCATTTATAGTTTATATATTTCTTTTCCACATAATTTATTACTAAAGAAATGTGTATAACTATATGATCATTGTCCCTTAGTTCATTTTGAGTTAATTTGGCTCTAGTTTACTCCTTACTTCAAGTCATAATCCTCTGTTGTGACATCACAATCTGTTGTCATGGGAGTAACTGGGAGATCACAAGCCAATGCTCTGTGACTTCAGGTAGGGATAAAGCAGCAAGAATAGAGGAACTCTTCAGGAGCAAAAATCCTGTTTTCATGCAGATTACCTCACTACTAAATAATAGGGAGGAGAAATACAAGCTGGACAGTGCCTAAATATTATGTTTTCTTGAAGTTCTCCTTTAATAAAAAAAACTTGTTTTCAGGCTTATTTCTTCTTGCCACCAATAGGGACGATGCAGAGTCTGCTTCAGGGTTCTGAAAATGCGGTTGCAGGCAGAAAATGTCTCAAATGGATCTGTGCACCTTGTGCATATACTGCCTGGGCCACGAGCACGATACTCAGACTTGCAGTCTTTGCTGCACTTTTGATCCCTGCACTTTGGAAGACTACTTAGCCCATCTACTCCTTGGACATCCAGAAAACTAGGACCTGCCCATCAGGGGGTCTCTGCTGCCACGGGGTCCGCCGAACAACTCGTGGCATTTGAGGAGGCTGCAGCACAGGTCTCCTTGGCTTCAGCCTTTCTGCCACTTTCCTTGGGTGCCTCCTTCTCTGGGGCATTTAGGAAATTGTGCTTGGCCCTTCCCACCCTTGGGCAGGGTCCATCAGGCACAAAATCTGGAAAAATCTAAAAAAGGAGAAAAAGAGACCGAGAAACTGTCTCGTTGTCAGTCGTGGGCTCGGAAGCGCCCTCAGGCCTCCGATTCCCACACTGCGCCAGAGCTCCTGACCAGGGTCGGTGCTTCGGTGCAGGCAGCTGACTGCACGGTCTCCCCATTGGGCCAGTTGGTTGAGGCACTGGTAGATGTTCCTGAGATATTTCTCAAACCTGTAGACCCATTGTCTGCTGAGGAGGTCAATATTTCTCTCTCCAGGACTCTGGTTCTGACCTTTTCCCAGGGAAGAATGGACCAGGCCACTGATTCACCCCCTCTGGAAATGGAGCATCCGGACCAAGAAAGGCCTCGGCTTTCAGTGGCCCCCTCTGAGACGTGCAGTTGGTCCTTGAGGTCCTGCTTCCACAGCCCCGACTCTGGCAGCCTACATCAATCTCGATCCTCATACTCTCAGTGCTCGAGCAGGTGGTGCCGCCGCTATTCCTTGTCCTTCTCGTCAGACGAGTGGAGGCACTGGCGCAAGTTGCTTCGGTGCTACGAGGAGCTCATGTGGCAGCAGCTTTGGTTGACCAGATGGGGTGTTGATTCAGAAAGCACAGAACGTAGACCATCAAGAGGTAACAGTCAGAGAAGGTTTTATCCAAGACGTTACAGGCATTCTGGTTACAGCAGATGTTTCAGACGAGCTTCCTATAGAGAAAGATGGGACTATTATGACCCATAATATTATGAACCCAAGAGATATGAGTGGCAACAAAAATATAGACAATATGAAGGGATTTTTCACAGGGATTCCAAGGAACCAGGAGTATCTGGTATGAGAAGAAAAGACACAGAAAAAGATTCAGGAGGAGGAGAAAAAGAAAAGGACAAGATACACGAATTGAGGTTCAGGACCCAGAATTGACAGTTTTTAATTTATCTCAAAGACATCTGACTCCCATTGAGGAGCAAATTTTAAATAAAGAACTTTCGTTTAGTCTAACGGAGACACTAAACCCATTTGAGTTGAAATTAGATCTTGAGAAATTCTTTTGTTAAATTTGACTAATTTTTTTTCTTTTGGTACAAAAGAACTATCCAGGGAAGATCTTGATAAACAGAGAGAGAGAGGTATCTCTTAAAACAATCACTGGGCACGAGATCTTATTTTGATCCTATAAGCTACACTCCCCCTCATATCACCACTTATATAGAAAAGGTGAACAGAGATATTGAAAGAAGTATGGATGAAAGTGAAAAAAACAGACCTAATTTTAATATCACCAAAGAAGAAAAAGAAGCACTTTATAATTTAAGCAGAGACAAAACTATAATAATCAAACCTGCTGATAAGGGTGGGGGTAGGTTGTTATTCAAGATCAGAGTAAGTATTGAGACAAGAGTTTTAGACAACTAAATGACCTACGGACATACAGTGGCGTGAAAAAGTATTTGCCCCCTTCCTGATTTTCTCTATTATTGCATATTTGTCACACTGGATGTTTTCAGGTCTTTAGACAAAATATAATATTAGATAAAGGGAACCTGAGTGAACAAATAACACTTTTTTTTTTACTTATTTCATTTATTTAATGAAAAAAGTTAACCAACACCAACGGGCACTGTGTGAAAAAGTAATTGCCCCCTAGTTAAATCAACCCAATTAAAGGGATAATTAGAGTCAGCTGATTGAACACAGCCAGGCTTGATTACAGCCAGCCCTGCTCAATATAAATCTCACTTATTTTGACCCTTACCATCAGAGTCACGTTGCCAGCACAAAGATTCAACAAGCACATTATGCCATGATCAAAGGAAGTTCCTGAAAAGATCAGAAAAAATTTGTTGCCCTCTATCAGTCTGGAAAGGGTTACAAAGCTATTTCTAAGGCTCTGGGACTCCATCGAACCACAGTGAGAGCCATAATCTCCAAATGGAGAACACTTGGAACAGTAGTGAATCTTCCCAGGGTGGGCGGCCTGCAAAATTACTCCAAGGGCAGCGTAAAATCATTCAGGAAGTCTCAAAGGATCCTAAAACAACATCCAAAGAACTGCAGGCTTCTCTTGCCTCAGCTAAGGTCAGTGGTCACGACTCCACAATCAGAAAGAGACTGGGCAAAATGGGCTTCATGTGAGAGTAGCAAGGCGGAAACCACTGCTAACCAAGAAGAACATAAATGCTCATCTCTCATTTGCCAAGAAGCACCTGGATGATCCACAAGCCTTTTGGGAAAATGTTCTATGGACAGATGAGTCCAAAGTGGAACTTTTGGATGACATGGATCCCATAATGTCGTGTAAAGCAAACACAGCATTCCACAGTAAGAACACCATACCAACAGTCAAACATGGTGGTGGTAGTGTGATGTGTGGGGATGCTTTGCTGCCTAAGGACCTGGATGACTTGCCATAATTAAAGGAACCATGAATTCTGCTCTGTACCAGAAAATTCTTAAGGAGAATGTCCGGTCATCCTTCCGTCAGCTGAAGCTGAAGCGTAGTTGGGCCATGCAGCAAGACAATGATCCAAAACACAAAAGCAAGTCCACATCAGAATGGCTAAAAAGAAGTAAAATTAAAGTTTTGGAGTGGCCTAGTCAAAGTCCAGACTTAAACCCAATAGAGGTGCTGTGGCAGGACCTGAAACGAGCAGGTCATGCTCGAAAACCTACCGAATGTTACTGAATTAAAAGCAGTTCTGCGAGGAAGAGTGGGTTAAAATTCCTCCACAGCGATGTGAAAGACTGATATTGAATTATAGGAAGTGTTTGGTTGCAGTCATTGCAGCTAAGTGTGGCATAACCAGTTATTAAGTGTAAGGGGCAATTACTTTTCACACAGTGCCAGTTGGTGTTGGTTAACTTTTTTTCATTAAATAAGTGAAATAAAAAACAAGTGTTATTTGTTCACTCAGGTTCCCTTTATCTAATATTACATTTTCTCTAAAGACCTGAAAACATCCAGTGTGACAAATATGCAATAATAGAGAAAATCAGGAAGGGGGCAAATACTTTTTCACGCCACTGTATGAAAAGGTGCTGAGAATTCCAATATCAGAATTAAAAGAAGAAATTACTCGATTTGTAACGGAGACCACAGACAGAGGTATTATTAAACAATAGTTGGAACAAGAATTAATAAATAGAAAACTCATAATTCCTTTATTTTACTGCCTTCATAAAATTCACAAGAATTTGACTGATCTTTCTGGGAGACTGATTATATCGGGCATTAGATCTGTAACAAAGCTTCTATCCATATATGTTGACCACTGCTGTAAAAATGTGGTTCCGAATGTATGGTCTTTTTTAAAAGACAGTAAACATTGTATTCAGATTGCTAATAATTTAATTCTGATAACAGTTTGGAAGAAACCTTTTTGGTTACATTGGATGTAAACAGTTTACAAATATACCTCATGAAGATGGAGTCTTAGCACTTGATTTTTTTCTATCACAAAGAGAAAAGAATGAACCTAATAGAGTTTTTGTTGACGTTAACTAAATTTGTACTTGAGAAAAATGTTTTTGATTTTGAAGACCAACATTTCCTACAAAAAACAGGCACAGCTATGGGAGCCACTTTGGCACCAACGTACGCAACGTTCCAAACCTTTACGTGGACCATTTTGAAGTGATGCATATGCAATCTGCAAAGAATATATATAGATCAAGATTACTATTGTATAACTGTTTCATTGACGATATAGTAATAATTTTTACTGGAACAGAATAAGAACTTAAAAGGTGTCATAATTATATAGAAGGGGCAACTGAGAATCTTTCTTTTACTATGAATTACAGCAAAAATAATATAGCTTTTTTCGATTTAAATGTCATTAAAGAAAATCAGAAAATAATTAAAGATTTATACAGGAAAGAATTAGCAAAGAACACTTTACTACATGCAAATAGTTTCCATTCCAAGAATGTTATAGAGTATTCCTCATAGTCTGATGCTAAGAATAAAGAGGACTAGTGGATTACCTGTCAGATATAATAAAAACATGACGGATTTGACTTCACGATTCATACAGAGGGGCTGTAATACAGAAACATTACAGAAGGCCAAAGAAAAAGTAGAATGAATAGACAGAGATGACCTTTAAAAGAAAAATATCCTATCGGTCCTCAAACATCTGAAAAAATTACTATGTCCACTCAATTCTCAGCACACTTCGGAAAAATAATGTGATATTACAAAATCGGAATATTCTGCAGTCAAGTGAGGTGAGAACAAATATTTTTTTCCCCAGAAACCCTGGGTAACAGCAAAGAAAACAAACAACAACACATGATAAGTGGTGAGAACACAACGCTGGAGTCTAGAAAGACCATTTACAACTTGGCTACAGAGGGACGTGAAAGGTGTTTTCACGTGTAGGAACTGTGTTCATTGCAGCAATAGCATGAAAAGTAAATCTATTAGATGTACATGAAATAAGACATGAGATAAGGGATTTTATTACTTGTAATACGGACTATGTAGTTTATTGTATTATTTGCCCTTGTTCCTTGTACGATATTGGCCAAACAACTAGACCCCTGAAACAATGCATAGAGCGAGACATTTGAGTACAGACATCAGGTATCATCCTTAAACATTTTTGGGGCCTGGAAAGAGTTGCAGAACCAACAGGAGGGGGTGATCGTGAATCTGCATTACTAAGAAGAGAGGCATGGTGGATTTTTATGCCGAGAACTTACAAGAAAAGATATGGACTAAATTAAAATCTTATTTGGACTACATTTGAATAAACTGAAGCAAATTTGTTAAGTGACATCATTGTATATAAATTCCCTTTTCTTTTTGCCCACAACCCTTTTATTTCCTGTTCCCTTCCCTCATCCTTATCCCTTTGTTCACCTTATAATAATCATCATAATGTTTCTTGAGACCATGGCCCAGATATTCAGGCTAAGCCGGGCAGTGGCGCAAGACTGGGCGCAGCGCAACTGGCCTGCGCCAGGGCCAGGACCAGGCGATGTTCAGTGGTTATGTGCGATGGCGCAGCATTGTTGAATATGGCAAGGTCAGCACACGTACTGAGCAGCGTAAGCTACAGATAGGAAGCACGGGAGCGCCAGCGCGGCGAGTTGCGCCTAGGCGATCACCCACGAATATTCAGCCGGGAAGTGCAGTTAAGGCCATATCAGAGTAAGATGCAAATGGGGCCATTTGCATGTCATTATGGGTCTTCTATTTGCATGCCTGGCACCCTGCACAGAATGACGATAATCACAGTGGGGTCCTTAGTATCCCCACCCATAGTCAGGACCAATGGGCTTACAGCCCATACTGTACCTGTCATTCGACGGGCGGCAGGGTGGTATGTCGGGTGGGCTGCAGCCGTTCATGGATGACGGGGGCCGGGTGGGCAAGGGTCCTGTGTGGGTGGGAGGAGTGGGGGGTGCCACTGGATTACCAGGGAATTATGTTACGGCGCTGTATTGTGATAGGGGAAATGGGAATGAGGCGGTACCACTGGACCACCAGGGAATGATTTACATACAGTCATCGGGGAAACAGGTGGGGAGGGTACCACTAGACTACCAGGGTAATATGGGTGTTTGTGGATGGTGTTCTGGGTGGGCGGGGTAGCTACCCCACGGCTGGCGGCTGCTGTGTTGCGCCCTGCAATACAGCAGCCCTCCTGTGGGTGACCAGGAGTTGTTCCACCGATTCACGGGCTCAATTTTGAGCCCCCCCATGTGGCGCAGTGCAGCGTTGCGCTGGCATATGTGCTGCACATCCCAGGCTGAATATCAGGATGTGCTGCATATGCATGGACACGCCCCCTCTCATCTGCGCTGCATGCCATTACATTGCACCCCGGCGCATCGGGGGTTGTGCTGCACCAGGCAGCCTTTTCAGTGTCCTGCTGGCACAACCCCTTTGAATATCTCAGCCCATGGGTTATTAGACAAAAGAAATGTTAAATACTCATTTATATGACGTTATATTACTTTTAATTAGACCATTTGGTAGGATTAGTTACATAGTATATATTCCCAGCTTTTTGTTTCCATCAGGTTGCCATGTTTTCGAGACTCTAAGACAATCAGATATTAGAAATATACAGTAATTGTGTTTCACGGTAATTTCATAAATTGTCCTTAATTAGTCCATTTTGTAGGTCTAGTTGACCTTTGGCATAATTATTGACCTCCATCAGAAGATTAGTTTATTTGTACAGATTTTTTTATTTTTGTAGATGTAGATTCTTAGCATACTGCAAAATTAATATAAAGTTATTGATTTGGACAGAAAGCAGTGCAGCTTTTCCCTCACCCCATTTTTATGCAGTGCCTGCTTTTGCATGATCCCCCTTAGCCCATTAGCAAAAGTAAAAACGTCCTGATTTCCTTGATTTTCTCTGTGCAAGACCGAAATATTAGTGTTTAAACGTATCAGTGTGGCTGATGGAGTTTAACTGCCTTTCTGGGCAAGTGTTTCATTATAATACCACAAGGATGGCTTTTGCAAAACCATGTAAAGAAGGGGGATTCATCAGTTAAAGGCATTTTGCCTTTGAGGTTTCTCTTTTTAAACCTTAGACCAGGCCGATCAGGGTGACATCACTTGTTGACATAAACACACTTCCATGCGTGCTCACCTCGTGGCCCAGACCCTTCTTTACCCTTCAAGAAAGAAGATATGTTTGAAAGCTCAGAATAGCGTCTTACTAAATGGCAGCAGGTGCCAGAAACAGGCGTGCTGTTAACAATTTAAAAGAAAAGGACAACTACTAGGAGGTAAATGCTACAATTCTTCTACTTTTAAAATAACCTGATTTGTGACAGTAAAGAGAAAAGAATATTAAAAGAGTATTTGTTGCTTACAGGTTTCTTTGGTTTATAGCCTGTCACAATTGTCATGTACTGATTCATTAAACATAGTAAAGTTATCAGGACTGAGAGGTATATATGAAAGCAATACTTATAACGAATGGATTCATAAGATATTTAACATGATTTTCATAATCAATAGAAAAAAAAATATTTTTCTATTCTATTACAGGAGACTTAGTAACAGAACACCCTGGCCCCCATATTTGATATAGTAGAAATATTATTTATATGAAAGTAAACTGAGTAAAGAAGTAAGTAGGCAGGTTTGTTCTACCTGCTTTGTCAATTCTAAATTTTGGGGTCTGAATATTTAATTTTGATTTGACTAAGGTATTAATTGTTTATATATTGTATGTGTTGCTTGTATTTTCACAGAAACTCTAATTCTGAAACAAAGGGAATTCTATAAAGAATCACATTAGGGAGATGAATCTAAAACTTTATTTATCAGGCTCATTTGTCTGATAAAGGAACCTTGGTTCTGAAACGTTACAAAAAAAAGGACAAGAACTGTACAGAAAGGAAAGAGAGTTGTATTAAGTACACAATGGATAAATAAAATATTAATCGGATTTTAATTGGATTATACCCGGGTCTTTGGGTTGAGAGAGAGTGACGTTGTTGTCTTTGTATTTCTGAGTTCCAGATGTCTCTCATTCCCCTATTCTCAGACTCCTACTAAAATAATAAAGGACCTTGGGAGATATATGGCAGAATACCAGCTTTGGTTGACGAGGGTGAATACATTTCTGACTACCCTGGCCCTTCCTTGGGTACCATTGGGGACCGGAGCCACAGCAGACCCAGCCTTGGCAGGAGCCGATTCATATGGTTCTGGCATGGCCTCCTCTGGCCTCTCCACTGATCCAGGTGGAGCTGCCACCTAAGCAGCCACTGTCTGGTGCTCCGACCAAGGATGCTAATCTAGGCAGGGGTTTACCCCATCGACTGTTGGTCACCATCACCCTGGACCACCCTCACAGGGTTAGTGGTGGCTTGCACGATTGATCATTCTTCCATGAGTCTTTGGAATCGGAAGTATCCTTCTTGCATGCCTCACTGCTGGATATGGAGTCAATGGGGGATATCTCGATGGATCAGGGGACCATGTCCTTCATGGGCCTTCTCTGTCTCATTTCCTAATCTTCGGGTCTCCAGTTGGAGCTCGTCCAGAAGCGGGAATGGTACCTGCCGACCGAGATCCTCGAACAGGGCAACATTCCTCTGGAAGCCTTCCTGGTTCAGGATTCTATCCTTGGTTCTGCCCTGGAAATGTGGCAGCAGCTATCCTCCTGCCCTGCACCATTGGCCCAGATAGCCCGCAAATATGCGGTCCCTACCGGCTCCCTGTCAGGATTCATGGAACACGCCTCGGCCAAGGGCCTTGTGGCTGACTCCATGTTCTGATGCTCCAGCAGGGTGGGAGACATTGACAACCCCCCCCCCATAAGGAGTCCAAGAAATTGGACCATATGGCCAAGAAGGTGTATGCCGCCTCTTTCCTTGGTCTTCGGCAGGCAAGCTCAGCCTTCCTAATGGCACATCTTTTGCATGCCCTTATGGGTTCCCTGGATCAGGTGGTTCCCCATCTCCCCACAGACCTGCCGACTACCATCAGACAGGTCAGGGACCAAGACCTAATGGTAACAAAATAGCATTTTCAGACTGCCATGGACATAAGTGATTCTTTTGAAATTAAAGCAACTTTATTAAGTTTTCAGATACATACATACAATGAGACCAACAGAGTCAGATAATTGACAAAACCAATTACTCTTCCCCCCTTCCCCCCCACCCTATCTCCCTTCCTTATCTCTCCCCTCCCCACTCCATGGAGTGTGCTAGTTTGCCCAGCATTGAGGGCTTAGAATATAGAGAAGCTAGTTCAGATACAAGGCATAAAGCTTGCCCCATTTCCTATTGAAAAGATGCATTTTATTTTAGTCTTTGGTAACCGGGTAAGTCCCACTAGGCACACGTGCCTGTTTTCAGGAGCGACCTGGGAGCACTGGGCGGTTAAGTGACTTGCTCAGAGTCACACAGTATGCAAGTGGAGGTTGTGAGAATCAAACTCAAGTCTGGTCTGCTGGATGTATCAAGCTCGTTCACACCTCATTCCTCTAACTTCTAGGCTGTACTGCCAGCCCAGGTGTTCTATGCCGGGTGCTGACAGTCAGGCTGTCTGTCTGCAGACTAAAGGAAAGTTCATGTAGCCACTCATGATGTGAGATTGGTGACTGGTCCAGCCATTGTTTGAGGACTAATTTTTTAACCGCCATGAAAATAAGAGCCATGTGATATCTCCTTTCTTTGACTGTGTTCTGGGTGTAATCACCTGTAATACATATTTCTGGGGTGAATAGGCTATTTAGGCCCAGGAGAGGGTCAACCTAATGTTCAGTCAGCTCCCCTGGGGTGAGACTTTCTCACATGCCCACAAGATGTGAAGAATCATTCTTTCTTCTTTGCTTCATCTGGAGCAGTCAGGCGAAGGGAGGCAGCCCAGCTTAGCCAGCTTGACAGGTGTGTAGGACATATTATTCAGAATATGGTACTGAGTGAGCCTCAGCCTGTCTTGAGTAATATATTGGTACAGGTCTTTCCAGATGTGTGTCCAGTTAATTGTGTAATCGGGTAACAAACTCTTCCAAGTCTGAGGGCCTGAAGGGGGGTGGGGTGATGTGCAGTGAGGAGGGATGAATATAATAGGGAGGTCCCATGTGATTTAGCGGCCAGTTCCTGGATCTGAGCCAATAAGGTGTCTGAACCTGACACACATGGAGTGGCCCCCAAATTGCTGTAGTAGTAGGTGTCTCAACTATAAAATCTTGTAAATGTGAAGCTGTCTCTGATGGAATTTCATTAGAATCTTGGGGGAGGAAAGAAGACAGTCTTGGGAATAGAAGTCCGAGACCACAGTTCCTTGTAGTTGGGGCATCCAGTGTGGGGGGAGAGCTATCCCCAATCTTAATGTTGGAGTTAGATAGAATAGGTTGAGAAGTGTCTTTAGAAGGAGAATGCTTGAAGGAGGCACATAATTGTGAGAAGACTTAAACGGATATACCACTAGCTGAGTCTTGAAGGGGAGTCTGTAAGGATTTCCATGAGGAAAAGAAGATTGAGGAAGCAGAAATATTGAAAGCATAAAATAAGTGAGATTCTACTTGAAGCCAGAGGAGGTACAGTCCCCTTCTCAAGGAGTGATATGTTATTTGCCACATTTATAGAGATAGTTTACCCAGTAGTAGAGCAGGAAGTTCGGCAGACGGAGACTATCAGAATCTTTAGGAAGACTAAGTTAAAGATGGGAGCGCCTGGGGGGTTTATCTAACAAGATGAAATTGGAGATAAGTGAGTGAATGCGTCTGAAAAAGGATAGAGGGAGCCAGAAATGTAACATATTTAAAAGGTCAAATTGCCTGGGTAGGATACTCATTTTAATTTTGTTGATCCTTCCCCACAGGGAAACTGGAAGAGCTTTCCATCTCATAAGATCCTACTGCAAGGTGGCGACCAGGTCATCTAAATTTAGCTTTTTGGTGAGGGAGGAATCAGTAACTAATGAGATCCCTAGATATTTAATAGATCTGGAGGACCAGCGCATGCCGAATTGAGTAAAGTCAGATTAATAAGTGAAATGATTAATGGGGAATATTTCTATCTTAGAACAGTTTAACTTGTAATTGGAGTAGAGACTGTACTGGCCTGTCACGTGTAAGGTTGAGGTAAGAGAGGTGGCTGGGTGTGAGAGATGCAGCAAGATATCGTCAGCATAGACTGAGAGGGTTAATGTTAAGCCTCCAACTGTTGCACCCAAAATGTCAGGAGAAAGCTTAAGTTGTCTAATTAAAGGTTTTAGGTATAAGTTGCAAAAGAAAGGGAGATAAGGGACAACCTTGACATGTACCAGAATGGAAGGAGAAGCGAGAGGAGAACACCCCGTTGCAATACATCCTGGCGGATGGAGAAGAGTAAATCACTTGCAACCATTGCAAAAATGTTGGGGGGAAGGCCATTTTCCTGTTAGGTGGACCATAGGAAATTCCAGTTGACACTATCAAAGGCCTTCTCAGCATCCAGTGAGACTAGGGCCATGAGGTTAGGAGAAAGCTTAGTGGTTTGGAGAATATGATTCAGTTTACGTAGGTGGTCAACAAGAGGATCTACCGGGAACAGATGCAACCTACTTCAGGCTGAGAAGATGAGATCAGACTTTGCAAATTCGTGTGGCCAGAATTTTAGTGAGAATTTTGATGTCGTAACTTAACAGGGAGATAGGCCGATAGCTGGCAGGTTGAGAGAGAGGCTTATCAGGTTTAAGGAGGAGCACTGTTGTGGCGTCCAAGAGAGAGAGAGGGATCCAAAGAGTCAGCAGATAACATGAATTGAAAAAAGCGAAATAGAAGGGGGATAATTCTTTAACAAAGGTTTTATAGAAATTGGAGAGGAAACCGTCTGGTCCAGATTCTTTATCCAGAGCTAAGCTATTAATGGCCAATTCTACCTTGGATAGAGAAGTGGGAAAGGACAGGAAATCTCTTTGATGTTCCTGGAGACAGGGAAGTGGAATTGAGTTCAAGTAGGCCCTGGTCTCATCAGGGCTCGGTGGGAAGGCTCACGAGCCATAGAGTGTTCGTTAAAAATTCTCAAAGACTAAAGCGATGTCTCTGGGAAGGGTTTTGATGGAGCCATCCGGGTCTGAGATAAAAGTAATGATCCTGGAACTCTCTAACTTCTTCAAGCGAAGAGCTAGCAAACACCCAGCTTTCTCTCTCTGTTCAGTATATCTAGACTGTGTCTTTAAAATAGCAAATTAAATGGGAGGCAGTATAGCACAGTGGTTTAAGGCTCTGAGCTGCAAATATGGTGACATCCTGCAGACCAGACCTGGGTTTGAATCTCACAGCTTCCACTTACATACTGTATGATCCTGAGCAAGTCGCTTAACTTCCCTCTGCTCCCAGGATGCTCCTGTAAAAAAGCTTTCAGCTTAGTGTGCTACCCCTGGTTAAACAACTAAAAAAAAAAAAAAAAAATTCAATTTTCTCCCTTAGAATGTCAGCATACCTTTCTCTCAGCGACAGCAAAGTAGTTAAAAGAGGTAGATGGGGAGGAAGGGGATAGCGACCGTTTGATAGATCGTATTTGATTTAAAAACAATAAGGCCTCAGATTCATGGCGCTTTTTCCTCTTGGAGGAAAGACGAATACATTTTCCACACAAGAAACATTTTAAGGCCCACCACTCATGATCACCCCTGGGAACAGAGCCTTGATTGGATTCATCATAGAATTGGATGAAAGATGTTTTCGAGATGATATGACTATCCTTGAGAAGCTGGGTATTTAGCTTCCAGCTAGTGTCCCGTTGCAATTCTGCATTGGGTGTAAGGAGGAGCCAGGCTGCAGCATGGTCAGAAAGTAGAATGAGCTTGAGGACAGCCTGACATAATCCTGGTGAAAGAGCTAGACTGATAAGAATGTAGCCTAGTCATGAGGATGTGTGGTGTACTCTGGAGAAGAAGGAGTATGCACGACCAGCTGGATTGAGAATCCGCCAGGGGTCACAAAGTCCAAGGAGGTCCATGAACTCACCTAAAGCCCTTTGGGCAGGAGATAGAGGTCTGAGAGGTTGGTTAGAATTATATAGATCTTGTGAGGGAGGAATATTCCAGTCACCTTCCAGGATTAAGGAGGTAGGTAAGGGGGGGGGGGCAATCTTATCAGCCAGGTCCATGAAGAAGGCAGCATTCCCCCCCACCCCATGGGCCATATAGACTACCTAGTATCACCTCACTATGGTCTAGGAGACCCTTGGCCAGGAGTAACCATCCTTGCAGATCTGCAATGACTTGGGCTACCTGAAAGGGGGTATTCTACATGATTAGGATTGCTACACCCCTGCTCGAGGTGGAGTCCCCAGCAGCAAACACCTGATTGATATCCTGTTTATGTAACCAGGTTGCTTCTTGTGGGAGTAGATGAGTTTCTTGTAGGAAAATTATTTGGGCTTGCAAAAGAGCAATATGTTTGAGTATTTGGTATCTTTTGAGTTTCTCTCTCGCACCCCTGACATTCCAAGTGATTATCTTAATAGTGGTATTAGCCATAGTCATGTTGGCCGGTAAGGGAGAGATCTGAAACCACCATGGATTGGCACATTCCATCTCACCCCCCAACCCCACCTCCCATCCACCAAAAAAACAAACCTAACAGGAACAGTAGGACATCCAGCGTCAACTGCAGGGAAATTAATCAGCGGAACAGGAAACTGTAGTGAGCAAATGAGTTATTGGTAGGAGAAATTTGAAAAGATCCCACCCACATTTCCCATCTCCCCATAATCCTACTGAATGTTGGAGAACCCCCAGCCAATCCATGATACGTAATCCAGCAAGACAATATTTGAACTAAAAGTGAAACCCTCCCCCCCTAGATCCCAGCTTCCCAGAAACCTTATAACTATATACATTGGCCTCTTCTCTGACATAAATCCAGTGTATGTTGTTTGCAATAAAGACAGGGAGGGACCCAGACCCCATAAGCCTGGTACTGGCCCGACCTGATCTCGAAGGTGATGTACAATTAATGAGTAACAGAGAGCTCTGAGAGGAAGGAGGTAGGGCAATAATGCAGCCCCAGAGTTATTGGAGCTGCCTGGAAACGAATCATGAACCCTTTGAATAGGAGACAGAATGAGACCCAGGACGAGGAGAAGCAGGCTTAACCCCCCCCCCCAATCACCCATTGCGTGGTGCTGTCCAGCGTGAAGCACACCCATGAACAGAGCACCCCATCCACCCTTAACAAACTGTAGTAGCGTATATTTAATTGCAAGGACTAGATGGAAAAGAGATAAGGCTTACCATTAGGTGAAATATGTCTTGCTCCCACGGCCTATCTATATGCGATTAGGAAGAGGGGAGGCATCTACTTTCTGGAGTTCAGCCAAAACGCCATCTTGCACGGTCATAAGCAAGGCTGTACTATTGGTTAGACCACTTGCGGATCACTTGTGGCGGCTTCGAGGAATATAAAGTGGGGCAAATAAAAAAAGAAAAGAGGGGAAAACCGAGAGCAGTTTACCATTGTCCATAAGACATCATGGCAGTTGGCAGGATATAAAGAAGGGTGGGGGGTCTGTTCTCAGTATTTAAGCCTACTGTCCTGATAGTTCAAGAAAGAGGACCCCCAAATGTGGTAGCCATCTCCCAAGTTGATTGGTTCTGCCCAGGGACCAAATACGGAGCGGGACAGGTGCATCGTCTTCATTGTCCCCTGCAAAATAATCCCCATTGAAGGGGCCCTAGCTAAAGAGAGAGAGAGATATGTGCTGCCCGCTCAGCCCAAGGTACTTAAGATAGAAGCAGCCCGGCCTCCAAACCAGCAATCCAGGAAGTTTAACCAGGAAAACTTGGGGGGCAGTTAGAGAGCTACAACAAGGGAGGAGGCCTCTCCTCATCTTCCAAAAGAACCACAAAGCAGCGCAGAAAAAGGGGGGAAAAAAAAATGACAACAGCAACAGGTAAACAACATTTTGATGGCAGCAACTCAGCCGACTTATGGAGACAGCGGTTCAAGTGTCTTGAAGAAGGTTTGGGGGAGGTGCAGTTTAAGATATTTTTTAGTCATATCTGGGGTGTATCAAAAGCAATCCAGGAGTCATTCAGCAAAACTTGCTATTGGACTGGGTAAGACATCTGAACTTTGATACTGGCTGCAATCAATTTAGAAACTGTGGGATGGAAGGCCATACTTTTGTTGGGTTTCATTGGGCAGATCTTGAGCAAGTCGTAGAAGCTTCCCTTCCCATAGGATTGACTGTAGCTCTCGGACCTTCATCAGTACGTTTTGCTTCTCTTGGTAACTTAGGAATTTAAGAATAATTGGCCTTGGGGGAGCATTGTCGGGGGGCGGGGGGTCTTGGGCACAGTGACCTGTGTGCCCTTTCGATCTGATAGCCAGAGCTGAACAGAGAAGGTCCAACTGTTTTAATCAGCAGCTTCTGGACAAAAGCAACCATATTAGGGTCTTTTTCTAGTTCAGGCAGCCCCGAAGATTAAGATGTTATTTCCCTGACTGCGGCCCTCCAGGTCCTCAGTCTTAGCTTGAAGTTTAGATATAAGCTGGCGGAGTTTGACAAGCTCCGGGTCTGTTCTGTCTTTCCAGGATTCGAGGCAGGTCATGCAAGCTTCCACATTCCTGACTGCGGTTTATTTGACCCATGTTGGCCCAGATGAACTTGAGTTCGGAGGAGATGTCTGTCATTGTTTCCCGAAAAGGGAGCATATCTTGTAGAACATGATCCTGTGTTAGTAGACCTGATGCCATCGGTTGATCTGTTAGACGGGCTGCCTGGGACCCCTGCGCTTTAACTTTTTCAGTACCTTCATAGGAGAGGTCAGTGGAGTATGGTGCAGTGGGGCCTGCCGCATATCTGCTTCCATTGTGGCAGTAGGATTCCTATGGCGATGTAAAGGCTCTAGAAGATGTAGCTGCAGGCAGGTAGCTGTATAGCTAGAAATTGCTACGAGGATCGGTGGTCTTTGCAAAAAATTAAGTTGAAAGGAGGGAGGAAGATGAGAACGCCATAGGGAGGATGCTATCAAGCTGCAGACATCATGTGATCTTCGACCTCCATGTTTCTTGCACCTGGTCTGTGGCGGGGGCAGTTGCCGTGCACTGCAGAGCTTGGCTGCGCCTCTCCACCTTCACGGCTGACATGCAGTGCAAGTTGGCAGACAATCCCTTCCTGGATACTGACTTATTCAGGCCCGGTGTGGAAGGGCACCTCACTCGGATCGAGAAGTCTAGTGCCACCTTGGACTCTGTGACTTCTGCCCAGAAAGACTCAGAGGGCTCTAAGCCTCGAAAGAAGAACCCTTTCAGCCCACCTCTACCCCGGTGGCCAAACCTGCCCAGTCCCCATCTGGTCAGCATCAGGCTTGGTGCTCCCAGCTGAAATCCATGGCCTCAGTCATCAGGAAGCCAGGAGGCAGAGGTCCCGGTGGCCCTTCTGCCCGTTCCTCTTCCACTTCAAAGGCTGCCCAGTGACAGGATGGGGGGTGCCTCCCCCATGTCCATCCTCAGTCCCATGGGTCCTCCCGTGGGGGTCTGGCTAAATCACTTCCTTTCCACCTGGTCCACTGTTACCATGGACAGGTGCATCCTCGAGATGGTCAGTCAGGGTCTGCCTCTGGAGTTCGAAGCATAGCCACCTGCCGAGCCCATACTCTGTGGGAGGGCATAGTGTCTGTCGACATCTTGTCAGCCCTTTGGGATGACATAGCCCAGGTGCTCTGCAAGGAGGTCGTGACTCCAGTCTCAGGCCCTCCGTAACACTCAGAGTTTGTCTTCAGGTACTTCCTGGTGCCACAACAGATGGGGGGCCTGGCTCCCCATCTTAAATCTGCACAACCTGAACAAGTTTATCAGGCCACACACCTTCAGGATGGTCACTCTGTCTCAGATTATACCATCTCTCGAACAGGACATGTGCTTCTGCTCTCTGGACCTTCAGGACACATTCTCCTACATCCCAATCCATCCATCCCTCCGCCGGTTCCTTCAGTTCCGTGCTGAGAAGATTCTCTGTGAGTTTCAGGCCATGCCATTCAGCCTGTCCTTGGCCCCCCAGGGTCTTCACCAAGTGCATTGCAGTAGTGGCAGCTTACCTGAGGTGCTGAGGAGTCCAGGTTCACCCCTACCTGGATGACTGGCTGATTGCAGGTCCTCCAGGCAGGAGATGGAGTGGTCCAGGGACCTCACCTTCCAAACCTGCATCTCTCTTGGCCTCCTGGTCAATGAGGCCAAGTCAGAACTTGTGCCTTCGCAGGTGATCCATTTCACTGGGGCATAGCTCGACTTTTGCAGAGCCAGAGTTCGGTTCCTGGCAGTCAGGGTGGAGGCTGTGTCTTCTTTTGCCTGATCATTTCGGTATGGGCAGTTGTGCCCTGCTCAGGACTTCCTGCGCTTTTTTGGGATACATGGTGACTTGCACCATTGTGGTTCATTGGGACTGCTGGAGCATGCACTCTCTGCAGTGAGAGCTGGTCTGCCAGTGGTCTCAGTGCAAGGGCCGCTTTGACAAACAAATCACTGTGACTCTGTTGATATGGGATGCACTCCAGTGGTGGTTTGTCCAGGAACATCTGCATGAAGGTATCCGGTTTGTCTGCCCAGAGTTGTCAGTCATCCTGATGAACGATGCCTCTCTCATGAGCTTAGGTGTGCATAGTCCATGGACTCTGGACTCCTGAGGAGTCCTGATGCCATGTCAACCTGCTGTAGCTCAGGGCAGTTCGGCTGTCACTGAGAGCCTTTGCTCTACACGGTCTGGGTCAGGTGGTTCAGGTCCAGCCAGACAACACCATGACCATGTACTACCTCAATGAGCAGGGCATGACGCACTCCCTTCCACTTTGCAGTGAAGCTCTCCACATATGGACCCTTGTGCATAGCTTGGAGGCAGATCTTCTGGACATCCATGTGGCTGGTATCTCCAGCCAGCTGTCGGATGCTCTGAGCCACGTGGGCAAGATGTCTCACAGGTGGTCTCTCCATCCAGAGGTAGTCCACAATCTGTTCTCCCTGTGGGGCACTCCTCTGATTAAACTGTTTGCCTCCAGAGAGAGTGCAAAGCTGATGCTGTTCTGTGCCCACCCCCCTCCACAGGGAATGCTGTAGGGGGATGCTTTCTTGAGGCCTTGTACCACATGCCTCTTCTGTGCCTGCCCTCTGTTTCCCCTTGGTCCACAAGGTGTTGCTCAAGGTGAGGAGGGACAAGGCATGGGTGATCTTGGTGGCTCTGGAGTGGCCGCGCTAGTTCTGGTATTTCGATCTCCTCAGCCTCAGCAGCAGGCTCCCGAGGAGTCTCCCTCTATGGCCAGACCTGCTCTCCATCAATCAGGGGACGGTTCTACACCTTGTTGTTAAAGATTTTATTAATTTATAGGAAAAAGCACCACATATATGCACAAGTACATACATGATCTGAGACCATACCACAACATTTGGTATGTCCGGATCTCCCGTGAAATACATTGAAATAAGAAGCATTGACTTAACTAGTTAAAGGTTAGTCAGGGTAGATTAATAAGCATGTTGAAAGGGAGAAAAAGAAACAACATACTGCATGAGCTTGACTGTTTATGCCATGACTAGTTTCTATATATGCATTCAGATAAAAAGACCATGGTGTACTAAACCTTGACATTCCAAAGTAACCAGAAGTAGCTTAAAGTAAGGCATTTAGTCGCAGCATAGAACTAGATGTGGTGCAACCTAATAGTTATGTTTGTACTGATATCAACCATATACAAAAATAAGGCAATCCAATCTAAAAG
The DNA here is from genome assembly GCA_016271365.2 of Neoceratodus forsteri. Classification (NCBI taxonomy): domain Eukaryota; kingdom Metazoa; phylum Chordata; order Ceratodontiformes; family Ceratodontidae; genus Neoceratodus; species Neoceratodus forsteri. Next base: position 1,134,754,475 of record CM057450.1, on the reverse strand, counting down.
AAGGGAAGTCAGTTATTTAACAAATCTTATGACTTCAAGAAGGAGACAGAGTTGCTGGTGAGGAAGGTGAAGAGCCTCTTCCAGAGCAAGGTGGGGAATCGTGCATGGAAGCCAATGAGTGGATGCCGTGGCAGTATTCTGAGTTAAGGAAGGGCTGCCAGCATAACTCAAACTGAGAAGTTAGGCCTGCAGTGAAGCGGGAGAGTCTCTGTCACATGGCACCTTGGGCTGCTGCCAGAAGGAATTCCTGGAGGGTCGGAATATCAGGGATCTCCATTTCATCAGGATTAGTCTTTTTGCAGTAGCCCCTATTCCAGTGATCTATTTAGCCTTGGGGCAATGTTTTGGCGTGGATGGACCTCCACACCCCAGTAGGAGGAGGAGAGAGGGATCAGGGTTGGCCATAGGGAATATTTGTTTACACATATGCTGGACTGATAGCCAGTAGGAATGGAGAGAGGGGCAAGCCCAGAGAATGTGAAAAAGATTAGCCCCTAGATTCCCACACCTCCAACAATTATCGGCCTTACTGAGACCCATGCGCTTAAGTTTGGCAGTGTCATGATTCCATCTATGTAGGATTTATTCATTATAAGGCGGGTACGTCCATCTCTTCAGGCAGCGTGTATCCTTTCCCAGCTATGAGCCCACTGACAATCAGAGATAGGGGTCTGTAAGTCCGACTCCCATTGCACTCTAGCTGCTTGGGTAGGGTCCTGCATGGCATCCCTGAGAGTAGTATAGATCGCACTCGCTCAGTTTTTGAGAAGCTTACCCCAGGCATCAGTGGGGTGAGAATCTTGGGAGAGATCCTTGTGGAGTGGGGCCTTAAGAAGGTGGGTAATGGCATCCCTGATTTGGAGGCATGTCCAAAAGTGGGTCCTGGGGAGATGAAACTGAGTTTCCAGGGCTTTAAAGGAGTCCAGAGAGTGGGTGCCGGGGAGTAACAAGTCGTGTACCAAGGAAATACATTGGGCTTCCCACAGCTTCCAATGGAGCATGTGGTTCCTTATTTGTATAACAGGGTTGTTCCAAAGAGGAGTAAATTCCCAAAGCATCGGGTCTTGGCCTAGGAGGGATAAGGTTTTTTTCCAGTTATCTGAAATCGATATGGAGAGAGGAAGGGAGCCCGGAGGTTGGAAATTTCTTCCTGTATATCACTACTGCTGCAGAGGGAGCATGTACCAGAGATGCTTTTAACCAGAGCCAGAGGGGAGAGGCCTGACCTGTCTTGTGGAACCATCTGGTAGTTTGAGCTGAGATATAGGCCATGTGGTACCCTTGTAGCCAGGGGAGTCCTCACTCACCTCTACTCCAATGTTGCCTCAGTTTAAGTTTGCTAAATCTAGGGCAAGACCCTTGCCATTGAAAGTTGCCCATTAGGGTCTCCATTTTTTGAAACCATTTCTGGGGGATGGGTACTGGTAAATGAGCCAGAATGTATAGTATCTTCGGGGTGGACTTCAACTTAATGGAGTCAGTTTTCCCGGCTAGCGAAAGCTGCAAGCCTTTCCATCTCTCCATGTTCTGTCGAAGTGAGTCTACTAGGTTAGTAAAATTAATAGTGAGCATTTTGTCCAGATTTGGGTGGAGGATAATGTCCAAATATTTGATACCTTGTGGTGACCATTTTAGCCCTAGAGTGTTGAACACTTCCCCTGAGGATACTGAGTTCAGTGGAAGAACCTCAGTTTTAGACTGGTTTAACTTAAGTCCTGATACCTGGGAAAATTCCGCCAGAATATTGAAGATATCCTTGATCACTTGAGGATTATGCTCCGTAGTGATGAGGAGATCGTCCGCATAGAAAAATGGTTTGAAAATGGAATCCCTTCTTCGTATCACAGGGATCAGGGAAGATTCCTGAAGAGCAATGGCTAGGGGTTCTATAGCTAGTACAAATAGGAGTGGGGAAAGGGGGCAGCCTTGCCCCGTGCCTTTCTGTAGCTAAAAGGGTTAAGAGAGGTTACCATTGGTCAGAACAGAGGCCATGGGTGAGGAATATAGGAGCTTGATCCAAGAAGTGAAGGTTGGTCCCATTCCCATTGCGGAACGGGTGTGGAATACAAAGGGCCATTCTACTGAGTTAAATACCTTTTCGAAATCGAAGGCCAAAACTACAGAGGGCATTATAAATTGTTTGGCAAGGTGCATTAATGAGACCAGCGTTCTATGGTGATCTGATCCTAACCGGCCTTTGACAAAAACAATCTGTGAGGGATGAATTAGGCCTGAGAGGAGGTGCGCAAACCTGGTAGCCAGAACTTTTGCCAGAATTTTTGCATCAGCATTGATAAGTGATATGGGGTGGTAACTGCTCGGGGAGAGCATGTTTTTCCCCTTCTTCGGGAGAACCATAATGGTAGCTTCTCTCAACGTATGAGGAAGACAACCATTCGATAAGGAATGGCAAAAAGCTCGGACCAAGTATGGAGCCAGATTGAGGCCTGGGATTCTATAGAGGTCTATAGGTAACGTATCCCTACCTGGGGCCTTGCGAAGATTCATAGATTTAATGGCCTCCGATACCTCTTCCTCTGTTATTGGGGATTCCAGAGCTTGGGAGTCACTTTCCGGAATTCGAGGGATAGGTAATGGGGTCAGAAAGCCTTGGATCTTAAGTGGGTCAGGAAGTTGGGGAGATGAATATAGTTGTTCGTAACACTGTGTCATGATGTCATTGATCCCTGTCTTGGAGTAGCATTTAACTCCCTGTTTGTCAGTTAAGGCGTGTATATTGTGAGAGGCCTGTTGATGCTTCAACCTATGGGCAAGGAGTTTGCCTGCCGTTTCCCCCCCTTCCCAGTATGCATGACGCAACCTTCTAAGATTTTGTCTGGCCTGGCGGGTTAGGTGGGCATTGAGGGAAATTCTAGTACTAATTAGCTGGACTAGTAAAGTTTGAAATGGAGTCTGGTTGTTGAGAGCCTTATATTGGGATTCTAACTGATATACTGTAGTTGTTTCTCTAAGGGTCATTGATTGGCTTCTTGTCAACGCCTCCTGGCAGAGGCGAAGGCAATTATTCTGCCTCAGAGAGTTGCCTTAAAGGCCTCCTCAGAGGGTCGATTCAAAGACCTCCGCATCATCATTGTTTCTCCAGTAGTCCACCACTTTGGGGTCAAGCCACTTCTGAAAGGCCACGTCCTCCAACAGGAGGGGGTCAAGGCGCCAAGCAGAGGATGGGGAGTGACTGAGCCCTGCCTAATCAGAAGTTCTAAGGGTGCATGATCTGAGATAATGATCGGGTGTATGTGACAGTGTACCACCATTTCATATATTCCAGAGATGAGCCAGAGGTCTGTTCTATTGGAGGAGTCATGAGCTGGGGAAAAGCAAGTAAAATCTTGGTCATCTGGGGGTTGAGCCCGCCAAGCATCCATCAATACCTGCTCGTTCATTAACCTCTGGACAGCTAGCTTAACTTGGCGATGTGATTGGGAGTCTTGTTACTCCTATCTCTTATATGATCTAATGTCAAATTAAAATCCCCCAAATTAGTACCAGAGCTTGTTTAGAATTAAAGTCAGATAGAGCCTGGTTGATAGTATGGAAATATTGGGGGTAGTCTTGATCAAGCATAAATATTGGTCAAGATCAGTGGGCCCGCAGGGGTTTCCATCTCTGTCATAACCCACCTTCCTTCCTTATCATGGGTATGTCTGAGCAATATCCAACCTAATGTTTTTTGCAAAAGTATGGAAACTCCTCATTTGTGGGAGGTAGCCACACTATGTATCTCCTCACCCACCCCCTCTTGTTTGAGTTCCCTCACTTCTATAGAGGAAAGTTTCATCTCTTGTAAAAAAGCTATGAGAGGGCCTAATTTTTTAAGATGAAGCAACACTTTCTTCTTTTAACTGGGGAATTGAGCCCCCTGACATTCCAGGATATCAACTTAGTTTCCATCATTACTGGGGTATACCGTGTTTGAAAAGGATGGAGCATAAAAAAAGAGACAAACCTCATAGGACGACACTATAGCAAGCATCCAAGCCTAGCCAGCATCTATCCCCTTTGTACCAATTAGACAAGCAACCGCTTCAAATAGATTGCCTTAAGCAGAGATATAACTGTGTGGCTCAAACTGGCCACCAAATAACAGAAACATCTTAAGCATGTAATTTAGAAATAACAATGTAATGCAGATAAGACAGCATTTGACATAACCATCCCCCCCCCCAGAACTCTCATAAACATTCTTATGATAGACCAGCATCCTCTGTGGGTATCGGCTGATACACAGCCCAGATAACAGCGGAGGTCGCTGGGAGGTGGGAGGTTTTAAAAAAACATCAGGGAAAAAGAACCCCTGGAGCACTGAGATCTCCCTGCTCCCCAGTACCCAGTATTGTGTGCCATCCATCCGAAAGCCGGCATATTAGCTGTTACTCAGGAGATAACCGTGTAACTACAGGTAGGACCTACGTCCCTGTGCCCAGCCCTACCAAGAAGAAAAAAAAAGGGGGGTAAATCTGGAGTAAGAGGGATACCTGTATACCAAATCCTCACATGGGTAAATATGGTGGGCACAAAACTCAAAGGAGAGAAAACATGGTGCTGGCCTAGAGTGTGGATTAATAGCTTATGCATAGGAGAGAAATTAAATGTAGCCACAGATAGATAAATAATCTATCAGACCCCCATATAATCCGATTATGCTCTCCTCCCCATGTACTTACTACCTCAGATCAGAGTGTAGGGCGGAGTAAGCAGTATGGTGTACTGGCTGAAAACCGGATAGATTCACCGGCGTGTGGGCTAGCCAAAGGGGGACTCTTCATAGGAGAAAATAGAAATGATGATCACAAGGAAGCAGAGTTAAAATCAGCCCACAGAGTCTATGGTACAGTTTGCCTCACACAGGTTGCTGTTGAAAGACGCTTAATGGACACTGTGTTTGTGGATGCAGAGGCCTCAGGAGGAGTAGAACTTGCTGATTTGGTCCACGAAAGACTTCTTGCTGGCTGGGATTTACAGTTTTTAGTGGGTGTATTCCTGGGTGCCTTAGGTATTTCTTGCAGTGGGTCATCTGTCGGTAGATCCATCAGGGCAGCGAACTGGTTATTGCTCAGATCCGGTGTATTGAGTGAGACAGTCAAGTCAGGGCTCTCACTACAGCTTCTGGAGGCGGAGCGAGGGTTTATCAGCATGCCCCCACCATTCTTGCCTTTCTCCCTATTTTGCCACTTACTACCAGGGATTTCTTGGAGGGAGTCTGAGTTGAAGAAGGCATGGTAGAGGGTTTGGGAGTTGCTGGGCCAGGCTCCTGCTGACCGTTTCCATCAGTGTTGGCCTGGGTGAGATGGCCCTGGGTTATTAAACTCACTCAGCCTGCCCCAGTTCAATTTAGGAGCTTGTGCTGCCATAAAGGACTCTGCTGCTGTGGGGTTATCGAACAGCCGCGGGGATCGATTGAGAATAACTCTGAGGGAGGCATGGTATCCGAGAGAATACTCAAGCCCCAATTCTGCACAGGCTGTACGTGCTGGAGTAAAGGCCTTCCATCTCGCGGTCACCTCTTGAGAGTAATCGGTGAAAATCTGTATTCGGTGGCCTTGCCAGGAGAGCGTCGTTCTTCTCATGGGCCAGTTTGGTGATGGTCTCCCTGTCCTGGAATCAAAGAAACTGGGCCAAGATCGTACGCGGGCGGGTCCCATGAGCAGGCCATGGGGCAGGCGATCTGTGTGCCCTGTCGATTTCAGGCGGGGCCCTGCCTCGCCAGTTCAGTAAGGGAGGTAATTCCTTCTGCAAAAATAGGATGGTGTCAGATCCCTCGCACCCTTCAGGGAACCCCACAAACCGGAGATTATTCCAGCGGCTTCAGTTTTCAAGGTCCTCCACTCTGGACCAGAGCATATTGATCAGCCTGTCCTGCTCTGGCAGCCTAGCCCCAGTTTTTTGCAAACCATCCTCCATTTCGGCCAGTCTGTGTTCGGTAATGCAGGCTCTCTCTTGAAAGGTCTACAATATCAGAAGCGTTTTTTCACGTAGCCATATCGAGATTGTTCATCTGTTGTAGGATTTTGGCAAACATCTGCCTTATTTCGGTGAGGCTCCCCTCTGGTTGATTTGGGAGTACAGCAGGTGCTATTACGTAGAGCAAGCGGGCTGACTAGGCCTCGCGTTAGCATTGGTGCAGCAGTTGAAATTTATTAGTTTAACTTGCAGATCGAGAATCGAGCCGTGGATCACTAGACGGGCAAATATCTGTACTTCCAGTAATGCGTATTACTGTCGTGACGTATATGAAAGGATCTGGATAATTGAGGATTTTATGGGGTGGTTTTGCAGGTAGCTCAGAGCTCAAGGGTCCATTCCGGTCAGCTGTTGGCCACACCCCCCCCCAAGGAAGGTTCTACACCTGGACCTTCAGTCCTTGCACCTGACAGCCTGGTTCCTGAGTTGCTAGATGCTCCAGTATATTAAAAAAGCCTCTTTACGCAGGCGCTCGTGTATTGGCGCCATCTTCTCCTTGGTTTGTGGTCAGCAAGCACATCGGTTCAATTGCTTCTTTCCCCAGACTGTCAGCATTCATCAGAGGCTTGGAGGGGGAGGTAAAACTTAAATAAAGCAGCTGCAATGCGAGGAGAGGTAACGAATGAACTTGTGGGCATGTCACGCATGTGGGGGCTTCTGCCTTGCCAGTGATTGTTTTCTGTAGCAAATGGCAAGGGGACAGAAGAGAATAAGATCCCCAGAAAGAACTGAAGTGGTGGCAAAGTTGAAGGGGGCTGGAATCTGAGGTAAGCAGCAGGAAAATTAAATTGCTGTACTGGGGATGGGGCGAGAGTTAACTTGTAGGCTGTGGATGGAGATGCTTCTGCCAGGCCCATGAAACTGGTGGCAAAGGGAGTTGAAAAGAAGGAGCTGGCTGCTCTGATTGACCTGTTGGAGGATTGAAGGAGGAGGAGAAGGTACTGGGAAGGGGAGCCCTTCAAGCTGAAAAGAAGAGAAATGCTGATGCAACTTAGATAAAGATGTTGGGAGCAAAGAGGACTGTAGAAAGAAGTGCCGTAGAAAGAACTACAGTGCTTGGAGACAGATGTCAGTTATTTATTTGTGGAAGCCCCTTTGCAAAATAAAAAGGTGTTTAAAAACTGAAGTGCAGAAAAAGAGCAAAACATATAAAAAAATAATATATACTGTATATATACTGGAAAGCACTGCAGAAACCAGAACAGTATCACTTGAGTGGGTGGGTGCTCTGGATTAAGTTGTTTTATTTTTAGCCAGAAGAGAGAGACAGCCACCGTGCATATTTGATCCTGTGAAGTGTGGAGAGAGGACCTTATGCAACCCTTCACCTGCCTTGAAACAACCCGAGAACAGCCCATTTCCAGGGTACCTGACTGGAGACAGAAGACCTACAGACTACAGTGAATATACGGTATGTGATTCACTTCTGTATAAAACTGGGGTGTTGTGGGGCACTGTTCAGGAAATGGGATATTTAAAGCATATCAATTAATTTCATCCCATTTGTCCAGTCTGTCCACTCCTTATATGCTGACCAACTATAAATTGTATAGTGGGGAAAATGCTTTACTGTACTGGCTAAGTCAGAGACCCAAGAGGGGTTGGTGTGGTGGCAGTCACTGGAATTGACAAGGCCAGATACATACTGGTAAGTTGCAGCAACACAGGGTGACATCTCTTTTGGGGCCCTTTCCCAGCATGCTTGAACTGAAGTCCTGCCTGAGTGGGACAAATTATAGTCACTCAGATCCATGGTTTTGTGGAGGTGATGTAATTGTTTGTATGCTGCTGCAGTGCTGCCTATGCAGTGCAGCTTAAAAAAGAGAAGTGTGGCAGTGATGTCAATGACAGCAAATTGAGGTGTCAACTCATGCATGGCAGGGTGGGTTTTGTTGGGCTATGATGCTGCAGTCCAACAAAACCCTCGCTGAATGGCAGCTTAGTTACACTGCTGGATTTGTCCTACTCAGGCAGGAGTTCAGGCTGGGAAACTGCCCAGAAAACAGTAACTGTACACACTCTGTCACCTTGTGTCACTGCCATTTAGCTTTGTGTCTGAGACAGTCGCCAAAGAGGGGTTGGTGTGCTGCCATGTCACTGAGATTGACAGAGAGCAGAGTGGCAGCAACACAAGGTGACTGTTGGGTTTTCTGTTTCTGGGCTTTTCACAGCCTAACTTCTGCCTTGGGAGTACAAATCTAGCAATACAAATCTGAGACTGGCTCACACCGTGCTATGGGGCAGCTGCTTGCAGAGAGTTGGACTGGCTCACTTAGATCCATGGTGGTGGTGTGTAGAGGGTGTATGCTGCTGCCTCAACAGTGCAGCTAAAAAGGGAGGGATTTTAGTGGCAGTGAATTGATCTGGCATGCATGGCAGGAAGGGTTTTGTTGGGCAAGGATGCGAATGCTGGATGCAGACTGTGCATCACACACACACACACACGTGACATGAAGTTCTGTGCCAGCCCTGCTGCTATTTTCATTTTTCGTCAAAGCAGCACATTAATGTTTTGCTTTGTCTTTTTTCCACCTAGCAAGCCTTGTCTGGGGTGAAGTTCACAGACTGAGTTCGAGATCAGCTGAAGAAGTTCAGTTCTTGTCCTGAATTGACCAGTCCATCCATCACTCCATCCGTCCAGCTAGAAGTGAAGACACTGAATAGAAGATCAACATCAGACAAGTTGGACAGTACACAGTCATCTTGTGTACTTTACCACCAGCTATTTGAGACACATCTTTTATTTAAAAAAATACTGTGACACAGAGATTTTCAGAAAAAAAAATATCTTAATTTTCTGAGACTGTGGTAGCGTATAAAAAAATGTCAAGTTACAGAGCACCCTCTTTTTGTTACATTGTGCACATCTGGCACTGACATGTGGTGGTAGTAGTAGTAGTGTACTGTGAACAGTAGAGTGTTTAGAGCATTTAAACATTGTAAAATACAGTAGTAGTAGTACTGTAAACTAATTTAGAACGTTGAAATAGAATCCCTCAGTCAGGATCAGGGTCATCTACTTTTTGAAAATGGAGGTAGCTGCACAAAATCCGGGGGGAACACATTCTTCTTCAGATAAATACATCAAATCGAAGATTTCAAAAATGAGCGCAAATGAACGCTGTGCTCAGTATGCCAGTAATGCTTTTCATGTGAGTGATGGCAAACTCTTCTGTTCCACCTGCAGTGTGCCAGTGGATTTTTCAAGAAAGGCAAGCTGTGACAAACATTTGGGTAGTACAGTGCATCAAAGGAAATGCAAAACTTTAGAGCAAGCAAAGTTGAAATGTGTAAAAAGACAAAAAACAGTAACTGAACTGTTTAGAAATTCAACTGAGGAACAGTTACATAGACGAACTGAACTTTACAAATTAACCGAAGCTTTTACAGCAGCCAATATTCCATTGCATGTGCTTGACAATGCATCTCTGAAGGGTTACTTAGAAAATGGGTTGAAATACATTGGGATAATCCCCACATCCTATCAGCTGAGACTATCATATCTACCAAAAGTGTTTGAGGGTCACAAATTAGCAATAAAAAAACAACTTCAGATGTGCTGTGGACTTAGTATTGTATGTCATGGAACCACAGATGCCAAAGATAGATATGTGTTCAATGTTCTCGCTGTACCAACAGTTAAAGCTTCTGACGAGGGTGATGGTTCGGGCTCCACTACAGTAAATTCAAGTGAAACAGTGCTGTCAGCTATTTTGATTGACTGTGTCGTACTGGAGAGAACGAACTATAAAACTGTTAGTCAGGCTGTCATAGATGTGCTTCAGAAGTATGAATTTCCTTTTGATAAGGTTTCAGCTTTTGTGACAGATAATGCTGCACATATATACAAATCATGGAACAGTAGCTTGAAGATCTTGTCTTTGAGTGGGGTACATGTTACCTGTACTGCCCATTTGCTAAGTTTAATTGGTGACATTTGTCGGAAAAATTTTAAATTGGTTAACAGTTTCATTACAACTGTCAAACGTAGTTTTACAGCATGCCCAGCTCGTAAAGTGAGATTTTGTCAGTTTCTGGTAGACAGTGGTAAAAATGGCTGTGTTCCACCAGCTCCAGTAATTACTTGTTGAAATAACTGGTTCAGTGCTGCTTTGTATCACTGCTCACATCTGCAGGAATATGTGGGTTTCTTTGGAGAAGATGCGGATGAAAGTGTTGCTATTCAGGAAGTCATTGAGTTAGCACAGTCAGATGAAGTGAGGGGTGATCTGCAGATTATGCTGCAGTATGCTGCTAGAATAATGCAAGTATCAACAAGTTACGAAGCAACAGTTCCTCTAGCTCACGAAGTAGTTGATGATTTGACAGATTTATCCAATTGGGCACAGACTAGTTCTGAGCAGTGTGCACATAGACTAGCAAATAAAGCTTTAGCTGAATGTGCAAATAAAATAAAGTCATACATTGCAGAAGATACGCATTCCAGGTTCTGTCAGCCAGCGGCTTGATTTTTTAGAGCTTGCCGTATGTTTGACCCTAGCAGAGCCAAATGGCTCAATATGACTGAAGATAATGTGTTTGAAGGCATACCATTATTTGAGAAGAACCTTAAAGCAAGAATAGAATTTCATGCATACAGAAATTTCTTAGCAGAGGTTAACTGTGATGACATGATTAGTTTTTGGAAAAGTGTAACCCCCTTGCAAATGGGGGGTTCCTAAAAGCCTCTAGTACTGTCTCTAAGAGCTGTCAGCTCGCAGACCTAATTAGTCTGCAGGGGGGGACCGTGTGTTCTCCTGCTCGAGTCCTGCTCAAGCTGCTGACAGTGTGCTCCGTTTTTGCCGTCGCTAAGCAGGCAAAGCAAGTACTTCCCTGGGCTGTAATTATTGATTCGGAATATGTTAAAGTGGTAATGGAAATGTACTTTGTCTAACCTGCTTCTTTTGCAGCTGGGACTTTATGTGCTTTGCCCCTCCATTTTGGATCAGAACTGCTGCTTGGATCCAATCAGGAGGGAGGGCACTTAAGATGGAGTATTGAGCAGCCAACCTGGATTAGGACTCCCTCGGGAGCCGGCTGCCAATGGGGAGTATGGCCAGTGAGTCTGGGAAGTGAAGTTCAGGAGTGTGGCATCTTTTTTGCACCAATAGGGGAAGGTGTGAGAGACTGGCAGCTGAAGCCCTCCAGTCGAGTCGGATGGCGCCCAGTGTGTGATTCCCTGCCCAATGGCTGAGCAAGCAGAGTCGTTGTGGCTGTGAGTGAAGAAGGAGCTCTGGGCTTCTGCGCTGTTGAGTTTCGCACGGGAAGCGCGTGTGAAGGCCAAAAGTCAAAGTAACCTGGACCACCGTGGTGATTTGGACTGAATCTGCTGTGTACAAAGACCAGAAGAGGCTGCGAAGCTTGTAGCCAGCCACCAGGCTCACCCTGTAGAATACTGGAGAATTTTCTTCATCACGCTCGGTCTGTCAGGAGAAGTGAAGCTGCACTGTGACTTCCCGGGTTAGCATTAAGTGTGGTCAGGATATGAAAGCAGCTGCCTGGTATGGTGACCTTCTTTTACATATAAATGTGTGGGGAGTGTTCTGATCACAGGCCTGTGTCCCTCGGCGGTGTGAAAGTTGTTCTGCCACAAGAGTCGTGAGTAAAAATCAGGGTAGCTCTCTGCAAACTGATCCATTGAGTTGCAAGTGTTCATCTGTTCCCCTCTCTGGCTACATGAACTGAGCCTACCGGCTCCGGATTACAAATTGGGTGTTGTACAGTTGTTTTCATCCTCAGGGCCCCAACAAGCTGCACCGATCTTGGCTAGCCCCCTATTGCCTGAGTACCCAGCGACAGTGACTTGTAGGACTTTAGCCTGTGCACAGTGCTCTGAAATAGTAGTGTGAATAAGCCAATTAACTTGATTTCCCCCTGCCCTTGTTATTCCCCCCTAAATAAATCAGATTTGGTTGTTTTGCAAAGTATACTGCCTGAACTGCGTGTCTGTGTTGAAATACTATACAGTGGCTATTGTATTACTACATCTTACTTTATAGGGGGTCTCCAGAGTCAAGCTGGTTGAACCAATCCTGGGGGTAAGTGTATACTGCGAAGGTACTGTGATTGACTTGTGTGGGCCATTAGTGGGAAGAAAGAGGGGTTGCAGTGTCCTAGAGGGCTGTGACCGAGTCATACCAGACTGTCTTAACCCTGACCTCTGGGTGGAGGCACCCACCATTGGACCTAGGTTCCTCAACCTGTTAGCACCTACACAGGCAGGGGTAGTAGCCCTTGGGGTAGCACCACCTGGGGGTTACAAAAGTATGTCTGAACGTTTTCCAGAACTATCCCAGATTGCACTTCATTGGCTGTCAGTGGCAGTAAACAGTGTGGATGCTGAACGCTCATTTTCAGCATATGGTGATGTACTGTGGGATGACCGCAGACGAATTACTTCTTCAAACTTGTCTATGTACAACATGCTGTTCCAAAATGCTAATAAAATTTGAATTGTTTTCTATGTGTCTGACTACAATCCAAGTAAGTCAGTAACTGTTTTGTTCTCAACATATATAGATGGGGCTAATTTTATTTGTTTTGTACAACAAAATGTGCCCCACTCTTGTCAGTGCCTGTCATTTAATTTGATGTTTTTGAAGTCAGGTATTCAAGTTCAATTTAATGTGCAGGTAATTCAGCTCAGTACTGGTTGACGTAGCTACCTGCAGATCTAGAAAATGTGTGCGAGGGGCAGGTAGCATAACAATTTTGCCTGTCACACATATGTGGGACTGGAATATTGCCCAATGTACATGTAGGTTTGGGCAGAGCACGTCAAGTTGTGACTTTCTCTAGGTTACTGTTGCTTGTTTGTGCTAAGAGATGGAGCAGCTTTGTAATACTTCTCCAAATGCTGGATATGCTGCTGCAACTAAGTTTAAATGACTTACTCCCGAGCCCCCACCCAGTGGCACTGAAATGATGTGGTCACTGCTACGTCTGGTGCATGGAATGCCACCCCTGTGAACCTAAAGTGTGTGAGATGCACCTCATGCTCTCAGTTGTCGTCTTCTTCTTGCACAAAGCCCTGTGCTGTGCATAACAGTAACATCCCACTACACAATGCTTCGGCTGCTGCAGCACAGAGTGCCAATGCCAAAGCTTTAGTAAAATAAAGAAATAACTTAATCCAGAGCACCCACCCAGTGGAATGGACTGAAGTGATGTGGTCACTGCCACATCTGGTGCATGGAATGCCACCCCTGTGAACCTAAAGTGTGTGAGATGCACCTTTCAGGCAACACAGACTGATAGAGTTCTGTCACTGAATTAACATGGATGGCTCCACAGTATGCTAATCTTTTTATGGCGAATTTGGAGGAGGATTTTCTAAGGCACTGTACACATAAACCACTCTCTTATTTCCGTTACATTGATGATTTGTTTATAATTTGGACAGAGGGCACTGACACACTCAAAGATTTTCATTGGGATCTTAATAACCTTCACCCAACTATAAAGCTTTCCCTGGAATATTCTGCCACCAGTGTACATTTTCTGGATACCACTGTCACTATTAAGGATGGAACCCTACATACCTGTCTTTGCAGGAAACCAACAGACAGACAGACACAGATACTTACACAAGAAAAGTAATCACCCGAGCCACACACAGAAATCTGTCATATATAGTCAAGCACTTCGGTATCACCACCTCTGTTCAAATGAGGAAGACAGAGACACACATCTGGCGATGTTGAAAAACACCTTTATTGAGCAGGGACACTCGTCCATGGAAATTGACAGAGCTGTGGACCGTGCAACACAGGTTCCAAGAGAACAACTACTGCAATATAAGGAATGGATGACTACCAAAAGAATACCCTTAGTAGTCACATACCATCCTAACTTGAACTTCTACGTAAGATTGTTAAGGATCTCCATCCAATAATTAGTGAGGATGAAACCCTTAATTGTATTTTTCAAGAACTACCACTACTATCTTTTAAACAACCACCTAATTTAGCCAACCTGATTATTAGGAGTCAACTTGAACTGGAACAGAATACCATGACATCATATGGTACACGACCCTGTCATGAACGCACATGCAAGACATGTAACCTCATTTCCACTTCAGACTGTGTGGTTACATCACAAAACAGACTATTCAGGATACAGGGGAATTATACATGTACATCAAGTAATGTGGTCTATTTTATCCAATGCAAGAAATGTCCTCACACAGGTTATGTGGGGGAGACAAGCCAACAACTCTGCACTAGAATGAATTCACACAGACATTCTGTTAATCACAAGAAGACTGAGAAACCAGTAGCCCAGCACTTCTCCCAGGATGGCCACTCAATCTCAGATTGTCTGTAATGGTCTTAAAAGGACATTTCAACAGTACACAACAGAGACGGGCTTTTGAAATTACACTTATTTTACTTCTCAATATGGTGGCGGATGGATTGAACACTGATGTTGGTTATATGACGCATAATTCCACTTAAACTTATACAGACCTTTACTTTAAAAGATGGACATAAATACTTTAGTTCTTCAGCAGGCCTTTGATTTTGTAAGTTTATGGTTATCTACATGTTGACTTCTCACCTTAACACTGTGGTGAGTGAGTGTGTGTGTATGTGTATTGATGGATGGATGTATGTATGTGTGTGTTTTGCATGTGTTGTGTTTTTGTGTGTTGTGGGTATGGTGTGTGTGTATTTTGTGTGTGTGTGCGCGGTGTGGTGTGGTATGTGTAGGTTGTGTTTGTTATATTTGTTGTGTGTTGTGGTTGTATGCAGGTGTGTGTGTGTGTGTGTGTGGTGTGGTGTATGTACACACGTCTGTGTGGGGGAGCTTGGCATGGGACAATTGTTATGTGGCTAGGACACTTAGTTTTCACATATAGTGTATATTTACTTCCTTCTACTAGTTGTCAGTGGTTGGATTACACACAGTCACATTTTTAAATCTGCTCATATTAAGATGCATATTTCGTTTACTTGGGGGTTCATAAAAGGTGTAATTCCTTTGGGTAACGATTAATATTGGTGTGAATGATGCTGTATTATGACTCTTGTACATACAGTATATCTCATTACTACTAGTTACAGTATATTTCCCAAGGAGATGGAGAGAGAAGGAAAAAAAAAGGGAGGGGGCCTGGAGGATTTAATCCTTGGAAGTTTTCATTTAAATTCCTTAGACTGATTCTGTGCATTTTTGTTATACACTGACTCTGTGTTGAAATCTGCCCTTATCAGGCTCATGGTCTCATTTTCTTGGGGGTCCTTGACAAGTATTTTTATTTGGCACTTGCACTTACAAGTGATACTATCATGCATCATGTATATATGTATATGTTTAATTTGGGGCTCTTTTTGAACTTGCAATTATACCTAATTTCAGGATTTTGTCTCTCATTATCTGTTCTTTAATACACCAGGACACTTGGAATGTAAGTTGTAACCTCATCTTACATGCATTAGAGAGAATGCCATCCCAGGGTTTTTTATCACTAGAATGCTTTCTTACCATACTGAGACATTTTAAAATTTATGTGAGAAGAACTCTCTGGTTGTTGAGAATTCGTGATAACCTTTGCCCTTCTGAAGCTCCTCGGTTAAAAGCATACTGGTGTTAATTAGCTTCTCTGACGTAATCTTCTGTTATGTTTTAAACGTATTATGTTAAACCAATGAGAATTATTTCTGTTTTTTTCAACATAATCTGGTGTTAATAGTATGGGATTTTCAAAATAACTGCCACAAAGCTTCTGAAGAAGGACTGGGTAGGTTCGAAAGCTGGAGTACTTTGTTCTTTTCTGTAACATCCATGTTAGTCCAATAAAAGGTATCAAATCATTTGTTTCTGGATCTGTAGGGAAGGCAAGAAATTCTTTAGCCTAGAACTGTTTGCATCCCTTTGCAGACTGCAGGTGCTGCTTGAGCGCTCACTGCTCAGAAAAATTCATTTAATTAATTCAAACATTCTGTTTTAGAAAAAGATAAAGCAGTACTAGGCTAAAGGTTCTTGAACCTCTTTTAAATTCCTGTTACCTTCTAAAAAGGATTCTTTCTCTGGAAAAGATAGTGCTCCTTACTCAAATAATGGTGGCTCCACTTTTGGTTCCATACCGTATTTTATTTTCCAGCATTGCAGCCTGTATCCAGAGATCAGTGTGTCCCAGTCGAAATGACCTACAGAAAGGGAAAAAATAAGAAACTGTATTAAATAAAGCATGTTAAAGTAAGCCTGTATAAGTATGATACTTTTTTAGAACAATAAATGAGGTTCCACCTTTGGAAATTATAGTATTGCATCTAGTTATTGAAATTCATAACTTTAATGTTTATTTTTGAGGTAGGGTTTAAGATCCCACCTGTCAATTAAACCTCCAGGTTTCACACAGTTTTTCAATACGTACATCCATTTGCTGTCCTTTTACAACAATAAGTTGGGTCTGTCACCACCAAATTGTAATGGTGGTATCCATTCAATCCCCATAAATTTCATACAATCAGGTTTTGACTCATGTGCCCAACTGAAGTGGATCCCCATGGGTGTATCTCATCTATTATTAAGGATAGAACAAACATGTTCTTGAATTCTTTGTTTCAGAGTTCTTATGGTTTTGCCTACATATAATAAATTACAACTGCATCACAATGCATAGATCACATAACTTGTGTTACATGTAATGAGTTCCCTGATCGCAACTTGAATGTCTTGACATTGGGGATACTGAAACTCCTTGCCTGTGGTGCAGTGTTTGCAGATGTTACATCTGACACATTTGAAACACCAATTAGTTCTTTTAGGTATCCAGGTAGATTTTGAGCTTTTGGGGGTTTGAAACCTGCTGTGTACCAGGATGTCTTTAAAGTTCTTTGCTCTGCTAAAAGACACTGGGCTGTGACCCAACTGCCTCTGCTACTTTTTGATCACTCAAAAGAATCAGCCAGTTTTTATAGACTATATTGCTGATTTTTCCTGCCTTATGATTAAACTGAGTGACAAATGTACAGGGCTGTGTTCTGGATGTGACCTTCTGTGTATTAAGTAGGGTCTCTCTTTCCATGGCCTTAGCTCTTTCTTTCTGTTCTCATAAAAGACTAAGGGCATACCCTCTTTCAGATAAGCTCTGGATGAGTTCATCTGCTTGTTTTTCAAACAAAGCGTTTGTACTACAGTTTCTGCGTAGCCTGACCATTTGGCTATATGGAATGGAATTTTTAAATGTTGAGAGTGTGCACTTGCTGCATGTAAAACTGAGTTTGTTGCAGTTGGTTTATGATAGCATTGTGTAGCTATAATATTGTTCTCATTTACACTGAAATTCAAATCCAGAAAACTCAGATTTTTCTTATTCACTTCAAATGTGACTTTTAGATTGAGTATTCTCGTTTAGCCAACATACAAAGTCCTGCATCACTGAAATGTACCCTTCCCATATACAAAACACATTGTCAATAAAACAATGCCAATATTTGATATGAGCTTTGTATGGGTTATTAGTGTCACTGAGGACTATGGCACGCTCACAAAAGCCATAGGTATGCATAACCTCTTCAGACACAAGGCACATGGAACCAGGTTGAGAGTACTTTGCATATCAGTGTCCTGAAAATGACAGCAGTCCTCTTATGAGCTCCAGGTATTTCAGGACCACTTATCTCCAGGTCCTCTGTTAACTCATTTGTTCCCATAGGCGCCATATGGCATCGGAACCATCCATTGCTGGACCTGACCCAAAATGGCCACCGGGAGCAAATGAGTTTTTAATGCAGATGGACAACATCAGTGTGATGCATTACATCAACAAACACGGGGGAGTCATTCTTACCAGTTGTGCAGAGAAGCAATGAGAGTTTGGTACTGGGCTGTGGAACAGTTTAGAACTATCACCAGTACATGTTCCAGGCATCCAAAATGTTTTGACAGACAAGCCAAACAGGTCACAGTCCAGGGTACACAAGTTAGAAATGCTGACCTCAGTGGTCAGTGACGTATTTGTAAGATGGGCTGTCCAGAGATGGACCTTTTTGTGTCCCTACACAGTGCAAAACTGCCATATTTCTGTTCACTCTGGAGCCTGGAGTTTTCTGATGAGGCACGTTGTCTCCCTCCTGGAAAGGGAGGTTCTTGTATGCCTTCCCTCCCTTTTTACTAATTCAGAGTGTACTACTCAAGCTGCAAATGGAGGAGGCAACTCTAATACTCATTGCTCCCCTATGACCTCCGCAGATACAGTGTCTCTTGCTGAAGCAGCTGGCAGTGGAACCCCCAGTACCTCGGCCCTTGTGCAAGAGTCTGCTGTTACAGGAACAGGGGACAGTAGTCCATCTGGACCTGTAAGCCCTACATCTGCATGCATGGCTCCCAAAGATATAGCCATAGCTGACTTCGGGGTATCACAGAGAGTGACAGATGTTTTGGTGGCTGCTAGAAAACTGTCCACCAGACACACTTACTCAGTGAAATGGAAGCGGTTTGCTTTGTGGTCTGCTTCACATAACCAGGATCCATTTATATGTCTGGTCAAGCAGGTTCTAGAATACCTGCTATCCTTATCGGATTCATGCCTTCAGTATTCCACAATCACCTGGCTGTTATCAACCTTCCATGTATTTGTGGATGGCTGTACGGTTGCTCAACTGGAGGTAGCCTGTACGTTTTTGAGAGGCATTTTGCACATAAAGCCTCCTATTAGAAATCCAGTCCTGGCCTGGGACCTGAATTTTATTTGGGAAAAGCTTACTTTGGCTACTTTTGAGCCAGCTGCCACTTGTGGCTTATGTTTTCTTTCTTGGAAAGCATTATTTTTAGTTGTGATCACTTCTACTCAAGGGATTTCAGAGTTACAGGCTCTAATGTGTGAGTTTCATTATTTGATTTTCCACAAAGACAGAGTGTCTTTGCATACAAATCTTAAGTTTCTACCAAAGGTACCGACCTGGTGGCACTGAGGGTTGAGGCGCTGGACACCACACCTTGCACCACGCTGGCAACCCGGGATCAGAAATGGACCCAGGTTGCTCATGGGTCAGCCATGGTGAGGAAGGATTGAGTGTCTGTAAACTGCTGTCCTTTTGGGAGGGGGGACAGTGCTGTGCACTGTAGTCTGACACCTAGCAGTGGCTGGATGCCAGCACAGGCATGCCACCCAGAAGTGGGTGGTACCCCATCTGAGGCATATGGCTGCTTCTGCAGAGGCGCGGGTCAGCTGGCCCCACCCATTGCACAGTTCATGGGCTGGGGGGGGAAAAGTAGAAAATGGAACTGGCAGTCTCCATGATGGCTGGCTGTACTGTGCCAACCTCTGGGGGCTGGATGTTGACTTCCAGGGAGTGGAGAAAGTCAACGCTCTTCTCCCTGGCCCTGTCATGGTGGGGGAGCAACCCTTGGGGGATTCTCTGGAGGATCAGGTGCGGGGCACCAGACCGGAGAAGTGAGACCCCCCCCCCAAGGGAGGGGCCGGAGCACCTGCCAGCCCCCCAGAAATTGTAAATGAAAAAAAAAGTTTCTACCAAAGGTGGTGTCTGAGTTTACTTTAACCTCCCAGTGTATTACCCAGAGCATGCCAATCCAGGGGAAGCATTTCTCCATACCTTAGATGTGTATAGAATACTCAGATACTATACACACTGTACAAAGGACTACAGAAAGTCCTCACAGCTTTTGGTTTTGTTCAACCCTGGGAAAGAGGGCACCCCATTTTCTAAACTGTTCTTGTCCAAATAGCTAGCGCACTGTTTTATATTAACATAGAAACACAGAATTTGACGGCAGATAAGGACTGCTTGGCCCACCTAGTCTGCCCATTCCCCTACCTGATGGATAAGCTGCAGATTCTAGTTAATCGACAGCTTACTTCCTCCTACCCCCACTAGAATTGCCTTATGTCTGTCCCATGCATTCTTGAGTTCTCCACTGTTCCTGACTCCACAACCTCCTCAGGAAGGTTGATCCATGCATCCACAACCCTCTCTGTGAAAAAATCTTCAAATTGTACCCTCTTGTTCTTGCACATCTCTTCTTCTGAAAGATGCTGCCCTCTTGTACTTTTCCTTGAGATACTTGAAAGTTTCTATCGTGTCCCCCTCTCCCTCCTTTCCTCAAAAGTATACACATATTAAGCTGCTTTAGTCTCTCCTTGTCTGTCTTCTGGTGCAGACCCTATTGTGTTACAGAAAGTATAGTAAGGAACTTCCTGGTGTGATTCATGGTCATTCCACAGCATGGCCACTTCTGTAGCTTGTTTTTGGACTGTTTATGGTGCAGAAATGTATGCAGCTGCCACGTGGAGTATTGCTCACACCTTCATGAAACATTTCAGTCTAGACATTGTCTCTCATAGACGAGCGGGGTTTAGCGTAGCTGTACTACAAGGCCTACAGTCATAAGCCTACAGGCTCCAACTGCCCAGACTGTTTGGGTTTTGGTAGTGCTTACGGCTCATTCCAAAGGTATGGCCCGATGAAAGAGAGATCCTGGAAGAAGACCGAACAGTTACATAAAAACTTACCATAACAGTAGATCTAGAGAATCTCATCAGGCCATAACATCCCATCATCCTTCCCCCGTCAGAGTTATAACAAAGGATCTTTGTATTGTTTCCTTGCTGTCCTTTCCAGAACTCTGTCTCACTTGGTTCCTTAGAGTGAAGTCCACTGAGCATGATTTCCAGCGGGCAGCTGAGGGGAAGAGGGGCCACCTACGTTTATGTTAGACGCTGGAGAATGACTTCATCATGGGAGGCTCTTGGCTTCCTGTGTCTGTGTGATCCTAGCGCAGACACAGAGATAGCTCCAAAGGTGTGGCCAGATGAGAGATTCTCTCAAAGATCTACTGTTATGGTAGGTTCTTACATAACTTCTTTCATCTACTATTTTTTCTACTGCTGGAATTTATTAGACAATTTTATTATAAAGGTACAATTGTTTTTCTTTTAGAAACTATATTTTTACACTAACAATATACAGTATTTTGAAGCATCTTTTTTTTTTTTTTTTCCTTCTGTGTTTTTAGAAAGCTCATACCATTGGCTGCTAAATTTCCTTCAAAGGCGACAGTCGAACCAGAAAGCCCAACATATGTTCACAACACACCAACAAGGTAAGGGTCTGTGCTGTCATGTCAGTCACCATACAGGGTATCAGTAATAAAACAGCTGCCGACCCAGTGACACTGAGGGTTGAGGCACTGGACGCCACACCTTGCTCCATGCCAGTGACTTGGGTTCAAGTATGAGCTTGGGGCATCGGGGTCGGGTGGGGAGGGTGAGGAGTTGATTGAGCATCCGGCTGGCAGCTCTCAACCTTGGGAGGGTTCTAAGGGGCTCTTCAGGGTTTGGCTGCCTCCTGGTGGAGGCTGGGTGGCAGCATCACCATGAGGAGCCCTGGTATTAGGCTGGGGAAGGGCAGAAGAGGCCTGATCGAAGCTGCGGTGCACGTGTGCCTACATGTACTACTGCTTCTGGGGCCTTGGGATAGCAGGGTAAAAATGGAGGAAAAGCAGGGATCATGGCAGGATGACA
Organism: Neoceratodus forsteri; assembly: GCA_016271365.2. Taxonomy (NCBI): domain Eukaryota; kingdom Metazoa; phylum Chordata; order Ceratodontiformes; family Ceratodontidae; genus Neoceratodus; species Neoceratodus forsteri. The sequence goes on along the minus strand of CM057450.1, from coordinate 1,134,733,003 downwards.
CCTCCGGGTCGGCTCCAGGGTTTCACCTGAACACGCATAGCGCTAGAAGATCCCGAATGACCCCGGAGTCCGGTGAAGTTGGCTGACAAGGGCAGCGGTCTGCCAAGGTGGATAAAGAAAAGGTGCAAAAAAAAAAAAAATTGAACCGTAAATGAAATAGTGCACTAATGTGTTTATACCCTAAGGGGGAGCATATTTTCTCCCAGGTAGCCAGGTGAGTGACAGGTTACCGTTAGGAAAGAAGTTTTCAATAACATTTCATTCCGGTTGGGATTTTTAAAGTGTAATAGTCTAACAGAGATATCTTCTTCATGCATATCTCTTTCATCAGGCCACACCTATGGAACTGTAAGCTGTCAGGCACTAGGAACACAGAAACTTTTGCAAGCAGTCCGCCAGAGGCCACCTACGATGACATCAGATGTTGGCTCTCCTATAAAAACATGGATGGCCCCTCCTCTCCTCAGTTCTTTTCCCGCCTTCAGCCATACTCGTCTGACCGCTGAAGGAAATGCCACTGCAGTAGCTGCCATTTTATTTTTTTTATCGAAGAAGTAATCACTTTTACAGTGACTTTTAACAACCGGTATGTCTTCAAAGGAGCCATTGAAATTGTCCTGGTACTGTGCCTGGTGTGAGAAGATCTAGACTGGCAGCTCCCACGACATGGGTGTCTACTGCCTAGGCCCAAATCAGAACATGAAAGCCTGCAACATCTGCTGGGGTTTCAGTTCTGCAATCAGGCAGTGCTGTAAAGGGGCTCTCGAGAAGCATCTCCTCGAGCAGAAGGTGGCCAGAATGGAGAAGAAGCTCCAGCAGAAGAGCACCACTGTGTCTCCAGCCCTGTCTACTGAATCCAGGTCTTCTAAATCCTGAGACAAGGAGTCTGGGAGTCACAAACATAAGCACCGGGACAAGGAGAAGGAGAAAGTCTCTATGGTGCATTCCAGGTCGCCCCTCCACACATCAGGTGTGACCAATGCTCCGTCTTCCACTCCTGCAGTGATGCCTCTCACTTCCCCCGACCATCAACATGGCACGAAGGTTGGGGCTAGGTACAGGCACTACCAGGCCTGGTACAGGTTGTACATTACCATCTATGTTGGGTTTCCGACCTCCCCCGCTGACTGCTCCAGTCACACCCGTCGGTGACACGAATACCAATGTTCAGGTGATCCTATTATTTTTCACTGACATCATTAGATGCCTGTTTCCTACCCCACTTTTCCAGAGGGTATGTTGATGCGCCTACAGCTAATCCCTCATCGACGTTGCGAGATACACCCTTTCCATGGCTGCCTCCAATGTCACTGCTGATGCTGTGGGTGCATTCTCTCCTCCCCATCGACCTGCTCGACGATGAGCGTGAGTATAATCCAGACTTAATAATGCAGGATGCAAGCCGGCCTGGTGGCGCTGAGGGTTGAGCAGCTGGAAGCCAAACCTTTCGCCACGCTGGCAACCTGGGTTCGGGAACAAGCCCGGGCCGCCCGGGGTCAGCAGGGGGGAGAGAGAGAAGATCGAGCATCCAGAGGACTTCTCTCCTCTCTTGGGAGATCCAGGCATCTGCCTGGCATTGCAGCGGCCCCAGTGGCGACTGGAGAAACTGCAATGCGCAGGGCTAGGCTTAGTGGGACGCAGAGCCGCGGCAGACGTGCCTGACATCATTGCATGTCTGGGCTCTGGTTTGGGGGGGGGATGTAACAAAAAATCCCCACTCCTGGGGATAGGTGACGGCACCACCCTCTCAGCCACACTCCAGTGGTTGGACTCACTCAACTCCTGGGCCGAGCACAGCCCAGCCTTAATTCTAGATAGAGCACCCTGGACAGATAGGGCAGCCCCACCTCGGGGGGCTCAGAGCTGGGGGGGATAGCCGGGCTGGTGCCAGGAGAAGAGGAGTTTCAGGCCCAGAGGTAGAGCTGAGGGTACTTGAATGACCGAGAGAGCTCCCCGGGGCCCAGCGGAGCCAGAAAAAAGAATAGAAAAAAATGAATAAATAAATAATGCAGGATGTAGAGGACAATGTTGAAAGCCACCATGATGGGGTCACCAGCTCTACAGTGTCCACTTGCATTGAAGACTCGGTGGTCTACACCCCAAGGTCCCCTCCAGAGGACTCTACTTGCCTCACCATGATGCAACAGTTACAGGCAGCTATGGGTTTTAACCTCGAAGAGCAGGACACTACCAAGAAAAATTTAATAGATTTCCCGGAGCTGCATGACTCTTCACGCTATTGTGGTGCCACCTCTCCTAACTGTCTTAGAGGATGCCACCTTTGCTGCCTGGTGTAGGCCAAATAAAATCCCAGCCATACCAAGGAAGGCAAATAAAATGAACATGAGCTCTTCTGGGAAGCCATTTTTGTCACCCACTATGAAGCAAACTCAGTGGTCATTAATGCCCCCCTTGATAGGTCAAGGGCACCTAAGCACCTGAGTTCCTTCCCTCCTGATAAAGAGTCCAGACGATTGGAAGTTTTAGGCAGAAGGAGCTTTGCCTCATCTTCATTGGGCCACTGTACTGCTAATTACCAGGCCCACATGATCAAGTACTGGACCATGCTGTGGAGAAAGGCCGAGGCAGCTGTACAAGTCTTACCAGAAGGCACTTCCAAACAAGAACTTCTTAAAATTCTTACTGCTGGGGTTGCTGTGTGCAAGCATTTGCTTTGCATTGCTTATGATATCTCACATGCCTTTGCCAGGGCTGCTGCCTCTGGCATTTGCCTCAGGATATACTTGTGGCTTAGGGTGGCAGAATTTGCGAATGATGTGCAACAGTCTCTTCTCAGTGCCCCTTTCAGAGGACATAAGTTGTTTGGTTCTCACAGAAACTTGATGACAGAAAAGGACCATACTGGCCCATCTAGTCTGCCCTCCCCCACACCCTCCCGCCCGCCGATACTTGGCCGCATATGCTTGTCCCATGCCCTTTTGAATTCTTCTACCAATTTAGCCCCCACCACTCTGTCTGGTAGTCTGTTGCAGGACTCTACCACCCTTTCTGTGAAGATGTCCAAGATATTCTTTCCAGTCTTCCGGCCTCAGGTAGAAACCTGAGGTCAGTACATCCCCCCTGTACCATACCCAGCTAAGTAGCAGGAACAGGGTATTGTAGTAGAAACAGGGTTCCTTTTTGTTCAGCTGGTGTCCGACAATGCCCAGTGACCAGACAGTAGGGCAAGGCAACAGGGGCCATGCCAGGCACCAGCACCACTCCAGGTGCCAACTCAAAAGCCCTTAGAGGTGGTGCCACAGGAGGAGCTACCCCAACCGGCTCTGCCTTACTTCTTGTATACCCCCCAACCACCTTTATCTCCAGGGGTGGTTGTAGGGGATCGCCTCTCCCTCCACTTAAATCAGTGGAAGGAAATGACAACAGATGCATGAGTTCTAGAAATCATAGAACAGGATCATGCTGTGGAATTTTTGGACACAACTGCAGATCATTCCCCAATGATAACCTGCTATCCTCCAGACCACCTACCTGTACTTCTGGAGGAAATACAGACATTACTTCAAAAGAAGGCCATTGGGCCTGTGCCCTTCAGATAAAGGCACTCAGGGTTTTACACCTGGTGCTTCCTAGTCCCGAGTGGATAGGAGATCTGCGTTGTATCCTGGATCTCAGAGAGCTGAACTTCTTCATAGAGTACAGTAAGTTCAGAATGGTCACCTTGCAAGACCGGCTCCCACTGCTGCAGGCAGGAGATTGGATCTGTTCCTTTGATGTAAAGGCTACTTACCTTCATATCAAAATACAGAAAATACATGAGGTTCCTATAACAAGGGAACATTACTAATTCAGAGTGTTGCTCTTTGGCTTGTCCTCTGCGCCCTGAGTTTTTACAGAATGCTTGGCAGTAATGTTAGCAGCCCTTGGCAGAGAGGTCCTTTGTTTGTTCCCTATCTGAATGACTGACAGTTAAAAGCCCCTTCCAGGGATCAGCTCCTGCACACTTTAGCGCAAACCAGTTGGCTGTTCGGTGCTCTGGGCATAATTGTCAATGTACCAAAATCAGTGTTGACTCCTTTCCAATGACTGCAATATATAGGGGCATCTTGGACACCTCTCAGGGCTCAGCCATCCTGCCCCTGGACAGGGCACAGTGCCTGGTTGTCCAGGTATAACTAGTACACTACAACTGGTATGTCTCACTCAGAACATACCTATGGATCTTGGGCCTCATGGCAGCAGCCATTGTGACAGTATTGTTGGCAAACTGAACATGTGGCTACCACAGTGAACCCTAAGAGTCCAGTGGTTTCAGCTCACAGACGACCTAGAACAAATGATTCTAGTCACTCTCCTGTGCAAAAGTGTTCAAGTGGTAGATGGAACCCAGTAACCTGTTAAAGGAGATTCCCTTCCTGATCCTCTCCCCTATCCAGATTCTCACAACCGATGCTTTGGGGATGGGTTGGGGTCCATACTTGGGCTTTCATCAGACACAGGGTACATGGACCCCAGTGGAAAGCACCCTACACATAAAGGTTCTAGAGATATGAGTTGTTCTGTGTGGGCTTCAAGCCTTCCAGACTCATCTGTCCCCAGATCATCTGCTAGTACAGATGGACAATGTTAGTGTGGTGCATTATGTCAGCAAGCAAGGGGGAACTGACTCCTATCCCCTCTGCAGGGAGGCGGTGAGAGTTTGGTTTTGGGCTGTGGAACACAGTGTAGAATGCCAGCAGTACATATTCTAGATGCCAGAAATGTCTTTGCAGACAGGCTAAGCAGGTCCCAGTCCAGGACACACAAGTGGGAACTGCTGACCTCAGTGGTAGAAAACCTGTTAGACAGATGGGGTCATCCAAAGTTGGACCTTTTTGCATTCCCACACAACACAAAACTGTCACTTTTCTGCTTGCTCGCTCCCAGGCCTGGAGTTTTCTAGCAAGATGTGTTGTCCTTCTCTTGGAAAGGGAAGTTCCTATTTCCTATATGACTTCTCTCCTTTCCCTTTAATTCAGAAGGTGCTACTCAAGATCCAGATGGAGAGGACAACTCTGATACTCATTGCGTTACGTCCTCAACAGATCTGGTTCCCCTTACTACAACAGCTAGCTGTGGAACCAAGGTGACTGTGCCCATCTGCAAGGGCCTACTGTCACAGGAACAGGGAACCCTGGTCCATCCAAACCTCAAATCTACATACATGGTTCCTGAAGACATAGCCATTGCATGCTTTGTGGTGTCCCAGAATGTGGTTTATTTTCCAGTAGCTGCAACAAAGCCTTCTATGAGACCAACTTATAGTATGAAGTGGAAGCGTTTGCTCTATGGGCTGCTTCTCACAATCTGGATCCTTTCACCTATCCAGTTAGTCAGGTTCTGGAGTATTTGCTGTCCTTATTGGATTCAGGCCTACAGTATTCCTCCGTCAAGGTGTACTTGGATGCTATTTCAGCTTTCCATGTGCCTATTGAGGGTTATACGGTTTCCCAACTGGAGGTGGCCCGTATGTTCTTGAGAGACCTTCTTTATCTGAAGCCTCTCATCTGTAATCCAGTCCCGGATTGGGACCTGAATTTTGTTTTTGAAAAACTGAATTTAGCTCCTTTTGAGCAAGCACTAGCTTGTGGCTTACGCTTTCTTTCTTGTGTTGTTTTCAGTTGCAGTTCCTTCTGCTTGAAGGATTTCAGAGCTGCTGGCTCTAATGTGTGAGCCTCCTTATTTGATATTCCAAAAAGACAGGGTGTTCATCCTAAGTTTCTACCAAAGGTGGTGTCTGAGTTTACTTTAAATCAAACCATTTACTTTCAAGTTTATTATCCTGAGCATGCCAATCCAAGGGAAGCATTGCTCCGTACTCTAGATGTGTATAGAATAGTCAGGTACTATATACACTGCAGTGCAGGACTGTAGAAAGTCCTTGCAGCTCTTTATTTCTTTCACCCCGGGAAGAGGGCACCCGAGTTCCCAAACAGTGCTTGTCCAAGTGATTAGCCAACTGTATTACTTTTTCTTACAGGAAGTACAGTAAGGAACTTCCTGGGGTGGTTCGTGCTCATTCCACAAGAGGCATGGCCACCTGTGTTGCTTGTTTTAAAAATGTCTCTGCTGCAGGTATCTGTGCAGCTGCCACTTGAAGTAACATAATGGTTGATGGCAGATAAGTACCACTAGGCCCACCTAATCTGTCTGTACTTCCCTGCCTGTATTAGCAGCCCATGACTCTACTTGGTCATTGTTTTTTGCCTCTCTTCCTCACATCTAGGGTTCCCTTATGTCTATCCCATGCATGTTTGAATCCCTCCACTGTGTTAGCACCCACCACTTCTTGTGGTAGGCTATTCCAAGCATCCACCACTCTCTCTCTGAATAACTTTTTTACATTTCCCCTTATACAGCCCCCTCCCAATATCATGACCCCTCGTCCTTGTACAACTCATGTACTGAAAGATGTCACCCCTCTGCACTTTGTTCAAGCCTTTAAGATACTTGAAGGTCTCGATCATATTCCCCCCATTCCCTCCTGTCTTTAAGTGTATGCGTGTTGAGGTCTTCTAATCTGTCCTCATATGTTTTCTGATGAAAGCCCTGAATCATCTTGGTCTCCCTTTTCTGGACTGCTTCCACCCTGTCTATGTTTTTGCATAGATGCAGCCTCCAGAACTAAACACAGTATTCTAGATGAGGCCTTACCAGCGTTTTGTACATTGGCATCACCACTTCCCTTCGTCTACTAGTGATGCCCCTTCCTGTGCACCCCAACATCCACTGGCCCTCCACACTGCCTTGTTACACTGTTTGGCCACCCTTAGATAATCCAAGATGATTATTCCCAAATCCTTCTCTTTCTTGATGACTGTCATCAATCCACCCCCATTCTGTAGCTTTCTGCAGTGTTTCTTCAACCAGGTGCATGATTGTGCACTTTTTTGCATTAAATTTGAATTGCCACACCTTTGACCATTTTCCAGCTTTTCCAGATCCCTCCTTATTCTTTTCACCCCTTCTGGAGTGTCTACTGTGTTGCAGATCTTGGTATCATCTACAGATAGGCAAACCTTCCCCTCCAGCCTTTCAGCAATGTCTCTGATGAAGACATTAAAAAGGACTGGCCCCAGAACCGATCCCTGAGGCACCCCACTGGTCACCCTCTTTTTCTCAGCTTTAATCCCATTTACTACCACCCTCTGCTTCCTGTATCTCAACCAATTTCTAACCTAATTTTCCACTTTGTGGCCCACCCCCAGTCTCCCTAACTTGTTCACCAGTCTTCTGTGGGGTACGATGTTGAAAGCCTTACTGAAATCTAGGTAGGCGATAGCCACTGCTCCTCCCTGATCCACCTCTTTCGTCACCCAGTCAAAAAAGCCAGTCAGATTTGTTTGACATGACCTTCCTGTTCTAAAACCATGCTGCATTGGATCCTGTGCTCCCATGGTTTCTAAGTGTTTCTCAATCCTTTCCTTAAGGAGTGCCTCCATAATCTTACCTACTGCTGAGGTGAGGCTGACTGGCCTGTAGTTTTGTGCCTCCTTCGTGCTACCACTCTTGTGGAGAGGGACTACATTTGCCCCCTTTCAGTCATCTGGAACCATGCCTGCATCGAACAACTCACTAATCAGGGCTGCCAGTGGTGCTACTAGCACCATCCGTAGTTCCTTTAATATCCTGGAGTGTATATCATCAGGCCCCATCACTTTGTCCACGCTCAATTGTGCGAGTTCCTCCAGGACCCTCTCTGCTGTAAAAGGACTGGTGTTTACTTCTCCCCCTCCCCATTGTTTCTGCTACCTAGCTGTGGTCCCATATGTGCTGTCCACACCATCACTAAGCACTACAGTCTGGACATTGTCTCTCAAAAAAAGGTTAGCTCTGACTTAGCTGTACCCAAGGCCTACTTTCTTAGGCCTGTAGGCTCCAGCCACCCAGACTGTTCACTGTCATTACTGCTTGGTACTCGCTCCATATGTGTGGCCTGGTGAAAGAAATACCCTCAAAGAAGAAAAACAATTACGTACTTACCACAACTGTAGATCTTTGTGAGAATCTCTTTCATTGAGGCAGTATAGCACAGTGGTTTAAGGCTCTGATCTGGAGACCTGGGTTTGAATCCCACAGCCCCTACTTGTATACTGTGTGACCCTGAGCAAGTCACTTAACTTCCCTGTGCTCCCAGGTCATACCTGTAAACAAGCTTTCAGCTTAGTGTGCTACTCCTGGTTAAACAATTAGAAAAAAAAATGCTGGTCTACTCTCCTTCCCTCTTATGGGCCTGAGACTCCAGTCTTTGCTGTCTCTGTCTCCATTCTCACCCCAGGAATTTTTCACTATGCTTGACAGGTACAGTATACCAGCTGGGTTCTGCTGCCCAGGAGGAGGAGTTTATACTAATGATTTTTGGCATCATCCAATCAGAGAGCAGGAAGAGCGATTCCTGCCTGAGCTAGAGTTGGGGGGGTCAGTCAGATTCATTTCTCCACTGACTGCAACAATGCTCAGGAGATCTCTCTTTTCAAACTCGCTTGAAGAAGTTCATTTCTTTCTTACAGTCGGAAATTTACTCTCTTGTGCTGCATTACTGATTTTTTATTCATCATTTTTAGTATTTGCTGTTTTTTAATTTGCGGTTCTTCTTTTTCCCAGGAACTGCGATTTTGCCTCTTCAGGGCTTATTTTGCAGTTCCCGCTTTTTGTGAGGTAAAGTTTTAAATTAAGCATTCCACTGCTTTCAGGTTTAATTCACGGTTCCCTTTTTCTTTGCAGAACCACAATTTTACATCAAATCTTTTATTTTTAGAGCATCATGGAACCATATTCCACGGTTCCATAGCGCTTGGGAACCAACAGTTTTATTCCCTTTTTTGCTGTCGTGGGATAACTTTTTTGAAGTCTGCTGGTGATTTGGCATGCCAGTCAGACTTAAAAGAAAATCTAGTCATACTAATTCTAAAACCTACTGTATGTTAACATAACTGTGAACTTAGCTCTATTCCTTCTGGTGAAACAGTTATAAACTGAGCCAAAAGGTTGGAAATTACAGCTTCTCAGTCTGCTTTCCCCTCAAATAAAAATTCTAAAGAGTGGTCTGCTTCTCATAAAACTAAGGGAAGGTCCGATGAAGACTTTCAACAGAATAAAACAGTCAGAAATAGTTCTGACCACACCAAAAAGAGACATACTGAACAGGTTACTGATGAAATGCCAGCCGAAAAGAAACAAAAAGAAAAACGTCACTGTCCGTCCCACTGAGAAGCAAAGGGAGACACAAATGACACAAAAATGTATCCCCTCTGATGAAGAGTTGACTAAGACTCTACATATATACCAAACAGTGCAGGCTATGGGGGACATTTTTAATTCCCCTCTTGACTCTACTACCTCTTGTGACAGGGTTGAATAGGACCCAGCCCCAGCTTATGGAGAGTTTGACTGCAGGGTTCTATTCTGTTTGTACCTTTTCTGTCTCATGTCTGCCTTGTTGCGCAATCAAATTTTTCCATGAGACATAGGATTTGATCACCCCGACAGTCTGGCAATTCTCTGCCTCTCACTGTCCCTCAGTCTTCTCTTGCTGTTTCTGCATTTTCCTCCCTTGCATATCTGCTGGTATAAAAATATATGCAAATCATAATGTAGAAATGTAATTGATATTGGGATCCCTTTGTTTAGAAAGTATATAGTGTTACTGTTGAAATGTATAAAATTATAGTTTGAGATGATTGGAGAAATCTATTGGGAATGCAAGGGGTTAACCTGAGACCAGTTTTTAAGCCTTTTTCAGAAGCTGTAGATAAGAGGCCTCAGTTCTGGGACATTGTGTTCTGGCTGCACCTGCCTGAAACTTGCAAGAACATTTTAGAAAACAACAGGATTCTTGTTAAGGAGGGGGGTTGCAAGGACTTATAAGAGACAGCTGAAGTGTTTTGGGAGACACAGAGATTGAAGGAAAACTCAGATGGATCTGTTTATTTTGCCTGTGTAAATAGTTATACTGAACAATTTTTTTTTAAGTTACTGCTAGTACTAATAAACACTTTTTGCGAATTCTACAACTGCTCCTGGTTTTTCCTATGCTTCCTGACCTGTACCTTGACAACAGATGGTGTCAGCCTAAGTGGGATTTATGCTGTGCATACTCTAAGCCAGGAGTTTTGTGTGTGGGTACTGGAACTAGTACAAGGGAAGCATAGAGAAAGGTATGGATTCTGCAGCAGCAAATCCAGGAGTGGTTACCAGGAGAATGGCAGCCAAACTACTAGAGGCAGAAGTCCAAGCTGAGATTATGCAGTCAAAACAAGTTATAGAGATTATACAGTCAGAACAAGTTATAGAAAAAGAACAGGCAGTGACAGAACCTGAAAGCCTGACTGCCTTTTTCAAATGGTGGGCTATACAACAACAAGAGATGGAGAAACAGGGGAAAGAAGAGAAGCAGCAACAGGCGCAGTGATGGCTAGATCAAAGGTAGAGGATCTGGCACAGATCCAGACGAGCAGTAAAACACAAGCAACTTAAAATCCGTTAAACTTACAAAGTTGAGTCCCTCGGATGATATTGAGGCATACCTGACAATTTTTGAAAGAGTTACCACAGCGTGCCAATGGCCAAAGCAGCAATGGACAATCAGACTGGTACCCTGACAGGGAAAGCCCAACTTGCCTACAGCAGTAGGGACTCTGCGCAGTCAGGAAACTATGACCTGGTGAAAAGTGCAATCCTGAAAAGTTATGACATCTCAGGAGAGACCTACAGGTATAGATTTCAATCTCTGAAGTACAACTCAGTTGACAATCGTCGAGAAGCCTTCACCCGACTTAGAGAACTCCTAATAACATGGCTGCAACCAGAGGGCAAAACAGCCACACAGATCATCGACACATTTGCCATGGAACAATTCATCAACATCCTGCCTACAGGAGGAGATGTCCTCAAGGATTGTCCCATCAATGGTATGGAAAGAGGGAAGGGAGTGGAGCCTAGATAGTCTCTGCCTTGTGCCAAAGGTCATGGAGACTGCCTTTTTGGCATTTAGAAATAGCTGATGTGAAGCAAACCATAGCCGAACTTGGTGGAAGTCTTGCTGAAGGATGGTTGCTACATCGATAGGGCAGTTTCCAGAGGTGTACAGGACAGTGTCGTCAGCATACACATGGATAGAAGATGAGGGTGAACAGGCTGCGGGGAAGTTGTTTAGGAAGATGGAGACGAGGGTGTAGCCTAGTACTGAGCCCTGGGGGACTCCTGTTGAGATGGGGGGAGAAATTTTATCAAGGACCTTGATAGATTGCATTCTGCCTGAGACGTAGGCTCTAAACCAGTCATGATCAGGAGCAGACAGGCCATCAGCCGTAAGAGAGTCAAGGAGAAGGGTATGGGAAACTGTGTTGAGTGCCTTGGCAAGGTTGACAAAGATAGCAGAGGTGATGAGGCCTTTGTTGATCCCAGTGAGTATGGAATCAGTGAGCCTTAGGAGGGAGGAGGTGGTGGAGTGGATCTTCTGAAAACCAGACTGGAATGGAGTGAAAAAGGAGGAGTCAGCTAGAAAGGAGGTTAGTTGAGGGAGGGCCAAGTGTTCTTGGAGCTTGGCAATGGTAGGAAACGGGGAGCTAGGACGGTAGTTTGCAGGGGAGGAGGGATCACCACACTTGGGGAGGGGGAGGACCACTGCATGTTTCCAGGGTGAGGGGATGGTGGAGGTCTTAAAGGAGAGGTTTAGAAGTAGGGAGAGTGGGTAGGCAATAGCAGAGGCAGAGAGGTAAAAATGTTTTTGGTCAAGATCATCCAGAGAGGAGCCTTTGGAAGGGTTTAGAGAGACTAGGGCAGTTAATGGCTTGATAGGAGAGAAGGAGAAGGATGGGTGGTCACAGTAGGGGTGTGGGATAGGGGAGGGAGGAAGCGGGGAAAAGACTGAGGGAAGGGACTTTAGAAGGGTTGAGGCACAGGTGGTGTAGTAGGTGTTAAACTCCTGAGCCACTAGATATGTTTCAGACAGTGAAGAATTGTTTAAGCATTGGGGTGGGGTGTGTGAATGGGGGGAGAAAAGAGAATGGACTACTTTCCAGAATTTTGAAGGGGAGTTAATTTTTAGGAAGGAGGATTGGAAATATTCAGACTTGGCTAACCTGATAGCTTTTGTACAGGCATTTCTTAACCTGCGGTATAGAGTGTAGTCAGATGGAAGTTGGGAGGCCTTGTGTTTTCTCCAAGCTTTATCACGCTTCCTGAGGCAGGTCATTAACTCGTCGGTGATCCAGGGATGGTGATTTCCACAAAGTTTTGTTTGTCTGAGAGGGGCATAAGAGTTCCAGGTGGCTAGAAATTTAGCTTTGATGTAATCGAGGGCTTGGTTGACAATTGAGGCAGAGACTATTGGTGACCAGTCAGTGTTGGTTAGTATAGTGAGGATGGGGTTTAAGTTTAGGGATCTGAAAGAATCGAGCTGCAGGGTTTTGTGTGGTGTTTTTGGTCTATGGACCTTCCTAACCATGAATATTGGATGGTGATCCCTGAGGCCAT